>CM031374.1:19395787-20108227 GCA_018208015.1 Medicago ruthenica | reverse complement strand
ACAAACGTAATAGGAATGGTTTAGCAATCATAGTTTCACTTAAAGTTTATAGAGTTGGTTCTCCAACAATTATAGGTGGCTTATGAGAACGATAAGCCAAGTACCATGTGTCATAGGTTAAGAGTTACAGGAATTGCTTATATGATCAAAGTAATAGATATGTATATTTATATATACACTTATTTATCAAAGTCAAAGAATATTAATAATTCAAAGTCAAAGGCATGTTCAGCAGACTCCGGGATTCGCCGGATGGGACTTCTCCGAGAGGGTTGTCCACATGCAATTTCATAGGGAGTCCGGTGTTAGCCTGATATGATAGGAATTTCACCGGTTCATAGGGAGCTGTCCTCGGGGTTACTCCACCCGGGCCGCACTCCGTAAAATGAACTCAGATTAATTGTTTGTTCAACGCTAACAGCTAACATAAAACACTTTATATGCTTTATGTTATACAGTTATAGTTAAAGTCATAGTTACAGGAAGCTTTATAGTTCAGACAGATTATAGTTAAAGTTATAGGCTGGATTACAAGACTTGGCGATTTTAGAATTCCCCTAAATTGCCAAGGTAGGCATGGCGACCCTAGGTTCCCTGTGGTTGCCAACAGTAGGTTGGGTAGAGCTCACTGAGACATTATGTCTCATCCCATTCCTTCTGGTGCAGGTTCACAGGCAGGATCTCAGGAAGCACGCAACAAGGGTAAGGAAAAAGCTTTGGACTGATCGTGCTGATGAATTATGTCATATGTTTATAGTTGGACTGTATTATATGGTTGTTTTTGATGTACTTGTATCAAAAAGGATTAGTATAAACTTTGGGTTTGTAATATTACAATGTGATGTAATATTTGTATGAACTTTTATATTGTAAATTAATGTATCCAGTACGAAATTTTAATACTCGTATAAGATCCTAGGCAATCTTATTATGGGTGTTACAGATATGTAGTGACTAAGCGTCGCTAACAAGCATAGAAAGCCCTATCCTTTAGAGAATGTATGGATGAATTATAGATGAGGATAGGTACTTTGGTTAAGAGAGGATTATCTTAATCCATAAGTTATCATAGTGATGTTAAGGAGCTAGTATAGGGTTTAACCCTTACCAAGCAATGTTATGGACTCGATTCAGTATACACGAATCCAAGAATGATATAATAGTCAAGTTGGAACCTAATTTAGGTAAACATGATTATAGATGTATTCAATTTAGAATACGAGGATGATAGGAACGCTTCGGCAATCAAAGTTACAGATAAGATCATAGTGTTGGTTTTCCGACGATTATAGGTGGCTTATGAGAACGATAAGCCAAGATTCATAAGTTATAGGGTGAGAGTTACAGGATTGTTAACATTTGTTTACAGTAACAGATTATATGTTCATATGTTAATGTTAAAGAATTAAAGATCAAAGATATTGGCGTGCTTGCACGTTTCACAGTCATAGGGCGTGTTCAGCAGACTCCGGGATTCGCCGGATGGGACTTCTCCGAGAGGGTTGTCCACACGTTTCATAGGGAGTCCGGTGTTAGCCTGATTGATAGGAATTTCACCGGGTCATAGGGATGTTGTACTTCGGGGTTACTCCACCCGGATGCACTCCGTAAAATGAACTCAGATTAATTGTTTGTTCAACGCTAACCGCTAACATAAAACTGCTATAGAACTGTTTATATGTTTTATGTTTCATAGTTATAGTCAAAGTCACAGTTACAGTTATAGTCACAGGAAATTCATAGTTACAGTTATAGACAATTATCAGAAAGTGGTCCTAGGCTTCCCCTCGATCATTAAGTTATAGTTACAGGCAGAAATTATAGTTACAGATAGGTTACAGTCACAGTTGTAGGTGGTTTACAGTTATAGTCATAGTTAGAGATACAATTACAGACAAAATCATGGTCATAGGCAGAGATTTACCCTTGTGGTTAAAGTAAAGACTTGGCGATCATAGGATATCCCCAAGATTGCCAAGGTAGGCATGGCGACCCTAGTTTCCCTGTTGTTGCCAACAGTTGGTTGGGCTGGAGCTCACTGAGACATTATGTCTCATCCCTTTCCTTCTGGTGCAGGTTTATAGGTAAGTCAGAGGTTCGTGATGAAGATCTTCATAGAGATACTGGATGGAGTACAGTTGCTCGTTGTGTACCAGCTCAGGAGCGTAATGGATATTGTATAAGTATTGTAATAGTATTGAATTTATTTGTACAGCGAGTAAATTTGTATTCATTCATCTGTGATGTATTATTATTATTGAAATTTTTAAATGTATCCAGTATCAGTTTAACGCACATGCTAATATACTAGTTAAAGTTAGTATGGGTGTTACAATACCACCATCCTATCTTATGTTTCCCTCAAGTCCGGGTGTAGGACTTATCTCACCACTCACGTAAAAAGAAAAAAAAACACATAGGCACGTATTTACAACCTTATTTTTATTTTAAGCAAGTTATAGCATAAAATAATTAAATAAATTCAAGTTATGCTCAACCCTCTTAGGGAAATCCCCAGTGAAGTCATCATTTCTGTCGTGGTGATTTTCGGAGATCAAGCTATTGATTAGCGTTGACTCACTAATTTTATTTCACGACTGAACTTTTAATTTTTCAAAAGAAAAGTGGAAAAAAGTTCTAAATTACCACATTTTTAAAGATTAGTGTAACACCCATACTAACTTTAACTAGTATATTAGCATGTGCGTTAAACTGATACTGGATACATTTAAAAAATTTCAATAATAATAATACATCTCAAATGAATGAATACAAGTTTACTCGTTTGTACAAATCATCCAATACTATTACAATACTTATGCAATATCCAATAAGCTCCTGAGCTGGTACACCACGAGCAACTGTACTCCATCCAGTACCTCTGTGAAGATCTCCATCACGAACCTCTGACTTACCTGTAAACCTGCACCAGAAGGAAAGGGATGAGACATAATGTCTCAGTGAGCTCTACCCAACCTACTGTTGGCAACCACAGGGAACCTAGGGTCGCCATGCCTACCTTGGCAATCTTGGGGATTTCCTATGATCGCCAAGTCTCTTATCTGCCTATGACTATAAGTCTTCCTGTAATTGCAACTATGATCTGCCTATAACTATAACTATAATCTGCCTGTATCTATAACTTAGTGATGGAGGGGAACCTAGGACCACTTTCTGTTATCTGTCTATAACTATAATTGTGAACTTCCTGTGACTATAACTGTAACTGTAACTTTGACTATAACTATGAAACATAAAACATATGAATAGTTTTATAGCAGTTTTATGTTAGCTGTTAGCGTTGAACAAACATTATTATCTGAGTTCATTTTACGGAGTGCATCCGGGTGGAGTAACCCCGAAGTACAACATCCCTATGACCCGATGAAATTCCTGACAATCAGGCTAACACCGGACTCCCTATGAAACGTGTGGACAACCCTCTCGGAGAAGTCCCATCCGGCGAATCCCGGAGTCTGCTGAACACGCCCTGTAACTGTAAAACGTGCGAGCACGCCATTATCTTTGATCTTTAATTCTTTAACTTTAACATATAAACATGTATATCTGTTATTGTAAACATATAACAATCCTATAACACTTAACCTATAACCTATGATTCTTGGCTTATCGTTCTCATAAGCCACCTATTAAATTGTTGGAGAACCAACACTATAAGCTCAACTGCTTAATCAAGGGAAACTTGGTAACTAACCCTTAACTAATCCTATAACTTATGGATAATTTACCCATCTCTCTATATGATACGTATTCTTTATTCTAGGTTAACCCTTGGAGGTTAATGAGTATGTCAACCCTAAAGCATATCAAAGATCATTGGCATGGTACAGTCATTTATAATTAAAAAGTCATCCTGGGCACCATCGTTTTGCGACCCCTAGACTTCGCTTTGCGAAGTTCTGCGTCTGAAGCTTCGCAGAGCGTAAGAAATTTCGCACTGCGAACTCAGTTTTCTGAACACTTCGCACTGCAAAGTCTAGGCGTGGATAGGCAGAACTGAAACTCTGCTACTTCGCTTTGCGACCTTGGCGTCGCTCTGCGACTGTAGCAGAATTCAGAAATTTTCTGAAAACTGATTTTGATCTCTGAAAAACCTTGGTACCCAAGCTGTCCAATGAACTTTAGATTATGCTAGGGACTCATTTGAACCATAAAAACATACTGAAAACATATATTAACCAGGAATCAAGCATATGTATCAAATTAGGGGAAAAAACTATTATTTTCTTTAACTTAGCAATTTTGTCATAAAACTCACACAACATAACCCACAAGGGATAAATGCTATTCTAGTGAACTCACTTTGAGACTTCTGAAACAGCTTAAGCTTATCCCACATCAGCTTGTCCAAAAGTAGCTTGTTTCCGGAAAATCCTCGTCAAATTCGTAAGGGATTCTCCAGCAGAAACGTCCAACTTCAAACGTATTTTCCGACTTCGTTCCTAATCCGAATAACGCAAAATCTATATCCAAACTGAAGGGAATTGCGTGTAGAATCCAAAAATCCACTTTTCTTTTCTGCTCAGATTCGCTCTGCGATGCTTCATGCTCGCTCTGCGAGTCTTCGTAGGAAACCCAAATTTTGCAGAAACTCAGCTTCTGTCTCCTTACTTCAAATTCGTACCCAGACCTCAATACTTAATCAAAATTCACGAAACTGGTATCAAAACGTAGATAATTTTGTTAGCTTTCCGTAGCATCAAAGACCACTTGATTCGGAGTTATAGAGAGTGAGTTCTTACCATTTAAATGGAGCCCTGTCCCCAAATACGGGTTTCTCCAACTTCCTCCAATTCAACTCCAAATCTCTACCCATAACTTCTTCTTCTTCAGGAATCATCATGCAAGATAAAATAGAGGTTTAGGCTCAAACAATAGGCACGAAAATTGAAGTGAGAAAGGAAGATTGAAGTGATTCTTACCTTTTCTTAACTTCCTCTTGCTCTAGCTTCTTAAACCAAGTTTCCTAGCCAAAATTCCACAAGATGGGATGATGATTTCAAAGATGATGGTGCTGATGATGATGGGGCGAATTCTAGAGAGAGGGGAGAAGAAAAATCAGATTTTCTTGTGAGAGAAAAATAAGTGATAAGTATGAAATAATTCATATTTATCCTATTTTGGCTCTTTCTCCATATTTACCATTTTGCCATTCCATACGTTTAATTCCTGTAACACGGTTAAATGTCACGCTTGAGCGGGATATTACAATTAGGGTTCGGGGGTTAGTTATGTTTAGGGAAGATGTTAGCACCCTAAACGTTCGTAGTACTCTACGAGAACCTCTTGATTTTATTTATTTATTTTGGCTATAACTTGCTTATTTTTTTTTAGAGACAGAATTAAAGTAGTGAGGAAAGAAAAATGTTTTATTTTTTCATTTTTTATGATTTGGAAGGACAAGGTCCTTTGCCTACGTACCCGTGAGGGATCAAAACCTCGTAGTTCGGGGTAAAAATGATGGTTGATTTGTTTTGTATTTTTTTATTGGTTTTTTAAAAAAAGTTTTAAAGATAAAATAAAGGCCAAGTGGCAAAATGAGATTGGTTTGTGTTTTTTATTTTGAAAATGATTCAAGTGCTATTAAAGTAGATTAATGGTTATTTAAAGAAAATAAAAGAGAAAAAAGGACACTTGATTGAAAATCAAGGTTTGTTTAAGAAAAGATTTTTTTTGAAGTTTTGATTATTTGCATGTTTTTGTTTTTTTGTTTTTTGTAATAACTAACTAAGACTAAAACGTAACAAAAAGCTAAATACGAGGAATTTCCGTGGTGACGTTGGATCACCACGAAATCCTTTTGAAGATAAACTAACCTAATATTTTTGTATTTTTTTTGTAAAGCGGAATAAAAAAATAAAAGACATAAAGCGGAATAAATAAAGTGTGGGTGTCAGTGCATATTCTCATTTATATTTTACATTGTTCCTAAGTACATTCTAATAAAATTGACAAAATAAATAATAAAAGTAAAATTGCAAATATAATAAAATAAATATGCTGAAATAAGGGAATAAAAGGCAAGAGATGCAAAAACAAAGAAATAAACATGTCACATAAAAGTAAAAGAATGCATGAGATGCTGAATTATAAAGCAATAAAATGAATAGAGTGAGAAAATGCATGATAATTAACCTGAAGAAAACTACAAAATTGAGAAAATAAAATAAAGTAAAAAAAATGAAGAGAATGCAAAAGAACAATAAGATGAAATGCATGAGGAATAAATGAAGGATGAGAAATGCAATAAATAAAAAGAAAATGCAGGAAAAAGAAATAAAACAAATAAATAAAAATAAAGGAAAAGAGGGGTGCAGTGTTTGTGTTATGGGTGGAGGTGGTTCGGATTGAGTGAGGTTTATTTGTTGGGATGCGGTTTTGGGTGTTTGATGGTGGTTCGGCCGTGTGGGTGGCGTTGTGTGTGTGTGGTGATAGGTGGTTGTTTGTGTGGTGGTGGTATGTGGTTGTTCGTGTGGTGGCCGGGTTTGAGAGTTGGTGTGAGGGTTCTTGGTGGGTTGTTGGTGATGATTCTGGACTGATGACTGAATTTGGGTTGTGTAATTCAGTTCCTGATTGAATGCTATTTGATTTTTTTTTCGGTTACTGATGCTGCCCTTTTTGATGGAATTGGCTCCCCCTTTTTATTATGCAATGCTAGTTAAATGACCATGAAAGTCATTGATGGACAATCAACAAAATCAGTCAAACAAAAAACAAATGAGGCAACCATTAAAATTGTCATCAACACTCATCAAAACCTAAGTCAAACCTTTTGAAAATAAAAATAATAAATAATAAATTCGAAAATAAATATATATAAAAAAAAGGATAATGAAAAAAGAGAAAAATAGTAATGAGAATAATAAAAAGAAATAATGAATAAAAATAACAAATAATAATAAAAAGAAAATTGTCGCCTTCGGAACAAAAAATGAGGTATTTTAAAATACCTCCCTGCCGAAATTTCGTCTGAAACGACGAAAAATTCCGAACCAAAAAGACGAGTGAAAAAAGAATTTTAGGTCAAAAACTGGGGTATGACAGTGTCCATCACATTAATCATAATGTTCTATTAAAAATGAAATGTAACATTAGTAGCGAGATTCAGTATAAAAGTATGTATGATACTAGATAAAAATAAATAGATACCCGGCAAGTATATGTTTTATTGTAACAAGCAAAAAAAAACTAATATTAAATATATTGAGAATCAATTTATTCCTTTATTTGTGATATGGAAAAAAAATAAACAGATATTTCTGATCACTAATTGTATTATTTTATTACTGTCATTAATGATTCAATCATAATTAATCCATATTTAATTTATTGAGAGAATACTGGATCTGGATTTTCCTTATATTTATACGTTTTTAATTTATTGAGTATACTCTATTGGAAATTTCAGTGTTGCTGCTAATGTGGGGTCTTATAAGACAACAAGACACCCATTCAAGATTAACTTTCAATATGGAACCAAAATCAAACAATGCGATGAAAAGTTGGTTCATGCTGACATGTATGTCATAAGTGATCATAGAGAGATTTTTCAATCCGAGTATGACACCGATTATTTGATCAGTAAATTAGTTTTTACATTTGTTTGAAATATTACTTTATAAGGTTTATTCATGGTGTGCTCTTTTGTGTTTTCGTACATTTAATTTCTAATACATACAAATGTTTAGATGTCATGGGAATGTTGAAGGCTGTCGGCGTTGAAAAATCATATTCTCGCAATGGAACTCAGTCCAAGATGGTTCCCATTGAGTTAGATCATGATGGATATGTCAATCTTTAATATTTTACTATTTATAATTTATTTTTTAGATTTTTGACGAGATAAAATTTGTATGTCTAATTTGAAATAAATGGTGTATTAGGTTTCGTTTCAAGGTTACTTTTTTTGGTCCTTATGTCGATGATTTGAATGCTTTTCTTGGATCTGGTGAGACTGATAATGTTGTCGTTGTTATCCTCTTGACCAAAATCAAGATGTTTCAAGGTATGATTATATTTTATGCGTCTAAACATTATTATTTTAGCTTTACCAACATGTAGTAAATATTTTGTTTTTTTATTTTATGATTTCAGGTCAGGCGACTATTCAAAATACCATTTATGCCACAAATATAATGTTCAATCCAACTTTCTCTGCTGCCATTGATTTAAAGAAAAGGTGATATGTTTATCAAACTTTTGTTGGTACTAACCATATTTTTATTTCTTTTTAAATTAATACATCTCAAGTTTTGCTAACTGATAAAAAACAAAAAAAAAATGAAACATATTGATTAATTGGTGTCGCAGTAGTTATAACTTTAGTCTTTTTTTGAAAAAAAAGGAAGAAAACATGTAAAGGCAAAGCAAAAAAAAAGTGTAACGTATCACAAGATGTCTTAAATCATTTGGTCAAAGATATTTGTTTTAAATCGGCATTAAACCAATTAAATGCAATATGATCTCATTTCCTTGACCAAGTAAAGAAAAACATATGTTCTCTAAAAAAAAATAAAAAAAAACCTTTACATCTACGGCCAAGAAAAAGAGGACGTCTTTATTCCCCTTCATGGAGGGTCATACGTTTTGTATTCCTTTGTTGAGTATACACTTTTCGCCTCCAATTAATTCTTCCAATTTCCTTTGTTTTGCTGACTTAATCATTTTAATTCTTATAATTATAATCTCTTCCTTAATTTCCTTTTGCTTCCGTTTAATTCTCTTGAAAGTGTCGAAATTTTCTTCCCTTTTCCTTGCGACCTTCATGCGTCCCTCAATATATTCTTACTCTTTTTATAACCAGAAAAAACTTTATTTAATGATGTGGCATTTAATTTCCTTATGAATCTAATTATGGGTATCACTTAAAATCTTGAGATGTAATTATTTGTGGTATTGCTTATGAATCTAATTATGTTTGTAACATATGTTTGTAGAATGGTCAACAATGATGATTCTCCCTCACCGGATTTCTCCAAAATTGTGGATGCATCTAAGGTGAGTGTTGAGGAAGACATTCTTAATATGACTCCATTGACTACTATTGAAGGCCTTAAAGATTGTATCGAGGTAAATTAAGACTTTTCCTTTATAAATATAAATATATATATATATATATATATATATATATGTGTGTGTGTGTGTGTGTGTGTGTGTGTGTGTGTGTGTGTGATTATGAATGGTTTTGTTTAATAATACATATTTGTGAAATATTACAGTCTTGATGATACATAAAAAAATGTACATAACTAATATTATTTATTTAATGTACTAATAATAGTGTCATTAAAGCCTTTATTTTTTTGGCAATATAGAATTTATTTTGTTGATTCTCATTTGTATTGATATTTTTTAAAAAAAAATTTTGTGAAATTCAACTTATAAATCGAAAATGTACATAACTAATAGTATTTATTTAATTTATTAATAATAGTGTTGTTAAAGCCTTTCTTTTTTGGTTATATAAAATATATTATGTTGATTCTCGTTAATGTTTTTTTTTTGAAGCAATTTGTGAATTTCCACTTATAAATCGAATGTTGCAAAAATTGTTATTTTTTGCGATACGAACAAGATTTGATTCAAATAATAAACCTTGGTTCTGTTTTTTTTTTGCTATATAAAATGTATATTATTGATTATATTGGTGAATTCTATTAAAAGTGGAATGTCGCAAAACATTACCATTGATTTTGATTATGTCTAATTTTTTAAACATTGTTATTCATTATAATTATAATCACAACAATTTATAGCTTTCGATTTCTAAATCAGTGAATGATCTGTTTTTCAGGAGAAACCTTTTGTGGTGTATGGTATTGTGAATGTTATTGTTGATGACTCTGAGTGGTGGTATACTGCTTGCATCTGTAACAAAAAAGTATACCCGGATGAGCGGATGTACTTTTGTTCAAAGTGCAATAAGCATGTGTTGAATGTGACACCGAGGTTCTTTTTATTTATTTATGTTAAATAGATACTTTAATTCATTTGTTTGTTTGTGTCGTGCATAATCCTTTTTCTTTTTTAAATTATGGTTAAGTTCATGATCAAGATTAGAGTTATTGATCAAACAGATTCAGCTACTTTTGTGATGTTTGACCGCGATGCTGCTGAACTTTTTAAGAAGTCATGTGCTGAAATGCTCGAATCTGGCGGAATGGTAAGTTTCTTTTATGTGAAATAGTATATTTTTGTCGATATAAATTATTTTTTTCATAGTTATTCCATCAATTTATTGCCCTTTAACCATTTCATGTTTGTTTAATTATCTTCATTAAGGAAATGATGTGTCTAGTGTTCCTAAAGAAATCCTTGGTTTGGTGGATAAATATTACCTGTTCAAAGTAGAGTCAAATTTGAATTCTTTTGATCCTGTTTTAGTCGATAAGTTTAAGACCAAATATAAAGATTTGATGGTAGTATAAGATAAATCGGTTCATATATATTATGAATTAATAAAAAGTTATTTTGATTTACATATCTTAAGTTGTAGGATGATATACTGATTTATTTTGACTGTTGTTATAGGAGAATGTCCGTGAAGAGGACGTCGGTGTGGATGATGGTTTTGCTCCTGATGATGTTAATAAGTCAGATGACAATGTGGCTCAGGTATACATCGTTTGTATAATTATTGTATGTTGATGTGTAATGCTCTTATATTAATGTATATTTTGGTGTACTATGCATAGGCTATACTTATATATTTTGTTTTTCAGAATCTGATGATGAAATTCAGCGAACCTTCTGTTGAGAGCGTACATGGGACGAGTTTGGTGCAAGATGTTGTAGATCTCAGTAAAGGTGATGATGTTGGTGCTCCGGATAAACAGGACGTGGCGCTGTCCAAGCGTCCCATTGTCGATGATAATATCGAAAAAGATGGTTCGTCCATCCAATTTGAGTTGAAGAAGCGTATTAAGATAGAGAAGCTTTGATTGCTTTTTTATGTTTAGTCTTTCGACCTTATTTTTTTTTTTAATGTTGTTGGACCATATTTTGTTTTCCTCCCTTTCCCCTTTGTTTGAATAGATTAGTTTAAAATAGTTACAATATTCCACTATTAACCTAAAATAATAATAAAAAACAATCGGCAGTGGCGTAGCACATACTTTAACAATAATTATTTATACTCCGAATATACTTTAACAATAATTGTTTATCTGTTATATTAAACATTTTTTTAACAATAATTATTTAAAAAAAAAGCTTAACAATAAGAATATTTTATACTCCGAATATACTTTCTTTTTTTTACAAAACTACAAATATACTTTATTATTTCAAGCCTAAATACCATAATCCTTATACACAATACATAGTCATTTCAACAACTAAACAACATTACGCAATCTATTTTTTTATGTTGAATTAAATTCATAATTATACTTATAAATTTTATATAACAAATTATTACTTTAAGTCATTTGATAAAAAAAATTAATTAATTCCACGTGCTTGGCACGGGTCTCACACTAGTTTGTAAAATAACCAAAACAAAATAATACATTTAGATAGTTGGATATCTTAGTCATTTCATTCATTATTGATACAAAATTATAACTAAAATAACCAAAAACTAATTTTAAATTTTTATTTTATTATTTTATAAAAGTTTAAATCATTTTTATTGCCAATGAAAAAATTATATAATGGTGGGATCTGGACATAGGCGCGTTAAGACAAATGAGTTTTGTATGATGAAATTGTTGGGGATTAGGAGCCTGAGTACAGTTTTCAACGTTAAGTATCTAATCTGGACCTATACACCAGAAGGATTATTCATATTTGAAACAATCACAACGTATGATAAAATTGAAGAATTAGAATATATGTTGGCTTTAGATTATTGCTTTTCGGTGGATAGAATTGGTAGGGGAGGAGGATTAGCTTATTTGTTAAAAAAGACTTCACATTGTAGCATTGCAAATCTATCACATTGACATTAAAGATTGTTGATCATGTGCGTGGACGTTGGAGGTTAGCGGGTTGCAATGGAATGCTTTGCAAGGGAGAGGCATAGAGAGACTTGAAATTTACTAAGACAATTGTCCAACCTTTCCCCACTTCCATGGTGTATCATTGCTGACTTTAATGACATCCTAGCAACGGGTGGAAAAAAAGGGAGATCTAAAAGGCAGTTGTGGTTAATTCAAGGTTTTAGACAAGTTGTTCTAGATTATGGTCTTGTAGACATACACATGAATGATTACTCTTTTACATGGTTTAAAAGCTTATGCATCGATCATGTTGTAGAAGAAAAATTGGATAGAGCAATGACTAATGACAGTTGGTATGACATATTACAGAATGCAAAGCTAGAATGTCTCACAACTACTTCCTCCCATCATTACCCTCTATATCGCATGAGGTCCACGGCGGTCCAGGTTTGAAAATGCATGGCTAGTCGAACGCGATTCATTTCGCAATTGTTGCAAGGCTATGGTGAACCTACTCTTGTTCACAAACTCAATGAATGTGCCCATGAACTTACCAAATTGAGCAAGGATAACAATGAAAATACTCAACAAGAGATCTGCAAGTTACATCAAAAGCTAGAAATTGCTCGCATCCAAGTTGATGCTTCTAATGTTTATTACTTCAATATGTTAAGGAGCTGGTTGGCCAACTTGTTGATCAAAGATAATGTTTTTTGCAAACAGCAAGCCAACACCTTTTGGTTCCGTAATGAGAGTGTTAACACGAGATTTTCCCATGTGGTTGCATCCAATAGAAGGAAGACAAACATGATTGAACACGTAGAAGACGAGAATGGCTTTGTTTGTCAATTAGAGGACGGGATGAAGCACATTGCGCATGAAGATTTCACGCACTTGTTCCAAAAATCGAGTGGAGTCTGAGCCAATGTCATCAATTTGGTTTCAACAACGAAAATGATATATTGACGGCAACCTTCTCTTTTAACGAATTCAAAGAATTAGTATTCCTCATGAAAGTGGACAAGTACCCAAGGCCATACGACTTCAACCCGGACGTCCACCAACATTTTTTCGACATGTGTCGGCGCCAGGTGTTTCAAGCTAGTTGTACATGGCTAGCTAATGGTGTATTCCCGCCTAATTTCAACTAAACTAACTTCACGCTTATTCCCAAATATGACGCTCATGTATCTATGAAGGATTGAAGGCCTACAACCCAATGCAATATGGTGTACAAAATAATAGCAAAGGTCCTCGCCAATCGGTTGAAACAAGTGCTAGACAGATGTATTTCTATTAACAAGTTTGCCTTCGTTCCGAGCATATCTATATTATATAATGCAATGATGGCGATTGAAATTGGCGATGACATGAAAGCCAAAGCTAAGGGGAAAAAATGTGATGTTGAGCTCAAGTTGGACACTAGCAAAATGTACGACAAATTAGATTGAGAGTACTTGCAAGATATCATGTTAAAAATGGGGTTTTCAACTTAGTGGGTCAACTGGATTATGCCTTGTGTTGAGATGGTGGATTACTCGGTCTTGGTGAATGGGGCACCTATAGGACCTATTGTGCTAGGGTGTAGACTTTGCCAAGGTGACCCTCTTTTGCCCTACTTATTTATCATATGTGCGAAAGGTTTATCTTCATTGATTCATGAAGCAGAAAGAAGAAATGACATCTGAGGTACTTTGATCTGCATGGATGCACCAATTATCTCCAACCTTCTCTTTGCGAACTATTGCTTCCTTTTTTCCGAGTCTGCGAAAGAAAGGCGATAGCAATGAAAAACATTTTAGCTACTTATGAAGACGCTTCAGGGAAAGCGATAAATTTGAAAAAATCGGAGCTTTTTTGTAGTCGCAATACATCTGATGATCTCCAGGAACTAATTGCTAACGCACTCGTTTTTCAACAAGTGCGTGGCTCGGTTTGCCATCGATGGTAGACAGAAGCAAAACTGCTACATTCAAATTTGTGAAAGACCGGATTTGGAATAAGATCAACTCTTGGAGCAGCGGGTTCCTCTCACAAGTCGGTAAAGAGATTCTCATCAAATCGGTCTTGCGGTATATACCCTTTTTTTTTGTTATGAGTGGTTTCTCCTCCTGGAAACACACAAAAACGAGATCGAAAAGATGCTTCATGCATTTTGGTGGGGGTATAACTCATCAAATTCGCGAGGATTGCATTATCTCTCATGGTAGAGGTTATCCACTCTTAAACTTTATGGAGGAATGTGTTTTAAAAGCCTAAAAGCATTTAACATGGGCATGGTTAGCAAACAGGCATGGAAGCTAGCAACCAATCTAGACTCTCTAATCATTTGACTGCTAAAAGTTAAATATTTTCTAGAGATGATTCTTTTGGCACCGCCCTTGGCCACAACCCAAGCTATGCATGTCGAGGTATTTGGAGTGTGAAGGATGTGATCCGTAAGGGATTTCAATGGAGCATAGGGGCTGGTGAGCGGATATCGGTGTGGGATCATCCTTGGCTGCAAAATGTTGAATGCATTATGCCAATAACTCAACAACATTTGGCATCATCTCACATACTAGTAGCGGAGTTGATGTTCATCAATGTGAATACATCAACATTTTCTTTGATCGTACCAAAACCAACAATATATTTGGTACTCCGCTAGTAGCATCACTTCAAGATGATACGCCTACATGGAAGTTCAAAAAGGATGGTGGATATATGACCATGAGTGCTTATCAGGACATCATGAATCATAACATGAATTCAATACAACATCGTGTGCTAGGGCATTAGAATTGTCGCAATTGCTTACCCACGAGGCTGCGTTTGCAAAGCAAATGTGTGCAGTGCAAAACTCACTATGCAGTGTGCCAAGAACAAGACGAGGAAAATGCTCATCTATTTGTTGGGTGCAACAAAAGCATTGTATGTTGGCAATGCACGGTTTATGGCTCGCTTTACTGCACCTTCTTTATCCTACTCTTAATTTTGCTTCGAATGTATTTGTTGTTCTGCAACACCTGAATGGTCAACAAAAGCAAGTCTTTGGGGTGACTTTATGGAGTATTTGGAAACATAGGAACAACAAGGTTTGGGACAACACATTAAATAAGCTCATACGATTTGTGAACAGGCAGATTCGCTTCTCACTAGTTGGTTGAATGCACAAGTCATCCGGAACTAGTGTGTTGGTCCGCCAAACCATCATGTTGATGTGCAATGGTGAAAACCATGTATTGGCAGGTATAAATGCAATTGATGCTTCCTTTTCTAAGGCTCTGAATAAAGTAGACATTGGCATGTGTATTCGAGACAAGGAGGGGCATTTTGTTCTAGCCAAAACGAAATGGTTGGTTTAACACCTCGAAGTGGACTTGGGGGAGACCCTCGAGTTGTTGTTTGCCCTACGGTGGGTGCATAACCTTCATCTAGTCAATATGGATTCCTAAACGTGGTAGACAACATTTACGACAGCAAAAATGGGGCATCTGATTTTATGGCGGTTATCAATGATTATAGACGTCTACTTGCTTCTGATTCAGTAACATCTGATGTTAGGTTATCTGTTGACAATTCAACGAAGTCGCTCACATTTTAGCTCGAGTGGCTCAATGTCATGCTAGTTTCCACACTTTTATTCACATTCCATCATATACCTCTACTATTATTATAAATGACATGCACTAAGTTTTTTCTTGTCAAAAAATAAATAAATTCTCATTTTTTGTTTCCTTAATGCCTAGCATTATTATTATTATTATTATTATTATTATTATTATTTGTTTAGAGGCTATTCTATGGGTCACACAACCCAACATTATTATCAAGTGTCCAAAACTTTACATACAGTCATTTGAGTTCTTAAATGTGTGCGGATCAAATTGACTAATGAATAACATTCGAGGATCAAATTGACTGATTAATGATAAACATGGTCAAATTAACTAACTAATGAAAAACAAATTCAAAATGAGATGTTTTTGTTATTTTGATACATTCAGAGACAATGGTACAACACCTCACACATTCAAACCAAATTTCAAAAAGAGGGATACAAATAGCCGCATCCAACATTACAAGCAAAATTTATACTTTTTGAAAATGGTTAACAAGTGTTTGTGGGAAACTTGGGAAAGAACCAAATATTAAAATTATCTTGCAGCTTATATAGTCAAACTCTTAAAAGTGTAAAAAAATACTCATTTCATAATTTATTTTTTGTTTCCTTAACAACGCCTCAGAGGCACTGATTAGCATGAGCCATACATTTTATACAAAAGTATAAATTTTAGCAAGTTCAAGAGCTACAGGCCCACAGACAACGGTAACATGGTTAATACTTCACTAAACTTTCACATTGTATAAAGAAAATGCAAGGGAACAAGGGACCCAATTTCCACTATAGTGAACTGGGCGTAACTTTTACATAATTAATTACATTGCTAGGCTTCTTCCTTAGTCTGACAAAAGGAAGAACAAGAAAGAACAATATTCCACCGCCAACATCTAAGCTAAAGGTAAAAAAGTGATCATTACATTGGTAATGCTACAATTTCACCATGTCAGTGAAAATAATCTGTTTTTCAGACAATGCCTAGCGTTTATTAGAAAACTACTACCATTGTTGTCTATTAGCAACTATAGTGGCACTATAATACTATATCATAGCGGAATTTGAACAAATCACCATTGTTCCGTAATATGCTATTTAGTACAGGGTGTTGTCAAATGGCAACTATTGCGGCACTATAGCGTTGTAATGTAGTAGAATTTGAAGAAACCGTTATTTTTGTGATCAATTATTGACAGCACTACACAGAAAATTTAAGAGTCATGTCATGTCCTTTTAAAAAATTTGCCACCTTTCTTTCCCATACTAATCCCCACAAGACTTGATGGAAGAAGTGATTTGGTATCTGGCCTCCATTTCAACTCTTTGAGAGTAGTAAATAAGGTTGCAAGTGAAGGAGAGATTTCACTATCTTTTATATGCTTACATGAGACTACTCTAAGGCTTTGAAGCTCCTTCCATGAATGTATTACAGACTCCAAACCTTCTGTTGTTACCACTGAGCATCCTTCTAAGTAAAGCAATTTTACACGCCTGAAATAGAACAGCAATCAATACATAAGTTGCAAATAATTTCAGCTGATTAGAGTCACTTCTATATGGCTTGGTCGACTATATAATCACTTCCATATGGCTTTTTCAACTAAAATTTGCATAACCAACTTCAAACAAGACGCAAAAAACATATAGAAATTGAAAATTTGAAAGCTACATGTAAATAGTTGAGTTCACTTTCAACTTGTTGCAATATTGGAATAATGAAAAGGAAAATGCCTTGTTCTAGTCTACAACCTTAAGTCCTAAGTTAGAGGTGTAAAATTAAAATTTCACAATAACCTAGCAGAACAGAACCATTGAAACAAAGAAAAAATTACTTGCACTTTATAAATTCCCCCAGACCTGAAGACCAGATAGCCAATATACATATATGACTAGAGACATTTCGACATTGGCCAATTACACAATAGAATTTTTCAGAATTCAATACACAGTATCCCAGGGAAAGGGACCCCTACACTAATTTGTGTTCTGCCGAGAGGTAAGTAAAATATGACCACGAATTAGTCCATCATCAACATCAGGGATCAAACTCGGATACCAAACAAATTTATTGCTTCAGATGGAACGCATTAACAACTAGCGCTCAACACATCATGGTTACACACATTAGAATTTGAATCAATGGCTTGCCAATTGACAATCAAACAGGAAAATTAGACCATAAGTTCTAGACAGTATAGTTACATAGTTAGCAATCAACAATAATTGCAAAAGAGACCATTACCTGCAAACAGTTGCAAAGCCGAACATGCCATTATCAAATCCCCAGCAATCCTGAATAATAATCTCCCTAGCAACCCTGCAAACAGAAAACAAAGCAGAAACACTCTTCTTATCCCGCAACTGACACTTTTGCAAATGCAGCCTCTCAAGTGCAGGACAAGAACCCAAATACTCATCAAGCCCCGGATTCAAATCAATCTTCTTACAAGACTGTAACCTCAACGTCTTCAAATTCTCACAATACGAAACCGCAGCCATCCATCCATCATCCATCCTATGATCACACAAAGTCAACTCCTCCAACATTTGACAACACTTCCCAATAGCCTTAATCCCATCAAAACTACCTTCACAACCACAAAGCTCAAGCTTCACAAGCCTCTTACAACCTTGAGCCAAAATCGTCAAACCAATATCCGAAACAACCGAACCATAAAATCCCTCAACATTCCCAACCAATTTCAAAATCTGCAAATTCCCACACGCCGCAATTCCCCTTAATACATTATCACTACACTTCTGCAACTCCAATTCCTGCAATGTAGAACACTCTTCAGCCAAACTTAACAAACCCATTTCACTAGCACCAATCACTTGAACCCTTCTCAAATTAGGACAACCATTAGCTAAAGCAACTAACCCATTATCAATAACCTCAACAGGAAGCATATTCTCCTCACAATTAAACCAATTCGGCGACGACCCAGAATCAATATACATATTCAAAACACTACTACTCATCAAAATATTCGAACTTTGTGTTAAAATCAATGTCCCATGAATCAAATCAACATGATTAAGATTAGGAAACCTATAAATCAATCTACCAGATAAAACAAAGTTCCAATCACGAATCCGAATGGATCGAACCAAACGACCTTGTAAATTCAACCATCTTTTACAAACCAATGAATTAGCATTTCTCTGTGAATCTGGAAGCTTGGAGAGAATGTTGAGAAGAATTTCATCAGATAACAAAAGGGTTTGATCAATGATTGAGAAATTGGGGAAATTAGGGTTTGATTTTCGAGGTGATGAAAGAGAGTGAAGCTGTTGCATTGCAGCAGCAACAACGATTTGGTTTAAAGGCTTTGATTTGGTGTGTTTTAGCCATAAATCAGACCACCGTGGTCCTCGCTTCTTCAATGGCGAACTAGGGTTAGGGTTAGGGTTTTCTTTCTGAGAATGATGATTCTTCTTCTCCGATGAAAACGACATCGTTTTTGTGTTGTTGTTGTTGCTGCGGTGGTAGTGTGTTGCAGTGTTCGTTCTTCAATATTGTTATGTTTATACTTTTTTTATTTTTTATTTATTTATTTTATTTGTGGAAATGGAAAATTGAATTTGTAGAAAACAAACACCAACGGAAATATTTGTTGTGTCTTTTTTTTCTCTCTATCTTTAGATTTTGAATATAATCTTTTTGTTTTCTTGTGGCTTATTCTAACGGTATAGATTTTTTCCACTCAAAAAGGGATCATAAAAAAATATAAAAATAATGGAGGGGGGACCCATTTTTCAATGGAAGACCTTTTATTTTATGGTTTGATGAGATAATAAAGGAAGCTTTGATTGTGACATGTGTAGATGCAGTGTTCTAGGCATAGTTAACGGATATAAGAGTAGTTCTAATGTATAGTTTGAACTTTGAATTGGTCATGGTTGTTGTTAGCATTCATTAACCACAAGTGGGAGTAATTAAGATTTTGATTTAATGAGGGGACATTAAAATTTCAGGTTTGTTTATTAAAATTTGTTAATTTTGTTTTGTTTTGTTTTTTAAAAGAGGGCTAAAACCCAAAAACAAAGGGAACTAATTAAGACACTAATTTAACCATTTTATGGATGAAAACCCTAAAAATATCATCAAAGATGAGGTTTTGAATCTCTCTAAGAGAAGTCTCCATAGAATAAAAAAATTGAATATATTGTTATACTTCGACAAAAAAAGAAAAAAATATTTATTTTTATATTTAACACATATATTAGTTAAGTAGATCCTCGTAATCTAATTAATAAGTAGATCCCCATCAATCTAGATTCAATACAAATGTGCTTCCTAGTCACACCGTCCTATATGAAGGAAAAAAAGAATTCACCTTGGACCATATGTTCTAACAAAGTATTTCTTCTTTCACAGTTCAGCATATAACATAATAATTCATTTGTGGGATTTCATAGACTCATATCATGTCATTCCAATACACTTCATCACATTTCAAAAATGCACAACCACAGTTAATAGCAGGGGCAGATCTACATGCAGGTGAGGGTGTGCACCTGCACACCCTGAACTTTCAAAATTTACCCGAATAACCTTCTAGTTATTGCACTTTGCACACCCTAAAATTTTCATTTTGCACCCATGGCTCACTACTTCTCTCATAAAGAAATAAATATATGAAGAAAAGAAGTAAGGTTTGATTGACAGTTCACATGTTGGAAGAAAAAGTGGAAGGAGCGGAAAAGAAGACATGAAAGAAACAGAGAAGATGAAGGGTGGCGGCTATATTCTTTAAATTATGAGCCACAAATAATTAGGGTTGTATTTTATAATGGATTTGGGCCAACCAACTTATGTTTGTTTATGTTACTTTGGGCTAAGAGATGTTTCATTTTTTACTGATATATAACTCTCTTTTTTCTAACGGTATATAACTTATAAACATTCTTTTAGATAATTAAATTAAAAAGTTGGAAGATAGTTATTATTTGATGGACTACCACCATAGGGCATAAACTGTCCATATATGCATTGACCAGGTTTTTTATGTATACTCATTGTGTGTTATAGTATATTATATATTGATGTAGTTAGTTTTTATATAGTGGACGGTGGGATTGGTCATTCAGATCAGTCGGTCTTTAGGTCAGATACCATGTTTTAAAAAAAAACATTTAATTATAATTCAAATTTGTTTATTTATTTATAAACAAAATAGAATTCAAATTGAAATTAAAAATATAGTAAGTAAAATAAAAGAAAAGTAACTTTGACAATTATGTAAAACTAATTGAATTTGTAAAGTTTTATTCACGAAATTTTTCGCACCCCCTGAACCAGGGTCCTGGATACGCCACTGGTTAATAGTACATTTAGTTTCGCAGTTAAGGAATTCTTACCACATAAAGGTCAGAACAAAAGATCGCATAATCATAATTACAGTTGCCAACAACTTTTTTTTTGTTAGTAGACAAAGTAGAAATCACCACTTGCAACACAACTACGAGATATCAGGTTCAAACTCGGATAAAGGTGTCTAACTTAATAATATTGATATTTGTGTAGTTTTAAAACCCGGCTCGGTAATCGATTCAGTGGGGGTACTAAGTCACTGAGTCAACGGTCGAACCGCTGGGTCATTGGTTGAACCGCATGACTGAATCGGATGACTCAGTTATATAACTCGGTCTTTAGATTAAATTTGTATAGATATTTACTATATTAAATCGAATTAAAATGGTGACTCGATCACTCTAAAAATGACACCTATAAAATAAAAAGAAAATATGACAACAAATCACTTTATTAAATTAATATAAATCAATCCTATTTTTTTTCTTGCAGAAACAAATCAATCCCTTAATCATAACAATATTAAACAAAAATGAATAGAATCCTAGCAATACACAATATTACATTGTTTTCTTTATATTATAAGCTATATCACACATGTGTCCAACGATATTTAAATGCTCCTTTTTTTTTTACACTAATTTAAATGTTTTTTAGAGGATTTAAATGCTCTTACTTTTTCTTGGTCGACATTTAAATGTTCTTATTAGCGTATAGTATATATGCGTAACTAATACTACACTTGTTTGAAATAGATACCAAAATAATGATTGAAACAATCAAAACCAATAATGACAATAAATAAATCAAGACAAGAAATCAATTAAGAAAGAAAAGGGGAAGAAGAAAACCGAAAGGAATAAAAAAAGATGTTGTTTTTCTGATATAGCAAAAAAAAAAGGAAAAACAATTAGACCGGTCCGACTTGAAAATCGGCAGGGTCACCGGTTTTTGCCAGTTCATGCCGGTTCTGACCGATTCTCATTGGCCAATTACATGGTCGGTCTGATTTCCTGCTCGACCCGGTCAATCCACCGGTTCCGGTCTGACCGGTCCGACCGGCTGGGTCGAGCCGAGTTTTAAAACTATGGATATTTGTCGGTTGAGTTAGGCTTTACTAGGCATGGCAATAAAACTCATACCCACGGGTACCCGCCCGAACCAAACCCAATTTGACGGGTTTTCCCCGCTTTGACTGGATTTGGATTTTCCCCGATTTTAAAACACGGATACGGGACAGGTAACATGGATATAGGTACCCACCCCGAACTCATACCGAAACCCGTCCTGAATGTAAAAAATGAATTTATTACCTCTTTTATATAAATAGAAACTCAAACTCTAAATCATTTCACTCACACAGCCAAAGTCTCAGTCTTTCAAACGGCACTCACTTATCATAATTCTCTCTTTTCTCCTTTCATATCTCACACTCTCGGCCTCTCTCTTCTCCTTCAATATAGTCATTGATCGTCATCATCTCTTTGTTGGATAATGCATTACAACATTGCGTTCGGGGCTGAAAAATACTTTTATTTTTATTAAAAAAAATTATCCACTGCAGGGGTGGGGATGCGATTCAATTTTTCATCTCCGCTGAATATGGGTAGAGTAACGGGTAAGTATATGAGAGTAGGATATGGGAACGAGGAAGGTAAAACTCGTCAACATCCCGCCTCATTGCCATGCCTTTGCTTTAAGTGAAATTCAACTAACCAATTAAGGAAACATGAGATCATGTTACCAATTCAATTAAATGCAAGTAATCACATATCATTCATATTACTGATTGTAAATCATGCAACACCTTAACAATGTTTCTATTTCTTGTTTTATGCTCACTTGACCATGTTACACAATTAATTCACTTAAATCACTCTTACTAATGCTCGGCAACTGGCTTTACCCCTGTCCTAAAAAAATTTGGAAAATGTGCGGCCTCCCAAATTCGGGTTTGCAATATACAACAAAATACTTCCTCCGGTCTCATATATAAAAAAGATTTTTTTTTTGTTCATTGAATAATTAATGTATATGTTTTACAATGTATACCAAATACATTAATTATTCAATGAGCCTGAAAAAAGATTATTTTCTTATATATGAGACTTGAAGGAGTACACTAGTTATGAGTAAGAATACATTGTAGATTCAAATAGAGTATCAAAATTTCTTTTCAAATATAAGGCTTAGGACACTATATTTCACACTTCATAGAGTTATTGTTTAAAACCCTCAATTAAATTTTATGGAATCGAAGTAACCAAAATTTATCTTTTAGACGTTTCTTGATATCAAATCATTCACAAATTTAGAGACGATTGGGTTTCGTCTTCTAACAATATAATTTACAAAAGAGTACTTATGGCCAATAATTTTACAAAATACATCAGACAATTTCTCAACCAGTATCACCTAATAATAGCATGGATCACCAGCTGACAACCTTCAAACTGTGTTTTTGCAAACGTGCAAATACAAACAACAGATTTAATGTTAACTTTAGTAATGTTTCTTGTGTTTAAATTGGTTCCTACTCTTTTTCACAGTAGTACTATTAATTGTTTAGCATTAGAATCATCTTGGGGAGAGCTAATTTGTAGATTGAGGGGTTGCATTGTTCAAACTACGGTAAGAGGTGAGTTGACACGGTCAATAATATATTAATATTAGGTATTCCACATTGTCAAAAATAGTAAGTACTGTGTATGTAGAACAATGAGAATGGCTCAGTTTTTACGTTGTCAAAGGTTGGCAAATTGATAAGCCCTAGAATGTGTTGTGTTTTACGGTAAAACTATGTGAATGATATGAGTATATGTGTCTAGAACTTAAATAAAAATGGAGATCGATGTTGTGTTGCTAGGACTTCTTAATGAATTAAAAGTGGAAAAAGTTACTCTTTTCGTTTCTTTTTAAATGATCTCTTTTGCAGAAAAACTTTGTTCTTAATTAACCGTCGTTTTCAAAGTTTAATGCAAACTTAAATGTTATTTTACCAATATTATCTTTTATTATTTATTACGAAGAGAGAAATATATGAAATGTTATATTAAATTGATAAGGCTATTATATAAAAAGAATAAATAATTGTACTTCGGTGTGTCACCTAAATGGATATCTTGGATGAGTCGAGTGAGTCCATGAGAGATTGAACATGACCATATCCTGAGTGAGCATAGTATCATATTATTCATGAAGTGTTCTTGACTAGATGGTATCAAGTATGTGGAAAAGTGTCACATTAAAATATATGTGAGTTGCATTGTGCTATGACTTGTAAAGAGTCTTAGTGTCAAGAAAAACACGAGGGTCAAGTGTGTGCGAGTGTTTTATGTCTTCATGCATCACGGTGTGAATTTCTATTGAGATTAAATATTAATTTGAATTATTTATATTATATGACTCCTTATCTGATTGGTGATGAATGGAATATGTCTCTAAATGTTTAAATGTGATTGGAAAACAAAAAGACATACGCATTGTCCACTAACCAAACCAACACACCCGTGCAAAGGTTGTCCACTAACATCATAAATCATGATCTTAAATCATGCAACTATAAATTGTGATCTTAAATCACGCAACTTTCGACTGACCATGAATGCATGAATGTTCACGTATGAACTTGACAATGCACACAACTATATAGTTATATGATTCACGCCTTCATATAACATATCACAACTATCTCAACTTTCATTTGCATTATCAAATCAATACATTCACACAATTCATATCATCATCACATCATCATTTAATCACAATTATAATGCATTAAGCCACAACTATCATCATCAATTCAATTCAACACATTTTACATGCTTAAGTCATCATCATA
This sequence comes from Medicago ruthenica, assembly GCA_018208015.1. NCBI lineage: Eukaryota > Viridiplantae > Streptophyta > Magnoliopsida > Fabales > Fabaceae > Medicago > Medicago ruthenica. Next base: position 20,083,505 of record CM031374.1, on the reverse strand, counting down.
TTATATATCAACATCACAACAACATGTTTTCATTCTCATCATTCACATAGTTCACATTCCATGATTAATTCAAGCAAGGTTTCATTAACTTATCACTATACCACTTTATAATCATGTTTCAACATCATTCACACCTCTATAATCAATTAACATGTTTGCATACATCTCACGGCTCAATTAAAGATAATTTCACAAGTTCATTTCACATCTTTTCAATCATAGGTTATACACCATGTTAATCAACCATACACATCATAATTAAACACTTACTAATCAAGTTTAGGGGTTTGAGATCCATTCATGTGCCTCGGATACCTCAAAATTCACAAAAAAATGCAATTTTCCCCTACATGAAGGGTGGCACGGTCGTTCCATCCTAGGCAGCATGATCACGCACGACCGTGTCACTGGGGTGCACGGTCGTGCCACTTGTGCATGTGGGAAAAACGGACTTTTGACGTTTTTCGCGGGAAACATCGTTTTTAACACCATTTTTCGATCCGATTCACACCAAATTCGTCCCAAATCCTTAAACTCATTTTATCCAATCAATTACACCTCAACTTAACTTAAACAACTTAATCATAATCACTTTTCATCAACAATTACCACTTTTCCACTTAATTCAAACATCGTCTCAAAATCTCATTTTCACCAACAACTTATCAAACAAACGTGGTATAACATCAACAACATCATTTCATCATGTTCCACATAATCATAATCACTTATAGCAATCATCATAACAACAACTTATGCAATTTAACAACAACTTAATCATTTTCATTCAATTAAGCATTTTCACCAAAACACAACAACAACTTAAATCACAACTTATTCAACATAACTGCATGAATTCACAACCCAAACATATACCCATGATCCTAATCAACTTATTAAACCACAAATATAATCCAATTATCATGTTCTTCATCAAAATCATCAAAACCCACAAAGTTACCCATTCACTATAACTAACCATGAATTTTGACATAAACACAACATGAATTCACCAATTTTAACATACTCAAATTAACCACAATAATATGAGCACGAATTTCACATAATCATAATCAATTAACATGAAATTAAACTTAAGCAAAAACACACAAACTACTCAATTGCTCATTAAACCCATATGGTGAAAATAATATTCCCCCTTACCTCAACTTTTCACTCTACCAAACTTTCCTAGTTGAATTCCTCTTTACCCCTTGTGCTCAAGAGCTTCCTCCAACTTTCTCTCCAAGCCTCTTCTATTCTCTCTCTCTTGCCTCTCAATTTTTTTTGTGCAAATGACTTAACCTAATTCCACTAACACATAATCTTCTCTTTAAATATAATGGGTTAGGGTCACTCACACTAATGGACTTAGTCGCATCCAATTCTCACATAATTCTCTACACTTTTACTTCACCTAAACCTCCCATTATACTTTTACACCACTATTCTCTAAAATTCAAATTTATAATTCTAACATAATTACAAAAATACCACTCACCTGTAAATGACCAAAATGCCCTCAAACACTAAAAATCCACTAATTCACCAATCACACATCAAATAAACAATTAACAAATATAATAATAATAAATAATTCTAATACTAAAAATTGGGTTGATACAAGTTAACTCACGTTGGGGTTCAATGTGAGTTAACTCACGCAGTGTGACTTATATCAGCGTGAGTTAACTCACGTTGGTTGCACAGAACGTGAATTAACGCATGTTGCGGTTATTTCAGGAAGTTTGAGTGAAAATGAGCAAAAACGTTTGGAAAAAGAGCAATTTTCTTTAGCTTATTAGCTTGCTGCAAATTGGCAATTTTAGGCCCAAAGCCACTAGTTGGGAAAAAAATAGATTTCAATTCAAAATAAAATTTAGCTTTTCCAAAATAATTTTTTATACCGTTTTGAATACTAATCAAGTTCTATAAAATCCATCAAAATGTCTCAAATTATCAACAATTTATTATAATTTGTTATAAATTCCATCAAATTTCCTTAATAAATTAAAGATTTATTTGCACTTCTGTCCCCTTGTTTGTTTTGTGCGATTTAGTCCCTTCATGTTTAGCCCTTCCTAATTTTGTAGCCCTTCATTCAATTGTTTGGTGAGTGGGCTATTTTTATTGATGTGGCATCATTATCACTTGTCCACAGTGTTTTAAAAACCGACTCGATCATTGACTCAGCAAAGTCAATTATCACTAGGCCATTAGACGAACTGTTTAGACACCGGTTGAACCGCGTGACTGAACTAGATTATTTTATCCTATAACCATGTCTCTATAACAAGTGTGTATGTGTATTAAACTGCATTGAACCGAATGGCTCATCATTGTCACTTGTCCACAATGTTTTAAAAAATGACTCGATCATTGACTCAACTAGGTCAATTATCACTAGGCCATTGATATTAATCAACCACTGAATTAGCGAGCAAGTGTGGTAAATAAATTCATTGAATTTATATATAATTATTAACATTGCAAACAGTTTCACTCAAGAAAAACTATTAGACAGACTCAAACTTTGATCCCTTTGAGTTTGTCTAATATTTTTGCATTCAAAGTTTCTAGCGCTCAACTTTTCGACCTGATTTTCTAATTCAACGTTTAACGACGTGGTAACCGAGTTAACAACATGGCCGATCCAATAGCTGACTCGAATCGGTAATGTATCTGATTTCCAGTTTGACCAGTCGAAAGCCGTTAGCAGCCTTTTTGCTCAGTGTTCTTGCTAATTGTGCGAGTCTTATTTGCTTGCAGACTATAATCATGGTTTTTCCAGTACCTTTATGTTTACAACAACACAATCATCTTAATCTTATTTTATCAAATTGAAACGAAGATTCAATAAAAACCAAAAGCAGAAATTGAATCGAAATTACGGCATAATCAAAGTTGAGAAGTTTGAGAAGAGGGTTGAAAAATTTAGGGGTTTAGAAATTATGAAAACAATCAAGAAAAGGATTCTGATGATGATGTTGATATTGAAGATGCAGGTTGTGAGAGAGAGAAGAAACTTTGAAGATAGCAAAGAAAAAGAAACTCCAACGGTAATTTTTAGGTTTTATGTTTTATTTTTTAATTTAGTTAAATTCCACGGACAAGTATCAATGATGTCACACCGCAAAAAAAGGCAGCTCACCAAAAAAAATTAATGGGGGACTATAAAATCAAAAAAGGGCTAAACATCGGACCAAAATCGCACAAAACAAACAAAGGGGCAAATCACACAATTGAAAAACTAGGGAGCCAAAAGTACAATTAAACCTAAATTAAAAGGCTTGTATAAGAAAATATCAATAGATTTCATTTGCTTAATTTAAAAACACAACTTAAAACAAGAAGGAAAACATCGCAAGTAATGTAAACTTGAGACCGAAATTGAGATTAAACTATTTACCAATCAAAGACGAAAGTGCTTAAAGGGAATATGGAAAACGCATAACTTGGAAATAATTTAACTATTTACATTAATTAAAATTCTGATTTCAAATGTATGCTTGCTTCAACAAGCTCTCACGAACAAGACATAATTAAAAATAAAATATATAATTAGATATGAAACATCATGAAACGCAAAAAAAGTTGGCAGATGAAGAACCAAAAAAGAAGGTTTTTACAAATGGGCTTCAAGTTGCCACAAATAGAGAAAATCACAGGTGATCAAGAACGGGGAGCTGCCATTTGCATCTTCTTTACCCTGTTCCCAGCCTTCACCAAGCTGCACATGCAAACACAAAAATACAGTCAAGACTCCAGAGCTCATCCACTTTGCTTGAATTCAAGATATTCACCATGTATTGTAAAAAAATACATGATCCTAGTTTGCAATCATTATATTTATATCTAAATATTTGAAATCAGGGTGCTATCTAAAGATTCTTTTAATATTCCTTCTTTTATAAGTGCAAACAGAATCTTAATTGAGTAGTTTTAATGGAAAGTGCATGGTTTAGCTTAAATAGCAGTTAAAGTTAAACGTTCTATCTCCCATTACTTTTCTCTGGTTCTTAACACCTACTTAATGTAATATTATAGGCCAAGTACTAGTATAGTACAGCGAGTACACACAACAATTAACAAGAATCCCAACATTCTAGCAGTCACCAGAATAAATAATCGTGTAATACCTAGTATCATGCGGGGTGATCAATATCCACTGGGATCCTTGTGCCTCAGCAAAATCAACCAGAGTGTCCATGCTAATTTTTCGGCTTACTGCATCCTGAACATACCCAGTTCCATAGTAGGAAAGCTTGTTAATAAACAGATTTTAGAACTTTGTATAATAGATGCTTAAACAATAAACAGCCATACCATAAAGACATCAAATTCATCCATTGCTCTAAATGGAGACTCTGTCATTTCATGAAGGGCTAATGCAAAGCACAAGGTTGAAAAAGACCGCTCTCCACCTAATTAACAAATAATAAATATATAAATGCACACACAATATAATTCACCCTTGCTCCAAAAATATAAGATTGTATTTAATGGCTCTAATTAGCCAGATGTCACCCATGTTAATTTATACACAAGTACAGAGCAATCTATATATAGAGCTATTTAATACCCATATAATTCACCCTTGCTCCAAATATAAATTAGCCATTAAAAATATCAGACATCGAATTCATCCATTGCTCTAAATATAGACAGATCTCACCCATATAATTCACACTTGCTCCAAAAATATAAGATTGTAGATACTCTTGTCTTCATAGATGTGGATTTGGGTATTTAAACTACGGAAAATGCTAACAAGTGCCCTTAAAACATTGTTTAAGGAATCAAAAGAAGTAAGTTTTGCATAGAAAAATGTGAATTTTTGATTTTGACATGTATTTGACTTGTATTTTCAAGATAAAAATTTCTTTTAAGGTTCCTTCAACAATGCCCTTAGGGAACTTGTTAGCATGACCCTCACACTAATGCTAGACCTAATAAATAGGATAATTGGATAAATAGGTGTGATAGGTCATCATATTTAACAGAAGCAAAATACTATATAATTCGTCGTTAGCTCTTCATTCTTTTTCCTTTTCCTTAAGAAAGTGCACACTTGAAAATTGCAGTCGTGACGGTGCAGTAATTGTGTCAGACAAATAATGGAGACTTTAGATACATGAAGTTTTTTCACGATTAGAACAAATGATGGCTTTTTATTATATCTATAATGACTCCTGCTAGCTATTACAATTAGTTATCTCTTTTGATTTCGGATTTGTTTCTTTTTTCTAAACTAATTTTATACGAATTTTGTGTGTTCTATTATGGCTGAGTTGTGCCTTGTAATTTTAGATTTAGTCATAACCCTATATCGTTATCAGAGTATAACTAGCAAGTAGATTACACTCAAGTATGAACGTAATAGAATCACAATAACTAACTCTTAAGAGTTAGCTATGCCAGCTGTAAGATTCACTGGCAGTTGCCACTCATCCTCAAGCGAGGAACCTGCAATAGCAGGTTACCGCTTGTTATTACATATGCAGTGGTGTAATTGAATTGTAACAGATTGAGATGAATGACAAACAGATTCACAAAACGCTCTTATAGTTTCAATAATCTTAAAGCACCCATGACTTATCTGTGCTTTCTGGTTTTCTCTCAAACCCCAAAGTTATATAAGAACAAATGATACAATTATTGTTTTCTAATGTCTGTCCCCCTGCTTTGAAGCTAAAGGAGAGAGAGGGACAAGAGAACTGATAGCTTATCCTCTAACGGAAAGTATAATATTGTATCCTATAATGACACCATATTAATCATTATGCAACAAACAAACCTGAAAGACCCCGCGTGTCTCGAACAGCCCTGTTTGATGCATCTTGGGGCATCTGTACCTGTAAACAAAAGAAAAAGATAAAATAAGTAAACATTTTAGGTCAATTGCAAATGAAATGCAAGAAACATTTCATCAATTGTATGTAATTACAATACAAAGATAAATAAGAATAAAAAAGTGTTATCCAGACAAAGCACAAGAAAGCAAAGTGAAAAAGGAATACCTATAGAAAAAGAGTACAAAATTTACCTCAATCGATAAGGTCATCTGCTCATAATCAACTTTGATGACTCCACTGATCCCCTTCTTTTTCAAATGGTTGTTAAATCTGATCATGAGGATAATTTAAAGAAGGTCCAGGTTATGAAAAAAGAAAACATTTCTCTTGACAATGGAAAACATAGCATCAAAAAAGATACATGTAAAAGGATTCATACTTCCAACAAAGTTGATGCTTGAGATAAGCTGCATTTTTCTGAAACTTTTCCCTTCGAAAGTCCAAAGCCCTCTGGCAAGCCTTCAATAAACAATAAAATCATCCAAAAAATGTTGAATTTGTGATTGTGTCTAAATCAGACTGCACACCTCTATTTATAATAGCATATAATAAATGATACACCCTGCGTTCCTTTTTACTTGTCACTTTTGTAAAAAATATTTGTTTCTATTTACTTGTCGTTTTCAAAGTTTAATGCAACATTGATTATTGACTTGTCAATAATACCTTTAACTATTTACTGTGGAAGAGAAATAAATTAAATGAAATGAGACAGTAAATGATTAAGGGTATTATAGAAAGAAAAAAACAATTTATTATATCCAAAATAATAATACGCCGGAAACAAAATAAATTGTTTAGGAGGCTCACAAAGAGATGCAAAAGCTCTTGAAAAGTATGAAAACAGAACAAAACCCTTTGAGATAGACTGAAATTTTATTAAAGAGAAGTTGTATAGTGAATTGATAACCACAACCTACATTCCACTCGGGTATGAGCCAATAGATGTGTTAACAAGAGCGTACCAACCAAAAGATGCAACCAACTTGCTTGCAAACTGAGAATGATATATATTCATTCACCAGTTTGAGGGGGAGCATTGTAAATATGATCTTACATTTTGTAATCATTAGTACATATTGTATTCGGCTGTTAGATATTTCTAGTCTATTTGAACAGATCAGTGAGTGTACTCTTGTAGCATTTGAAATAATATTCAAAATATTTTTTGCCAATTCTACACACACTAAGCAACCTCAAAATGGAAGGTCAATTTTACTACAATAACACAACAAAAATAATGACGAGAAGCTTTATGGGTTTGGCATTAATAATTCTATAAAGGAATTGTTAGAAGTCTTAACAAGAACATAGTTCAAGCATTGAAGGATCATAACCTTCTAAAAGTCAGTGATAAAGACTAACATAAATGCTCAACTAGATATCTAACTTCAGAATAGAACTAAGTCCATGCATGGATAGCGGTATTAATTTTCATTACCTCCCATTCTATTTGAAAAATATTTGGTTGCACAACAATATTGTTAAAAGCAAATGTCCTACAAGAATTAATATATTTTTCCTGAACCAACTATGTGAAAAGCTTTTACTTTTATATGAACACATGAAAGCATATTAATGATTTTATATCTAATACAGAGCTTCAAGCAGGACCCCTTCGGCTTCAGGTTAAGCATACACAATACGCAAACCCATGAAACAAACCATAAAAAAATTGCTTTTGGGAGTAAGCACATAAATAATTTTACTATCTAACAATATCCATAACAAAAGTATCAATCCTAAGATAACAAAACCAAATAATACATACATTCAGTTTCTGTCGAAGGGTTTTGTAAACTTGCTGCCTTTTAATAATCTTTCGTTCTTTTTTTGCATACAGCATCCTAAGATCCTCGATAGATTCAGAGTATCTACAGAGAGAAACAAAAAAATAACGAAAGCCTTATTCAATGTGTATGTAAACAGAGAGAGAGAGAGAGAGAGTGTGTGTGTGTGTGTGTGTCAATAGTCTAGTGCCATGCCTTTGGCTCTCACGCCTAAGTGTATGATTTAGACTTTCTAATTGGGCGCTGATTTGCTCTGGGGTTTTCCCATCACAACCTCCTAACGAAGCAAGTTCATTCTGACAGCAAATTATGGAAGCCTTCTCAAGATTCACCTGCAGTTTCAACCAAGGTTAGTATCAATATCTGTATTTATACTATATCTTAAATGATTTATAATGCCTAAGAATTATCAACCCTTTTATATCTTCTAAACAGGTTTTAAAAGAGCAACAAGATCCGTTTGGAGTTATGCTCTTTGTGTGGCAGGATTGAGTATCAAGCTGGAGAAGCGTATGTTACTCGTCAAGATAGTAGAATATTCTATTAGAATTAATAACTGTTAGCTGTGTTGGTTGAAGCACAAACTAACCCTATAAATATAGAAGCAGCACAGTGTATCTGATTTATTCATATTTATAGAATACAATTACTTTCAGTTTCTCTTTCTCTGTGATGTATCTCAGTTTAGTTTGGTGGAATACAGATGTAACTAACTGATTAGTAACAGCTGTAACTCAGTTAATTACAGGTGAAGTATATGTTACTCGTCTAGATTCTAGAATATTCTATTTGATAATCATGATTTAATAACCGTTAGCTGCATTGGCTAAAACACAAACTATCTCTAGTCAATGTCGTCGGTCCTCGATAGTGCAATAAGAAATGGACTCTATTTGATATATTTAGGCAATACACCCTAGAATATTCTATTTGATAATCATGATTCTAGATTCTAGAATATTCTATAATATTTGATATATTTAGGCAATACACCCTCCGGACCTAATTATAAGAGAAATTTTGGAGAAAGTTGTCTCATTTATTGGAAAACGTTACAACAGTTAATGTGTATTTATTGTTTGAATAATCTGCATACCCTCATTTAAAATGTTTGTCTTGTTTAATAGTGGAGGGTGGATTTAACGTCTCACAATTTTTCATAAGGGCATATATGGAAAAACATTCAAAAAGTTAAAACAATAAACGAGTTCATCAATTTAGATGTTTTCGGCTACTTTTCCTTTAACATTATATTAAAAATTAAAATAATTGTGACTGGTATAACCCCACACCAGTTCAATGCTCAGTCTGGTTTTGATCAGTTGCTTTCAACAGACCATATATTACCTTTGCCTTCAACCGTAAAAGTGGCAATGATTTGATTTACAAAATTAGATGAATATGACTAATATAAATCAAATTGCACCTCACGCCTTTTTGTAAGCTCCAGATAGAGCTCTTCTGCCTCCTTAATATCATGTAGGACCTTGGTTTTCATGACATTATCATAATGATCCTTCGCCTGTAATTTTAAAAGATAAATTTATTATTTAAGTAATAATAGAAATTACCAGATGTGTTATGGCATTGCACAAGAATAAACAAAAGATACCTTTTTTGCTGAATCTATTTCTCTTTCAATCTCCATAAGTTCACACTCGGCTTTCTCAAGGGAAGCAAGTTCAGTATTCACTGATTCTACATTTTTAAGGTACACAAGATTATGCGCCTTACAACACCTCTACAGTTAAATCAGCATAACTGCATATGAACACACTCAAAGAATAACTGGTAATGCACCATACCACACAATTCGTCAAATTTCCCTTTAAGATCATCTGCTTTTCCCACTGCTTCATGCCTCCTCTGCTCAAGGCCTTCTAACAACACCTGCTCTTCTTTTATATTTTTGTTTATTTCCTAGCATTCAATTAGAATAAAAAATTGATTAAACTATGTGTTAAAAAAGTATGACATTATACAGTAGGAACCAGTCAACCATGTTTCCAAAAGTACTAGGCAAGAACAAATCTCATGGAACCAAGACGCTTGCTTTAGACAAAACTGGAATTATAGTAGTGTATATGTTTGTTTGATTTTGAATTCGATTTCACTCCATATTTACCAGTTTTATAACTGTAGTGTTCACTATGGTCAATCCTTTTAATATCCATAGTATTATATAAATTCAATAAGATTTTCACATGGTTCTACAATTTGAGCAAAATTCAAAAGCAGCTGCACAAATTCTGTCCATATTGATTGGTCCAAGTATTAATTTAAATTCAATATAACAAAATTGGTTATATTACAAATAAACAAAGGCTTTGATGTTAGGTTGTAGAGATTTCTTTCCACTATGCTCCTCTATTTTGTTCTTATCTCCTTCCACCAGAAGTGTATGGAAATAGGGATACATCGCTAAGAGTTGAATTCCACAACACCAATCCCCCTGTTGTGCGCCCCCAAACAAACAAGCAGAATGCTTTTAGAGTGAATGATTGTGCATTGAGCCTTTGATTGTTAACAAAACTTCTTATAACAAGTAATGTATTGTTAGGGAATAGATAGATAGCGAACATACTGAAATTTCTTCAACAATCTCATCAACTGAGGACAGAGGTGTCGAGCTGCTTTTAGCAGCTTGTTCTTTCATTGCCATCTCCAAAGCTAGCTTCTTAGAAGTAAAAGTTCTTCCAGCAGTTACACAAAGTCTCTAAAAGAAAAGAAAAAAATGGAACATGAGTTACACATCAACAAATAACAGGATATATGAACATACGATAAATTAAAGTTAATGATTCTTTTCTTCAAGCATGAAATATACTTTTATCTTATCCTTTTTAAAATGTTTTTAATACTGCTTACAACACTAAGGATTTAAATATGTTAGATTTTAAGGTCATCGCAATATATGTTCTTTTTAAGCTTGTGCCAATCATGAATTTTTTTTCATGTAGAGATTAAGATGAGGTTTACTCATGAAGGCTTTCCAGTTTATAGATTTGCAGGCAGGCACTCAAGAACTTCGGAGTTAGTTTTTTACAAATTTAATTAAGAGAACGATTGAAAAGTAGACCGGGTCATACATATTTTCCACAAATACCGGCCGATACATCAAAAGTGTGTAAATTGAAGAAGTCTCTCAATGGTGATCTAGAAGAAGAAGTGTACATGATTGGTTCTCCTAGTTTTGAAGACAAACTTGGATCAAAGGTGTGTACATTGAACAAGTCTCTCTATGGCCTATAGTAATCACCTAGAGCATAATTTGAAAGATGCACTCAGTCTATGAAGAAACAAGGGTGAATTCATGGACAAGCAGATCACACTGTATTCACAAATTTATATCCTCCTTCAAGTAGAGATACTTTCTTGATGGAGTGTTAAAGAGTACCACGTTGAATGAGATATGATCTGAATAAGTGCTTTTAAGGCGAGGACTGCCCCTTACTTATAAACACATATTCAGACCATATCTCATCCAATGTGGGGCTCTTAACAGAGTGCTCGGGTAACCCCTGCAATGGCTCATAATTTGTGAAGGATTGTGGATTTACAGAGTCCTCGGGGAACTTAAGATGAAAAGAGAGCTTCCATTAAAACTATACTCTAAGTAAAGTTGTCATAAGCATGGCTCACAACTGATAGGAATCCGAATTAAAGAGAAACAAAAGAAATAGTAATTAAATGTTGATTGAAAAGAAAATATTACAGAAGATTGTTCCTCTTCAATCCCAGAGCAAGAGCTCCTCTGAGAAGAAACATTTCTCTCTCTCTTTCTGCCCAAAACTAATAAGATTCCTAATGAATAAGTCTAAATCCTACCTACATTTGTGGCCAATGGCCTGTAATACTAGGACATAAACTGTATGTAATTGCTCCTAATCAATACAAATAACTGCATAAACTGCCTAACTGCTCCTAATCAATACAAATACTGCATATTATACAAACTGATAACTGCCCTAAATAACTGTCACTGACTGCATCAGCATTTACCCAATCAATACCTAACAGCAACCCAGTTTAGCATGATAGAACCAAGCATATTGAGCATTTTAATTAATGCAATGATAGGCATTAATTAAATCAGCAAACAGCGGATATTTTAACCAAGAGTCTATAAGGACTCGTCTTTGAGCATTCGATAAACAAGTTAGGCATGATAGATATCCATGCATCAACTTGAGGGGGTGCTGGGAAATTCGAGTGATTCTTTCCTTTTTTATTTAGTGCAGATTTTCTTTTATATGTTATGATTTTGTTTTCTAAAATCTCTCCTCGATTCAAGCATAACGGTATTTGCCTCACTGTTTTCTACATAATTATAATAGCATTCATATTTTATTAGTTTGTCAACAGATGCAACACAGACTGTATTTAAGTTGACTAAAATGAATAATGGAAAGGGTATAGTTATTCAAGTTCCCGACAAGTAAAGGTGTGAGCAATAAAGTTGCTATCTACATGGCTATGGATTCAGGTATGAAATTTTGTTTAAAACGGGGGTATGGAGATAATACATAGTCGTGCTAGGACAAGATAGAGCCAAAAAGGCTTTATTTGTTATTGATGTGATAGTAATTAGATTTGTAGCCACTTTTTTCATGAAAACAAACTTCAAATATTAGCTATATATTAATGTTATAGTTAATCCTTATAGCTGTTAACGGCTGAGTATTCAAGTTACATTAGATAGGCTAAGATACACAAAAATTGTGCACGCAATACAATGTTGTAGATTGTTTAGAAAGATAATTTTGAAAAACACAAATCATATAACAATGGTCGATAATCGAAACAATGTTTTACCTTTATAGAATTCATCATCTTATCAAGATCCTCAAGTTTGAGATCTGCCTCTCTCTTATTCCATTTATAGTCATTTACGGTTTTTTGTTCATTGGATGCATCATTACGAAGCTTCTGAATATCACCTTCAACAGAACTACTTAGACGACCATATTGTTGCTTCTTATTTGGAGGAAGAGTTGTCTGTACCGGACCTCGCGAAAACCTAGAAAGAACTTAGATTATAAAAAATAGTTCCAAGTTATGGATGGAAACCACTTATATGTACATATAACAACTAGAAATTTCCAAAGTTTGAGGCCTAGCACATACAAAACTTTTTGCAGTGAATCAACAAAAGCAGTAATAAGTAGGATATTACATATGCTAACAGACAGGTATTGCACTTCAACATGATAAAAACCGACGAGTGAACAAAAATTCAGAGAAAAACAATAGTCTATATTGAATTCTGTTTTTCTATTCTGAATTATATAGGTTACATTGGTATTTAGCTCAAGGTTAAGCTCTTTTAACAAGCTTACACTCAAGATGTGTGAGAGAATTTGTCTCTATTACACACCAAAGAGTATTATACAGAGAATAAAATTTAAGTCTTTAACCCCCATCATTTAGTACAGCAGAAGATGTATGTATGTGAGAAGGGAAGCCCGCTATGGCGGCGCCATAGGCCTTAATGGAGCGTTTGTATGGCAGATATTTTGCCTTCCGCCATCGAGAACACTGATGAGAAATGACATTCTTATGCGAGAATGTATCAAATGCCTAATTAAAATAGAAATATAAATTTTGAAAGCTTTTTTATTCTAACTTTTTACGGAAAAACAAAAATAGAACAGGTGTTCATTATATTTTTAGATGTGTCTGAGTTGTGACAAGCTGTGTCGAAGCAAAGAAAAATGGGTTCTGGACCGGTATGTTTGGATAAGCCCCAAACTAGACATTTAGACAAGGGAACCACGTGAGCAGCCCGTGGACGCCCCCTTTTGTCAGCCTGAAAACAAGGGGTAAAGCGCTTATTATCCGCTCCCATATGTCCTTATCCATTGGATAATCCACTGAACTGAGCGAACGGATAAGGGTAGAGCCCCAGGCGGGATATCAAGGGCAGGGATAAGCATGAATAACACGCCCCCCCTTTATAGAAACTGACCCGCTAAGCTCAGGAAACAACCTCTCAGGTTGTTACGACTAAAAGGGATCAGAAAACACTAAATACGACCCTTGGGATCATTCCCAGATCATCACTTTCATAGATTACCAAAAACTAGTGCTCTACTCAGCATTATCGCTAGTAGGGTATCTACTATTGTACTTTTTGCAAGTACAGGTTCTTTGGGTCACTTGTCTAAGTTGTCAAACACGTGTCATAGGAGTTTTGGACACAGGCGCGTGTCGGACACGGAGACATCCCTAATTCTAGTGTGTGTATAGTGCGGCAACTCAAACCTAATCGAGAAAGAAACAATGGATGTTTTGCAGGTAATCCATACAAGGCCACACGAAAATGGTTTGTTACTACCCAGATTCCTTGGCATGAATGGCAGCCAAGATTAATAACTCGATTAATTCGCGGTGAGATGGTTTTCATAGTCATGACCTCAAAATAAAAGTTAGAAGTTAGAAGCCCATATAACAGAGCTGCTTCCATCCAACTTATCGACTAAGTGTGGGGAACTAGGGTAGTTGGTCAAATACAAGGAGGGTCAGCCAAGAAGAGAAAGAAAGAGCGCCGAAGAAGGCTAGCAAACCAAGAGTTTGGGAGCTGAAGCTCCAGAAGAGTCAATTGAGGAAAAATGTGGGACAAGGAAGAGCAATTGACTTTTCGACAGTGGAAAAATCGACCACAAATGATGTAGCACATGAGGCAAAGATGCCCAGTAACTTCGGAGTTCACAGCATGAATAAATGGTTTGTGCAGGCACATTGCTGACCGTCTGGCCCTGAGATTTCGGTAACCAGTCAAAAAAATGTAAAATCAGACCGGCAGAGACAAGAGAAACAGGGATTCCCAACAAATATTTCAACAATGAACACCGAGTCTACCTGGTAACATGAATTAGAATTGTCTCTCATTAGACTCTAGATGCTACATTGAGGATAAGTAAAACAAGAAAACGTGAGAGAATTTGTGTCTTAGTTATCAGGAAAATATTATATATACAAAGGAGTCATAATACAAGGATTTATGATTACCCTAATTAGTCCAAGTACATAATTACCCCATTTTCAATAATTCTAACAAAGACCATGGCAGGAAATCTGCGGCCAAGGAATGAATACAAAAAGCAACACAAATTAATCAATATAAATCGGAACCCCGAGCTTTTCCCACTTTGTAATATAGTTATTTTGTCAACTTTATATTTAGATGTTCAGATCAGCTTTGTATTTCACTCAAAGGAGTGGCACCTATAAATCCATAGCAATATCACATTTTACAGCATTGACTTACATTTTATAACCATCCACAGTGAAGACCTCCTTCAAATGTGGGATCCTTTCTTCAAAAGCAACAACCTTCCCGGTATTATAGTCATTGACAAGTACTTGTCTCTCAACATTTCCCTAGAAAGTAGCAAACACGTTAGAAATGCTAACAAAACACTAGACAACTTAGAAATATTCCTATTTTTAATGTTTTGCCGAATTATGCTTCTTCTACAGCAGGGAGATAAATACAATCACGAGATTAAAATAGAAAACACAAAAGTAAATGAGGATTTTAACATAGAAAATCATCAAGAGAAGAAATGGTGACCACAATAATTTAGGACGGCAAGATATCGTCTTTCCAAAATAAAATAAAAATAGGATAAACAAAAGGAAACTCAAAAAAAGAAAATATCCATGGTAAAAACACCATGGGATTCACATAAAGTACAAGGCAAAAGGAGCTTGTCATTCAAAGAAATATCCTTAAAGAAACACCATGTGATCTCAGAAGAGATTTTCCTCCAAAGAAATATTCTTAAAATGAGAATTACACTCCATTCACATCCAACAAAGAAAGGAATAGAATTGCACAAAATTTTGGCTTCTTTTACTTATCCCAAATCTTGTAAAGTTGGTCAATAGACATTGACAAGGACGTAGAGAAAATTCAGCATCGATGTAAAATGCCAAGCAAAAATAATCCATAAAGAAACAGCTATAGAACAATGTAAGAAGTAAGATCAAATGGGACTGAGTACAAAAATTAGTGTTATTAATATTTTAAAATAATTAGTACTAACGGTGATTGATAAAGAGATAAAAAATATATCAAAATAATTTTGATTTATGATACAGGAGTTAATTTAAAGAGAATTAATAGAAAACTAAAAGAAGATATCCTACCAGCCCCAAAGCAGCATTTGGTGTTAGAAATCCACCATTGATGAAGATGAGAAAGCTTGAGAGGAGAAAGAGAGAGAGAGAGAGAAGGAAATAACAGAATTGTAACAAACTTAGTTATATTTCATTGTGTATGAATCTGGACAGATTACATGTATTTATAGGCACAAGCCTAGATAGGGACAGCTGGCACTCTATTAGTGGACAGCTGTGTGCTTAGCTATTTTACAGTTATTTACTCAGCTATTACATAAGCATAAAGCCTAATGACTATATACTCTAACATTCCCCCCTCAAACTGATGGGGTCAGAGACCCTCAGTTTGGTCCTGAGTTCCAAAAACCTTGATGCTGAAAGAGGTTTGGTAAGAATATCAGCCCACTGGTCCTGTGCTGGAATATGGGAAACAACCAGGCTGTTGTTGATAACCTTTTCCCTCACAAAAAAGATGTCCAGTTCCATGTGTTTGGTTCTGGAGTGCAAGACAGGATTGTGGGCTAAAGATACAGCACTCAGGTTATCACAAAATATCTTAGGAACTTTGGTAGGCACCCTAAGTTCTTTGAGGAGAGACTGAAGCCACAGAATTTCAGCAGAAGCCTGAGCCAAACTCCTGTATTCTGCTTCAGCACTGGACCTAGCAACAAGGGTTTGTTTCTTGGCCCACCAGGAGATGAGATTGGGACCCAGAAAAATGCAAGCACCTGAGGTGCTTCTTCTGTCATCAGGATCAGAAGCCCAGTCAGCATCACAAAAACCAGTAAGAGACAAAGGCTCAGGCACAGGAGCAGGGCTGAGAAGTAGACCATGATGGATGGTACCCTGCAGATATCTGAGGATCCTTTTGACAGCTTTCCAGTGGTCTTCCAAAGGTGCAGAGAGAAACTGGCAGACTTTGTTAACTGAGTATGAAATCTCAGGTCTGGTGACTGTAGCATACTGTAAGCCACCCACTATAGATCTAAAAAATGTAGGATCAGAGACAGGGCTAGAGCCATATTTGGACAGCTTAGTACTGGAAGCCATAGGAGAAGCAACACCATTAGCATTTGCCATATTGGCCTTAGTTAACAGATCATGAATGTACTTGGTCTGAGATAGAAGAAGAGAACCAGTGGTGGTATGATGCACCTCAATACCCAGAAAATAATCAAGATTGCCTAGGTCCTTGAGAGAGAATTCTGAATGTAACTTCTGAACTAGTTGCTGAATCAGTTGTTTAGAGCTCCCAGTAATTATTATATCATCAACATAAACCAGAATAAATGTGCTGTGCTGATTAGCATGAAGAATAAACAGGGAGGGATCACACCTGCTGGGGGTGAAACCTAGCCTGACCAGAGTGGATCTCAGCCTCTCAAACCAGGCCCTAGGGGCTTGTTTCAGGCCATACAAGGCTTTATTTAACTTGCAAACAAGAGAAGTATCATGCCCTTCAAAGCCAGGAGGTTGGGTCATGTACACCTCTTCTTCCAAAAAACCATTTAAGAAGGCATTGTTCACATCAAGTTGTTGAATGCACCACTTATGAGTCACAGCCAAGGTAAGCACAGACCTGACAGTAACAGGTTTAACAACAGGGGAAAAGGTTTCCTTATAGTCAAAGCCAGGCATTTGATGAAAACCTTTTGCAACCAGCCTTGCCTTGTACTTGTTCACACTGCCATCAGGATTTTGTTTCAACCTGAACACCCACTTGCACCCCACAGCCTGTCTGTCAGCAGGAAGAGACACAAGAGTCCAGGTGTTGTTTTTCAATAGAGCCTCATACTCAAGTTTCATGGCCTGCAACCACTCAGGACTCTTCATGGCTTGCTTGTAACTGGTAGGCTCAATGTGAGTAAGGAGAAGAGTAGGCTGAAGCCTCTTCTGGACAATCCCATGCTTGCCTCTGGTAGCCATAGAATGAGTGTTGTTAGGGTGAATACGGTGAGGCACAGGGGTGGGAGCAGACTGGCCACTGCTGGACTCAGTAGAGGGAGAAGGACTACCAGATGGAGAAGGAGGGAGAACAGTGATAGGAGTTGGATTTAAAGGGGGCTCAGGAGGAGTAATGGGATGTGGATGAGATGTAGTAGCTGACACAGATTGAGTACTAGTAGCAAGAGCAGGAGTAGGAGAAAAGGTAGGGGACTGAGAAGTCTCAGGAGAAGAGGTACTGGATGAGGAGACAACAAAGGGAAGAGATGTTGGGGAGATGGAGTAGTCACTGGGAGCAGGAGAAGACTCAGACAAAAACAGTTCAGCATAGGGAAACCTATACTCATTGAAGACAACATCCTTTGAAATGAAAATTTTGCCTGTGGGATCCAAGCATTTGTACCCCTTGTGGGATAGGGAGTAACCAAGGAACACACACTCCTTGGAGCGAAATTCCAGCTTCTGACTGTTATAGGGTCTGGTAAAGGGAAAGCAAGCACAACCAAAGCTCTTCAAAAATTTATAGTCAGGGAATTGAAGATGAAGAATGAAGAAGGGAGATTTGTTGTCAAGAGTTGGGGAAGGTAACCTATTGATGAGATAGGTGGCTGTTAGGAAGGCATGGTCCCAAAGGTATAGGGGCAGCTTAGCATAAGCCAGCAATGTTAAACCAGTTTCAACTATATGTCTATGTTTCCTTTCCACAGAGCCATTCTGATGATGGGTGTGAGGGCAGGTCAGCCTATGTGTGATGCCTAAGGTTTGTAAAAACTGAGTGAGAGGGCGAAATTCACCCCCACCATCAGTTTGCACAGATTTAATAGGAAGTTGATATTGAAGTTCAACCATGGCTTTGAAGTTCTGAAATGTGGTGAGTGTGTGAGACTTCAGTTTAAGAGGAAAGATCCAGGTATATCTGGAATAGGCATCTACACAAGTCAGAAAATAGGAATAGCCTCCATGAGATTCAACAGGTGCTGGACCCCACAGATCACAAAATATTAATTCAAGAGGTTGAGTATAGGATGCAGAAGAAGAAACTGAAGGAAGTCTATGGGACTTCCCCAAACAACAAGCTGAACAGAAATCCAAAGGATTTTTATTAGGTAAATGTTGATTACACAATTTCATTACATTTTTGAGAACCTCATGATGAGGATGACCAAGCCTACTATGCCAGATTTGGTACAAAGAAACAGGGTTCTGGCAAGCAGTACCACTAGCACTACTACTGCTACTAGATGAAGAGTAAACACTATCAACATTATTACATTGAGACCTAGACAAAGGAAAACTAGAATATGAAAAACAGGTATTGTCATGACAGCTGAAGTTGACAGCAGAACTTGCAGAATTTGTGGAGACAGGACCAGCAACTGGCTTGGACACAGAATGATGCTCAAACTGATAGAGACCATCATCTCCAAGGTATCCTCTTAGAAGAATCTTAGAAGTACCCTGAGATTTAACATAGCAAACATTAGGATGAAACTCAAAAAACACATTATTATCTTTGGAAAACTGACTGACACTGACAAGATTCTTAGTTATGGAAGGTACATGAAGCAGGTTATTAAGTTTGAGAGTAGTAGAGGGAGAAAAGGGAGAAGAAAAACTCATTGAGCCTACTGAGTTGATGGACAGACCTTGACCATTTCCAATGTGCACCTGGTCAGATCCTGAAAGAGAGACAGCATCCATGAGGTTGTGAGCATCAGGGGTGACATGATGTGTGGCACCAGAATCAGGGTACCAACTAGAATTGTAGGAATTGGAGCTAGTTGACTCATTGCCAGTCAGGTAGGCTTGAGGAGGTGGAGGCCTGAGATTGCCAAACTGAGGTGGAAAGGAAGGTCTGGGTGCAGAAGCAGTTGGAATTCTCTGTGAAGCACCCTGCATCCAGACATTGGGAGGAACACCATAGCTACCTGCAGAGCCATAGCCACCAAAAGGTCCACCATAAGAGCCATATCCCTCAAACTGAGGTGGAACAGATAGCCTATGATAACAGATGCTAGCATCATGTCCAGTCTTATAGCAAATCTGACACTGGACAGATCCTCTGCCAAAACTACGTCCACCTCTTCCTCTAAAACGTCCTCCACGAGGTCCCCTGCCTCTGAAAGCACCATTTCTTCCACCAAAATTGGGATTAAGGAACTGAGAAGCACCGTTTCCAGCAGGATTTGAAGCAAAACCAGGATTCTGATCATAGTAAGAACCAGGTTGAGACTGATTGCCTGGACTCTTTTCATCAGGATTAACAGATTGAGTCAGGTTAACAGAAACAGAGTCTCCACCTAAGGCTTTCTTGAATCTTTCATTGCGTGCTTCTTGAGTGAGTAACTGAGACTCAAGTTCATCTAAGGATATGATTTCAGCCTGACTAATGACAGTTGCAACTATAGGATTGAATTCCTCAGGCAAAGCTTCAAGAACAACCTCAATTAGGTCACGGTGAGATACAGGATCACCAATTGACATGAGAGATTCTGAGATGGTGCGAATGCGAGCTATGAACTCAGCAATTGAGCGCGAACCCTTGGAAATAGCACGAAGCTCAGATCTGAGTTGCCTGGAGCGTGTTCGCATTTGCGTAAAACAGTAATTGTGAATTTCATCCCAAACCTGATACGAATGGCGCAGACGAACGAAGCGCGAAAGCAGAGAAGAAGAAATTGTGGAGAGAATCCAAGTGCAAAGCAAGGAATCTTGTTCCTCCCACTCCGTATACGCCGAATTCTCATTTCCGGCTTCGCGCGCAGCATCCGTAAGAAAAACTGGAGGAATCTGAGGTGAAAGAACATACTTCACCATTTTCGTACCGCGTAACACTCCTTCTACTTGTTGCTTCCATTGGAGATAGTTTGTGTCATCAAGCTTGACGGAGACGACTTGTTTGAACGTTTTCGAAGCTGCTGCAGTGATGCGTTGCGCTTCAGACGTGTTCGTTTGCGTAGGAGAAGGCGCAGGAGAAGCCATGGCTCAGGATCGAACAGAAGCTCTATGATACCATGTTAGAAATCCACCATTGATGAAGATGAGAAAGCTTGAGAGGAGAAAGAGAGAGAGAGAGAGAAGGAAATAACAGAATTGTAACAAACTTAGTTATATTTCATTGTGTATGAATCTGGACAGATTACATGTATTTATAGGCACAAGCCTAGATAGGGACAGCTGGCACTCTATTAGTGGACAGCTGTGTGCTTAGCTATTTTACAGTTATTTACTCAGCTATTACATAAGCATAAAGCCTAATGACTATATACTCTAACATTTGGTAACGAATGGAAAAAGAACAAATATAAAAATAAAAAAAATTGATCTCAAAGCTCATTTTTCAATAAAGCAATAATCCCCCCTCCCCCGAAATAGGATATTAAATGCAGTATAAGCAATAAGCAATAATTTTAACAATCACCAGATCGACTAAGACATTAATCACAGTGTGATTATCGCATTGTAAGACTGAAAGAGTTGATGGATGGTTTGTATTAGGAAGCATGTTTTCTGGTATCGTCAACCTAAGCAGAGAATAAAACAATTTGATCACAATTAGCCGCAAGATCTAAAAAACACAAGACATAACACAAAAGAGCATGGTGACAGGCAGATAGATATGGACCAAACATTATACCTTGCGGTTGAAAAATCATAAATAATAATTTGAAGATGACCGTAGTTTACTTCCTTCGCACATTGTTTCAAAAGACGGAAATCCTTGTGATCAGTCACTATAAAGGAATTGAGCATTCTCCCAATGGCATGTTCAACAGCAACCGCCCATTTATTACCATTAAGCAACTTCTGTTAAACCATAAAAAGCAGTCCCAAATAATGATAACCTCGCAAGGAAATTTAGTAATTAACACCAGTCACCCATTTATTAAATTTAGCAACTTCTAGAATTAAATCATAAAAGGCAATACCAAATAATAGTAAGTAGTGGCTTTAACTTAGTATAGAATTTAAGTGTTTAACCTCCTTATAAAGTTTAACAAACTAATGGAATTAGAAACTGAACCTGGAAATGGCAATAGACCACACTCTTATGCAGTTTAGCAAGCATGGCCCAGAAAAGAGATTAACAAATAAAATTTTCATAATAGAGCCCTCTATATGTTGTCATCTATTAATTAAACCACTTAAAAATAGTCATGTGCGTAGAATCAAAAAGTAGAAAGAAAAACCATCTTATCACAAATATAATTCACTAGAAAAAAACTGGCAACTGATGAAATTAGAATTATAATATATCAGTGTATTCATTCATAGACGTATACTCCATTAGATTTAACTCAACTATCAAAATGGGTGAAGAAAAGATACACAGAAAGCAATGAATTAAACATGACATGAAGACAACACAAACTATATTACCAGGTGGGCACCAATTGGACCAATGGGAGGCTTCTTAAACCTTTGACGACATCTCTCAATAATCTGCAAGAGATTAAGCACTTTGTTTCCTCCAAAAGCTGTGGTCTGCTTCCAAAAAGGATTGGCAGTGTCACGAAACACTCACAGTCAGCATGTAAGCTATTTTCATAATTTGTCATGGAACAATGCAAAATGAAAAAACATAAAACCAAAACTGCAAGATTGGCACACCTTGTTGCTTTGCTGTTGTTGAAGATTACGAATACTATACATGATCTCATTATACTTCTTGTCATGATCTTGGATCTAGCAAAAGCAAAAAATTAAATTCAGTAATAAACAAACTATAAAGAATAGAAGAGCTTTCAAAAGGATGTGATAATTAAAGTATGCAAAAAATTGCTTATTAGAAGTTAAAATTTAACTTCTGATATTATTCACAAAGTTAAAAACTTGAAGTTCAAGCAACAATACAGCGCATTAAATTAACATTGCTTATGTTGCATGGGTGAATTTTGTCAACTTCATACAAAATACAATTAAGTGCCAACTAAAGTTTTTGCATGAGCAATCACTCAAATTATACTGGTGAACTTTGCTAACAACCCCGGATAGTAAGATACTTCTGCACAACATTTAATAACTATTGGGTGACGGTGGCAGGGGATCCAGTGACGGGGGCAGAAGAAACAGAGGTGTCTCTTGGACACCCAATAACCAAACTGAAAAATAAACTAAGGTTAAGTAGCATTTCAAACCTTGCTCTGGATACCAAGTTGAATAGTTTAGAATGATCAACTTGTATTTCATCATGCGATTGTGCAACTATATATAAAATAGAGAATCTCTCAAAAATGAAAACTAGAAAATAAAGGAAACTATAACAACGCTAATAAATAGATAAATAATCAACAAAAACCAATGAAAATGACACAAAAAAAGTGTTATCGCACCTCAACATCAATCCTTTTGATTTCATCCTTTTGCCTATTTTTGTTCTTTATTAACGTCTCCTCTTCTTCTTTCAATCTAGAACAAAAAAAAAGTAATATTGGGAAGTGGGACTTCTTCAAATCCAAGTTAAACACTGATATGAAACGCAACATGAGTAAAATCAAAACCTGTCCAATTCGGACTTAGCATGATCAACCTCATCTCGAAGCCCCTTCAGTTTCTCCTCCATGTCAGATTCTTCAGCCTGCATTGTTGAGAAATTAATAAGCACAAAAGCTTTTACATAAAAAAAATATAAAAAAATACATTAATGGAACTGTCATCATATACTAAGGACAACTGTTAGGTTAGTCTATAAGTTTTTTACACAAAAAGTTTGTCTATTAGAAAGTTTGTCTGTTAGGTTAGTCTATCATGTATGAGAAATGAGGATGGAATGGAAAAGAGGGAATTCTGTATCCTCTATATTTGATTTTGTGAGAGAAAGGAGAGATACTTTGTGAAGGGAAAACCCGTGAGGGGATTGTATTCCTACCTTTTGTCCAATTTTAAATAATATATTGCTATTATTTTGATTCCTTCTATCTAGAGGGATCAGAAACAAAGAAAACTTAAAACCGAGCAAAATCACATAAAGATAGTATAGTGGCAGATACATGGAGAAAGGCAAGAAGACCATAATCTAAATGTATCTACTAATAGGGAATTGTAGAACCTGGGTATTTTTTACATTCTGCTCACGAATATCCTGCATTCGTAGTTCAAGGCTTTTCAGCTGTTGTGCCATCTTCTGTATGTCACGAATTTTGTGTTCGCAGTCTCGCTGAAGTTCATATGCTTCTTTGTTTGCCTTCATTTTGGGGAGGGGGGAATGCATTAGCAACCAAAACAACTAATACCCATCATAAAAATCCAAAAGCACAATAACGAAAAAAGATTAAAAATGTTTTTAGTCTATAAAAGCATGACTTTCCAAGTTTGGTCTGTAAATAAATTGTATTTACTTTTTGTCCCTATTATGGTTTTCATAGGGACAATTTTGAGGGACTTAAAGCATCCATTTTTGTAAAAAAAAAAAATCAAATACAGACTAAAAGTGAATAAAATTCAATTTATCGATTGAAAATAGATTTAACCCTAAGGAAAATTATTGGAAAGAATGCAGCATAACATATCACCCTAAATCAAATGTTTCAAGACACGGCCAAACACATTAAGATAAATCATCATTTCAGTATAGAAAATTTTATCTTGAGACATAATCTCTCTTCGTCAGTTCAAATGACAATCAAGATGATTTCAAAGTCACTGGGAGGTTGTTGGACAAGGTATATAACAAGCTTGGTGCACATGAGATATATAATTCAGGGTTCTGGACCCCTATTATAGGAATTCAGGGTTCAAATGACTGGTAATGGTGTAATATTTTTTGTAATAGCTTCATCACCTGATGATAGAACATACTAAACACTAACCCCTATTATAGGAATTTAATAAGACCCCTAATCCAAAATAAATAATGGAACTAGGAAATTGGTAGTGGTGTAATATTTTTTGTAATAGCTTGATCACTTAATGATAGAACATACTAAACACTAACCCCTATTATAGGAATTTAAGACCCCTAATCCAAAATAAATAAGGGAACTAGGAAACAAATCATGATATGAAAATAAGTAATATACTAATGTGGAAACTAATCTTAGGACATAATCTGAGATACTCTAAGATTAGAACTAGTCTAACAAGATAAACTACGATACTCTAACATAATATCAAGATATTTTAAGATAATTTCTTATATCTAACATAGCACAGATTTCTCCATAAGATTCTCTTTTCTCTCTCTTGCAGAGCTACAACATAAAAAAATAGTTGTAGTACAAAAGAAAGTAAACCTACCATTGATTAAATAAAATGACATGTATAAGGTGGAAGTTAAAAGAGTAAGTAAACAAGCATAATAAAAACCGGTAAAGCAAAGATCTGAAAAGTTTTGCCGAATTGCAATATGAAATTTCATCTAGATCTTGTTCAAAAGCATTTGTCAAAAGGAGGAGTAGAAGTAAAACCTGCAACATACCAAGGACATAGAGCGGCTTAAACTTTCCTTCATTTGCTTAACTTGTGATGTCATCATACTTTTAATTTCAGCTTTCTTTTTAGAACAGTTTTCACTTAATTTTTCAAGC
Source organism: Medicago ruthenica (assembly GCA_018208015.1). Classification (NCBI taxonomy): domain Eukaryota; kingdom Viridiplantae; phylum Streptophyta; class Magnoliopsida; order Fabales; family Fabaceae; genus Medicago; species Medicago ruthenica. Next base: position 20,058,263 of record CM031374.1, on the reverse strand, counting down.
AGATGCTGCAACAAAATAAGAGTCCAATTTAACTCTTAAGAATAAAATGTACGCCGAAAAGCAAGTGAAGATGGCAATGAAAGACCAAAAGCAATGCAGGTTGGACGTGAAACTCCTTCATCCACAAACCTTGTGGTAAACATACAAACACAAACAATTAAATTATTTAAGTTGTCAATACTTGGAGGAAAAACACCAGGTTGTCACAACCACAACCTCAGGTCTATTAATTTAACAATAACATTTTCTATTATCATTTTCTGTGACAGTTTTGTAATTAAAAGTAAGAACTCGAAATGAAAAAATTTAAAAGTAAGAACACGAAATGAAAAACAGGAAATATTTTCTCAAAAGTAAATGGGTCCTTGTGTCGCTTCAAAATTTATCATGAAATATGTTCTAAACGCACTCAACGAAATAAAACAATTTTTACAAAGAAAAATCATAATGGGCTTGGGTCAAATCTCAAAATGTTAATGCAAGCAAAGATATCATTAAAAAGGTGGATCTTTTATGAACAGCTAATATTCCATGCATCATCATCATAATTGAGTTTGACCAAAACTTCACATTAATATTATAAAAAGTAAGGAAAGTTCAATGGTCATTTTAAGTTTTTAACTATTTTCCTAGAAAAGAAGAGAACATAAAAGAATGTTTTATAAGAAAGAAAACCAAAAATAAAAAAAAACAGCCAAACTCCTTTTAAATGATCACAGGAAATAAGGAAAGCAATATACAAAGTTCTATCCCAAATCTAAACATATAAGGCAATTTTGGTTCACAACATACTTTTGATTACATCACTCAAGAAATGCATTTAATAATTATTTGCCATTATAAAAACCTAACACGTTAAGTTTCCAAATGTAGCAGGTTCTGGCAGTTCTTGTCAAAATGGGCACTAAAAACAAACACCAGATCAAATTCCCAACTTTCATTGTATACCGAATGTGAGACTTTGCATCGTGTTAAGAGCGCAGTAAGGAATGTGATATTCTCAAACCACGCAGAGAATACATACCAGTTGTTTATCAATCTTAGCTTGGCAGGTAGGAACCCGATTCTTCAGCTTTTCAATTCTTACATTTTGTTCCTCAAGTTTCTTGTCCGCGTCATAAACCCATGACCATGCAAGTTTCTTTTTTAACTGCTGAACCTGTATGGAAATTTGTTCAACATGCTCCATCGTTTTAATTTTATTCTGCAGCTCGTTAAGCTCCTTCTCTATAGGTCTTATTGAAGCCTCTAATTCGTCAACTATTCCACGTGCAGTAGTTGTTTCAATGGAAATGTTTTCCAGAAGATCATTTACTTGCTGAAGAAGTGTGGCCTTGTAAAAGAACTGTTTAATTAAGTGTTAGCAGAGCTTCTGAAGAAGTTTCAACAAAAAACATCAACATGATAAGATCACCTTAAATTTATCTTTGTTATTCCCAGAATGCAAAAATTCTCTGCTTTTGTCTTGACTCATAATCACGCACGGATTCTCCACATCAATCTGCAAAACAAAAAGACTAAACAATAGGTGCAAAAGCAAAGAAATGCCAAAGATTTATTGCTTATTAGGTGAACAAAGAGATAGAAAACCTTGCACTTTATTCATATATACACACCAGAGACCTTCCCAACTTCTCAAAATAATATTAATCACTTTTTTATTGGACAAAATTATTAATCATGAACTAGTCAATTGCTATGTTACAACAATTTCAGAATTATAAAAAAGTTTCATAGCTGAGAGAAGCTTACATTGAAATGTTCAATGATTTCCTGAAGATCTGCTTTCCGAGTGAAAACTTTCTTTCCTGTCATCAAATTCATAGAATATAAGTGTGTAAAAATCCTTGACAATCATTTGTACAACTTATATTGAGAGTAGTTAAATTATGGTAGTATTTAATTTTGAAATTCAAACTATACTGAACATATCAGACATCTCTGACAAATAAAAATATCAATGAAGACTTCTTTTTTTACGACATCTGTTTTTTAGGCTTAATTGCAGTTTTGGTCCCCTTATTTTCATCTTTTTTGTGGAATTGGTCCCCCTATTTTAAAATTCGACAGTTTAGGTCCCTCCATCATATTTTTTAACTAAAACAAGGTGATGTGATAGATTTTAAATGCCGTGGTATATGATCTGAAGACGAGAAAATATCAACATCGATGAAATCGTAAAAAATTCCCTTGAGAACTTCATTTAAAACATGCTATATCACCATATTTTCGACAAAATTTTAGATAGAGGGACCAAAACTGCCGAATTTTAAAATAGGAGGACCAATTTCGCAAAATGATGAAAATAAGGGGACCAAAACTTCAATTAAACCTTTTTTTTAATATAGAATTCTTTCAAAATATAGTCATCTTTTTTTTAAGGGTTAAATATGTTTTTGGTCCCCATAAAATTGGGACCTTTTAAGTTTAGTCCTTACTTAATTTTAATAGCTTTTTTAGTCCCTATAAAAAAAACCTGCTTTCAGTTTTAGTCCTTACTAAATCCAAATTTGTTGAATTATGCTTAAACTCTTAAGTTTTTGAACAACTTTTTGTAGACGTGTTAAGAACATTACTAAAAGTTTCTCCACAAAAAATCAGCTCAAAATTTGATTTATACGTCCAGATTTTTGTGAATTTTATATTGAACTTTTGTCGTATAAAAAAATTCATATTTAATTCATTTCATGTTAAAAAATTCTAAATTTTAGTAAATGAATCTTTTATAATGTTCTAAATCTGTCTCCAAAAAATCGTTCAAAAATCTAAGAGTTTAAATATAATTAAACAAATTTAGTTTCAGCAGGGACTAAAATTACATGTATTTTTTTTTTGTAGGGACTAAAAAGGCTATGAAAATTAAGTAAGGATTAAACTTAGAAGTTTCCAATTTTATAGGGACCAAAAACATATTAAACCCTTTTTTTAATATAGACTTCTTTCAATAAAGAATAATAGAGTTGGATAAAAAATTATCAGAGGAAAAAAAGAGACATTGCATAGGGATCAGACAGATAAATCGTTTCAATTTCTCTAATTCAAATCACAACAGATTAAAACAATCAAAGTTAAATTCAACATGTTAAACTGCAACTACAAGGAGTCAAATATTATTTGGAACCCCTTTAAACCTACTCAAAATAAACTACTGATCCACGGTTCAAGTCTTCGTTTGCACCTGAAGCTATGTTATTCATCCTGAGTTGTGGAGCAGAGCAGCCATCCCCAAAACTGGAATTGTGGGATTACAGATTGCAGGATGGGCAAAATTCTAAAATAACTTTTATATTGTTGGAGTTGTGGGAGTTCAAATAAAAGAAATCGAGAAAATACTAATAACTTAATACTGAACACTAAACCTTATATATCCATACAAGATTCTAATCCTAATTAAGTAAATCAGGAAACAATTCAAGATAAAAATTGATGGATGAATAATGAATTGACAAATCACAAGGTTCAAAATTGCTAGAATGGAGGATGCTGAAATTGGATTCATCTCATTGGGATTCAGCTAAGCAAAGTTAGGTTGCAAACTTTCAGCCCATATCAATATAGGGTTAATTCATTGCAAACTTCCAACCTATGTTGTCAATCTTAAATAGTGGCATGCAGCAGCCGACCCCCAAATTGAGATTGTGGCGTAGCACATTGCATGATGGTTGATATTCTGAATTATTGTAGACATTACAGAAGAGAATTGGGGGGTTCACTAAAAAAAACAGGATTTCTCACCTAAGATGAGCATAAAAAGTGTAGAAAACCAGGAAGAAATCAGGGTCGACGGAAAATGAGCAGAAACCAGTCACTGGTCACCAGAAACTTGTGGTTATAGGCTGAGTCGCCAGTCGTAGGGGTCGCTGGATAATGGGTGACAGAGAGTTCAAGTCAGGATAGCACAATGCAGGGGCCGGTTACCACTCATTTCAGAATAAAGTGAGGAAAATGGTCCCAAGTTTCAGGTGCTAATCCCTTACCCTGTGTGAAATTGATAGACCCAAATTTAAAGGGTAGAAACTGTCATATTGATTAAAAATATATGCATTACAAAAGGAAACCCCTCATAACCCCCATAGAAAAACCTCTAAAGGTTCGAACTAAAATTAACACCAGATGATTACCCCTTGCCATACATTTTTCATATATCAATGTTTCCACTTTGAACAAGTTATTCAGCTCAGCAATTAAACCCAATTCTCTTATTAGCACATTTAGTTGGACTTAGGCCCAAACAGTGTTGTCAATAGGAGATCACAGAAAATAGTGGTTTGTTCAAATTTCTGCTACACAACAGTGTTATGGCTGCAACTTGACAACCTTTTGTCCTAAGCAGCGTATCGTGGAACAAATAGTGATTTGTTCAAATTCAGCTATACTGTTGTGCTATAGCGCCGCTATAGTCGCTATTTAACAACATTGGGCCCAAACCCAATATCTATAACAGAAATGCCCAAAACACGCAGGTCCCCCTTCACCTCCACTTAGGGATGGCAATTCAGGCCAGTCCACCCCACTTAGGCCTGGTCGGCTATTAGCTCGCCAAAAATGGGGCGGGGCGGGCAAACTTGAGGTGGTGAGTTCACACACATACCCTGCCCCGCCAAGAGGCGGACCGGTGGGGTGGGCTGTCTAACAATTTTTTCCAAAAATCATTTTTTGTGACAAATGTTATTAAAAAAAACATGTCAACTGTTATAAAAAGTCTTTTTTTTTTCAAAATTATTTTATTCTCATTCTAATCCCACCTAAAGAGAAGAAACTTTTATTGTTATTTTGTTGTGACACAAACAAATATTGTATTGAAAAAAAATCACACATTCCCTCCAATATCCAATACAAATACAAATGAGTCACCTCCAATGATATTGGCAACTGAGTCCCCTCCAAAGAAACAATTTTGCAATTATGGTAGGAATTTCATGTCATCTTTTTTTCTTTTAATAAATCAATTACAGTTTGTGTTCTTTCATACTAAAGTTGAGTTAGAATTTATGTCAAAGAATGAAATCCCTACCTTTTTCTTAGTTATTTACATGAAACACTAAATGTTTAACTATAAACTACTAGAACATAATTGAACAAAACATTTTTTTCGACATAATATGTTCTGTGCCTTAAATTCCCTCGTATGAAGAAAAGAAAGGTTCTCCGATTGTTTTTAGAGGAAAAAACATTTGTCCAATAAAGAATTGTCTAATTGTTTCGTGCCTTAGAAAATTATCGAATTGTTTTTTGGGGAAAAAAACTTACAAATATGGTCGCTTGTTATTATCAGTAAATAAAAATAAAGAAATTTTTAATGAGCCCGCAGGCCAGCCTGCCCCACCCTTACACGGCCCGCTTTTTCAGCGGGTTAAACGGGGCGGGCAAACTAGAGGGGTGTGCTCAAAACCTCAGCCCAGCACACCTAAAATGGCAGGTTAAACGGACTGGCGGGTCGGGCCTGCATATGGGTTCATGTTGGAATGTTAGATGCAACCTATGGATTCAAGTGCTACAATTGTGATGTTAATGTTCTGTGCACTATGAATCATGATAATTCAGTTGCTGTATTTTTTGTTTCTTAAAAACACACTAAACCACTGTCATTTTTAGGCATCCCAAAAGAAGGAAGAAAAAACATTATGTTGTAGAACTCGTTTCAATTGTCCTTAAACTCACAAATCTATGGGAGTCTATCCACGTTTGTACGAATGATTTGTAAGCAAGTTAACTTGACTTTGACTCCTAGAGTTTTTAAGATCTTATGACTCTGAGCTATGCTTAAGTGAAGGCACGTCAATGGCTCGTATGTGCAGTTAGGTAAGCAGCTTAGTGAAGAGCTTAGTCAATAAGAGCTTACCATATTACCATGCCATAAGATAAGCTTAACCGAATTAATTTTCAAAGGCAATTCTTAGAGACTTTAAGGAAATAAAAGCATAAGAGTGTATAGGTATGTAAGCTACTTTAAGGAGCTTAACCAAACACATTTAAAGTGATTATGTCATAAAATATGCTCAAATAGGCTTCAGAAAAGCTCTTCCAATTGCCCACACATTCCCTCACACGTGATCCTTTTAGGCTTGAAGCATAGACAAAGCACAAACCACTTACCCTGTGCTAATTCAACTTTTTCATAGAAGAATAAAGGCAGCATTATCAAACTCTAGGCCATTTCATTATAAAGCCTCTGATAAGATGTCATGAACCAACCAACTATACTAAAAGTTTCAAATGAAGACACAGTGATGGATTTTATATCATATATCTCACACAAATGAAATGTAAAACGTTAAATCTAGAGAAATATCATTGTAACTTTTCCATTGTTATCTACGCACCTTGGTGATCTTTCAAGGTAATAGAGCTTGTGGATTCGGATATCCTACGTTCTACAATGATAACATCACCATATATATCAGGCTTGAAAGCATCTTCTCCTTCATTTTGAATTTCAACATGGATGACAGCATTACTACAGAAAGACAATAAAATAAAGAACTATGTAAAAACATTATGGTGGTCGTTTAGATTACCAATTCTGTCAGAGTTTAAGTGTTAGCTTCTTTCTTACAATTTAAAAAACAACAGTATTAAGTAGTCTTGGCATTAGGACATGAGAAGAAAACGAGGAATCCTAATTCGCCCATAATATAAATCACTTTGAAATTTTATTGTCTAACCAAGGAGAAATTCCTTCGTGAAAACATCAACATAACATTCATTTACTCCCCACCCCACCCATGATGGATGAAGAAACCACACCGATCAAAGAAAGTCATAGAGAGAGCATATGACATTTACCTAGCACCGGTTTTAATGAAATCCTTCAAAGTAGATGCTCTTTGAGTACCTTTAGCTCGACACCCAAATGCCACACACAACGCAGTAAGTATTGCACTTTTACCACCTATAAATGCCAGAGCCAAACAAACACAGATTCATTAGAAAACAATTTTCACAAAGAAAGTCCTGAACACTGTTCTGAATGAAATTAAAAAGATCATAACTCTCAACAAGTCAGCACAAACCCATTGTAGAACACCTATTCCTACTAGGGTTGCTTGCTTTGGTGGGTCCCAAAATGGCACATCGTTTTAATCAACTCACTTTACACTCTGGTGGTTCTTAAGAACATAATTTAAAATAGCTCCAATAATTTCCCCTTGGGTTGCTTAAGTGAACTCCGCCATTAATTCCACTTTCACAAAATTACCTTTTAATCCTAAATAATGCTAAGAAAGAATTAGTTCTATAATAACATATTTTCCACCCCATCAGGGTAGAGTACTTAAAAGGGTAAGTTTAGAGGGAGAATTTTGAACGGAGGACAAGGAAAGGTGTATTTTTATTTTCTAAATTAAGAAAGCTATAAAGTGCAAATTCAGTACGATTGAACTATTGTTATATGATAATCTATCATGTTAGTCTTTCAATTTTTCAAAAATCTGAAATAAGCATGCCCATAAAAACACTCTAAGAATCCATTTCAACAATATGATTTACTAAGTACATAAAAAATTACCAAAACTCATTACATCAATATGACATCATCAAACAGAAAAAGAGCTAACCATCAAACTAATACCGTACTTTGTAGGGCACTCTCCAATAGGTTCTTGAGATTATAAATATTTCAAAAAAGTCTCTACTCTATTAAACTTTAATACTGGTTCCTATATTTAACCAATTCATATGAATTATGTCCCTGTATTTTAACAGCTTATTATCAAAATGGTCTCTACATTTAATCACTTACTATAAATTTAGTCTCTAACATACTCTCAGAATGACTAGTATGAGTAAATTTTGACAGAGTCAGAGACCATTTTGAAACATTCATAATCCCAGTGACGGATTAGGAACGAATTTTGTGGTCCGACACCTGACATGCTTTCAATCAAAATGAGACACCTGACATGTCTTTTTTTATCAAAATGACTAGTGTCGACACACTTTCGATCAGAAGTGTCAATTCTACATGAAATTACCAAAACTCGTTACATCAATATAACATCGGCACAAACATCCAACAAAAAAAAATCACAAATTAAACAAACGATAAATCATAAACAAACGATTAAAAACGAAAAAAAAAATGAACAAATAGATTGATAATGCGAAATGATATTAACGAAGGAGAAAACATAAACATACTTCCATTTTGACCAGTGATGAGATTAACGTGATTCCCGAACTCAGTTTCATGATTGGAATGGCACATGAAATTCTCCAACCGAAGTTTCTTGATGATTCCCGCTTCGAGACTCGGCGAAACCCTAGAAGAATTAGATGATTCCCATGTGGTTCTCCCACGCTTCATTTTGGAACGTTCCCTTCACGCGCGTGCGCGGAGAGAGAAGAAATCGCGATGAATTGAAGATTGAAGAGAGAAACCCCAAAATGAGGAGAGAAATGAAATGTTCTGTTTTCGCGAGACTGGTTAGATAAAAAGGGATGTACACTGTCAGTGGCGGGAAAAACTCCGGGATTAGCACAAATGAGCTGTAACTTGGGTTTTGGTTGGAGGTCGATTAGGATTTTAAAGTTTAAACGATTGGAAAAAAAAATTCTATTAAATCAAATCTTTTTTGTAACTTAATTTTTGTGGTATTTTATTAGTTAAGGCATCGTTTGACCTGACTTTTTTACAGTCTAAAAGCTACTTTAAAACAAAGTTAAAATTAAGGGTTTTAAGAAAAAAGTTAAAGTTGTTTTGTTACTTTATTATTTTTTTTAATTTTAAAGCTATTTTTAAGTTAAAAGTTGTTTGACAAAATATTGTACAAATATATAATAAATAAAAAAATGTTAAAATATTTTTTGAAAGGAAGAAATGTTTAAAATATTTTTTTAGTAAGTACTTAATGGATATTGTGTTTGGCCTACCTTCTCCTTAAAATTGTAGAGAAGTAGAAAAAAGTCGGGTCAAACGATACCTAAAGTATATGTCCTTTAATTCTGAGGTTTGTAATAGGTTAGTTGGTTATTGTGTTCACACATAAGTCTTTTAACTCTTCAACGGTTTGCATTGTTACCTTTTCCGTTACAAAAATGTTAAGTTGTCCGTTAAGTGATGGTGTGGTAGCTCTGTATCAGGAGAAAAATTAATATTTTATTCAAACTCAAAAAACTTATCAATCTTCATCCTCTTCATTTAATCTTCATCATTTTCTTCATCCTCTTTCTTCCATCTTCATCTTTAACCTATAATGGTTTATCCAAATCTTGTAACTATACGATTCGAAAAATAAAAGCTGAAACCTATACATTAGTTCGAAAAATATAATCAACCCCCTCCCAAATATCATTTTAAAGACAAATTACAATGTATAAATTGACATATTTCGGATTATTCAATCCAAATTGGTAATGTACAAATTATAATATTTGTTAATTAGTTAACGTCATTTTTAGTTAACGTCATTTTTTTTTGTAAATTGAGGAACCAATTGATTTAAACATGCATCAAAACAAATTATAATCAAAATACTTAATGGAAGCATATGAAATAATCCAAATCAAACCTAGATTAAACAAAACAACATCAATATTCTAAGGTAACATCAAAATGTTCAAAGAAAAATTGTTCAAATGTTACATTAACAACATAAAACTACCGGGTAGCATTGCCACTCCTACCACACATCAGCCTGCAACGATAAATTATCTCCCTTAAAATTCATGTAGGATTTGCTTAAATCTCAGCCAAGCCAGACTTCCCTGCTCCACCTGATCACCTTTCACAACCCCTTGAACATTGTCTTTAATGTGCCCTAACCGTGCGTTCATGTCTAGTTGTTGGCGGTCCCCCTGCTCCTCAGCAACAACCTCCTCAAGGGCCTCCTGCTCAGGTGGCCTCGGAGAATGTACCTTCTCTATCATATGGCCCACCAGGATAGATATCCAGCTGGTGTGGCTCCTCCTCCACAGGTTGCGGATGCTCATAATTGACATTTGTCTCCTCCTTAGAATGGTATGAACCATCCTCTTCCTCAACACAGTGTTGGGGCTCAAGCTCGTGCACATGAGATGGTCTGGGTCCATCGGCAGTACGACCCTTGTATATGCCCCTAACTATTATTTCTTTGCCCTCTGCTTTAGCCTGCTACTCCTGTTGTCGCCTAGCGGATGCAGTCATAGTAGGTATGTCGCGTCTGATGCAGTCAATGCGGTCCATATCTAAAACATTCAAAATCACATATACAATCAACAAAAATCCACAAAATTACAACAACAAAAAAACCCATATTGAACCAATTCGAATTATTTAATCCAAACCAAGAACAATCTGGTTCATATTATATAATTCAAACAAGTTTTGTTTCCAGAGAAAAAAAAGTATGAATCAAAGAACCATAAATCGAATGAATGTGACCTTTCCTTGCGTTTGGTGTTTGAAAAGGCTTAAAATATGATGCTTTTAAGCAAAAAACTTCAAGAATCACACAATGCGGAGTTTTGAATTTTGGGTGGTGAGAGAGAAATTTTTTAGAAAAACCTAATGGTTGAAAATGAGGGAAGTTTTTGAGTCAAACTTATATATAAGAAAGGTTCAGATTATAGAATCTAAAAACTTTAAAAAGCAGTTCGAATTATAAAATACAAACGAGAGTATTTTTGGGATTTTGGAGGACGCGTGAGAAGAGATTATGGTGGGAAAAAAAGTAGCTTAACTCTAACTAGCAAAAGACCAACATTCACACGAATTGCCTAACGTTGAAGTAGTTATATAAAAAATTTATATTATTAATATTGTGAAATATTTAAAGATATTTAATAAAAATTATCAATATTAATGTAGTTTCTGATCAAATATTTATTTATTTTATATGCAAAAAAATCTCTTAAATATTTGCAATGCGTCCGTTGCGGATTTTTTGTGTTTATAGCTTTTAAAACAAATTTTATATCCATACATGAGAAAATCGATATGATAAAAATTTTAAAATTCATGAGTATTTTTAAAATACCAAAATTAATGTAATGTTTCTATTAAACATTTGTTTATTTTATATGCAAAAAACCGTTTAATATTGCACCACGATCGTTGTGGATTTTATGTGCTTATATATGCATAAATAAATTTTTATGTCCCGATATTAGAAAGTTTTTTTTTTTGAAGGACCGATATTAGAAGTTGGCATGATAAAATTTGAAATACTCATAAATTATTTTCAAAATCTTTCAAAAAAAAAGTATTTTCAAAACACCAACATTAAAGTAGTATTTCTGTCAATATTTGTTTATTTTATATGGAAAAAATGTAAAATATTTGCCCCGTTTTTGTTACGGATGTTTTGTCCTTATATCTACAAAAATAACTTTTTACGTCTCAACATGATAAAGTCGATACAATAAAATTTTGAAAACTCATAAATATTTTTCAAAATACCAAAATTAATGGAATGTTTTTATCAAATAACTGTTTCTTTTATTTTCAAAAGCAACAGTGTTTCAAATCAATTGTCAACAGTGTTTCATCAACAACTAATTGGGTCCAAAACAATATATTAAGCTACTCTGAGGATATAAAATTCAGGTACGTTGTTGTTGGGAATGAAATAGATCCTAATAATGATTTAACATCATTGTTTGTTCTTAATGCAATGCAAAACATCAATACAACACTTGCATCTGCCAACTTACAAAATCAAATTAAAGTTTCAACAGCTATTCACATGGGTTTGTTGGGAAGTTCATATCCTCCATCTGCAGGAGCATTTAATCAATCTTCAATTTCATATATAACTCCAATTGTTAAATTTCTTTTGGATAATGAGGCACCAATTCTTGCAAATGTGTACACTTATTTCAGCTACAAAAATGATCCAAATGACGTTGACCTTTTATTTGGTTTTTTCACTTCGCCAAATGTTAAGGTGATGGATGGAAATTACCAGTACCAAAATTTATTTGATGCAACATTAGGAGCACTTTATGCAGCTATTGAGAAAGTTAGAGGTGCTAATTTGGAAGTAGTCCTATCAGAAAGTGGATGGCCTTCTCATGGTGATGTTGCTGCGTTAGTTGAAAATGCACAAATCTACTATGAGAATTTAATTAAGCATGTTTCTAGTGGGACTCTTAGCAGGCCTAATCAAGCATTAGAAACTTATTTACTTGCCATGTTTCGATGAAAATAAAAAAGTACCTGCTGAAACATAGAGATATTTCGATTTGTTTACTCTTAATAAACGGCTCAAGTATCAAATGAGTCAATTACTTAGGTTTTCTAGCTCTACAACTTCCCAATCAGGAGAAGGAGGGATATCTTCTAACTCTACAACTCTCCAATCGAGAGAAGGAAGAATATCTTACTATACAAGTTCCTCTTCTCGAAAATCTGAAAAAACAGTGATATTAACCCTGTGTTTCTCTTTATTATTTCTTTACTTTATTTAATTAGTAAACAATTTTTTTAATTTTTTATAATTTCTCATGGTGTAATATATATTTTTAGGAGTGATATGTTATATTTTTTAAAAAATTTTATACCCTTACATCGGATGTTTAGTGGTATATTTATTATATACGTTGTTAATTTTTTTTGTTCTTGATTTTTTTAATATCCTTTATTATAGCCCTTGCTAGCAGGGACATATTTTATGCAACACTCAAAATAGTTCAGCCAATCAATCACATCTCAGATTCCCAAATAAATGAATCCTGGATGTTTGAATATCAATCGTTCAAACCAAAAATAAAAATAAAAAAGGGAAGAAAAATGGTCCATAGTTTTTTAATATATGAAACATACTTTAGGGATAATTTTTTAATTTATGAAACACACTTTAGAGATAAGTTCAAACTTAAAAGTTTACCCAATTTAGTTAGTATTCTGTCAAAATCCAATTCAAAGGCACAAGTTATGTACATACAAACTCTCATATGAACAAGTTGTCAGGGAATTATCAGAAAAATTGTGACAATCAATCATGATTTTTCATTTTCTTCTTACAAAGTATACCCTCCAATCTCATTTATAAGGAGAGATTTTTTTTCCTCAGGTATATTGAATAAGTAATGTATCTCGTCTATATCATTGATTAATACAAAGGTGATGTACTTGGGCTTACCATGCAATAGAATATGCTCTTAAGTCTCAATTCTCAACTTGGAGTAATCACTTTTGTTTTCTATACAATTAGACTCTAATAACTTTTAATCTAGATTTAAACCCCTGAATAATGAGTAAACCATCAAATTGGTCTCTGTCTTTATAAGTCATTCTCAAATTAGTCCTCGATTCTATTAATATTTCAAACTAGTCCCTGTCTTTGTCAAAAGTTTCTCAATTAAGTCCTTCGTCATGTGACAAAAACATAACGACAGGGACCTAATTGAGAAACTTTTGACAAAGACAGGGACTAGTTTGAAATATTAATAGAGCCAATGACTAATTTGAGAATGACTTACAAAGATATGGATCAATTTGGTGGTTTACTCCCTAAATAATCCTGTTATAGAGCTCAACAGACTACACTTATGTCAATCTTTTGACACAATTTATTAAACAATTGATTCAAAGCAAAAACATACATCAAAATGGAAATCAGGATACTAGCTTAAGATTATTCTTTTTATAATTTTTTATCAGTTCAATTTTTGAGAACAGGATACAAATCAGTACTATTGAGTACCTGTACAAAAATTAAGAGATCTATAATGAATTAATTCACTCTCATCCTACAAATGTTTAATGATAATGCAACAAATTCTAAATTGAGCTGAAAACTGCATGACATATCTGCAAAATAATAAGTATTCATAATGAAATGCCCCTAGCAGCATGCTTCAAGAGCCATTCCAGCATCTATACTTGCATATTCCACGACGATCTTTTGCAAAAGAGTCCCGAATAGACTGCACCATAGCACGCACAGCGGGAATGTGAATCAATCCTTCATGCTGCTCCACTTGTGCAATCCTTTCTTCAAAAGACCCTGTTGATGTATCGGTACACATGAATATCTTTCGATAAGCTGTTTTGAGGCTCCTGATCTCTTCAATGCTGAATCCACGTCGAGTAAGGCCTACTAAATTTAGGCCACGAAGTTCGGCCCTATCTCCGGCTACCATCATGTACTTTGGGATATCTTGTGAAACCACAGAACCACCACCAAGAAAAGAGAACGAGCCAAGGTGACAAAATTGGTGAATAACAGTCGCACCAGCAGTGTGAACGTAGTCTTCCACCTCAACATGTCCAGCTAGAAGAGTGTTATTAGCAAAAATATTGTTGTTGCCAATCTTGCAATCATGGGCAATATGACAAGCTCCCATAATTAAATTTCCATCACCAACTACTGTTGTATCAGTTGATTTCGAAGATCGGTGGATTGAAGTATGTTCCCTAATATCATTATTATGTCCAACTTCCAGGAAGCACTCATCCTCTGGCTTGTATTTCAAATCTTGACATTTGACACCAATCACAGCATGATATCCTATTATGTTATTGCTTCCAATGACAGTACATCCAGGATAATCATCACCAACAACAGCACCAGTCATCAACATGCAATTGTCCCCTAACTCGGTATTTCCAAAAATATGGCTTCCTGGATAAAGTTGACAACCATTCCCCAGCTTTGCAGAGGAACTGATAGAACAAAAAGGTCCAATGGAAACTCCCTCACCGAGAACAGCATTGGGGTGAACAATGGCACTGGGGTGAATAATAGACTTGGAAGCGTAAACCTTTTCCTCATCCGCAACATACGAGAAGAAGCGTGGCTGGATTATTCGGAGAGATGAGGACAAGGAGCTTCGCGTGCCGTGTTTGATCAACATGTTTGGTTCGCTATGGCTTTCACTTCACCGGCTGCAGTGTTTTTTTTAAAATGACTAGCTTAAGATATTTGTTAACACATGAAGTGGTACATAATGAGAGGGCAAAAAGAGTAAGGGAGATACACATGCAATAACTAAGACACAATCATTTCCACCAAAAAAAAAAATTAAGACATGATCAAAGACAGAAAATGCATACTGTTTGGAATACATGCTAAAAAATACGTATAAGTTTACATGGACAAAAATGGAGGCCACATAATGAAAGAGATTCTCTTCAGACAAGTTTACCAAAACTATACCTATTTTTAGAAATATTCATCGTGGAATCAATGGTAAAATATAAACATGCATAATCTGAGTAAAATACAATAAACTTCTGGTTTACAATATATCAAATACCGTTTATCTTTCATTTTGTTCTACAAATATGAAGCTCTTTATCATTAAACTTAATGTTTAGTACATATGCCTGGAACTTAACAAACATAAATTCTTATCAAGTAAAATAATGGATACGTGTAATATCAATTTAGCAGAATTAAAAGAGAGAAAAAGAAAAGTAGTTCAAATATATTGAAATGAAATGGCCATTGTTTTCCTCAGAAAATTTGTTGCTTTTTCTTCGTAACTTGCCAAATGCCAATTGTCAATAAAAAGAATGCAGTATCGCTATCTAACTGTTCGTATTTTATTAATTTTATACTTTCGGAAAAAATAAAATAAATGCAAAATCGGAATCTTAAATAAATTTCATTATACTTTCCTTGTATAACCTCATTAAGTTAAAGATTCAGAGCCACGCGAAAAAACTCAAATGCTGAATAAGGTGATAGCAAGCCATCATTTCCTACATTTATTATGGCGTGTTCTGACTTTGTTCCTTTTGTATAAGGAAAGTTTTTATTTTATTTTTTGTTTTATATATAACCATGTTATAGGTACGAAGTATCCACCGCCGTTTAGCATCAACTAATCTCCGTCAGGGAACCTATTGGACACACAAAGTAGATTTTCCCCTCCCTATAAGAAAGGCTTGTAACCTACCCTTCTATAAAATATTGAATTCAACAAACATTCACAACAAAGAAGTGAGGAAGTATTTTGATTTTAAATTTTTCTGCAACAATGGAGAGGAGCAACAGAAAAGCCTGTGGGATTTGTGGGAAGTGGTTCGCCAGCTGGAAAGCCATTGGAGGCCACATGAGATCTCACTTGGTCAAATTGCCGATCCCCCCAAGGCTTGAAACTAACAATCAAGCTCTAGATAATTCGGCCGATTTAACCGAGCATCCAAATCAAACTGCTTCCTCACTGACTTTCCATCCTGAAGAACAACAAACACAGAACTTCCGATCTATGAAACACAACTTCTCTGCCTTCTCTGCAAACTCAAACAGAGAAAACGAATCTGTGTCTTACCCGAAAACCCCAACCCGCAAAAGATCCAAATGCCACCGCAAACTTAATGTGGCGGCTGATACAAAAGATCTGCCAATAGATCCAGATGTTATGATGTTATGGGGATTTTACAAAGATGCACAAAAAAGGGAAGAGATCAAGAAACAAAAAATAAAGGAAACCAACAAAATGAAGGAAAAAGACATTGAAGGCGGTAGAGATGACTCGATTATTCAAGCTCACACTCAAGCCAGCTTCAAGTGCCAGAGGTGCGGAAAAATGTTCCGATCTTATCAAGCTCTTTGTGGGCACAAAGCATACTGCAAAAGTGACAGCGATGGTGATTTTCAAGATCAGAAACGTTTTCAGTGCCCATATTGCAACAGAGAGTTCAAGACTGCTCAAGCACTCGGTGGACACAAGAGGGTACACTTTTCAAGTGCTAATGAATTTCGAAGTGTGTCAGTGGATCTCAATTTTGCAGATCCTAAATGAAGAGGCTAGCAACTCCCGTATTCAATTTTGAAGTCTCCATTTATGATATTTCATGTCTCAAAGCAATTGTGGAGATAAAAATTTATAGATTTCATTTGTGATTCTGTACACAGTTATTAACCGTGTTCAGCTCTGAATGTTAAGAATTATATATTATATATGCTTTCAAACATTTTAAGTTTTTACAACTTGACATTTTGGGTGTATATTTATGTAAGAGAGATCTTTGTTTTGATTATCGTTTAAGTGTCATTGCTTCTTTGCTTGTTAATTCATGTTATTTAGTGTTATCAATTGCAGATCGTGGAAAATAGTGG
Source organism: Medicago ruthenica (assembly GCA_018208015.1). Taxonomy (NCBI): domain Eukaryota; kingdom Viridiplantae; phylum Streptophyta; class Magnoliopsida; order Fabales; family Fabaceae; genus Medicago; species Medicago ruthenica. The sequence goes on along the minus strand of CM031374.1, from coordinate 20,041,272 downwards.
TTTGTTCAAAATTACGCTATGCAACAGTGCTATATTGCCGCTATAGTCACTATTTAACAGCATTTTGTACTAAATAGCGTATCACAAAACAATAGTGATCTGTTCAAATTCTGCTACAACGCTGCTATTTAACAACACTGATGTTGTTTAGCCTACCTATTTTTCCCTATCTCCATAAAGACCAAAAATAATCATATTTTCTTGTTTGCACGTGTAATCTTCAACAACTCCTACTCTGTTTTTGAATGTTGGTAAAAATGTACAAAGACAAGGATGACTGGCTTCTCTAATGGGACATTAGAACACTGATTCTCACAAGGCTTGTACTGGTGAACAGTGTTGTTAAATGGAAGCCATTGCACCTCCATAGTGAATGGAGTGGCGGATTTTTTGACATCCATTATAGGCAATTTGTGAAAGGATGCACACCATGTAGCGCCATAGGCCTCAATGGTGTGTTTATACTTTATGTTTATATGGCGGCTTTTTGGCCTTCGGCCAATGACAACACTGCTTATGAAATATTAATCCCCACACTATGGTTTAGACTAATGGACTCCTATTTTATATAATGGAGTAACACATATATAACTTGCAAAACTAAATAAAATTCCTTTGTTATTATATATACTTGTAAAAGCTTCGACATAATTACAAGTGCTGTCTGTTTACTTATTGTTTTGATACAAAAAAAATCAAATTTCTTTGAAATGAGGAAGAAAACTTTTGTTTAATCCTGAGTTGAACCATAGGAAAGGTTGAGTGCCAAGCAGCTATGCAGATGGTCTGGTATGGTTTTCTAGGAGAGAAATTGCGCTTTGATGAATTACCCCTTTTTCTAAATTTGATAACTCCTTTGAGTTCTTCTGATAGTTTGTTTGAAGCCATCACTGGCTGGCAAAAAGGCTGAATGTGAAAGAAATAAGTTCAGATATACCGCTATGATTCCAAAACTAACAAAACAGGGATTTGGGATTGTGCATGGTGTGGCACCCTCTAATGGGCAAAAAAGAGAACAAAACTGTACAGATGGCAACTAGTTCGAATAATAAAACGGAGATAAAAGCAAAACCCAAGCGGTTGAGAAGGCTGAATGGAGGAACAGCAAATGTGTGTGTGGTGGTGGGGGGTTGTGTCTTTGTGCATGTCCTATTGGTTCTTAAACATACTAATAATGTTGTCAATCATGGAAATAACTGTTCAAATTCCGCTACAGCGTTGCCGCTGTGATAACCACAATTTGACGACACTTTCTACTAAATCGCGTTTCGAGGAACAATAATGGTTAAAAATCCGTTACACCATAGCAGTATAGTGCCGCTATAACCGTTATTCTACAACATTGCACACTACCTAAATTGAAGAATATAGATACTAGAAACATATGGCATACAGACAGAGCAGAATGGAACTGCATATTTTGCTACGCTCTCTTTTGTTCCACCTTTTTATGAAGCTCAGGAACTTTCATTTAATTTCTATTTAACGCATAAGTTAGCAACATGTCAATTACCAAGCGAGCAAGAACCAAGAGGAAATCCACAACAAATATATAAAAATCTCATCAGTCTTCTACCCTCGGGTTAAGCAATCAAATGAATCAAATAAATATCCACCTTTTGCAAAGTATAGGCTTACTTTGATATGTGATATCAATCCCTGAAATAGAGACCTTCAGTTGCAAAATGTTCATCTGCAATTAATTTCCATAGGCAATTAAATTCAGCATTATGTAGTACATGTATGTGTATTTACTCATACAATATTAAACATCATTAGAATGCATCAGTGTCATCAATTGCAGAAAATAGTTTGTTCAAATTTCACTACACTAAAGGTGATATAGCCACAATATGACAACCAAGCATAATGTTTTACCATACACCGACAACACTTAGTCCAACTCATTAATTTCCAAATCTTGTCTAATAGTATCTCTAATAGCTTTTCTAGGTCTTCTTCCTCTGCCTCTCGTAATTTGACTATCCTTTATCTGATCTACTCTCCTTACTACAAATTCTAATAGCATACAGGAGAACAATAATGATTTGTCCAAATTTCGCTACGCAATAGCGCTGTTATTTAACGACAGTGGAATGCATAGAAATTTTGTGTCTCCTAGAGACGTTGTAGATTGTTTTTATAATCATCCAGAAAGAATTAGCAGGCTGCCTGCTTGCTTTCCATTTATGTATAAATTATTTACAATATCTTCTCGCGAAAAAAAAAGAAGGTAAATCCAGTGAATATGAAACCTATCTTAAGAACATTGAGTGATGTAACGGACATGAAGTTCGAATAACACATCAAATTGAAGATACATGATGTGAATAATAATAGTAGCTTGAGAGAGAGATACCGATGAATCAGGTAAATCAATAGTTCTCTGTGGCGGTGCGGACTGCGGAGCGGAGCTCTGCTGGTGCGACGCCGGTGGCTATGGTGGTCGCAAATCACGCTGAAATTCCATCCTCGCGCGGCCTGTTCAAAAGAGTAAGTGGATTGGGCTTTGTATATTAAATTTGGTAAGGATACCCCTAGGAAAATTTCTTATCACACCCTTCGCTTCTCGCACATCCACAGTTTTTTCTATTTTGCTTGTGTTCGGATTCTATAATCCAAAACTTAGAAACACTTTTTGAGTTATAGAATCTCAAACATGCAAATATAAAAGACTTGTCCAGACTCCTTCATTTATGTTTTTTGACCTAAAATACTCTCAAACCTCCTAAAATTTGAATTTTGATATTTGTGTCACATTTCAAGTCAAGTTGCTTGAACCCATCATTTTTGAGACTTTCCCACCGGCAAACAAAAGGTTAGTTTATATTTGGTCAAACTTTTGTTGGTTTATTTGATATTTTTTCTAGATATCGATTGTTTTCGAATTTTAGAACATTAAATGTTTGTTCAACGTTTTGGTTTCTAAAATCTGAAATAGATTCAAGAATGTTGAATTTTGATTTATCTCATAATATTATTCAACATATTGATTTGTTTATGTATTTTTTATTTATTTCAAATATGGAGGCACACCATGATCGTGTTAGAGGTAAGAGGATGAGCATGACTTCATCGGCTAGGCAGAAATGTGTGAGGAATCCCAGACATGACAAAGCCAGAATATCTGAGGTGCCAAAGCTTGAGAATGTCCCCGAGCTTGATCTTGAGGTAGCACATCCAGTACATGAGCCTAGTAGAGGGAGGCTAAGCAACATGAGGCGCTGACACAACCTCAGGAATCATATCCTAATGGTCCGGAGGACACGTCAGTCCTGGCCATGTATTCACACCATGTGGCTAGACACATGTGGGAGGAAGGTTTAAGAATCGTCCAACTTATTTGTATATGGTTTCAAGTTATTTTTTAATTATTTGTTCAAAAATAAAAACAATTGTTTTTTAGTTTATTGTATATGTTGTATAATTTTTTGTTCCAATTTTTTTCCTTTTATGTTAAATTGTTCTTTCTTTTTAGTTATTTGTTCCAATTTTTATTGCATATGTTTTAGTATTTATTTTAATTTATCCTTTTATTGTTTTTACAATCCCGTCTAACTTTAAAATTCATTAACAAAAGAAAAAAAAGGTCCTGAAGTTAGATACTTCGAATGAGGAGTGGTTCAGAAATGCCATAAGATTTAGTGGGCTAGAGGACCTTTCTCATGATGAATATTGTTGGGTTTTTATATTGTGTTGGCTGCATTTTGTTAAAACAAGAAGTTCTAACAAGATGTTAGACCAGATGTCTTCAACATGTAAGTACGACATAGACTTCATCCTTGCATTGATTGATTTGTAAACCAAGAATGGATTTTTCTCCCATCAGACTCATTTCAAACTCAGCCTGCATGATCTTAGAAAAATCTTTACACAGAGCAGCATTAGTAGATCCAAAGATAATATTATCAACATATATCTGAACAATTAGAATGTCCTTCTTTAGTGTTCTACTGAAGAGAGTAGTATCAACATGTCCTCTTTGAAAGCCCTTTTCAAGCAAGAAATTACTTAGTCTATCATACCATGCTCTGGGAGCTTGTTTCAGACCGTACAGTGATTTCTTAAGTTTGAAAACATGGTTTGGATGTTTTACATCTTCAAATCCAGGAGGTTGTTTAACATAAACTTCTTCAGAAATGACACCATTCAGAAAGACACTCTTCACATCCATCTGATAGCATAAGATAGAAGTAATGTTATTGCCTCCAGTCTGGCAACCGGAGCAAAGGTTTCTGTGTAATCAATCCCTTCTTGCTGACTATAGCCCTGAGCTACTAGTCTAGCTTTATTTCTTATCACTTCTCCTTGCTCGTTGAGTTTGTTTTTGAAGACCCATTTTGTTCCAATGATGTTCTTTTGAGGGGGGTTTAGCAACTAAATCCCAAACATCATTTCTTTGGAACTGATTCAGTTCTTCCTGCATAGCCACAATCCACCATCATCTGCAAGAGCTTCGTCTACAGAAGTAGGCTCAACTAGAGAGATCAGTCCCACCATGGATTCATTTCTGAATGTCGATCTTGTTTTTAGAGGACTGTCTTTGCTTCCAATTATGAGTTCTTCTGGATGAGCTGACTTGTATTTGAAAGTTCTTCTGGATTGTGGTGCTTCTTCTGAATCATCATGGGCTTTTTCTTCAGACCCATCAGCTTCAGGATTTGCTTCAGGTATTGCCTCAGTCTCTGGTATTTCAGACGCATTGATAGAGTCTGTGACATTGGTGGCAGGTTCAGATACTTGCATAGATTCTGGTAAGTTTTCTGAAACCTGTATTTCTGCTATACTTTCAACCTGCTCTATTATCAGGCTCTTTATCGTCAAATCTGATGTGTATTGATTCCTCAATCACATTAGTTTCAGAGTTGTAAACTCTGTATGCTTTTAACCTTTCAGAGTATCCCAAAAAGATACACTTTTGAGCCTTGACATCAAACTTAGTCAGATAGACTTTGTTATTCAGAATGTAACATTTACATCCAAATTGGCGAAAGTAAGCAATACTTGGTTTTCTACCCTTGAATAACTCATATGATGTTTTGTTCAGAATAGGTCTTATGTAGATCTTGTTCTGTATATAACATGTTGTGTTTACAACTTCTTCCTAGAAGTACTTAGCCACGTCAGTTTCATGGAGCATTGTTCTAGCCATTTCTTGTAAAGATCTATTCTTTCTTTCTACAACCCCATTTTGTTGTGGAGTCATAGGAGAAGAGAACTCATGGAGAATTCCATGTTTTTCACAAAACTTTTCAAATGACTCATTTTCAAATTCTCCTCCATGATCACTTCTGACTTTAAGAATTTTCAGTTCTTTTTCAGCTAGTACTTAAGTGCAAAAGATGCTTGAAATTCCTGGCAGGACCTGTTACTGAACCGTAAAACAGAGTACAACTTCTGGTGCAGTAAAACAGAGTGTAACACAGTAACAGTGGTTCAGAAGCAGAAACAAAACAGACATAAATTAAAAGACTGAAAGTAAAGATGCACAGTTGATTTGTTAACCCAGTTCGGTGCAACGTCACCTACATCTGGAGGCTCCAAGCCAGGAAGGAAATCCACTATGATAGTCCTAGTTCTAAGTTCTCAGCAAACTCCCAGTTTACAACTTATCACCTAGACACTACCCGTATTGACTTCAACCTAGGAACTCCTAGACCTGAGATCCCATCTCACTTCCCTCAGTCAATCACTGCCCCAGTGATTATCAAACTCTAAACAAACAAAGATGAAGACACTCTTCAAAACATAAATGTCACTTTTGCATAAAAGCTTCAAGTGATTACAACTCAATAAAACTAAACTAACTCTAACAATTGAGTGGTGTACAGAAACAGAGCACAAAGCTCACAACAAAGACACACTAGAAACCTAAGTAATTCTATCAATGATGACTTCTTTTCTAGTTGCTTTTCTTCAATAGCAGCGTCCTATATTTATAGCTTCAGCAGCAACATAATTCTTGAACCAAATCCTTCAAAGATATATTCCCAGAATTCTTTAGAAGCAAATAAAAGCAATTTATTTTCCAGAAATATATTTTCCAAAGATTTCTTTGAAAATATATTCACAAATAATTGAATCCAATCTACAGAAAATATCTTGTGAAATTCTTCTTCCTTCTAGAAACGCAGCTTGGATAAATCTTCAATTAAATCTTCAAAAGATCATGTGAGAAAATAAACACTCCAAGGCGCAGAAAACAGAACGCAGAAAACCAGCTTCTGAAGGTACTTCTGAAGTTCTGCGTCTGAACATTTCAGCTTCTGAAGGTTGCTTCTCAACATACAGCTTCTGAAGGTTGCTTCTGAACATTTCAGCTTCTGAAGGTTGCTTCTGAACATACAACTTCTGAAGGTTGCTTCTGAACATCAGCTTCTGAAGGTTCAGCGTCTGAAGTACTGTTCAGCTTCTGAACCCAGCTTCTGAAGGCCCATCTTCTGAAGTACTGTTTAGCTTCTGAAGGCCCAGCTTCTGAAGTACTGTTCAGCTTCTGAAGTACTGTTTCTGAGGTCCAGCTTCTGAAGACGCACATTGCTTGTATATTTGTAACATCCCGCTTATAAGAATCAGATAATCGTGTTAGAAGTCAATAAGCAAGCATGACAATTTGATAGTAATAAGCAATGGCACAATGGTAAATAAGGCTAAAAGGGGGAGATTGTTTTAAGTTTGGGAACAAGATATTTTCCATATTATTTTCCTACTCTCTACACACTTCTAGAGATCAGATTTCTCCTCCCTCCTTTCCCAATCTCACGCCCTCTCCACTCTCTTGCCATAACCCAGCAACTCCATTCCAATTCTTGAGAGAAAACTTCACAAGCAAGTTTGGTTAATGAAGCTAGAACAAGAGCAAGGAACAAGGAGAAGCAAGGAAGATATTGAGAGAAGTTGGTAGCTTGAAGCCAAGGCTTAGGAGAATCAGAAGTAGCAAGCACCAGTAGGAGGATTAAGGTGAGCTCCACAGGGTTTTAGAACCCATTGAGTAAGTTTGAGAGTATTTTACAATTTTGAGCTAGTTTAGCAATTTTACCCTAATCTCTTATGCTTACCAATTCCTTGATTAATCACGTTTTAAACTATCAATTTGTGTTAAAAATTCATTCCTTATATTGTATGATGCCTGGATATGATTAGATATGTCAAAATGGTGGAAAAATCACACTTTTATCAGGTTTTGAACTGTCATTTTCGCCAGGCGACCTCGGGGCGAGAAAACGGCGATTTTCAGCAATTTTCCCTGCCCTGTTTCGCCTAGCTTTCGCCAAGCTCTCGCTCGGCGAAATCAGTGATCTCGCCAACCTTTAGCTGGGCGAAATCAGACAGACAGCACATGTCTGTTCTGGTTCGTTCTGGGTGCTGTAAATGCGTTCGGCGAGGTTTTTAATAACCGTTTTCAATGAAAAACCGTATTTTTCCAAGGTAAACACCATCCTTGACATATCCGAAAGATTATTCAACAATTAAGGAATGAATGGATAAATGAATAAGGAAATTGGTAAGGCAATAGAGATGCAAGAATAAGGCTACTTAAGTTATGAATGTATTGTTTTAAGTTTCATCCTTAACAATGATTCAAAGCTCAAAGACAAGAACCTTTATAGGTTAAGTACTAGAGATATATTACTTTAAAGAATGAGAATTATGAGAGAGATTTAATACTCTAAGTTAAGGACCTTTTATAGGTTAAGAGTTCAAGAATGATTTACTTAAAGAATGCATCAGATATGCATAGATTCAGTTGGTGTATCAGATATACACATATCAGTTAAATTAATTATCAGAATATGTATTTTATATACAACAGGAATAATAATTAATAATCAGGATAAACTTTGTGTCTTCTGTGCTCTCGACCAGTTAGAGAGGACAGGGGGTTTCAGCATTGCTGGAACGGGCAGGAACTTTCCGCGAGGATAACCACACAGAGTTATAGTGTGTCTTCTGTGTTCTCGCCAGTTAGAGCACAGGGGGTTCCGGATACAGCTGGAACGGGCAGGAATCTTCCGCGAGGATAACCACACACTCAGGCAAGAGGAGTCCGGTGATTAGCCTGATATGATAGGAATTTTCACCGGTTATCAGGGGAATGTGCTTCAGGGTTACTCCACCCGGGGGCATTCCGTAAAATGAACCCAGATAATATTGTTTGTTCAACGCTAACTGTAACACCCTAACCCTTAACCGCCGATTATTAACTTTAATAAAAGAAAACGTTAAGGCCATAGGAAGTTACAACATTAAGAAACTCATTTTCATAAAACATCACCTTAAATCAAAACATATTTGATTCACAAACAATGCAGCGGAAAACAACTCAACGAATGCTTACAAATAAGCTTGCATATATTACACAAAAATATATACATAATATTTTCAAAAGAGGCAATTCTACAACAAGCCATTGCCAAATTCATACATACGAGTTCAGATACCCCCAAAATAGTGTTACAAATATCAGAGCACTAGACTCTAACTAGGATACAACACCTAGTACAAAAAAAAAATGTAAGGGTAGCTAGGCTATACCCTCACCACTAAGCAGCTTCTAAGCAGCAAGCTACTCCTCTACGATAACCTCGTCAACCTGATGATCTGGATCCCCAATGATCCAGCACATAACACAAAACAGAGAGTGTTAGTATCACAAACAATAAAATATGTATAAATAACGCATTATTATACATAACAGAATCACAACACATAATTGACAAAACATAACACTCATCAACAACAACTATCATCAATAACTCATCATTAACTATTATGCACACATAATTTTCCACATAACTCATCAATTCATCAATTACCACTCACATCCATTATGCACACATAATGTCTAAAATGCACACTAATGTCAATTAGGATGCATGCCTCAAAATGCATTCTCTAATGCATGTGGTACCAAATCATTCGGATAAACTTATATCCTTACCAAGCTCTCTTGATAACCAAGCTCTCTTGGATTTCATATCCGCTCCGGATATCATCAAATAATGAAATGCATGATGTTTCACTTAGCAAATATATGATACTCTTATCACTATACTTACTAACACAACTAATTATCAGCTCTCTGATAATTATCTCAACAATAACAAACTCAAACAACACAACTAATTATCAGCTCTCTGATAATCATTACAACATCAACAACAACAACAAACACCACTACTAGGCTCTCATGGCCAAATCATAAGACACAACATGTATATACTCACCAAGTTCAACAATCTCAACTAAACCAATCAAATCACATCAAAGTCTCACACAATAGGGGTTTCAAAGGGAAACCCACACACTTGATAACCCACACACTCATGTTAGGGTTCTACTCAAAACTTTCTTGAAACAAATAATCTTTAGAAAACATTAGAGATGGATTAAAATGGTGGGCAAGGTTTCCAAAAATGTATTATAAGAATACAATATCAAAAAGACATCTCCGCGCGCACCAGGACCTCCAGAACAACTCAACAAAGAAGGCCTGTTCAGGGTTGGTCGCTACAAGCGAGCATGTGGTCGCTACAAGCGAGCATAGGCAGGGAATCATCCTGCTTGGTCGCTACAAGCGAACCTTCGGTCGCTACAAGCGAGCATGGTCGCTACAAGCGTCCATGTGGTCGCTACAAGCGCAGATAGGCAGGGAATAACCCTGCCTGGTCGCTACAAGCGATGTTCCGTCGCTACAAGCGACCGTATCAGTACACAGTCATAAAAATGTGATTTTTCCACCATTTCAGCCCATTCATAGTTACCCAAGTTCCAGAACATGTTAAAATCAACTTTCCAACATAAAACATCATTCAAAAACAATCCCATGCAAGGATTTCATCTATCAAAGAAATTAGGGTTCAAAAACAATAACTTTTCATAAACTTCTCATATGAACCCACAACACCATGACTCCAACAAATCATATCAACAACATCAATTAGCATTCAAACCAGCAAAACATAAACATTAACAACTTTAAACCACAAAAACTCTCTATCAAAACCTAGACAAAGTGAGGAGAAGTTTGGGATGGAGAAATAGACATTCTCCCCTTCTCAATCACTTGTAATGTTGTAATACTAACTCTCTTACCTTGAATCCAAGCAAATCTCAAGCTTTTCCTCTTGTTCTTCTTGCCCTAGCTCTCTTTCTCCCCTTCTCTTCTCTTCTCCCACGTTTTCTCACAAGGAAAGGAGGAAAATGACACTATTCACTCCCACAAAATATCTTATAATCCCAACAAATGAATCTTGGCCCTCCATCTTTACTAACTCACAAGGGTTAATCCTAGCCCTTCAATCCAATCCAAGCTTACTACATCCATCCACATAGGATTATTACTACTCATAAACTAAAGCCCAACACTATTCACTCTCTAGGCCCAAAACCTTAAAAACTCGGTTACGAACTTATCTTCGCGCTAAATAATTATTCCTCGATTACTAGAAAATATTTTTAAATATCAAACCATAAAATAAAATATATAAAAATATAATATACGAAAATAGGGTCGTTACAACTCTACCCCCCTAAAAAGAATTTTCGCCCTCGAAAATACCTGAAAACAACTCTGGATAAGAATCCCGCATCTTGCTCTCGAGCTCCCACGTCGCATATTCACCGGCTGGGCCTCCCCAAACGACTTTCACCGATGAAATCTCTTTGTTCCTGAGCCTCTTCATCTCTTGTCCTTCAATCCTTAAGGGTACCGTTGCAACTGTTAAATTCTCTCTCACTTGTATCTCATCCGACTCAATCACATGTGACGGATCCGATACGTATTTCCTTAATTGAGACACGTGAAAAACATCATGTAGATTCGACAACGACGGCGGTAACGCAATCCTATACGCCACCTTCCCAATCCTCTTCAAAATCTGATATGGACCAATGAATCTCGATGCTAACTTCTTCGATTTCAAAGCCCGTCCAATACCCGTAGTCGATGTAACTCTCAGAAACACATGCTCTCCTTCTTGAAATTCTATATCCTTTCTTCTCTTGTCGGCATAGCTCTTCTGGCGACTCTGCGACGCTCTCATCTTTTCTTGGATCATCTTGATCTTCTCGGTCGTTTGTTGCACAATCTCAGGTCCAAGCATCACACTTTCTCCCGATTCAAACCAACACAGAGGTGTTCTACATCTCCTTCCATATAACGCTTCAAAAGGTGCCATACCAATGCTCGAATGAAAACTGTTGTTATACGTAAACTCAATCAATGGTAAGCAAGCTTCCCAACTCACTCCTTGTTCCAAAATACACGATCTTAACAAATCCTCCAATGATTGAATTGTCCTCTCCGACTGACCATCCGTCTGCGGGTGATAAGCAGAACTCATCCGCAACTTAGTTCCCAACGCTTCTTGCAAACTCTCCCAAAACCTTGAAGTAAAACGGGGATCTCGATCCGATACAATACTCGACGGTATTCCATGCAATCTCACGATTTGCTCGACATAAATCTCAGCCAACTTCGGTACTAGCATACCGGTCTTGATAGCTATGAAATGAGCAGACTTTGTTAACCTGTCGACAACTACCCAAATCATATTGTTACCTTTCGACGTCTTCGGCAAACCGCTCACAAAATCCATCGCGATACTATCCCATTTCCACTCTGGAACAAACATAGGTTGCAATAGCCCCGACGGCTTCTGATGCTCCACCTTGGACTTCTGACAAGTCAAACAAGCGAAAACAAACTCGGCGATCTCTTTCTTCATCCCTTGCCACCAAAACATTTTCCTCAGATCTTGATACATCTTAGTAACACCAGGATGAATACTTAAGTTGCTTCTGTGACCTTCCTCCAAGATCATCCTCTTCAATTCAGGCACATCAGGTACACATAACCTTCCTTGACACCTCATCACGCCTTTCTCATCGATCTCAACGTTTACCTTTTTCCCTTGCTCGATGAGCGTCTTAAGCTTCATCAATCTCACATCATACTTTTGCTTTTCCACAACCTCTTCAAGAAAATCATTCGTCAACTTCAACATCCCTAGCTTCACGCTTCTGGTTGTCCTTTCAAAAACCAAACTGAGGTCTCTAAACTCTTCAATCAATCTCAGTTCCTTCGCCATCAAAGAAGACATATGCAAAGACTTCCTACTCAACGCATCGGCTACCACATTAGCTTTACCCGGATGATAACTCAACTCGAAGTCATAATCCTTAAGAAACTCTAACCATCTTCTTTGCCTCATGTTGAGCTCCTTCTGATCAAACAAGTACTTCAGACTCTTGTGATCGCTGAAAACCTCAAATCTTGACCCATACAAGTAGTGCCTCCAAATCTTGAGAACAAACACAACAGCAGCTAGTTCCAAATCATGCGTAGGATAGTTCCTCTCATGAATCTTCAGCTGTCTTGATGCATAAGCAACAACTTGTCCCCTCTGCATCAACACACCACCTAGACCCATCTTCGACGCATCACAATAAACCACAAACGGTTCCTTCGGATTCGGCAGAATTAACACAGGTGCAGATGTCAACCTCCTCTTCAACTCTTGGAAACTCTGCTCACACTTATCATCCCAAATGAAAGCTTGACCCTTCCTAGTCAACTGCGTCAACGGCAACGCCAACTTTGAAAATCCTTCAATGAACCTCCGATAGTAACCGGCCAAACCAAGAAAACTTCGGATCTCAGTAACAGACTCCGGCGTTCCCCAATCTTGCACTGCTTCTACCTTAGCAGGATCCACTGCTATACCACCACTCGAAATGACGTGACCCAAAAAGCTAACTTCATGCAACCAAAATTCACACTTAGAAAACTTTGCATAAAGCCTCTTCTCGCGCAACACCTCTAACACAATCTTCAAATGCTCGGCATGTTCCTCTTCCGTCTTCGAGTATACCAAAATATCGTCTATGAAGACCACCACGAATCGATCCAAAAAGGAATGAAATATACGATTCATATATTCCATAAACACTCCAGGTGCATTAGTAACTCCAAAAGGCATAACAGCATACTCGTAGTGACCATACCTTGTTCTGAAAGCAGTCTTCGGTATATCCTCCGCCTTCACTCTTATCTGGTGATATCCCGATCTCAAATCAATCTTGCTGAACACACAGGCTCCCACCAACTGATCCATCAAATCATCTATCCTCGGAAGTGGATACTTGTTCTTGATAGTTGCTTTATTCAACTGACGATAATCAATGCACAGACGCATACTACCATCTTTCTTCTTTACCAACAGAACCGGCGCACCCCACGGCGATACACTCGGTCTTACAAACTTCTTCTCTAACAATTCCTCCAATTGTTCCTTCAACTTTTCTAGCTCAGCAGCTGACATACGATACGGCGCCATTGAAATTGGACTAGTGCCAGGTACGATGTCAATTGCGAATTCGACCTCTCTCTCGGGTGGTAAATCCAAAATGTCATCTGGAAAAACATCTGGGAAATCACGCACCACCGGCAACGCATCAACCTCAATCTTCTCTTCTACTCTCAACGAAGCAAACATCGCAAACACATCCTCTTGAGCCTTCACGGATCTTACCACTTCTCGACAACACATGAGCTTCGAACACAACTCTGGCTCCGGTCTTGGAAATGTAACCGTCCTCTCACCGCAGTTGATATGAACCCGATTAAATTCTAACCAGTTCATACCAAAGATAACATCTATTCCGCTCAACGGAATGCAGACTAAATCCATACCAAAGAGTCGATCATACATAATGACTGAACAATCAACACAAACTAGAGTAGTCGATACAGAACCACTCGCAGGCGTTTCAATAACCATGCGTCCCATCATATTCTCTACTTTAAGACCCAACCTCTCAACACAATCCATAGAAATAAACGAATGGGTAGCACCCGTATCAATAATAGCAGACAAAGGAGTATTATTGATAAAGCATGTACCTCTGATCAAGTTGTCCGCCTTCGCATCACCACCATCTAAAGCAAACACTTTTCCTCCAGCCGCTCTAGGCTTCTTACACACGTTGCTCTTATGACCCGGTTCTTTGCAGTTGAAGCAAACTAGACCTTTCTTGCACTGATCAGCCATGTGACCAGGATCTCCACACTTGAAACATCTTCCATCACTTTTTGGGCACTCAAAGAAACGGTGTCCCGGTTGTCCACACTTAAAACAATTCCTATTAACTCCAAACTTGTTGCCACTACTCCCACCTTCATCTGGTTTCTTTCCACCTCTACTATATGGTTTACCTCTAGCCATGTCCTTTCCCCTCTTCTCATTCGCGGCTTTGTAGTAATTAGCTTTAGCTTTACCATCCTTATCACATATTCGGCTCTTATTCACCAACATCGGAAAGTTCCTGATCTCGCTAAACCCAATTAGTTGCTTGATATCCGGCCTCAGCCCATTTTCAAACTTCACACACTTGTCTTCCTCAGCTTCCACTGTGTTGTAATGAGGAGCAAAACGACACAAATCTTCAAACTTGGCCGCATATTCAGAAACAGATAAACTTCCTTGCTTGAGCTCCATGAACTCAATCACCTTGCGGTTCCTCTCATCTGCTGGAAAATACTTGGTTAAAAACTCTCTCCGAAAACGAGCCCAAGTAATCAAAGCTCCACCAGCTCCCAACCTCTGACTAGCATTTCCCCACCAATGATCAGCCTCATCATGGAGAACATACGCTCCTAGCAACACCTTATGCGCATCCAGACAACGCATAGCCCCAAAAATTCTCTCAATCCCTTCCAACCAAGTCTGCGCTCCATCTGGATCGTATCCTCCCTTGAAGATAGGCGGTTTGTTGTTCATAAACCTCTCGAGTCTCAGCTCATCTTCTCCGCCTCCTCTAGCTTGTTGTGCGGCTCTATCCGCAGTCCTACTAGCAGCATCCTGAGCCATGGCATCAGCCATCCGCTCCATCGCGTCCGCAAGTGCTCGTTGCGCCATATCTACACACTACCAACCACCACATAACACAAGTGAGAACAAAGTGTTTAAGAAAACACATGTTACACAAAGGGTATACTAAACCTAATTGATCCAATGGATCGACCTGCTCTGATACCAACTATTGTAACACCCTAACCCTTAACCGCCGATTATTAACTTTAATAAAAGAAAACGTTAAGGCCATAGGAAGTTACAACATTAAGAAACTCATTTTCATAAAACATCACCTTAAATCAAAACATATTTGATTCACAAACAATGCAGCGGAAAACAACTCAACGAATGCTTACAAATAAGCTTGCATATATTACACAAAAATATATACATAATATTTTCAAAAGAGGCAATTCTACAACAAGCCATTGCCAAATTCATACATACGAGTTCAGATACCCCCAAAATAGTGTTACAAATATCAGAGCACTAGACTCTAACTAGGATACAACACCTAGTACAAAAAAAAAATGTAAGGGTAGCTAGGCTATACCCTCACCACTAAGCAGCTTCTAAGCAGCAAGCTACTCCTCTACGATAACCTCGTCAACCTGATGATCTGGATCCCCAATGATCCAGCACATAACACAAAACAGAGAGTGTTAGTATCACAAACAATAAAATATGTATAAATAACGCATTATTATACATAACAGAATCACAACACATAATTGACAAAACATAACACTCATCAACAACAACTATCATCAATAACTCATCATTAACTATTATGCACACATAATTTTCCACATAACTCATCAATTCATCAATTACCACTCACATCCATTATGCACACATAATGTCTAAAATGCACACTAATGTCAATTAGGATGCATGCCTCAAAATGCATTCTCTAATGCATGTGGTACCAAATCATTCGGATAAACTTATATCCTTACCAAGCTCTCTTGATAACCAAGCTCTCTTGGATTTCATATCCGCTCCGGATATCATCAAATAATGAAATGCATGATGTTTCACTTAGCAAATATATGATACTCTTATCACTATACTTACTAACACAACTAATTATCAGCTCTCTGATAATTATCTCAACAATAACAAACTCAAACAACACAACTAATTATCAGCTCTCTGATAATCATTACAACATCAACAACAACAACAAACACCACTACTAGGCTCTCATGGCCAAATCATAAGACACAACATGTATATACTCACCAAGTTCAACAATCTCAACTAAACCAATCAAATCACATCAAAGTCTCACACAATAGGGGTTTCAAAGGGAAACCCACACACTTGATAACCCACACACTCATGTTAGGGTTCTACTCAAAACTTTCTTGAAACAAATAATCTTTAGAAAACATTAGAGATGGATTAAAATGGTGGGCAAGGTTTCCAAAAATGTATTATAAGAATACAATATCAAAAAGACATCTCCGCGCGCACCAGGACCTCCAGAACAACTCAACAAAGAAGGCCTGTTCAGGGTTGGTCGCTACAAGCGAGCATGTGGTCGCTACAAGCGAGCATAGGCAGGGAATCATCCTGCTTGGTCGCTACAAGCGAACCTTCGGTCGCTACAAGCGAGCATGGTCGCTACAAGCGTCCATGTGGTCGCTACAAGCGCAGATAGGCAGGGAATAATCCTGCCTGGTCGCTACAAGCGATGTTCCGTCGCTACAAGCGACCGTATCAGTACACAGTCATAAAAATGTGATTTTTCCACCATTTCAGCCCATTCATAGTTACCCAAGTTCCAGAACATGTTAAAATCAACTTTCCAACATAAAACATCATTCAAAAACAATCCCATGCAAGGATTTCATCTATCAAAGAAATTAGGGTTCAAAAACAATAACTTTTCATAAACTTCTCATATGAACCCACAACACCATGACTCCAACAAATCATATCAACAACATCAATTAGCATTCAAACCAGCAAAACATAAACATTAACAACTTTAAACCACAAAAACTCTCTATCAAAACCTAGACAAAGTGAGGAGAAGTTTGGGATGGAGAAATAGACATTCTCCCCTTCTCAATCACTTGTAATGTTGTAATACTAACTCTCTTACCTTGAATCCAAGCAAATCTCAAGCTTTTCCTCTTGTTCTTCTTGCCCTAGCTCTCTTTCTCCCCTTCTCTTCTCTTCTCCCACGTTTTCTCACAAGGAAAGGAGGAAAATGACACTATTCACTCCCACAAAATATCTTATAATCCCAACAAATGAATCTTGGCCCTCCATCTTTACTAACTCACAAGGGTTAATCCTAGCCCTTCAATCCAATCCAAGCTTACTACATCCATCCACATAGGATTATTACTACTCATAAACTAAAGCCCAACACTATTCACTCTCTAGGCCCAAAACCTTAAAAACTCGGTTACGAACTTATCTTCGCGCTAAATAATTATTCCTCGATTACTAGAAAATATTTTTAAATATCAAACCATAAAATAAAATATATAAAAATATAATATACGAAAATAGGGTCGTTACACTAACAGCTAACATAAAGACATGTATCAGTTAATATTTTTTATTATGTTATCAGGCAGAGATAGTTATCAGGTATCAGTTATCAGGCGGTGATCCTAGGTTTCCCCTCGATCACCCAGTTATCAGGATATAGTCTAGATCTCATGACTATTCAGTAACAGATTCAGACAGTGATCCTAGGTTTCCCCTTGATCACTAGTTTAGCAGGATGTAGTTCAGTTTATAACTACACAGTTTAGCAGGAACAGTCAGGTAACCCTCTATGGGTAAGGTTAAGACTTGGCGATCATAGGTATCCCCAAGATTGCCGAGGTAGGCACGGCGACCCTAGGTTCCCCGAGGTTGCCAACAGTAGGTAGGGTAGGAGCTCACTGAGACATTATGTCTCATCCCTATCCTTCTGGTGCAGGTTTTCAGGTAGCCACGTGGTTTTCTGATGAAGATCTTCATGAAGATGCTGGATGGAGTGCAGTTGCTCGTCAAGGACACGCTCAGGAAGCTGACAGATTGTACATATGTATATAGAAATGTATGTTATGATATTTGGATAATTGTATAACGAACCAACTTGTACTCATTCAGTTGTATGTTTTATGGTTATTATTATTGAAAATTTTTAATGTACCCAGTATCAGATTAATACGCATGCTAAATATTCTAGATAATTTAGTATGGGTGTTACAATTGGTATCAGAGCCTGGTTGATTCAGACCGTGCCTTGGGTCATTAAAAATTCAATAAAAGTAGTGGGACCATTGGGTTCCGGATGTTGTTCTAAAGGTCACATCTAGTTGAGCCTGATCAACTCAATCTAGTATATGACAGTTAGGATAAATGTCCGAGAGCTGAATGTGACCAAGGAGGAATGAAGTGTATGAAGGGCGAAGATTAAGGTGATAGAATTCTAAGACGGAATTGGCGAAGAAGTATTCATGCCAAATGGTGGCCATCAAACTGTAAAGTAACGAAGCCTGATAGTGGCAAGGTCTCAGAGACATAAGGGATATTTATCTGTGAGGTGAAGTACCTTAACCCAGTTGGACACGTCGTTGGACGATGCCGCGTCTGCGGAAGACATAAGGATTAAGGAATCATGGGATACTATAAGGAATGACTTGGAACCGCAGTTTGAGAAGTTAAAGTGAGGTGTAGACTAAGAATCAATTCAGAGTGCAGAGTTAGGGAATTGCAGTACCAAACCTAGAGACTCAAAATGAGGAATTATCGGTCGGTTTTGAAACCTCTAGACTCCCAGCAAAGATAGAGTGCTGAGAATCAAACTCCAATCGGATGAGATTTTTAATGTCCAGACAGTTAAGGGAATTAATTATGGATTAAGTGAAGTATTTGGACAGACTAAGTTTACCCTCCAACGTGGTCATCGAGCCTGAAGCGCAAGCAAGTCTAACCCCAGCAGAGCAGCCGCACCTCCCGAACCATAAATGCTAGATTTGTGAATTGAGGAAAGAAGTTGGTATGCAACCTAAGGACTAAGATGGATGAATAAGTGTTGATAACAAGACCCGTTGCATATCGAGGCGTGAATCAGATATTCATATGTGTTTTATTAGTAAGAAGATTGGAAATAAGTTAAGCTTAACTGAAATTTTATTCAACGAAAGGTGTATATTAAATGGTCAGTCATTGGGATTTAGTGAACTGATGGACGAATAAAGTTGAATTTCCTTGATTGGATGAAGAAGGCAAGTTCGAGATGACACAAGATTATAGTAGACCAGTTTTAAAGGATAATCGGAAATTTTAGCCGAGAAATTATATTGAGACTGTATTATACAGAGGATCGTCTTAAATACGAAAGGTTAAGATTGTGGTTAATGCTAGTGAGTTTTAAGTTTTCAACTGATGAGATTTCTTCCACAGTTATTCTAGAAGCTTAAAGAGGTCACCTCGTGTTGATAAGTTCCGAGGGCGGTAATAAGGTATAGATTTCGGATTGTTCAGCTATATGCAGAATTACTCAGATGTTAAGATCAAGATCTGAAATGAGAATGCCGTAACGAGTCGTTGAATGAAACAAAAGGTAATGATGAGGTTTTGAAGCTCAAGATCAATTAACCGGAGGGATTCGAAGGTAATTTAAGAGGTATAGAAAACCATAGAGACCATAGCTGTCTCAGAAAGATTGTGGGTATGAAATCCTTATGGATAGATATAGAACGATTAGTAATGGGACTCAGATCCTCAGTGGATCCAGTGAATGAAAGACGTGAACCTTCCGAAACCGTAAGTCATTCTAGAAGTTGCCACAAGTGATTTAAGTTTGAAATTTAAACTACTCCAGGTGTACCTTGAGGTCGGTTTCTATGATGTTAAAACGATAATACAAGTTGGGTGGACCATGAGATGGTCCCGGAAATCAGGACATGGAGAGTAAGTAAGAATCAAAGTATGAGCCGTCGATAGGAGCTTTGCTAGGCTCGTAACAGTTGCCGAAAACCGTTTACAAGTTTTGGCGTATTATCGTGAAGGTAAGTATATGGTTTATGTCCAAAAGGAAACACAGTGTCAAATGACGACCAATCAGTAAGTTCAACAGGTGGTTTAAGCCATAAAAAGAATCAGCGGACGTAAGATGAATCTACTGTGATAGCTACAAGTCATTAAGGAACAAGTCGGCCAGAGATTGTGATAATGGTGTATTACTCCTACCCCAAAGTGTTTTGTTTAGATCAGAGTTGCGCAACGGAAAAGTGATTTAAGGATGAGTTGAAGAACGATTCTAAGCTGAAGCTTAGAGAACGAGAATGCTTGTAAAGTCCTTGTTAGACAAACCACAGAAGACAATAAGCGCCCAATTATTGAACCACAGAATATCAGTGAGCAGTGACGACTCGGACTTGTTATAAGTTCTAGGAAGAAATTTTAAGAGTTAAGCCGAGGGATATTTCAAACCTCGAGACACAAGAGAAATTGAAATCAAAGCAGTTTAAGATTATGTGATAAGAATGAGAAGGATATGCTTTTAGCACAATAAGTCTAGAGCAAGGAAAGTCACCGCTAAAACGGTAAACTAGCTGATTTAGCCCAGTAACTTTAGGAGGACTTGAAGAGTAATGTTTAATCAACAGGATCAAGCATAAGGTAATATCAGTAAAGGTTGTACTTGCAAGGTGATACTTTGAAATAGAAGCGCTGATCAGAAAACGTCAACGCAGTGACATATGAGTTTAAACCATGTTGTACCCCGCTATGCCAACATGTCACATGTATCAGGTTATGTTAGTATTATATATACTTATCAGGCAATACTTAAACTACACAGATAGTAGTGTAGCAGATTTTCAGCTATGTGACGTGTTTTGGCAATGGTTGTACGCAATCAGGAAAGTATAAGTATGAATGTTTTTACAGAAACAGATTTATTGATATCAGCCATAGCTTGGCAGAAGAGTTCGGAAATATTGTACTTAATGTTCACTTGTAAAAGAAGAAGAATTTTTATGTAGATTAAAAGTCACTCGTAGTCTACAGTAAAGAGGTTACGTAAGTTTAGGTTTTGATTAAAGAATTTAAAGTGTGCTATTTTGGTAGTACTCAAGTGGAGTTTTCTTTTGAAAACAAGGATCTTGAAATTCAGCGTCCAGAATGAGAAAATAAGTTTGCGATGTCGATAGAATGTAACAATAATTTACGGGTTGATGTATACTCAAGTGATAAAATGAGTAACATTGGCGGGGCAAACCTGGCAGGCCAGTTAAAAAGGCAAATCCCGGATGTTACAAGATGAGTTTAAAGAAGAAAGATTCCTAATTGATGAGGTAGTACCTCAAATATGTTAAGATTAAGAATGATGTCCCGTTAGTCGGACAAAGATGAGGTGATGTATTGTGTACCCGTCAGTAGTGTACACGTGCTCGCTTATATATGCAAACTATATGCTACGAATTATACTATGTGATAAAATGTAAGATGACTTATACCACTCATCACTTGGGCTAGACTCTTATGAGTCCTGGGCTATCGACACAGAAATATTTACGTTATGGTTAGAACTCGAGATAGTAAATGGTTATGATTGCGATAAGAAGCACATCGGGATGTTAGAAAGAAAGGAGCAGGTGTTAGAGGTGAAACTTCCTGCTTATACTTGGAATATTAAACAAAGTTAGAATATTTCTTACATTGTATGTGCGAATATAATATCAGATGTTTTCGGTGTAAGGATGGTTTTATATGGAATGGTGATATAAGTCTATAAGTAAATTGTCGTCGTATGATACGAAGTTAAAGATAATAATTCATGGGAATTAGATGCAGTGCCGTGACCCCTTAAAAGTGAAAATATTTGAGGAGGATAAGATTATCCAGTAAAGTATTTGAGATTTGGAGACCTTAAGTTGGTTTGCAAGAAGTATTTGCACCAGGATCAAAGTCAAGCGAATTGGATATAATGATTCAGATAACTTTACATCCTACTACGTAAGAATTGTACAAATTCACCATGAGCATTTTAGTTAAAGGAAAAGTTGTCGGTATATACGACGTATAGAGTTGGAAATCCAAGGGATTCCGATAAGCAAGACAAACTAGAGTTTCGGGCAAATAGAGGAAGTAGTGTGAGAGATTCTTTCATGTATGATAGTGGATTCTAAATTTCGAGGACGAAATTTCTTTAAGGGGGGTAGATTGTAACATCCCGCTTATAAGAATCAGATAATCGTGTTAGAAGTCAATAAGCAAGCATGACAATTTGATAGTAATAAGCAATGGCACAATGGTAAATAAGGCTAAAAGGGGGAGATTGTTTTAAGTTTGGGAACAAGATATTTTCCATATTATTTTCCTACTCTCTACACACTTCTAGAGATCAGATTTCTACTCCCTCCTTTCCCAATCTCACGCCCTCTCCACTCTCTTGCCATAACCCAGCAACTCCATTCCAATTCTTGAGAGAAAACTTCACAAGCAAGTTTGGTTAGTGAAGCTAGAACAAGAGCAAGGAACAAGGAGAAGCAAGGAAGATATTGAGAGAAGTTGGTAGCTTGAAGCCAAGGCTTAGGAGAATCAGAAGTAGCAAGCACCAGTAGGAGGATTAAGGTGAGCTCCACAGGGTTTTAGAACCCATTGAGTAAGTTTGAGAGTATTTTACAATTTTGAGCTAGTTTAGCAATTTTACCCTAATCTCTTATGCTTACCAATTCCTTGATTAATCACGTTTTAAACTATCAATTTGTGTTAAAAATTCATTCCTTATATTGTATGATGCCTGGATATGATTAGATATGTCAAAATGGTGGAAAAATCACACTTTTATCAGGTTTTGAACTGTCATTTTCGCCAGGCGACCTCGGGGCGAGAAAACGGCGATTTTCAGCAATTTTCCCTGCCCTGTTTCGCCTAGCTTTCGCCAAGCTCTCGCTCGGCGAAATCAGTGATCTCGCCAACCTTTAGCTGGGCGAAATCAGACAGACAGCACATGTCTGTTCTGGTTCGTTCTGGGTGCTGTAAATGCGTTCGGCGAGGTTTTTAATAACCGTTTTCAATGAAAAACCGTATTTTTCCAAGGTAAACACCATCCTTGACATATCCGAAAGATTATTCAACAATTAAGGAATGAATGGATAAATGAATAAGGAAATTGGTAAGGCAATAGAGATGCAAGAATAAGGCTACTTAAGTTATGAATGTATTGTTTTAAGTTTCATCCTTAACAATGATTCAAAGCTCAAAGACAAGAACCTTTATAGGTTAAGTACTAGAGATATATTACTTTAAAGAATGAGAATTATGAGAGAGATTTAATACTCTAAGTTAAGGACCTTTTATAGGTTAAGAGTTCAAGAATGATTTACTTAAAGAATGCATCAGATATGCATAGATTCAGTTGGTGTATCAGATATACACATATCAGTTAAATTAATTATCAGAATATGTATTTTATATACAACAGGAATAATAATTAATAATCAGGATAAACTTTGTGTCTTCTGTGCTCTCGACCAGTTAGAGAGGACAGGGGGTTTCAGCATTGCTGGAACGGGCAGGAACTTTCCGCGAGGATAACCACACAGAGTTATAGTGTGTCTTCTGTGTTCTCGCCAGTTAGAGCACAGGGGGTTCCGGATACAGCTGGAACGGGCAGGAATCTTCCGCGAGGATAACCACACACTCAGGCAAGAGGAGTCCGGTGATTAGCCTGATATGATAGGAATTTTCACCGGTTATCAGGGGAATGTGCTTCAGGGTTACTCCACCCGGGGGCATTCCGTAAAATGAACCCAGATAATATTGTTTGTTCAACGCTAACAGCTAACATAAAGACATGTATCAGTTAATATTTTTTATTATGTTATCAGGCAGAGATAGTTATCAGGTATCAGTTATCAGGCGGTGATCCTAGGTTTCCCCTCGATCACCCAGTTATCAGGATATAGTCTAGATCTCATGACTATTCAGTAACAGATTCAGACAGTGATCCTAGGTTTCCCCTTGATCACTAGTTTAGCAGGATGTAGTTCAGTTTATAACTACACAGTTTAGCAGGAACAGTCAGGTAACCCTCTATGGGTAAGGTTAAGACTTGGCGATCATAGGTATCCCCAAGATTGCCGAGGTAGGCACGGCGACCCTAGGTTCCCCGAGGTTGCCAACAGTAGGTAGGGTAGGAGCTCACTGAGACATTATGTCTCATCCCTATCCTTCTGGTGCAGGTTTTCAGGTAGCCACGTGGTTTTCTGATGAAGATCTTCATGAAGATGCTGGATGGAGTGCAGTTGCTCGTCAAGGACACGCTCAGGAAGCTGACAGATTGTACATATGTATATAGAAATGTATGTTATGATATTTGGATAATTGTATAACGAACCAACTTGTACTCATTCAGTTGTATGTTTTATGGTTATTATTATTGAAAATTTTTAATGTACCCAGTATCAGATTAATACGCATGCTAAATATTCTAGATAATTTAGTATGGGTGTTACAATATTTGATTTTAGCAAACATGAAGCCAACAACCAAATATCCAGCAATCTCCCCCTTTGGCAAATTTTTGGCTAAAATCAATTTGAGCACAGAGAGAAACAACAAGCAAATTTTTCACACATTAAATTCTTCACACATCAAAATGCGCAACCATGAAGAACAAACGTAGCAACAAAGTCAGCAGCGGCACAAAATCAAATACTACGTTAAAAAATCACTCCCCCTGAAACACATCAGCAGAATCAAATACTCCCCCTGAAACACACAGCTCCTGAAACATATCAGCTTCCAGTTCTGAACTTAAATCAGGAAACACACATATATTCCCCTGACACTCCCCCTGAACTGCCTCTGAACAGACACACAGGAACAACACTCTGAAACAGAGACACATAGACTCCCCCTGAACAACTGAACTGCTTCTGAAACAACTATACTTTTATCCCCCTTTTTAGCCAAACAATTTTGACAAAACAACCATGTAATTACCAGGAGTAGAAAAACAGAAACACACCCAGAAAATAGAAACAGCAAAGGAAACAAAGGAACACACCCATAAAAATTCAGAGGTTATAAACAACCATCAGAGACCAGCACATCACAACACCACACACAGAAGTAACATCAGTGACACTTCTCAGACCAGCAGAATCACACAACAAAACCCATCACAGAAGAACACAATTACACAGCAAAGTCTTCACACATGAAACAAAAACTGACAAAGCATCAGAAGCTGCTTTGTCCTTAGATTCTGCTTTAACTCCTCAAAAAAGACAAAGGCCCAGTTGGCTCCTTCCTTTAGATGGTCCAACAACAGCACTCTTCTTAGCAACAACCTTTCCTCTCTTTGCTACACTTTGTTCAAGCCTATTTCCAATGGGTTCATCATCAGAACCCACTGTTGAGACAAAATCCTTATTTGATGTTTTAAAGATTACAAACATATTAAATTTATTTCATCTTGTTATCTACTAATCTATTTTGTGAGAATTGTTTCATGAGAACATTACGAAAACGTTCTGGTCACTGTTCCATGAACCGTCTGGATACAATGAAACATTTACATCAAAAGGCAAGAAAGCAAAAAGAAATGCATGGCATTAAAACATGAGAAGTTATCTTAGGGTCTTGAAAGTTTCAATCCATTTGGAGAAAAGCCCATCAAAAGATAAATATCTCATGAAAAGTATTAAGTCACATGTGAAATGGAATGGCATCATCATATGGCATCATGGTGACATAAACATAAGTGACTTACAAGTTTTTACAGCAAGTAACAACTCACTACAGCAAGCAACAGCTCATTACAGCTGTATACTTCACACGTTGAAAACAACAAAAGGAAGCTGAATCAGCCAGATCGTTCTGAGAACATTCTGGCCGAATTGAAGAAGAAAGTATGAAATCAAATGAAGCTGTAGACAGCTGTAAAAAACGTGTCTAACAGCTCTATTTTCATCCTTGGTCACCAAGACACTCCTCACCTATAAATACAAGAGGCTTTGGAAGTTAAATGCAAGAGTTTTGAAAGCAAATATTCTCTCAAGTGAAAATCATCACTACATACAAAAGCTCTTCACAAACAAGTCTCAAAGCTCTCTCTTTTTCTTTTGGATCATAGTCTTTCAAGTTTTTTAGTAAAATATCAAACATGTATTGAGAATTTTATTTGATCCAAAATTCATCTCTTTTCATACAAAGTGTATTGTAATTCTCAAGTCTATTCGTAACAATAGTTTGGGAAAGAAGTGTAACAACCTTTCTTGTGCGAAAGCAAAGAATTGTAGAAGCCTGTCGAGGTTGATAATACGGTTTGTAACGGACTGATCTGGTGTGATCAAGAATCTATGGTGCTAGTCAGAAGTTTCTGTTAGCAGGATACTATAGTGGATAATCTCACACGAGGTGTGGGGACTGGAAGTAGCCGGGTTTGGTGAACCAGGATGAATCTCCTGTGTTTTTCTCTCTTCCTTTCTCTCTATTATTTTCGTTACACAAAGTTCACACACTATCACTATCATAATATTATTAATCTCTCCAGAACATTCTGGTCCTAATTAAATTAATCCAGAGTTCTCTGGTCCTAAATTAATCACTTATATTGTTTTATTAACTGCCTCCAGAACATTCTGGTCCAAGATAAAACAACTGCCTAAAATAAACTCTCATTTAAAATCAACTTATAATATTGTTTTATCATTCTCCAGAACATTCTGGTCATTCCTATTTTATCATTCTGCTTATATATATTAAACTTTCTCCAGAACATTCTGGTCCATGCTTTACATTTAAATATCATTTTTCTCATTCTGCTTATATATATTAATCATTCTCCAAAACATTCTGGTCCTCATTAAAAAGCAACTTAGATATTTAATATTTGATCCAGAACATTCTGGTTAGGATAAAGACAAGCTTAAAACTCATAATCTTTTTATATACTAACACTTACCAAGAACCTTCTTGAGTATACAAACTTGTTTAAATTCTTTTAGGAATAATTTTAAAAGGGTCACAATTCAAACTCCCCCCTTTCTTGCGACGTTTATTGCTACTTCACCCACATCAGAACCACCATCAGATTTGGATGGCGTAAATTCAGGGTTATCAACAACAACCTTAGAGTGGGACACAGTTGCATCATCAACATCCATTTCAGCATTAACAATATCATCTTTGATAATCTTCACATGTGTTGCATCATATGTTCTCTTGTGTCTTGCATTCATAAGAGCAAAATTCTTCAATCTACTCTTGTCAATACTTTCACCTTTGTTGTTCCCATGAGATACTAAGAGGGCCTTATTCCTAGTTACATTACCACCTTCAACCGACTTACTTTTATGGATCCTTTTAGTACCAATGGCATTCACCCCTTTAGGTCTAGAAACCAATTTCAAACCTTCATACTTCTTGAACTGACCAAGTTCCTTTTGCATAGAGTTTGTCAAGAACTCATCAGTCAAGGCTTCTTTAATGTTCTTTGGTTTGAATTTAGAATCACAATAAGAATTGGAACTCATATCTCTGGATCTGTTGGTAGTTTCTTCATTCAGATTCCCTATGAACAGGTCCTTAGGATGATCCTTTTGGACCTTTGCTGCCTTCAACAATCTTGAGTTTGGGTCTCCATTCCTTCTTCACATTGATTTTGTTTACAATGGGTTCCACCTTTCTTTGTTGAAAGTGCTTGGGGTATCCATACAGCTTGTAACAGAATGGCTTTATGTGCCCCTTTTTACCACAGTGATGACACATACCCAAGGATGAGATGCCCTCTTGCTCTTAGATCCCTGAGGTTTGTTCTGATGTTCCATCTTAGGTTTGCCCATCTTTGGATCACAAGTTTCAACAGCTGCACTGACCTTTTTAGTTGGATTTTGCTGTTTATTCAAGGTCTTATCATCAAACCCAATTCCTTTTGGTTTCCCTTGGTTCTGACTCTCCAAAATCTCTTCTAGAATATCAGTACCAGTGTTCAACATTCTGACTTGCTTCTTCATATGTTCAAGTTGAGAGTTCAGTTGGGTTACCTCATCTTTGAGATCAGAAATTTGTCCCAAGTGTTCACTTCTTTCAGCCTGAAGTTGACTGATAATCTTCTTCTGATTTTCTAATACCTTGCAAACTTCTTCAGTTCTGATGTATAGTTCTTCGTAAGAGGCAGCTGGTTCTTCAAAACACAATTCTTCTTCTGAGTCCATTATGCCAGAAAAAAAACTTCCCTGGAGCTCACCCTAAAACAGGCAGGGTGCCTGCTCTAATGCCAGTAGGATCTGTTACTAAACCGTAAAACACAGTACAACTTCTGGTGCAGTAAAACAGAGTGTAACACAGTAACAGTGGTTCAGAAGTAGAAACAAAACAGACAGAAATTAAAAGACCGAAAGTAAAGATGCACAATTGATTTGTTAACCCAGTTCGGTGCAACGTCACCTACGTCTGAAGGCTCCAAGCCAGGAAGGAAATCCACTATGATAGTCCTAGTTCTAAGTTCTCAGCAAACTCCCAGTTTACAACTTATCACCTAGACACTACCCGTATTGACTTCAACCTAGGAACTCCTAGACCTGAGATCCCATCTCACTTCCCTTAGTCAATCACTGCCCCAGCGATTATCAGACTCTAAACAAACAAAGATGAAGACACTCTTCAAAACATAAACGTCACTTTTGCATAAAAACTTCAAGTGATTACAACTCAATAAAACTAAACCAACTCTAACAATTGAGTGGTGTACAGAAATAGAGCACAAAGCTCACAACAAAGACACACTAGAAACCTAAGTAATTCTATCAATGATGACTTCTTTTCTAGTTGCTTTTCTTCAATAGCAGCGTCCTCTATTTATAGCTTCAGCAGCAACATAATTCTTGAACCAAATCCTTCAAAGATATATTCCTATAATTCTTTAGAAGCAAATAGAAGCAATTTATTTTCCGGAAATATATTTTCCAAAGATTTCTTTGAAAATATATTCACAAATAATTGAATCCAATCTACAAAAAATATCTTGCGAAATTCTTCTTCCTTCTAGAAACGCAGCTTGGATAAATCTTCAAAAGATCATGTGAGAAAATAAACACTCCAAGGCGCAGAAAACAGAACGCAGAAAACCAGCTTCTGAAGGTACTTCTGAAGTTCTGCGTCTGAACATTTCAGCTTCTGAAGGTTGCTTCTGAACATACAGCTTCTGAAGGTTGCTTCTGAACATTTCAGCTTCTGAAGGTTGCTCCAGAACATACAGCTTCTGAAGGTTGCTTCTGAACATCAGCTTCTGAAGGTTCAGCGTCTGAAGTACTGTTCAGCTTCTGAAGGCCTAACTTTTGAAGTACTGTTCAGCTTCTGAAGTACTATTTCTGAGGTCCAGCTTCTGAAGACGCACATTGCTTGTATATTTGATTTTAGCAAACATGAAGCGAACAACCAAATATCCAACAATGTTGAACAAATCATATGCTTCATTCTTGGTTCTAAGAAATTTTACCCAAGTCCACCTGTTGTAGTCATCAACTATGACTAATCCATATTTCTTCCCACTGATTGATGTTGTACCAACTGGTCCAAACAAATCAATGTGAAGTAGTTCCAATGGTCTGGAAGTAGAAACAATGTTTTTAAATTTAAAAACACATTTGATAATCTTTCCTTTTTGGCATGCCCCACAAAGTGCATCTGAATGATAATGTAGCTTTGACAGTCCATTGGCAAGATTCATCTTGCTAAGTCTAGAGATTAATCTCCAGTTAGCATGTCCTAATCTTTTATGCCAGAGCCATTTCTCATCATTCACTGATAGAAGACAAACTACCTTCTAATCAACTAGTTCAGAAAAGTTGATTTTATAAATGTTTCCCTTCCTCTGACCTATGAATATTGTGGATTGGTCAAACTCATTAATGACTGTACATGAGTTTTTGTCAAATAGTGCTTTATAGCCACTATCACAAAATTGGCTAATACTATGAAGGTTGTGTCTGAGTCCATCAACATACCAGACATTATTGATAGATATAGAGGAATTATCAATGGTACTGGTTCCAACAATTTTTCCTTGTTGGTTTCCTTCAAATCCTACAATACCTCCTTCTTTCATGATCATGTCTTTGAACATATGTCTTTCACCTGTCCTGTGTCTTGAGCAGCCACTGTCCAGATACCAGGATTGATGCTTTGGCTTTCCTATGAAGCATACCTAAAACATAAGAAGTGTTATTCCTGAGTCCCCATGTCTGAGTGGGTCCTTTGGATTTTTTTCTGAAAGCTTTTCTTTTCTTCTGAACCTTAGACATTAGACTCTGTTGTGTAGAATTATTCAAGACTTCTGAGTTTGAAGAATTTGTTCTTGATTATTTCTTGACGGTGGATTCTGAATCCCATTTAGCCATGAATTTGACAATTCTAGGATTGAATTTGTTCAGAATCTTTATATTTGGATCCTGGTTAGAAAGTAGAACTTTCTGAGTGCGTTAAGAACAAGGTGATTTCTTTGTCTTTACAGAGTTTTTTTTCCTTCTTAACGGAGGTTTTTGTGAAGTCATTTTCTTTTCTTTTGTTCTTACCAGCATTACAATTTTTTGAAGCCAGTTTACTTCTGTCAATGTTATCAGTGCTAAGTTGTTCAGACGTGCTATTGAATTTAGCCAAAGATCTGTCAACTTTGTTAGGATATGAAAATTGCCTTTCCTCTAGAAATTCATTTTTCAATTTCAGATCTTTGTTGAGAGCTGACAATCTTTGATTTTGATAACTTAAGTGCTTTGACTCTTCTGATAGCAAATCACATTGTTTATGCAATTCTTTTAGAGATTTTGATTTGCTCAGATAGAGTTTCATAAGCTTATTGGCAGTGGTTGCATATTCATTGCAAGATAGATTAGAGATTACCTCATCATCTTCATCAAAATCTGAACTTGGTCTAGCTTCAAAAGTAGTAGTGACTACTAGACCCAGATTGGCTTCCTCCTTGTTGTCTTCAGAATCTATCTCTTCATCAAGCATCTCCCAGGTGGCCATAAAACTCTCTTTGAGTTTTCTTCTGTAAGCATCCTTTCTGGAGCTTTGCCTTCTTCTTGGAGCTTCAAAGCAAGTGATCTGTCTTTCCACAATTGAAACATCCTTTATGAATTATGAGCATCCTTCTTGTCTTTGAAACTGGATGCCTTGGGACCAATGTTTCTACCAGAGAATCTTCTTCTCTTAGTCAGGTATTGGAACCTCTTGGTTAAGTATGCCATTTCTTTAAGATCTGCATCATCATTAGATTCATCATCAGAATTTTCATCTTCTCGTTTAGCAGTCTTAAGAGATTTACAGACTTCTCCTTAGAGGCTAAAGCTATATGTCGCGGTGATTTTCGGATATCAAGCTATTGGTTAGCGTTGACTCACAAAATTAAGTTCACCACCGATCTTTTATTTTTTTCAAGGAAAAGGGGAAAAGTTCGAAAAAACCCTATTTTTTAGAGATCAAAGGTCCGGGGGTTGGTTACGCAAAGGGAAGGTGTTAGCACCCTAAACGTCTATAGTACTCTATAGGAATCTCTTGTTTTTAATTATCTTTTATGCTAAATTGATTGTAAATAAACGCTTAAGTGTGAAAAGACTAAAATAATGAGTGAAAAGAGAGAAAAATGTTTTTGTTATTTTGTTGATTTGGAAAGACAAAGTCTTTTGCCTACATACCCGAATGGGATCAAAATCATGTAGTGGGTAAAAAGCCGAGTAGATTTGTTTTGATTGATTTTAAAGTTTTGAAAATGTTTTTGAGAAGATAAGAGGCCGAAAAGGCATAGAATAAAAAAAGTGAGTTTGATTGATTTTAATTGAAGAAAAAGTTTAGATAATTAAAGATTGATTAAGAAAGAAAAGTCACATGGTTTGAAATCCAAGGTTGATTTATTTTTAGAATTTTTGATTATATGAAATGTGTTGGATATTTGAAGGTTGGCTACATGTTTGGTAAAATCAAAATGTGCAAGCAATACGTCTCCAGAAGCTATTTATGTCTTCAGAAGCTGGAAATTGGTTTTCAGAAGTGGATTTTTGCGCGTATCTTTTGAAGATTTGTTGAGGTTTTATTAAAGCTGAAGTTTCCAGAAGTATGATAATTTTATGTGAAGATCTATAGAATATTGACTTCGTGTTTATTGATGAATATATTTTCAAAGTATCTTTGCAAAATATAATTCAGAAATATATGTTTCCTTTTTGAGCCTTTGCATATTTCAGAATCATATCAATTGAAGAAGATTTGATTCAATTATTTGTGAATATATTTTCAAGGAAATCTTTGGAAAATATATTTGTGAATTTTATGTGAGCTTCTATTTGCTTCTAAAATAATTCTGGGAGTATATCTTTGAAGATTGTGTTCAAAATTATGTTGCTGCTGAAGACTATTTAAAGAGGGCATTGCTATTGGAGATTTCACGTGTCAAAAACCAAAAATTAGTTTTAGAGTTTTTGTGTCTGTTAAGCTTAGTGCTTTGTTATTTGTGTACCACTCATTGTGAGAGTTGGTTGTTTGTTTTCATTGAGTTGTTAATCACTTAAAGCTTTTAAGCACAAGTGAATGTTTTTCTGTTTTTGAAGAGTGTCTTCAATCTGTTTGTTTTGTTGAGTTTACAATCACTAGGTTGTGGTTGATTGATTAGGAAGTAAGAGGGGGTTCTTATATCTAGGTGGTTTCCTAGGTAGAAGTCTAGACGGGTAGTGATTAAGTGATAAGACTGAAAAACAGGGGTTGTGTTTAGAGTCTTAGAATTAGTACTACTTAGTGGATTTCCTTCCTGGATTGGTATCCCCCAGAGTAGGTGAAGTTTGCACCGAACTGGGTTAACAAACTCATTGTGTTCCTTTATCTTTCTGTCCTTTATATTACTGCTTCTGAACTGCTATTTTCATACTCTGTTTTACGGTTCAGAACCAGTCCTGCCAGAATTTCAATTGGCATCAGAGCAGGCACCCTGCTTGTTTTTGGGTGAGCTCCAGGGAGATATTTTCTGGCAGAATGGAAAAGAAAGTAAAAAGCATTGGCCTTGTTACCAGTACTGATGTTAAGAAGTCACATGGAGAATTGTCTTGTAAAGATCCTGCTGTTTTTTGCAAGAAGTGGCATGTTAAATTTGAAGAAGTGTGCAAGCAGCTGGTAAATCAGAAAAAGACTATCAGTCAATTATATGCTGAAAGAAGTGATCATCTAGCACATATTTCTGTTCTCAGTAATGAGGTAATTCAACTGAATTCTCAACTTGATCAGATGAAGAAGCAAGTCAGAATGATGAATTCTGCTACTGATGTGCTGGAAGAAATTTCGGAGAATCAGAATCAGGGAAAACCTAATGGAATTGGGTTTGTTGATCAGAACCTGAACATCAAAAAGCAAAATCCTGCTAAGAGGTGCATACCTGCTGCTGATTCTCATGTTCCACTGATGAGGAAACCTAAGAACCAGACTCAGGGATCCAAAGACAAGAAGGCCACTCATCCTTGGGTTTGTCATCATTGTGGGAAAAAGGGACACATTAAACCTTTTTGTTACAAGCTGCATGGTTACCCCAAGCATTTTCACCACAGAAAAGTGGAACCAGCTGTGAACAAAAGCAAGATCAAGAAAGTTTGGAGACCAAAGTGTGAAGGTGTTGCTCATAGGCTGAACAAAGGAAAAGGAAAGGTTGTTGCTGATGACAGCAAGCCCATTCCTGTAGCACAGAAGAGTTCTGGTGCTGGACCATCCAAAGTCTGGAGCAAAATGATGGTTCCTGTTCCTGATCAGAAGGCTCTAGTTTCTAGTAAGTCTGAAGATGGTGTGACCTGTGTCCAGAAGAGAATTGCTGAACTTGAGAAGCAGATTGCAGGAAAGAAGGTTCTAAATGTGCCTGAGGCACACATAAATTGAGCAGCATCTGATGTTGTGTGTCTAATGAAGACTAAGCAATTTCTGATGCTGAGTCTGAAGACTGTCTGGTTTGTGACTGAAGTCCTGGTTTTCTGTTTGTATTTCTGGTTTGCAAGTGTGCTGTGCTGGGTTCTTTGTGTTCTGTGTGTGTTTCTTGCTCCTGGTGTTTGCTGGTGTTTTGTCAAAATTGTATTGGCTAAAAAGGGGGAGAAATATGTGTGTTCTGTGTGGTCAGAAGCTACTGCTGATCTGTTTGCTTCAGGGGGAGAGTTTCTGCCTGTGTTATGTTCTCTGCTGACTCTGGTTCAGGGGGAGTATTTCTTTGTGTCTCTGTCAGGAGCTGAGCTTATCAGGGGGAGTTCCTGAGTGATGTTTTTCAGGGGGAGAAGCTGTACCTCAGAAACTGTTGTTGTATGTTGCAGGGGGAGTGTTTTGTGTTGTGGTGTTTGTGGTACTTCAGAAGTTGAAGTTGTTTGTGTTTACTTAGCTTTTAATCTGCTGCTGACTCTGATACATGTGTGTAGTTCTTCATGGTTGAGTACATTTTGTTGAATGAAGAACTTGTTTTTGTGGTTCATTTGATTTTAGCCAAAAATTTGCCAAAGGGGGAGATTGTTGGATATTTGAAGGTTGGCTACATGTTTGGTAAAATCAAAATGTGCAAGCAATACGTCTCCAGAAGCTATTTATGTCTTCAGAAGCTGGAAATTGGTTTTCAGAAGTGGATTTTTGCGCGTATCTTTTGAAGATTTGTTGAGGTTTTATTAAAGCTGAAGTTTCCAGAAGTATGATAATTTTATGTGAAGATCTATAGAATATTGACTTCGTGTTTATTGATGAATATATTTTCAAAGTATCTTTGCAAAATATAATTCAGAAATATATGTTTCCTTTTTGAGCCTTTGCATATTTCAGAATCATATCAATTGAAGAAGATTTGATTCAATTATTTGTGAATATATTTTCAAGGAAATCTTTGGAAAATATATTTGTGAATTTTATGTGAGCTTCTATTTGCTTCTAAAATAATTCTGGGAGTATATCTTTGAAGATTGTGTTCAAAATTATTTTGCTGCTGAAGACTATTTAAAGAGGGCATTGCTATTGGAGATTTCACGTGTCAAAAACCAAAAATTAGTTTTAGAGTTTTTGTGTCTGTTAAGCTTAGTGCTTTGTTATTTGTGTACCACTCATTGTGAGAGTTGGTTGTTTGTTTTCATTGAGTTGTTAATCACTTAAAGCTTTTAAGCACAAGTGAATGTTTTTCTGTTTTTGAAGAGTGTCTTCAATCTGTTTGTTTTGTTGAGTTTACAATCACTGGGTTGTGGTTGATTGATTAGGAAGTAAGAGGGGGTTCTTATATCTAGGTGGTTTCCTAGGTAGAAGTCTAGACGGGTAGTGATTAAGTGATAAGACTGAAAAACAGGGGTTGTGTTTAGAGTCTTAGAATTAGTACTACTTAGTAGATTTCCTTCCTGGATTGGTATCCCCCAGAGTAGGTGAAGTTTGCACCGAACTGGGTTAACAAACTCATTGTGTTCCTTTATCTTTCTGTCCTTTATATTACTGCTTCTGAACTGCTATTTTCATACTCTGTTTTACGGTTCAGAACCAGTCCTG
Source organism: Medicago ruthenica (assembly GCA_018208015.1). NCBI lineage: Eukaryota > Viridiplantae > Streptophyta > Magnoliopsida > Fabales > Fabaceae > Medicago > Medicago ruthenica. The sequence goes on along the minus strand of CM031374.1, from coordinate 20,005,912 downwards.
CCAGGAATTTCAAAATGTTTTTTTTGATTTTTGACTATTTGACTTTTTTTTTGTGAAATTTTTGATTAATTCCTAAGGTCTAGAGACTAAAGTATGCTGAGATAATCTACAGCGCGCCGGATCCCTCAAAATGACGTTGGATTAAGTGAGGGTCCTTTTCCTCGGATACAGTCCTTATTTGGCATTTTTATCGTCTTTGACATAAAGCAGAATAAATAAATTCTAATAAAAATAAAAAAAAATGACAAAATAATGAAAAAGTAAAATTGCAAGTGTACTAAAATAAATATGATAAAAATAAATAAAAATGCATGAAATGCAAGACAATAAATAAATATGTTGCATAAAATAAACAATGTATGAGGTGCTGAAATATAAAAAGCATAAAAAATAAATAAAGTAAAAATGCAAAATAAAAACCTAAAAAAACTAAAAAAAAAACTACAAAAATTTAAAAAATAAAAATAAGATAAAGCAAATAAAAAAAAAATAAAATAAAATAAAAAAAATGCAAGAAGGATAAAAGGCAGTAAGAATAAAAATGAATGAAAAATAAATGGAGACTTGAAAATAAAATAAAAAAATGAAATAAAGAAATAAAAGAAAGAAAAGGAATATAGAGGAAGAGGGGGGGTGCAGGAGTAAACAGGGGGTGTTGAGAGAATCAGAAGAGGAGGAGAGGAAGAAAACGCATGGGCCGTGCGGGCTCAGTCCAACTGGGGACCTATAAAACCGAGATTCTGGTTTTTTTATCCCATTTCTCCCTTTCTCTTCTCTCTCTACTTCATCTCTCTCTAAAAAATTTCTTTGGCCTCTCTCTAAAGTTCCTCGTCCGAAAGAAATTTTCCGGCGCGGTGGCCGCCGGCCTAGCGGCGGCGCCACCGTGTCGGAGCTAAAAAATTTCTTCTTTTTTTTTAAAAAATTCCTTTTTTTTTAAATATCCTTTTCCTTGTTCTCTTCAAATCTGAACTTGGATTCTTCGAAAACTTTTTGAAAAAGAGTAGATCTACGTTTGAAAAAAACTTGAGAAAAACTACCTTGTTTTACTTTTGATTCGGCTAGGTTATTCTTGTGTTGGATTGGATTCTGTTTTTGATGTTTTTGGTTCGGCTGTGATGGGTTATTATGTTGGATTTGCGATTTGGTTTGTGTGGTTATGATGATTCGGTTTGTTATGGCTTTGTGATGTTCTTGGTACTGAATTTGGCTTGGTTGTGATGCTGGCCGGATTGGTTGTGTTTGTTGTTCGTATTGGCCGGATTTGTGGCTTGTGGTTTTGTGTTGTTTATGTTAATTTTGTGGAAGAAAGAAAATTAGGGTTTTTGGTGGTGGCGGTCGAATTCACTGTTTCCTCACTGTTCTTCCCTCCGGACACTGTGCATTAACTGCACTATTTAAAGACCCAAAACTAGGGTTTGTGTAATTTTTATGGACAAAAATGCCCCCTGGGCATCTGGACAGGATAATGACCCAAAAAATGAAAATAATAAAATAAGAATAATAAATAATAAAAAAAGTACGAAAATAAATAAAATAAAAAGAAAATAACAATAATAAAAACTAAAAAGGAATTGAAATAAATGCATAATAATAATAATAATAATAATAATAATAATAATAATAATAATAATAATAATAATAAAAATAATAATAATAATAATAATAATAATAATAATAATAATAAAATGGTCGTCTTCAGAACAAAAATGAGGTATTTTAAAATACCTCTCTGCCAAAATTTCGTCTGAAACAACGGAAATTCTCGACTTTAAAAGACGATTAAAACGAGTCGAAATTGGGTCAAAAAATGGGGTGTGACACTATAGACTTAGACTTCTTAGCTGGTTCATCTCCTTCAAGTTCGATCTCATGACTCTTGAGAGAACTTATCAGACTTTTCAAACTTAGCTTGTCTAGGTCTTTTGCTTCTTGTATGGCAGTGACCTTTGGTCTAAACCTTGCAGGAAGACTTCTAAGAATCTTATTTACATGATTTGGTACAACATAGCTTTTCTTTAGAACTTGAAGTCCAGACACAAGAGTTTGAAATCTGGAATACATGGTTTCAATGTCCTCATCTTCCTTCATCTTGAAGTACTGATGTACCAGTTGGTTTGCCTTAGCTTCCTTTACCTGCTGATTCCCTTCATAGGTAGAACACAACGATTCAAAGATGGCCTTTGCAGTTGATCTGTCTACAATTTTCATGTACTCAGCATGAGGTAAAGCATCCACTAAAATCCCTCTTACTCTGTGGTGCTTTTTGTAGATCTCTGAGTGATTGTCAGGTTTTTTCTATCTGACACCATTCCTTCTTCATCAACTTCAAAGCTTATTCCATCTTCAATAATGTCCAAAGTTCATCATCAACACCTATGATGTGACTGTACATTTTGCTCTTCTACCATGAAAATTGAGTAGCATCTCCATTGAAGGATGGAGGTTTGACTGAGCAAGTGTTCTTCATTGGTGGGGGTGTAGTTGATATCAGAAGTAGAGATTTCACTTATGGAAGACATGTTTTTCTCTCTGGATCCTTTTCTGTGGCACAGTTAAGTGACAGAGCATAGACCGTTCTCTGATACCAACCGAAGGTGAGAAAAACACAAGAAGGGGGGTTGAATTGTGTTGGTTTTTTCCTGGTTTTCTTTTCTGAGTGTTTATGTGATGATCAGAACCTGTGGTATGCAGATTCTGATACAGAGTCTATTTGCAGCGGATATAATAAAACACAAAGATAAGGAGATAGCAAGAGAGAAAGAGAGAGAGAGTGCATACACAAGGCAATTTTTATACTAGTTCCTCCTACAACCCAGGAGTAGTCCAGTCCCCTTGCACTTCCAATGGATTTCACTATAATCACTCTGGATTACAATTGCTCAAGGACAACTCCAAGAGACTTTCTTATGCTCAAGCACACCTGCTCAAGACTTCCTGCTCTAGGAATCTTCCTAAAGATTTCCTTGCTTAAGCACACCTGCCTAAGACTTCCTCGCTTAAGCACACAACTTAAGACTTCCTGATCTAGGACTCTCCTAAAGACTTCCTTGCTCAAGGACTACTCCAAGAGACTTATAAGTGCTCAAGCACGCAGACAAGAGACTTTCAATGCTCTAAGGACACACCTAAGAGACTTCTAGTTGCTCAAGGTTTCACCATTACAATCCAGACTTCTTTCATCGGATTTTCAATCACTACTACTCCGTAGGTTTTTACTTCTCGAACTGTATAGGGTCGTGATCATTTAGTTTTTAATTTGTGTAGGAAAATCCTCAACCAAGAATTGAATCGTAACACTTTATGCCTGGATTTTTTTTCATATCATTCTTTTCATTTTGAATCACAGTCATTAATCCTTTCTTTGGTGCTTCCTGCACAGGACTGGCCTAAGAATTGTCAGAAATAGGATATATCATACCTGCTTCAAGTAGTTTTACTACTTCCTTTTTAACTACTTCTTATATTGTTGGGTTTAGTCTTCGTTGCATTTGAGCTACAATTTTGAAGTATTATTCCATCATATGCATACAGTAGGAGGGGTTGATTCCTTTGAGATATGATAGCTTCCATCCAATAACTTTCTTGTTTCGTTTAGTACTTCTATAAGCACTTCTTCTTCCTAAGAAGAAATCTTGTTGCCGATGATTGGTTTCTTGCCACATTCAGGATCTTCAGCTCTTGTTGTCATTCTTCGGGTTTCAGTTCTAATGATTCTTATTGTCATTTTGTATATCTACAAAAAAACTTAAATAATGTGATACTATCTGTATTTTATTTTATTTTCTATTGATTAATTCAATTATTTAGTATTATTTTGCATTCAAAAAATATTTATTATTATGTTACTATCAATTTTTAAAGTGTTTTTATCAAGTATTTGAATTTTGTTTATAAGCATTAATTATTTATAAATACATCCGACCAAAAAAGTTTATTTGTATATACATTTGTTTTTGGTGTGAACCCTCATGTTCTTAGGAATAAGAGGCCTTGGTAATTTAGAGTTTCTCTGAAAGGTAAGTAAAGCCTGCCCAAAAATTTGTATGTACATTTTTTTGTATTTACATTTAATTATGTTATTTTGTTTTTTATTTAAATATTATTAATAATTGATGTTGATCAAATTATTTTTATTGTATAATATTAAAACTATAAAAGTAGTTTCTTATTTGATTATATTATACAATAAAGTCCCATTATCGTATTTATATATTAATAAAACAAAGTTATTGTGTTTATATAGTTTATAATTTAAGTGATCATGTCTATTGCATGTTAGTTTAGTGTTAAAAGTTTGACCTTATACTTTTTTAAAAAAAAAAAGAGAGTATCACTCACCAAGGGATCTCAATTGATTCCTTGCATACCATATTGCATTAAATATGTTAATGAGAGTATCAGTGATGACAGTTTTACATTGGGGGTTCCAAGACTTGTTACAAAGATTCCAAATGTCTTCATTTGATTAAAAATTAAGGGAACAGTTGAGAGTAGTAGCAAGCCAACGCCAGATACTGATAGCATATACCCACATTCAAAAAAGAGGTGGAAAGAGGATTCAACCTTGGCCCATTGAGCTTTAGGGAAATGAGTTTTCTTGAAATCATAGGCTTCTTTCAAAGTCAAGTCACCATTGGTGATGTGCTTCCAAACAAGTTTATCCCTTTTGCACTAAACTTGTATATATATATATATATATATATATTTATGTTTTAAATCATCAATAAAGAAGGAAGCTTACGCCATTTCATATTATAAGGGAGAAAGCTTATCTCCCCACACTTTTGTTATTTTTTTTAGCTTATAAACAAAATCCTCTCCGTCATTATTATTTTTCTTAACAAAAAAATAATAAAAGGAAATAGCATCTCTTTACCATCAGGGGAGGATCTACCCTCTAGTGAGGGTGTGCAGCTACATACAGTGAAATTTTAAAAACTACACCAATCATGGTATTGAAAGTAGAATTTGCACACCCTCATTATTAAATGTTGAACCTAAGTGTAAACCTTTACACTTGCACGTGTCTGAACGTCTCCATTTAAGTCCTTTCATTTTTTTTAGGTATTTGATGCTAATATAATTAATACATATCTTCATTTTTTTTAATAATAATTAATATTTTTCTTCACTATTTCTTTGAAATTTCACAAAAATAGAGCCAAGTTGGCTCAAACACACGACATCATAGGCATATATCTTATATCTTTTTACCACTGAGATGTAACACCCGTAATGAGACTGTCTAGAATTTCGTACTGGATGCACTAAATTACAATACATAATTTAACATGAATAATCTGATAGCATACATAAGTCTCAAGTACATGTCATAAAGTCTGAAAACATGAGTACATAACTGTCTGAACGATATAGTACTAACTTGCGAGTACAAATATCTAACATAGTCTGGGTACATATTATGACATAAACACGTAGTCTGAGTACAAGCTACAATATCATGGCATAAGTCTAAAACGTAATCACGAAAGCACGATCAATCGGTAGCCTTCTCCATACCCTTGCTACGTGCTACCTGAGTCCAGAAAAAAATTAAAGGGATTGGGATGAGACATAATGTCTCAGTGAGCTCCACCTATCTTATTTCAGTGATCAGGGGGATTCCTATTATCACAGGTTGTACATCATATATCATATCATATCATACCATAAAGTCTTAAGTATATCATACTTTAATTATGTTAGCGTTGAACATACATCATTAATTATCTGTGTTCATTTTACAGAATGCATCCGAGTGGAGTAACCCCGGAGTACATCCCCATACATACCGGTGGAAATTTCTATCTGAGGCTAACACCAGACTCCTCTTATCACTGCGTGGACGACCCTCTCGAAGAAGTCTCATCCGGCATAATCTGAAGCCTGCTGGATGCAACTTATACGTGTGGACAACCATCTCAAAGAAGTCCCATCCGACATAATCTGGAGCCTGCTGGACACGTTTAACTTATACATATTCATATTAGTCTGCTATATCCTGATTTGGAGTTATCTAAACTCTAAACCCATATTTAGTACTATACTTCATAACCCATCACTCACAGACGACACATGAATCCAATCACGTTTATCCTTGATTCCAACATTAATAATCCGTTTTAAAATCATTGACAATCCATTGGTAACTTACACGTAAAGTTTGAAAAATTCAGTTTCTGAACACCTTTGCTCAGCAACAGATGCGTCGCTTAGCGAGCTACAACCCATAACTAGTCTGGGAAGTTCGCTCAGTAAAGTTAGGTAGTAGCAAATGCTCTGCCTGCTCACTTGGCGAGCTCCTGCTCGTTCAACGAGCATGACAGAACACCATAACTGCATAAAAACATGTTTTTGTCAAAATCTTTGGTACCCCAGTGTCCAATAACATCTGTAATATACCAATGGACCAAATAGAACCCCCAATGAGTCATTAGAATAAAGGATTATCAGGAATTGGAAGACATGCATCATAAAAAGGGGTTTTAAGCTAAAACACATAAGTAATTAATTCTGATTATCTCACTCAACATAGCCCCAAGGAGAAAGTTTTAATCTAGCAGGAACTCGCCTTGCTTGCTACGGTTCTTCACCAAGCTTCCAATTTCAGAATTAATGCCCTAGCTCCAAACTTGACTTTTCCTTCCTCCTCTTGCTTCTGCATATCAAATTAAGCTATAATCAGCCTTTGAATCAAACATGAATTCATTAATAGCTTAATTTAAACCAACCAGAATTGATAGAGATGGTTTTGAGCGGCGATTTGTGGAGGAATGGAGGAAAAGGTGCTTGCTTGAGAGCTTAAAAATGGCGAGGATTAAGAAGAACACACTGCATGTTGCATTTCTTGTGATTTACTTGAAGAAATTTGGTGGATTGGGATCGAAAGGGTGGAAAATGTGAGGGAGAGTAGAGAGAAGGAGAGAACATTGATTCTTAGTGAGAGAAAATAAGGGAAGAAAATGAGAAGGAAAAGGTCTTAGGCTTATTTATAGTCCTTACATGATTTTACCTTTATACCCTTTCTTATGTATTAATCTGTTATCTCATCTGACACTGATATTTAACACGGTTTTTAAGCGGGATGTTACACTCTACCCTATTAAAGAAATTTCGTCCTCGAAATTTACCTGAGAATAGATGTAGATAATTCTTTTGCATCTCGGATTCTAGCTCCCACATAACTTCGCCATCGGGAGAGCCTTTCCATACTACTTTGACAATATGAATCTCCTTGTTTATCAATGATCATACATCTTGATCAACAATTTGTTATGGTTCTAGCTGGAACGTCAAGTCCAACTTCAAGTCTATGGTCTCCAATTCCACTGGCTGAAAAGGATCGGGAATGAATTTCCACAACTGAGAGACATGGAATACATCATTCAATCCTGACATAGCTGGTGGCAATGCTGACTGATAAGTTGTTGAACCGATACGTCTGAGTATCTGAAATGGTCCAATAAATTTCGGACAAAGCTTCTTCGTCCGAAATGCTCCTTGTAAACTCAAATTGGGTGTAACTTTTAGGAATACATGATATCCTTCATCAAACTCTAAAGGCCTTCACCTATTGTTTGTATAACTTTTCTGACGGCTCTGTGTGGTTCTCATCTTATCTTGAATGGATTTAATCTTTAGGATAGTCTCCTGAATAATCCCTGGCCACAAAACACTCTTATATCCGACCTCTACCCAACATAACAGAGTTATTCACTTCCTGCCGTACAAGACCTCATAAGGTGTCATCCCTATACTAGAATGGTAACTGTTGTTGTAAGAGAACTCAATCAAAGGTAAGTGATTATTCCAACTTCCACCATCTTCTAGAATACATGCACGCAACATATCCTCCAATGTTTAGATAGTCCTCTTAGATTGACCATCCGTCTGAGGATGATGAGACGTACTCATCTTCAATCGTGTTCCCAAAGCCTTCTGGAAAGCCTTCCAAAAATGAGAGGTAAAGATTGGATCTCTATCCGACACAATACTAGTTGGAACACCATGCAGTTTCACAATCTCTGCAATAAATAATTCTACATACTGAGAAGCTCTGTACGTGGACTTAACTGGCAAGAAATGAGCAGACTTGGTTAATCGGTCTATCATAGTCTTCTTAGCTTCTCTTGTTCCTTTTGATGCTCTTCATATGTTCTTCCTTGATAGATAGATCTTTCTATGATTCTGCACATTGAACATATGTTAGTATTTCAATTGTTCTTCAATACTTTGTTATCATCAAAACCTTAGAGGAATTGTCGAAGACACTTCTTGTTCCAACACTAAGTTCCTAAACCACTTGTAGCAAGATCCCCTTCAACTTGATCCGAGCTCAAAATCCACAAACTAAACACCTCAATCCTTTAAATCTTCTATCCTTAAGTGATCCTTCAACAATTTTCATCAAGATTCCTTCTTCAAGTTATATTCCTTCGATTTCCCTCGAGATTGATGAACTAAAATAATGCCCTAGCTTGTAGAGGAGAAACGAAAGCTTCGTATTTCCTTTAGATAATTGAGAACCTCAAAATCCTTGAATGATTCAAACCATTACACAACCTACAATTGTTCCTCAAAATCTAGATTCAATCTTACAAAGAACTATGAAGAAAGTTGTTTCTAATGAGGTTATGTTGTATTTATAGGTGAGAGAGGACAGTGTAAAAAAATTCTGTTTTTTTTTTTCTCGAAATTACACTGTTTGAATCGATTCAAATATATGTTGAATCGACTCAGATAACTGGAATTTGAATCTGGACAGCGTATGAAGATTAAATTGATTCAGATGAAGATTAAATCAATTTGGATGAACTCCACGATATTGATTCGATTCAATGGACCTTATATGCAAGGGTGAATTAGTTCAAAAAGGATCCAAAACTCCCTGTTTTGTGTGAATCGATTCAAACAATCAGTTATGACTTTTGAATCGATTCAATTTTAGAAAACTGAATCCAAAACCTCTATGTTTTTTGTGAATTGATTCAGAAAGTCAATCATGACTTTTAAATCGATTCAAATACACAAAAACTATTATAAAATATTTTAAAAAGTACAGAACACCCAAAAACCAACAAATGAGTATTTTTAACAAGACACAAAAGTTTTTATGCATACAAAGAGTTTTAACGCAAGGTGAGAAGGTGTTCTAAACTTTGAGGGACAAATTACACATAATAAAAACTATCCTAGAGAAAGGATATCATTCAAAACCTAGGAATATTAGATAAAGAAATATGAAGCTACATATAGGCTCACCTAGTAAATCTGGCAGTTCAGAATTCATGCAGATTTTATTATTTGGCTCAAAGGTGTTAACCAATAATCGTTATCTCATAGGGTAGGCCCTATTTGGTCATGTAGTTATACTCAATTTCAAAAATCTGCTTTGATCATTACTATGCTTTCAAACAAGTCACAAGATTCAACATAAAGTGACCGAGTTAAAACAAATAATTGTCTGTCTCCATGCATATAGTAAAAGTGGAAAACTAACTCACATTTAAGCTAGTTCTATGCGATTCAAATTTAAATATGATATTGCGGAGCAATGAATGAAATGGTTTCGTATGAAGTACAAATTTCAAATTCATGCTAACATTCTCGAATAGCAATAAACATGTACCTTAGCTTTGTGAAATTCATCAAAGTGTTTATCATCATCATGCATTTGTTGATGATTCAACCAAAACCTAGGACATTTGAAGCTTCACATTCATTCATTCATTCACAAAATTATAAATAAAACACAATTTTTTAGAACATTAACACCTTGTGTCTTGTGTATAGTCCCCACTTAGAATAGTAGACAGTCATCAGTCTATGTTGACAGGAGGTATTGCATAGATTTAAGCAACAATTTAACATAAATAAAACAAAGATATAATTACTTTTAAATAAAGCTACGTTGGGTTGCCTCCCAAAAAGCGCTTATTCAAAATCATTATCCTGATACCTTTTAATTAATTTGGATCTCTTGATTCCAATGTAGCTACTACATTGTGCACTTCACCACCCAGATATAATTTCAACCTATGTCCATTTACAATCCAGACTTCTCCTTTCATCGGATTTTCAATCACTACTGCTCCATAGGTTTTTACTTCTCGAGCTGTATAGGGTCGTGACCATTTAGTTTTTAATTTGTGTAGGAAAATCCTCAACCGAGAATTGAATCGTAACACTTTATGTCCTGGATTTTTTTTCATATCATTCTTTTCATTTTGAATCAGTCATTAATCCTTTCTTTTGTGCTACCTGCACAGGACTGGCCTAAGAATTGTCAGAAATAGGATATATCATACCTGCTTCAAGTAGTTTTACTACTTCCTTTTTGACTACTTCTTATATTGCTGGGTTTAGTCTTCGTTGCATTTGAGCTACAATTTTGAAGTATTATTCCATCATATGCATACAGTAGGAGGGGTTGATTCCTTTGAGATATGATAGCTTCCATCCAATAACTTTCTTGTTTCGTTTAGTACTTCTATAAGCACTTCTTCTTCCTGAGAAGAAATCTTGTTGCCGATGATTGGTTTCTTGCCACATTCAGGATCTTCAGCTCTTGTTGTCATTCTTCGGGTTTTAGTTCTAATGATTCTTATTGTCATTTTGTATATCTACAAAAAACCTAAATAATGTGATACTATCTGTATTTTATTTTATTTTCTATTGATTAATTCAATTATTTAGTATTATTTTGCATTCAAAAAATATTTATAATTATTTTACTATCAATTTTTAAAGTGTTTTTATCAAGTATTTGAATTTTTTTATAAGCATTAATTATTTATAAATACATCCGACCAAAAAAGTTTATTTGTATATACATTTGTTTTTGGTGTGAACCCTCATGTTCTTAGGAATAAGTAGGAATAAGAGGCCTTGGTAATTTAGAGTTTCTCTGAAAGGTAAGTAAAGTCCCCAAAAATTTGTATGTACATTTTTTTGTATTTACATTTAATTATGTTATTTTGTTTTTTATTTAAATATTATTAATAATTGATATTGATCAAATTATTTTTATTGTATAATATTAAAACTATAAAAGTAGTTTCTTATTTGATTATATTATACAATAAAGTCCCATTATCGTATTTATATATTAATAAAACAAAGTTATTGTGTTTATATAGTTTCTAATTTAGGTGATCATGTCTATTGCATGTTACTTTAGTGTTAAAAGTTTGACCTTATACTTTTTAAAAAAAAAAGAGAGTATCACTCACCAAGGGATCTCAATTGATTCCTTGCATACCATATTGCATTAAATATGTTAATGAGAGTATCAGTGATGACAGTTTTACATTGGGGGTTCCAAGACTTGTTACAAAGATTCCAAATGTCTTCATTTGATTAAAAATTAAGGGAACAGTTCAGAGTAGTAGCAAGCCAACGCCAGATACTGATAGCATATACCCACATTCAAAAAAGAGGTGGAAAGAGGATTCAACCCTGGCTCATTGAGCTTTAGGGAAATGAGTTTTCTTGAAATCATAGGCTTCTTTCAAAGTCAAGTCACCATTGGTGATGTGCTTCCAAACAAGTTTATCCCTTTTGCACTAAACTTGTATATATATATTTATGTTTTAAATCATCAATAAAGAAGGAAGCTTACGCCATTTCATATTATAAGGGAGAAAGCTTATCTCCCCATACTTTTGTTATTTTTTTTAGCTTATAAACAAAATCCTCTCCGTCATTATTATTTTTCTTAACAAAAAAATAATAAAAGGAAATAGCATCTCTCTAGTCTCTACCATCAGGGGAGGATCTACCCTCTAGTGAGGGTGTGCAGCTACATACAGTGAAATTTTAAAAACTACACCAATCATGGTATTGAAAGTAGAACTTGCACACCCTCATTATTAAATGTTGAACCTAAGTGTAAACCTTTACACTTGCACGTGTCTGAACGTCTCCATTTAAGTCCTTTCATTTTTTTTAGGTATTTGATGCTAATAAAATTAATACATATCTTCATTTTTTTTAATAATAATTAATATTTTTCTTCACTATTTCTTTGAAATTTCACAAAAATAGAGCCAAGTTGGCTCAAACACACGACACCATAGGCATATATCTTATATCTTTTTACCACCGAGATGTAACACCCGTAATGAGACTGTCTAGAATTTCGTACTGGATGCATAAAATTACAATACAGAATTTAACATGAATAATCTGATAGCATACATAAGTCTCAAGTACATGTCATAAAGTCTGAAAACATGAGTACATAACTGTCTGAACGATATAGTACTAACTTGCGAGTACAGATATCTAACATAGTCTGGGTACATATTATGACATAAACACGTAGTCTGAGTACAAGCTACAATATCATGGCATAAGTCTAAAACGTAATCAAGAAAGCACGATCAATCGGCAGCCTTCTCCATACCCTTGCTACGTGCTACCTGAGTACCAGAAAAAAAAATTAAAGGGATTGGGATGAGACATAATGTCTCAGTGAGCTCCACCTATCTTATTTCAGTGATCAGGGGGATTCCTATTATCACAGGTTGTACATCATATATCATATCATATCATACCATAAAGTCTTAAGTATATCATACTTTAATTATGTTAGCGTTGAACAGACATCATTAATTATCTGTGTTCATTTTACAGAATGCATCCGAGTGGAGTAACCGCGGAGTACATCCCCATACATACCGGTGGAAATTTCTATCTGAGGCTAACACCGGACTCCTCTTATCACTGCGTGGACGACCCTCTCGAAGAAGTCTCATCCAACATAATCTGAAGCCTGCTGGATGCAACTTATACGTGTGGACAACCATCTCGGAGAAGTCCCATCCTACATAATCTGGAGCCTGCTGGACACGTTTAACTTATACATATTCATATTAGTCTGCTATATCCTGATTTGAAGTTATCTAAACTCTAAACCCATATTTAGTATTATACTTCATAACCCATCACTCACAGACGACACATGAATCCAATCACGTTTATCCTTGATTCGAACATTAATAATCCGTTTTAAAATCATTGACAATCCATTGGTAACTTACACGTAAAGTTTGAAAAATTCAGTTTCTGGACACCTTTGCTCAGCAATAGATGCGTCGCTTAGCGAGCTACAACCCATAACTAGTCTGGGAAGTTCGCTCAGCAAAGTTAGGCAGTAGCAAATGCTCTGCCTGCTCACTTGGCGAGCTCCTGCTCGTTCAACGAGCATGACAGAACACCATAACTGCATAAAACATGTTTTTGTCAAAATCTTTGGTACCCCAGTCCAGTAACATCTGTAATATACCAATGGACCAAATAGAACCCCAATGAGTCATTAGAATAAAGGATTAACAGGAATTGGAAGACATGCATCATAAAAAGGGGTTTTAAGCTAAAACACATAAGTACTTAATTCTGATTATCTCACTCAACATAGCCCCAAGGGGAAAGTTTTAATCTAGCAGGAACTCGCCTTGCTTGCAACGGTTCTTCACCAAGCTTCCAATTTCAGAATTAATGCCCTAGCTCTAAACTTGACTTTGCCTTCCTCCTCTTGCTTCTGTATATCAAATTAAGCTATAATCAGCCTTTGAATCAAACATGAATTCATTAATAGCTTAATTTAAACCAACCAGAATTGATAGAGATGGTTTTGAGCGGCGATTTGTGGAGGAATGGAGGAAAAGGTGCTTGCTTGAGAGCTTAAAAATGGTGAGGATTAAGAAGAACACACTGCATGTTGCAGTTCTTGTGATTTACTTGAAATTTGGTGGATTGGGATCGAAAGGGTGGAAAATGTGAGGGAGAGTAGAGAGAAGGAGAGAACACTGATTCTTAGTGAGAGAAAATAAGGGAAGAAAATGAGAAGGAAAAGGTCTTGGGCTTATTTATAGTCCTTACATGATTTTACCTTTATACCCTTTCTTATGTATTAATCTGTTATCTCATCTGACATTGATATTTAACACAGTTTTTAAGCGGGATGTTACACTCTACCCCCTTAAAGAAATTTCATCCTCGAAATTTCGAAATTACCTGAGAATAGATGCAGATAATTCTTTTGCATCTTGGATTCTAGCTCCCACATAGCTTCGCCATCGGGAGAGCCTTTCCATACTACTTTGACAATATGAATCTCCTTGTTTATCAATGATCAGACATCTCGATCAACAATTTGTTCTGGTTCTAGCTGGAACGTTAAGTCCGACTTCTAGTCTATGGTCTCCAATTCCATTGGCTGAAAAGGATCGGGAATGAGTTTCCTCAACTGAGAGACATGGAATACATCATGCAATCCTGTCATAGCTGGTGGCAATAATGACTGATAAGCTGTTGAACCGATACGTCTGAGTATCTGAAATGGTCCAATAAATCTCGGACAAAGCTTCTTCGTCCGGAATGCTCCTTGTAAATCCAAATTGGGTGGAACTTTTAGGAATACATGATATCCTTCATCAAACTCTAAAGGCCTTCACCTATTGTCTGTATAACTTTTCTGACGGCTCTGCGTGGTTCTCATCTTATCTTGAATGGATTTAATCTTTAGGATAGTCTCCTGAATAATCCCTGGCCACAAAACACTCTTATATCCGACCTCTACCCAACATAACAGAGTTATACACTTCCTGCCGTACAAGGCCTCATAAGGTGTCATCCCTATACTAGAATGGTAAATGTTGTTGTAAGAGAACTCAATCAAAGGTAAGTGATTATTCCAACTTCCACCATCTTCTAGAATACATGCACGCAACATATCCTCCAATGTTTAGATAGTCCTCTTAGATTGACCATCCGTCTGAGGATGATGAGACGTACTCATCTTCAATCGTGTTCCCAAAGCCTTCTGGAAAGCCTTCCAAAAATGAGAGGTAAAGATTGGATCTCTATCCGACACAATACTAGTTGGAACACCATGAAATTTCACAATCTCTGCAATAAATAATTCTACATACTGAGAAGCTCTGTACGTGGACTTAACTGGCAAGAAATGAGCAGACTTGGTTAATCGGTCTATGATTACGCAAATAGAATCATGTCCTCGCTGAGTACGAGGTAGTCCACCTACAAAGTCCATAGTTATTTCTTCCCATTTCCACTGCGGAATCTCCAAAGGTTCAAGCATCCTTGCGGGACTTTGGTGTTCAATCTTAACTTGCTGACACACAATACATCTTGCTACAAACTCGGCAATTTCGGTCTTTATACCAGGCCACCAATAATCTTTCCTCAAGTCTTGGTACATCTTGGTAGCACCCGGATGAATACTGAAACTGCTCTTGTGGGCTTCTTCCAAAATTAACCTCTTCAGTTCTGTATCATTCGAAACACAAATTTTGCCCTCAAATAATAGTGTGTCGTCTGACGCCGTAGTGAATTCTGATTGACCAATCCTCCTCTAAAGGTCCATATCGACACTCTGAGCTTGTGCAATCCTAGATTGCAGGTCACATGAAATTTCCAACTTATGCAACAGGATGCCACCATCCACCTCTGTGACATTGAGATTAAGATCTCTAAACTTCTCGTACAGATTGCAAGTATGCATTAGTACCTCCGCTTTAACCAAAGCCTTCTTGCTTAAAGCATCAGCTACTACGTTTGCCTTTCCTGGGTGATACTTCAAATCAAAATCGAAGTCTTTCAAATACTTCATCAATCTCTTTTGCCTCATGTTTAGTTCCAGTTGATCAAACAAATACTTCAGGCTCTTATGGTCACTGAACAGATCAAACTGCGCACCATATAGATGATGTCTCCACACCTTCAATGCAAAGACTATTGCTGCCAGCTCCAAGTCATGAGTGGGATAATTCTCCTCATGAGTCTTAAGTTGTCTAGAAGCATAGGCTATCACATTCTCCCCTTCCATGAGTACACTGCTGTCGCGGTGATTTTCGGAGATCAAGCTATTGATTAACGTTGACTCACTAATTTTATTTCACGACTGAACTTTTAATTTTTCAAAAGAAAAGGGGAAAAAGTTCTAAATTACCATATTTTTTAAAGATTTAGGGTTCGGGGGTTAGTTACGTTTAGGGAAGGTGTTAACACCCTAAACATTCATAGTATTCTACGAGAACCTCTTGATTTTATTTATTTATTTTGGCTATAACTTGCTTATATTTTTTTTAAAAGAAAAGAAGGAATTAGAGTAGTGAGAAAAAATTGTTTTTTTATTTTTTATGATTTGGAAGGACAAGGTCCTTTGCCAACGTACCCGTGAGGGATCAAAACCTCGTAGTTCGGGGTAAAAATGCCGATTGATTTGTTTTTGTATTTTTTAGTTTTTTGAAAAAAGTTTTAAAGATAAAATAAGGCCAAGCGGCAAAAAATGAAATTTATTTGTATTTTTTATTTTTGGAAAATGATTTAAATGTTATTAAAATGGATTAATGATTTTTTAAGAAAGTGAAAGAAAAAAGGGGCACTTGATTGGAAATCAAGGTTTATTTAGGAAAAGATTTTTTTGAATTTTTGATTATTTGCATGTTTTTGTTTTTTTTAATAATTAACTAAGACTAAAAAAAAACATAACCAAAAAGCTAAACGCGAGGAATTTCCGTGGTGACGTTGGATCACCACGAAACCCTTTCGAAATTAAACTAACCTAATATTTTTTGCATTTTTGTTTCGACATAAAGCGGAATAAATAAAGTGCGGGTGTCGGTGCGCTATTCTCATTTATATTTTACATTGGTTCTAAATACATTCTAAAAAAAATAAATAAAAATAAAATTGCAAATGCACTAAAATAAATATGCTGAAATGAAGGAATAAAAATGCATGAAGATAAATAAAGACCAAAAAGGAAAATAAATGCAAGAAAAGGAATAAAATCAAAGGAAAGAGAAAATAAAAGAAAGAAGGGGGTGCAGAAGCATAGAGAGAAGTGCAGAAAGTGATTAGAAAATGAGAGGAAGAGGGGAGATGGGCTGCGTGTTGGATTTGGCAGTTAGGCCTGGCTTATGGGTCAAATATAAAAGAGCTCTTGCTGCAAAAAATCAGCCATTTCCTCTTCTTCTCCCTCCCTCTTCCCTCTCACTAGTCCGAAACCTCTCCCCTCTCTCTACAAAACAACCGGCCGGAAAACAGTTTTCCGGCGCGGTGGCTGCTGGCCTAGAAGGCGGCGGCGCCGCGCCGGAGCAAGAAAACCGCCTTTTTTTAAAAACTTTTTAAGATTCCTTTTTCTTGCTCTCTTCAAAAAATCAACTTGTATTTGTCAAAAAACTTTTTAAATAAGGCTAGATCTGGATTTAAAGTTTCCGAAAAAAAACAAAAGAACTACCTTGGTTCGGATTCGACCTCTTGGGTTCGGTTCCTGTGTTCTTCTTGGCTTGGATTCGGCCTCTTGGGTTCGGTTCGTTGGTTTTGTTGAGGTGACGGTTTCTGTGGTTGTGATGATTTGGTTTCGATTCGTTTATGGTTCGGTAGTATTTGTGGTTATTGTTTTTGTGGTTGTGATGATTTGGTTTGTAGAAAAAAAGATGGTTCGGATTTGATGAATTTGTGGCTGTTTTTGCAATTGGGTTTGATGGCTTTGTTTCGGCTGAGTGGTTGTTGTTATACTGGTTTTTGATTTTTTTATGTTGGTGGTTGATGGTGGCTATGTGGGGGCCGTGGGTGGTTGGGCTGGTTCTGAGTGGTTGTGGAGGCCAGTTTCGTGGTTCCGTTCCCTTTTGATTTTGTGATGTTGCTTTGCTTTTCTGTGCTGATGCCCCCCCTCTCTTTGGTGAATTCAGTGTACTAAATACACTAATTTGCCATCACTGACCATAATGATCAATGAATGACAGTTAAGTGACAAATTAAAACGAATTAAGTTTCTAAAAAAAAGTCCTCTCCACAAAGGTCAGAGGCTGTAAAAAAAATCTAAAAAAGGTAACTAAAAAAAATAATAAAAATGCTAAATAAAATAACAAAAAAACATTTAAAAGAATAAAGATAAAAATAAAGATAACAATAAAAAAACAAAAAGACGGACCCGAACAAAACCAAAAAATGAGGTATTTCAAAAATTGGGATATGACAGATGCCCCTATTTAAGTCTCTTCGTCCGGAGATTTGAAGATAAAATATTTGATTCGGCAGGCCGGAGGGACTTAAATACAGAGTACGCCAATTTTGGACCTAAGAAAATGTGAAATGCTCGTGATGCAAGTGTGAATGCAAGACGGCGAAGATGACCTGACTGGGGATAAAACAAAACAAAGAAACAAAGATAAATGTCAGCTGTTCGAGATGTGACCGAACTAGCCACTGATGACACGAAACAAAGATAAATGTCAGCTGTTCGGGATGTGACCAAACTAGCCACTGACGACATGATAAAACGATAAATGTCAGCTGTTCGGGCTGTAACCGAACTAGCCACTGACGACAGGATAAAAAGATAAATGTCAGCTGTTTGGGCTGTAAACGAACTAGCCACTGACGACACGAAATAAAGATAAATGTCAGCTGTTCGGGATGTGACCGAACTAGCCACTGACAACAATGATGAAGATAAATGATATGCACAAGCTGTTCGTTAAAGAACTGCCACTTGGCGAAAAGACAAGATAAAAGATGCACAAGTTGTTCATTAAAGAACTGACACTTGGCATAAAGACAAGATAAAAGATGCACAAGCTGTTCTTTTGAACTGCCACTTGGCATAAAGACAAGATAAAAGATGTGCAAGCTGTTTGTTTGAACTGCCACTTGGCATAACGACAGGATAAAAAGTGCACAAGTTGTTCGTTAAAGAACTGCCACTTGGCATAAAGACAAGATAAAAGATGCACAAGCTATTCGTTTGAACTGCCATTTGGCATAAAGACAAGATAAAAGATGCACAAGCTGTTCGTTTGAACTGCCACTTGGCATAAAGACAAGATAAAAGATGCACAAGTTGTTCGTTAAAGAACTGCCACTTGGCATAAAGAGGGTGACATCTCTGGACCAGACACACTGGGGACGACACTTGGGGAAAAGGAAGGTTACAAATTGTTTATGATTGATTGATGTGAAAAGATAGTTAAAGCAAGACTCAGGGTGGTCAATGTAATCATGTATGAATGATGTTGTCCTTATGTTGTATATGCATGAATATGTATATGCATGAATGTATGAATGTATGTATGAAAATATGACTTGTGTGACTGTATGAAGGATTGACTTGTATGATTGTATAACTGATGGACTTGAGGAGACAGGATTAGACAGGTAGGATGTAAAGTGGATCGACGACGGAGTACAAACACTCTGCAATCTTCATTGGGAATGATGCCATTGGGGACATATCAAAACATTGACGGGGTAAAGCCGTAACAACTGATGCGGAATAAACACTTCCTTGGGAAATTGTGCTAATCCAAAAACCTGGCAGAAGGACTGATGCTTCTGTGGTCATGCTTATCTTTTGTTTATGATTTTTTTGAGTCCCTAACTTTTGTCTGGACCGCCCTTTCGTGTTTTCAGTCCACTGGGAATATGTTCATTTCGTATGTCCCTAATTTTTGCCTGGACCGCCCTTTCGGGTTTTCGATCCACCGGGACGCTCATTTTTGCTTAAGCCGCCTTTTCGGGTTTTCGACTTACCGGGCTTTTTCTTTTCTCTTTTTTTTTTCAAGCAATTGACCATGTTCAACCTGTAGATTATATCCGTTCTCAAGATAGCTGTTGACGCACACTTCACTTATTCATGAGTTCAGAGAGAATGTGTTTGTTGTTTATGCTTTCAAAAAAATATAAAAAGATTTATGATTTTGAAAAATATTTTACTTCAAGTACTATCATCAAAAATAGAAGAAATTTTATAAACAGAATAAACGGGAGTTCCAAATAAAAGGCACAGGCTCAAATTTGTTTAACAGAGTGGTGGCCCGCCAATGGTGTGGCTCCACGGATCTCACAAAGTTTGGAAAATGGTAAATATAAGGGAAAGGTACATTGAACACAATAACCGCTATTCTCCCTAACAACTTTGAATTCCACTGTTTGGATGCTTCAGATTCAGAGTCTCTTTGACCGCTAATGTGCCCCAAGTGAGTCATAGCCAACCAGATGCAGTTACTTTTTCTTTTGATCCTTAATTTTGCATAGATCGCCCTTTCAGGTTTTCGACCTATCAGGATGATTATTTTTCTGTTTTATGTCTCTAATATTTGCCTTGACCGCCCTTTCGGGTTTTCAGTCCACTGAGACGCTCATTTTTGCCTAAGCCGCCCTTCTGGGTTTTCGACTTACCGAGCTGTTCTTTTATTTTTAGACAAATTATTTCTTGACTGCATCGGCGTTCACAGGACGAGGAAGCTCATCACCATCCATAGTCGTAAGAGTCATTGCACCACCGGAGAACGCTCTCTTGACGACATATGGGCCTTCATAATTAGGCGTCCATTTGCCCCTGGAATCGGGTTGAAAAGACAAGACCTTCTTGAGCATGAGACCTCCTTCTTGGAACACACGGGGACGAACCTTCTTGTCAAAGGCTTGTTTCATCCTCCTTTGATATAGTTGTCCATGACACAAGGCAGTCATGCATTTTTCTTCAATCAAGTTCAGCTGATCATGCCTACTTTGACACCATTCAGCCTCTGACAAATTGGCTTCCATCAGAACTCTCATCGACGGGATTTCGACTTCCACAGGGAGCAGTGCTTTCATGCCGTAAACTAAGGAGAAAGGGGTTGCCCCTGTTGAAGTGCGCACTGAAGTACAGTACCCATTCAAAGGATACAGTAACATGCCAGTCCTGTAAGTGGCTACCATCTTCTGCACTATCTTCTTGATGTATTTTGTCTTTTTTGTTTTTTTTTTTGTTTTTTTCTCTTTCTTGTTGTATTTTTTGTTGTTTTTTTCTGTCTTTTCTTTTTTTTGCATATTCAATGGCACCATTCATCTGGGATTTGATCAGGAATACTGTAATGGCAGTTCTTCGGAACCCAAGTTAATCCTTTCATACACTAATCACCGAGAGGTCTTTTCGGGAATCCCTTCATCCTCCTCCTCTTCAGCTTCATGGACAGGGAACTCAAAGTTGGGAGAGAGCATAGGGTTATTGTGTCCAACGGGCTCATTGATGTTTAGCCTGCGTATATGATTCGTGATTGATTTTAGAGAATGAGTGAAAAATGCAGACCTTTTGAAATTAATTGAAAAGAAAATAAAATATCTTTTTGGGTTTTTTGTGTTACCATTTTTACCAGAAAAAGCAGAAAAATAAAAGGACATAGTCGGGGACAAACCGACTTTTTTATTAATGACGAAAATACATGAAGCAAAAAGCCCTACATAAGTTCACTTTCGTCTCGGCCAAAATGAAAGGATTTTTTTTTGAAAAGACAAGACAACAAAAACACATTACTTGGACCCATGAGTAACTGAGGGAATGTCAACAGTGACCCAATTGCGGCAAACCCCTCCTTGTGTTTGCACGACCATATCCATTTTCTTTTTTCTATTTGCACGAGTGTTGTAAGTGCGAGTCGGTTTTGGATGACGATGTCGGGCCACTTTTGAGACGGTTTGACCTTTGCAAAAGACGATTTTGTGAGACTCAGACTTGGAAACCATGAATGCAAAATGATGCATGATATGTGTATGCAAAAACAAACAATTTTTTTTTTTAATTTTATCGAAGGACTTATCGAAGTAATTGCAGTCATCATAGTTGAACGTTCTTTTGAGCATTAAAACATTACAAAACAGTTCCTTTTTTAGAAACCAAGCCAAGGGACCAATTCAAAAGTCCTTTAGTGGAAGCTAGATTTTAACAAAAAAAATCTAAAGACTCATAGCTTCCTTAAATTCAACAAATCAGGGCTCTTGAAGGTGTACTTCCTAGTGCTCCTTATTGAAAAGTCGATATCTATGATGTTCACAAAAAAAACTTGTTTAAGTCCTTCGGCAAATTGGATGAAAAAGAAAAAATGAGTTTGTGCATGGATGAATGTATGCATGATTATTCTAAAGAACGGAGAAAACATGGTGATGTTAAGTCCATAATGTTGGAGTCAAGGGTAAACACGCCATTTGGTAAGGACTATGGTTTCACATGTACCTGTATCACGGGTTCTACCAAGTTCCCAAAGTCATTGACCTCTTCCGAATATTGTCGGATTACGGGACTACTCCCGGTCCAACGACGTTCGTAGGAAAGTCTCATTTGAGTGTAGTATCGCGTATCAACCAGACTACTCTTGATTAGCCACCACACTACGTCCTAAAAAGCCAAGATGGGTTAACTGTAACTAAATGTCCTCAACTTCATAGGTCACTTGAAAATAACAATGCTGAACACGACTACTCATGTCAACATAGTAATACTTCCAAGATTCCTCCATTGAGTGGGGTTATCACATGTGCCACACTCACTCTCGGAAAGACACTTTGATTATACCACCATCCTATCTTATGTTTCCCTCAAGTCCGGGTGTAGGACTTATCTCACCACTCACACAAAAGAAAGAAAACACATAGGCACATATTTACATTCTTATTTTTATTTTAAGCAAGTTATAGCACAAAATAATTAAATAAATCCAAGTTAGGCTCAACCCTCTTAGGGAAATCCCCAATGAAGTCGCCATTTGTGTCGCGGTGATTTTCGGAGATCAAGCTATTGATTAGCGTTGACTCACTAATTTTATTTCACGACTGAACTTTTAATTTTTCAAAAGAAAAGGGAAAAAAGTTCTAAATTACCACATTTTTTAAAGATTTAGGGTTCGGGGGTTAGTTACGTTTAGGGAAGGTGTTAGCACCTTAAACGTTCGTAGTATTCTACGAGAACCTCTTGATTTCATTTATTTATTTTGGCTATAACTTGCTTATATTTTTTTTAAAAGAAAAGAAGGAATTATAGTAGTGAGAAAAAATTGTTTTTTTATTTTTTATGATTTGGAAGGACAAGGTCTTTTGCCTACGTACCCGTGAGGGATCAAAACCTCGTAGTTCGGGGTAAAAATGCCGATTGATTTGTTTTTGTATTTTTTAGTTTTTTGAAAAAAGTTTTAAAGATAAAATAAGGCCAAACGGCAAAAAATGAAATTTGTTTGTATTTTTTATTTTTGGAAAATGATTTAAATGTTATTAAAACGGATTAATGATTTTTTAAGAAAGTGAAAGAAAAAAAGGGGCACTTGATTGAAAATCAAGGTTTATTTAGGAAAAGATTTTTTTTGAATT
Organism: Medicago ruthenica; assembly: GCA_018208015.1. Classification (NCBI taxonomy): domain Eukaryota; kingdom Viridiplantae; phylum Streptophyta; class Magnoliopsida; order Fabales; family Fabaceae; genus Medicago; species Medicago ruthenica. The sequence goes on along the minus strand of CM031374.1, from coordinate 19,982,758 downwards.
TTTGATTATTTGCATGTTTTTGTTTTTGTTTTTTTTAATAATTAACTAAGACTAAAAAAAAACATAACCAAAAAGCTTAACGCGAGGAATTTACGTGGTGACGTTGGATCACCACGAAACCCTTTCGAAATTAAACTAACCTAATATTTTTTGCATTTTTGTTTCGACATAAAGCGGAATAAATAAAGTGCGGGTGTCGGTGCGCTATTCTCATTTATATTTTACTTTGTTCCTAAATACATTCTAAAAAATAAATAAAAATAAAATTGCAAATGCACTAAAATAAATATGCTGAAAATGAAGGAATAAAAATGCATGAAGATAAAAAAAGACCAAAAAGGAAAATAAATGCAAGAAAAGGAATAAAATCAAAGGAAAGAGAAAATAAAAGAAAGAAGGGGGTGCAGAAGCATAGAGAGAGGTGCAGAAAGTGATCAGAAAATGAGAGGAAGAGGGGAGATGGGCTGCGTGTTGGATTTAGCAGTTGGGCCTGGCTTATGGGTCAAATATAAAAGAGCTCTTGCTGAAAAAAAAATCAGCCATTTCCTCTTCTCCCTCCCTCTTCCCTCTCACTAGTCTGAAACCTCTCCCCTCTCTCTATAAAACAACCAGCCGGAAAACAGTTTTTCGGCGCGGTGGCTGCCGGCCTAGACGGCGGCGGCGCCGCGCCGGAGCAAGAAAACCGCCTTTTTTAAAAACTTTTTAACTTTTTAAGATTCCTTTTTCTTGCTCTCTTCAAAAATCAACTTGGATTTGTCAAAAAACTTTTTAAATAAGGCTAGATCTAGATTTAAAGTTTCCGAAAAAAAAAAAACAAAAGAACTACCTTGTTCGGATTCGGCCTCTTGGGTTCGGTTCCTGTGTTCTTCATGGTTTGGATTCGGCCTCTTGGGTTCTGAAATTCTGGCAGGTACTGGTTCTGAACCCGTAAAACAGAGTATGAAAGCAATTGATCAGAAACAGCAAAATAATGACAGAAAGTAAAAGAACACAACTGATTTGTTAACCCAGTTCGGTGCAAACTTCACCTACATCTGGAGGATACCAATCCAGGAAGGAAATTCACTAAGTAGTATTAATTCTAAGACTCAAGACACAACCCCTGTTTTTCCAGCCTTATCACTTAATCACTACCCGTATAGACTTCTACCTAGGAACTCCTAGATATAAGAACCCACTTACTTCCTAATCACGTAATCATAGCCTAGTGATTATCAGACACTTAAACAAACAAATACGAAGACACTCTTCAAAACAACAAAGTCACTTGTGCTTAAAAGCTTTAAGTGAATTAAAACTCTATAACAAAAACAACCAACTCTAACAGATGAGTGGTACACAAAACAGAGCAATAGCTCACAGACTCAAAAACACTAAGACTCTTATAATGTTAATTTCTGGTTTTTTCAATCAAGTCTTCAATAGCAACGTCCTCCTTAAATAGTCTTCTGCATCACACATAATTCTGAACCAAATCTTCAAAGATATACTCCCAGAATTATTTTAGAAGCAAATAGAAAAACATATATTTCTGAATTATATTTTGCAAAGATTCCTTTGAAAATATATTCATCAATAAAAGAAACCAATCTTCAACAAAGATCTTCACGCAAATTAATCAGCCTTCTAGAAACAGCAGCCTCAATAAATCTTCAAACAAATCTTCAAAAGATACTGAGAGAAAATTAACAGAATGAACACATAAATTCAGCTTCTGAAATGTAGCTTCTGAAGGTCAACAAAAGTCAACGTCTGAAGGCAGCTTCTGAAGGTCAACAAAAGTCAACGTCTGAAGGCAGGTTCTGAAGGTCAACAAAAGTCAACGTCTGAACAGTGCGTCTGATGACCAGTTCAGCTTCTGATGAACAGTACCAGCGTCTGAAGACCTTCGCAGAGCGCAGTGGCTTCGCAGAGCAAAGTTATCAGCTTCTGAAGTACTGTAGCTTCTGACCCAGCTTCTGAAGATGCACAAAATGAGATATTCAGCTTCTGAAGACACAAATAAACTTCTGAAGACGCATTGCTTGCACATTTTGATTTTACCAAACATGTAGCCAACATACAGATATCCAACAATCTCCCCCTTTGGCAAATTTTTGGCTAAAATCAAATTGTCCACAAAGACAAGTTCTTCACTCAACCAAAGTACTCAACCATGAAGAACTACACATATTTAAACATAGCACCAGAGTCAGCAGCGGATAAAATGCTATGTTAACATATAAGGACTCCTCCTGCAACATACAGCAGCAGTTTCTGAGGTACAACTTCTCCCTCTGAAACACATAATCAGGAACTCCCCCTAAAACAGACAATCAGAAGCTCCAACTCCCCCTGAACTGTTGAACAATTTCTGAAACAGACACATTATTTATCTCCCCCTTTTTAGCCAAACAATGTTGACAAAATAACCAGCAATCACCAGGAGAACACAGAACATCACACAAAGAATCAACATCAAAACTAACAGCACAGAACTCAACACAACACAAGCAACATGATCAAAACCACACAGCATCCACACACAAAAGAACAAAACAATACTGCAGAGTACATCACAATTGCAGACCAAAAACACAAACAGAAAACCAAGACAACAGTCACAAACTTGACAGTCTTCAGACTCAGCATCAGAAGTTGCTTAGTCTTCATTAGACACAACACCAGATGCTGCTCAGTTGATGTGTGCTTCAGGCACATTCAGAACCTTCTTCCCAGAAATCTGTTTCTGAAGAACAACAATTCTCTTCTGAACACAGGACATGGTATCATGCTTAAAAACATCTTCAGACTTACTAGGAACCACTTCCTTTTCTATTAGTGCCTTCTGAACAGGGACATGAACCAAAACCTTGCTCTAGACTTTAGATGGTCCAGCAACAGAAATTTTCTTTGCTACAAGAGTGGGCCTGCTGTTAACAGCAACAACCTTTCATTTCCTATCCTCCTAATTCTGGGCAACACTTTCACATTTTGGTCTCCAAACCTTCTTGACCTTGCTTTTGTTCTCAGCTGGTTCCACTTTTCTGTGTTGAAAATGCTTGGGGTATCCATGCAGCTTGTAACAAAAAGGCTTAATGTGTCCCTTTTTACCACAATGATGACATACCCAAGGATGAGAAGCCTTCTTGTCTTTAGATTCCTGAGGTTTGTTCTTAGGTTTGCTCATCAGTGGAACATAAGTATCAGCAGCAGGTATGAACCTCTTAGTAGGATTTTGCTGTTTGATGTTCAGATTCTTATCAACAAATCCTATGCCATTTGGTTTTCCTTGATGCTGATTCTCCAAAATCTCTTCTAGCACATCAGTAGTAGAGTTCATCATTCTAACTTGCTTCTTCATATGATCAAGTTGAGAATTCAGATGGGTTACCTCATCTTTGAGACCAGAGATTTGTCCTAGATGTTCTCTTCTTTCAGACTGAAGTTGACTGATAGTTCTCTTTTGTTCTTCCATCAGCTTGCACACTTCTTTAAATTGATCATGCAACTTCTTGCAAAACGTAGCAGGTTCTTTGTAAGACAGTTCTTCATCACTGGATTCAGCATCAGATAATTCTTCAGACTCTAATGATGCTTCTGAAACCATATCTTCATTATCAGTCATGCATTTACCAGTAAAGGCAGCAACAAGCTTAGCAGACTCATTCTCTTCTCCTTCTGAGTTATCAGACCAAGCAACAACCAAGCTTTTCTTGTCTCTTGAGGTATGGGACACATTCTGTTTTACATTCATGGCACTGAACACCTTTGGATTGACTGCTTTTCTCATCAGATCCTGTCTTCTTCTTCATTATGCCAGAAAAAATCTTCCCTGGAGCTCACCTAAATACATGCAAGGTGCCTGCTCTGATACCAATTGAAATTCTGGCAGGTACTGGTTCTGAACCCGTAAAACAGAGTATGAAAGCAATTGATCAGAAACAACAAAATAATGACAGAAAGTAAAAGAACACAACTGATTTGTTAACCCAGTTCGGTGCAAACTTCACCTACATCTGGAGGATACCAATCCAGGAAGGAAATCCACTAAGTAGTATTCATTCTAAGACTCAAGACACAACCTCTGTTTTTCCAGCCTTATCACTTAATCACTACCCGTATAGACTTCTACCTAGGAACTCCTAGATATAAGAACCCACTTACTTCCTAATCACGTAATCACAACCCAGTGATTATCAGACACTTAAACAAACAAATACGAAGACACTCTTCAAAACAACAAAGTCACTTGTGCTTAAAAGCTTTAAGTGAATTACAACTCTATAACAAAAACAATCAACTCTAACAGATGAGTGGTACACAAAACATAGCAATAGCTCATAGACTCAAAACACTAAGACTCTTATAATGTTAATTTCTGGTTTTTTCAATCAAGTCATCAATAGCAATGTCCTCCTTAAATAGTCTTCAGCAGCACACATAATTCTGAACCAAATCTTCAAAGATATACTCCCAGAATTATTTTAGAAGCAAATAGAAGCACATATATTTTTGAATTATATTTTGCAAAGATTCCTTTGAAAATATATTCATCAATAAAAGAAACCAATCTTCAACAAAGATCTTCACGCAAATTAATCAGCCTTCTAGAAACAGCAGCCTCAATAAATCTTCAAACAAATCTTCAAAAGATACTGAGAGAAAATTAATAGAATGAACGCAGAAATTCAGCTTCTGAAATGCAGCTTCTGAAGGTCAACAAAAGTCAACGTCTGAAGGCAGCTTCTGAAGGTCAACAAAAGTCAACGTCTGAAGGCAGGTTCTGAAGGTCAACAAAAGTCAACGTCTGAACAGTGCGTCTGATGACCAGTTCAGCTTCTGATGAACAGTACCAGCGTCTGAAGACCTTCGCAGAGGGCAGTGGCTTCGTGGAGCAAAGTTATCAGCTTCTGAAGTACTGTAGCTTCTGACCCAGCTTCTGAAGATGCACAAAATGAGATATTCAGCTTCTGAAGACAAAAATAAACTTCTGAAGACGCATTGCTTGCACATTTTGATTTTACCAAACATGTAGCCAACATACAGATATCCAAGAGGTTCGGTTCGATGGTTTTGTTGAGGTGACGGTTTCTGTGGTTGTGATGATTTGGTTTCGATTCGTTTATGGTTCAGTAGTATTTGTGGTTAATGTTTTTGTGGTTGTGATGATTTGGTTTGTAGAAAAAAAGATGGTTCAGATTTGATGAATTTGTGGTTGTTTTTGCAATTGGGTTTGATGGCTTTGTTTCGGCTGAGTGGTTGTTGTTATACTGGTTTTTGATTTTTTTTTTGTTGGTGGTTGATGGTGGCTATGTGGGGGCCGTGGGTGGTTGGGCTGGTTCTGAGTGGTTGTGGAGGCCGGTTTCGTGGTTCCGTTCCTTTTGATTTTGTGATGTTGCTTTGCTTTTTTGTGTTGATGCCCCCCCTCTCTTTGGTGAATTCAGTGTACTAAATACACTAATTTGCCATCACTGACCATAATGATCAATGAATGACAGTTAAGTGACAAATTAAAACGAATTAAGTTTCTGAAAAAAAGTCCTCTCCACAAAGGTCAGAGGCTGTAAAAAAAATCTAAAAAAGGTAACTAAAAAAAATAATAAAAATGCTAAATAAAATAACAAAAAAACATTTAAAAGAATAAAGATAAAAATAAAGATAACAATAAAAAACAAAAAGACGGACCCGAACAAAACCAAAAAATGAGGTATTTTAAAATACCTCTCTGCCGAAATTTCGTCTGAGACGACGAAAAATTCCGAACCAAAAGACGAGTAACAAAGAAATTTTAGGTCAAAAATTGGGGTATGACAACTGCCAAGTCCCTTGGAGGATGCATCGCATAAAACGATGTACCTCTTGTCGGGGTTTAGTATAGCCAACACAAGTGCCTTAGTCAACTTCTTCTTCAAAGTTCTAAAACTCTTTTCACATTCTTTGTCCCAAATAAAAGGTACATCTTTCCTGGTAAGACGTGTCAAAGGCAGAGCAATCTGGGAAAACTTCGTGATGAATCTTCAATAATAACCTGCTAGGCCCAAGAAACTCCTGACTTCAGCCACATTCTTTGGTCTATTCCAGTTAAGGACATCATCAACCTTGGATGGATCCACGGTCACTCCTCCTTGAGAAATGACATACCCCAAGAATTTAACTTCTGATAGCTAAAATTCACACTTGCTGAATTTGGCATACAACTGTTTCTCTCGGAGAACATTTAAAACTATCCTCAAGTGTTGGGCATGCTCCTGAGGATTCTTGGAATATATCATAATGTCGTCAATGAAAATAGCAATGAACTGATCCAAGTATGGCTGGAAAATTCTGATCATGTAATCCATGAATACAGTTGGAGCATTAGTCACACCGAAAGGCATAACCAAGAATTCATAATGTCCATAACGCGTTTTGAAAGCCGTTTTGGACACATCTTAAGACTTAATACAGATCTGGTGATAGCCCGATCTAAGATCAATCTTAGAGAATATTGTTGCTCCCTTAAGTTGATCTAGGAGGTCATCAATCCTTGGAAGATGATACTTATTCTTAATAGTCACCTTGTTCAACTGGCGGTAGTCAATGCATAATCTCATACTACCATCTTTATTTTTAACTAATAAAACTGGTGCGCCCCAAGGAGATACACTGTGTCTGATAAAATGTTTTTGAATTAATTCCTCTTGTTGAGACTTCAACTCTTTAAGCTCTGAAGGTGACATTCTGTACGGTGCTACTGACACTGACTCCGCTCCAGGAATAAGATCAATGGAGAATTCAACTTCTCGTTCCGGAGGGGAAGGAAAGACATATGGATACTCATTAACAATTGAAATATCAGTGGGACTTAGTTCTGGCTCTGAAGTCACAGTGAGCATAAGGTAGAAGCCCTTGTCCTTGGCACAAATGAATTGAATCATTTGATGAGTATGATTGATCAGTTTTGATAAAGCTACACCTTCCTTCGTATTACTAGTGGGCATGTATATGCTCTTCTCTGAACATCTAATATACACATGGTTTGCAGAAAGCCAATCCATGCCTAGAATCACATAAAGTTGCTTCATGGGAAGACACACTAAATCTATATAGTATGTCTTGTTAGATAAAGTGATAGGACAGTTCTCACACACATAACTTGCAGTGTCTCTACACATTTAATGGTGATAAAGGTAACTGCAGTGTCTCTACACATTTATATGAAATAAAGGAACATGTTGCACCGCAATAAAAAAGAACCTTAATAGGATTCTGACCAAGATAACACACACCAGCAATCAAGTCTTCATTAGCCAGAGCCTTCTTGCCACTATGGAATACACCCTGCCTTTGCTGGTAGTAGTGCCTTCAGCTCCACTTCTACCTTTCCTTTCTGGACAATTTGTCAAAATATGCCCCGGTTGCTTGCACCCATAACACACACCGGCTCCCTTCATACATTCCCCGGGATGTGACCTACCACAGTTACTACAAATAGAACTAGCCTTTGGGGAATAAGGTTGTTTCCCCTTCTGAGGAGAACCCTTCGGTTTTAGCTTATCATGATACTTGTCTTGGAACTTATCCTTTCTCTTCTCATATGCTACAACTTTCTCCCTAGAAGTCTTGGCAAAACCTGCTTTAGCAACTAAACTATCATGAACCAATTCGTCGAACCTTGTAGTCTTCTGAAGACTCACAGCAGTATCAATTTCACCCTTCAACCCACGCTTATACCGATTAATCTTCCAATTTTCATTACTTGCATATTCTTTGTGAGTGGAGTAATACGACAATTCTTCAAACTTCTGAGTAAATTCAGTGACTGACATAGTCCCTTGTCTTAACTCCAGGATTCATGCTCTTTCCTCACCTTATATGACAATGGCAGGTACTTCTCTAGCATCACTTCTTTGAAATTTGCCCAATTAATCTCCACATTATTTGCCATCATCCTACGTTGGGTAGTTTCCCACCAATCTTCGGTTGCACCTCTGAATTGATTAGTCGCACACCACCTTATCTGCATCTGAGCACTCAGCCATTCGGAAGATTTTCTCTTTGTTTCAACCATCTCTTAGCCTCCTGCGGATCTCCCTCACCATTTAATTCGGGAGGATGATTCCTATTATACCCTCGGAATACTGGGTTACCAATAATTGGGGGTGGTGGAGGCTGCTGATGAAAGCCTTGCCCCTGATGCATCATTTCCACCCATTGCTGCTGAGACTGGGCCTGTTGCTGAACCTGTTGTTGCATCATCTGTTGATGCTGCATAGCATTCTGAGCTTGCTGCTCCTGATACTCCTATTGCATTGCCTGCTGCTGCTGCATCATTTGACCCCAGAAGTTGGCATTAGGATCTCCCCCTTCTTCGTTTGCCTGATTGACTCCAGGCCTTCTTGGTCCTCTTCGTCTCCCGGACATCTTGTCCTAAATGTCATATACAAGTCAAGTTGATCAAGTTTAACCAGATATAACAACTATAATAAACATTATGGATCCAAATGGTCCATCTACTTGGATTGCATTTTAATGACCCAAGGCACGATCTGAATCGACCTGCTCTGATACCAAATTGTAACACCCGTAATTTGACTGTCTAGAATTCTCATACAAGTGCTAAAATTTCGTACTGGATGCATTAAATTACAATACATAATTTAAAATGAATAATCTGATAGCATACATAAGTCTCAAGTACATGTCATAAAGTCTAAAAACATGAGTACATAACTGTTTGAACGATATAGTACTAACTGGAAAGTACAAATATCTAACATAATCTGGGTACATATTATGACATAAACATGTAGTCTTAGTACAAGGTACAATATCATGGCATAAGTCTAAAACATAATCAAGAAAGCACAATCAATTGGTAGCCTTCTCCTTACCCTTTCTATGTGCTACCTGAGTACCTGAAAAAAATTAAAGGGATTGGGATGAGACATAATGTCTTAGTGAGCTCCACCTATCCTATTTCAGTGATCAGGGGGATTCCGATGATCACAGGTTATACATCATATATCATATCATACCATAAAGTCTTAAGTATATCATACTTTAATTATGTTAGCGTTGAACATACATCTTTAATTATGTAGGTTAATTTTACAGAATGCATCCGAGTGGAGTAACCCCGGAGTACATCCCCATACATACCGGTGAAAATTTCTATATGAGGCTAACACCGGACTCCTCTTATCGTTGCATGGACGACCCTCTCGAAGAAGTCTCATCTGACATAATCCAGAGCCTGCTGGAAGCAACTTATACGTGTGGACAACCCTCTCGGAGAAGTCCCATCCGGCATAATCCAGAGCCTGCTAGACACGTTTAACTTATACATATTCATATTAGTCTGCTATATCCTGATTTGGAGTTATCTAAACTCTAAACCCATAGTTAGTACTATACTTCATAACCCATCACTCACAAATGACACATGAATCCAATCACGTTTATCCTTGATTCCAACATTAATAATCCGTTTTAAAATCATTGACAATCCAGTGGTACCTTACACATAAAGTTTGAAAAATTCAGTTTCTGGACACCTTCGCTCGGCCACAGATGCGTCGCTTAGCGAGCTACAACCCAAAACTAGTTTGGGAAGTTCGCTCAGCGAGCATGACAAAACACCAAAACTAGTGTCCAGTAACATCTGTAATATACCAATGGACCAAATAGAACCCCAATGAGTCATTAGAATCAAAGATTAACAGGAATTGGAAGACATGCATCATAAAAAGGGGTTTTAAGCTAAAACTCACAAGTACTTAATTCTGATTATCTCACTCAACATAGCCCCAAGGGGAAAGTTCTAATCTAGCAGGAACTTACCTTGCTTGCTATGGTTCTTCACCAAGCTTCCAATTTCAGAATCAATGCCCTAGCTCCAAACTTGACTTTGCCTTCCTCCTCTTGCTTCTATATATCAAATTAAGCTATAATCAGCCTTTGAATCAAACATGCATTCATTAATATCTTAATTTAAACCAACCAGAATTGATAAAGATGTTGGTGAGCTGCGATTTGTGGAGGAATGGAGGAAAAGATGCTTGCTTGAGAGCTTAAAAATGGTGAGGATTAAGAAGAACACATTGCATGTTGCATTTCTTGTGATTTACTTGAAGAAATTTGGTGGATTGGGATGAAAAGGGTGGAAAATGTGAGGGAGAGTAGAGAGAAGGAGAGAACTCTGATTCTTAGTGAGAGAAAATAAGGAAAAGGTCTTGGGCTTATTTATAGTCCTTACATGATTTTACCCTTATGTCTTTCTTATGTATTAATCCAATATCTCATCTGACACTGATATTTAACAGGGTTTTTAAGCGGGATGTTACACGAGATAAGTTGTCTGTTGTGTTTATCAACCTCAAATGCATACATATGACGTTCTAATTCAAATTTTTAGTTTGAAAGTAATATTTGTTTGACTTTAAAATTTTTTAACTGTAATTTAAATGTTTTTATACATAAGTATAGTTATAAATTGTAGATGACAAATGAACAAAACTTATATGCATTTGTTTAAATAATTTCATATCGTTCTTAACTTAAAATACACTTATGTAGGTATAACAAATTTCAAAAAAATTATAGACGTAAAACAATTATACACTTAAAAAAGAAACATACATAAATTTTGTTCTTAGAAAATTTGCACCCCCTGAACCAGGGTCCTGGCTTCGCCACTGTCTACCATTAGTCTCTACCATTAGTCATATCTTATTTATTTAAAAATTAATTAAAAATATATCAACTTTAGAGGTTATTCAATACATAAAATAAAGGTGTCCTATTGATAAAACAAAAGAATAAATGTTTCGGTATTTTTTTTTTTAAGAAAAGTTTCCATAATTAAAATATCCATATACTTTATACTTTTGGATCCCTGTATGTATAAAGTGCATACCACCATAGCTGATCAATCCCCGTCGGAGAATCAATTGAAAAAACAAGATCGACTCTTTCTTTTCAACCGAATTTTTCCAAACGTCAGTGGTCAAACTCTGGATATTTGTTGGTGTTTGTTTCATGGTTGTAAAAATCATTCTCAGAAATATGGAAGTTACAAAGAAGAGTTCTTATGTTTGTTACAAAGTTAGAAAATAATTCTCGGGTATAAAGCATTTCCATGAATAAAATAATTTCCTATTTCCCATGTTTTTATACCCAAGAAAATGGGTGGGAATAAAATATTCTCATGAAGATGGGGATAAAACTTAAGTAACCACCAAGTAACTGCCTATATACCCTATGTTTACAAATAATCCGAGGAATGTCGTAAATATTAACCAAAACACTGTTTTTGAAAAGTACCCAGGATTAAGATTAGAAATTCTTGGGAACATTATTCTTGGGTATAAATTTCTCATCCAAGAGACAAATGCCCGTGGCTATAATTGTTGTTCATATTTATATATTATATTCCTTCCGTTTCAAATTATATGTCATTCTAACAAAATTTGTTTGTCCCAAATTATAAGTCATTTTACAATATCAATAAATCATTAATAATTATTTTTCAATTATACCTTTTACTATTTATTACTTTATCTTTTTCAATTATTTTTAATTTATGTTTTCCATACCATTAACGAAGGATATTTTTGTAACATAAATCATAATTACTCTTTTCTATACAACAATAATTGTATTTTTTTAGTATATATGAAATTGGTAGAATGACATATATTTGGAACGGAGGAAGTGATTAATATTAATTCTTTTGACCGTATCCATAATGATGTCTTTGCGTTAAGCAAGGTTAAGAGTTTGACATTGTAAATCTAAAAAACAAAATTTAAATTTTTTCGAAGATGTAAATTGGTCATTAGTACCACTTTAATAATAAGTTTCACTCCCTAACTTTTTTATTAAATTATTCCTTTGCACTTTACATTTTTCTTTAAACAAATTATTCTTTTAATATCCATAATAACAAAAATAATTCCATTTTTCAATTTTTTAAAAGAAGAAAACTATATTAAGTAAATATTAACAAATTTAATGTGCTTGTTGAATTTGTTGAAAGGGATTACTTAAATAAAAAATTATTTATAAGTTATTAATGTATTACTGTTTATTTCTAAATTTTTTAAACATAACAACAACAATTATAATACTTTCCATTTGTTTTATGTTTATTTTACACAAAGCTTAAAATATTAATTAAAGATCAACAAATTAGATGTTTATTGAAAAACAAAATTTAATAGGATTAATAAATAAAAAAATATTCATAAGTTTTTAATATATTATTCTTTATTTATTTATTTGATAAACCATAATAATAATAATAATAATAATCTATACTATATATATAAAGAAAATAGCCCCTTTTGAGAAGATTTTGGGCTGATTTTTTGTTATTCTGATTATACCCTTAAACAAATTTTCTTATAATAATGTTATATTGTTGATGTTATTAAAAAAGATAAGAATTTTTATTATATTTGTTATATTATTGTTGTCATTGAAAAAGATAAATATGATTTGTTGAGTTTGTTAAATTTGAAAGTCACAAATATCTATATATATACTTATAATTTTAATATATATATATATATATATATATATATATATATATATATATATATATATATATATAATATCGTTTTTAATTTACACGCAAATTTCTATAAAATATTGTTGATAATCTACACGCATTAGCGAAATAAAAAGAGCGGAAAGACGGGCATGCGCTAGTAGTAATAATAATAATAGTAATAATAGCAATAATAATAAGCCATAAATGGTAGTAATTGGAATTTAAGTTTCAAAACTGTAATTGCTCTCTCTCTGTCTCTCTTTTCCTTTTCTCTCTCGTGAGCCGTCACCAAAACCCTAGTTTTTTCTCTTTCATCCACAGGAGAGGGGTGATTTAGGGTCAATTTTTGATCCAAAATCACCACTATAACTCATTTTTCTCTCTCCATTTTATTGAAATAAGTGATTTTCACATCTATTTCATTTTTCATTTTGTGATTTCTTCGTCTTAGTGTGACGTTGGTTTGTTCGTCGTCTTTGTGCGGCGTTGTTTGTCTTTCTTGTTTCGTTCAGGTATTTGTTCGGTTCAGATTGTCAGATCAGTTTCGATCCAGTGCAGATCAAATCAATGACTTTGGCGTCGTCCACGTTGCAAATCCGGAGACATGACTATTATGGAGACTTGAATATAGTCATATGTGTAGACTTTTGTACTTTGTCGTTTTATGCTATTAACATGGATACAATTTGTTCGCAGATTCATCTTTTTTTTAGCGAAATTGCATTGTATCAATGTACTCTATCAATTTGAATGAATGGATATCATTTATTTTTGTAAATAATAATAGTAATAATAATAATAATAATAATAATAATAATAATAATAATAATAATAATAATAATAATAATAATTTTTTGAAGATGTTAAATTAGCCCACCCAAATTGACATCGTGTTTGAGACCTTGAGGATGAGCACACTCCCAGATCCCAAGCCAATACCACCAGACCAACCTAAGTGGGTTATATAATAATAATAATAATAATAATAATAATAATAATAATAATAATACTAATAATAAGAACAACACTTTTCATTGGTTTTTTGATTCTCTTTAAAAAAAGAAAAAAATATTAAATAAATATTAAGAAATTTAATGCTAGTTGAAAAGCAAAATTTAAAGGGATTAATTAAATGATTTTTTTAAGTTATTAATATATTATTCTTTATTTCTTTTTTCTTTCAACCATAATAACAATAACAATACTCTCCATTCATTTTCATTTTATTTTATAGAAAGCAAAAAAAAGTAAATATTAACACATTTAATGCTTTTTAGGGGACATTTAATGCTTGTTGAAAAATAAAATTTAATGGGGTTAATTAATAATTCATCCGATTCTAAAAACAAGAGAAGAATCTTTTTTCAGTTCATTGAAAAATTAATGTACTTAGACTATAATCTAAACTAAATACATCATTTATTCAATGAATATGAAAAAAAAAGAGTCATCTCTTATATGTAGGACCGAATGAAGTAAAAAGCATCTGTAAGTTATTAATGCTTTTTTTTTTTTGAAAGAATAAGTTATTAATGTATTATTCTTTATTTTATGATCAAAACACTCTCAATTGTTTTTCAATTTATTTTACAAAAAGCCAAAAATATAAAGTATAATTGACCAATTTAATACTTATTGAAAAAAAAATTTAAGGACTAATTAAAAAACAAAAATATTTGCAAGTTATTAATGTGTTCTTCTTTATTAATGTGTTCTTCTTGAGTAGGCGGTCTAAGGTAAACCCAAGGTCTAGGTCATTTAGACCGTTCAGACTAATCATTGAATCAAAAGGAGACTATTTGAATATTTTAGTATCGAACTATCTCGCAAATGTGTGATTTCAGAAATCAAACTTTTAAAAATTAATCTCCAAATTATTGAGTGGCAATTTTTTTTAAGCGGTAACAATCAAAGTATTATGAAACACACTCCAGGGATAATATTAAAACTTAAGTTTCGACTCTAGCAAAAAAATAAAAATTTCTCACAGATAAGTGTAAAATTCAAATAAAACTTATTCATAAAAAGTTAACGAAACCTTTAACATTCTCATTCTCTAAAACAACATATTTTCAAATAAATGTAAGTAAATTATTTATAATCGTAGTAAGCTTCAATTTTCATAGATTTTGTATGGCTTCCACCTATAGTCTAGTGTCGCTCATATGATTCTTTACAGACAGGGAAGGATTTAGAAATTTACCAAATTTAGTAAGGCACATGTTATGTGCATACAAACTCTATTACAAGAACAAATTGTTAGGAAATAATCAGAAAAATTATGATAACAAATCATGATTTTTCATTTTCTTCTTATAACGTATTGATACAAAGGTGATGCATGGGCATACTATGCAATAGAAAGTTCTCCCAAGTCTCAACTCTTAACTTGGAGCAATTACACTTTTGCGTTTGATGCAATTAGACATTAATGACTCTTGATCTAGATTATTAGTTTACACATGCATTGGTTAAGACATGATCAAAGACACAGTGCAAACAATATGGAATGCATGTTAAAAAATATGAACAACTTTACATGGATGAAAATGGAGGTTACATAATCAAGGAGTTTCTCTTCAGATTAGTTTGCCAAAACTATACCTATTTTAGAAATATTCATCATGGAATCAATGGTAATATATAAACATGCATAATCTGAGTTAAATACAACAAATTTCTGGTTTACTATATATATCAAATACTCTTTAATTTTCATTTTGTCCTTGAAATATGAAGCTCCTTATGACTAAACTAATGTGTAGTGCAAATGGCTGCAACTTACAACAACTAAGCCTTATCCCACTAAGTGAGGTCGGCTACATGAATCAAACGACGCCAAAGTTTTCTATCAAAAACCATGTCTTTCTCCAACTCATTTAAATACCTGCAACTTAACAAACACAAATTCTTATCAAGTAAAATAATGGATATGTGTAGTATCAATATAAGCATAATAAAACAGAGTTAAAAAGTAGATCAAATATAGTGACATGAAATGGCCAATTTGTTGCATTTTTTAGCAACCTGCCAAATGCCAATTGTCCAGAAAAAGATTGCAATATCTCTATCTAACTCTTTGTATTTTATTTATTTTATACTTTCAGAAAGAAAAAAATATAAATGCAAAATCGGATTCTTAAATAATTTACTAATATTTTCTTTGTATAACCTCATTAAGTTGAAAATTAAGAGTAAAGCAAAAAAAACTAAAATGCTGAATAAGATGATAACATGCCATCAATTTTTACATTTATTACGACCTTTTCTTATTTTGTGCCTTTTGTATAAGGAAGCTTTTTTTTTTTTATAACCATGTTATAGATACAGAGTATCCACCTCGTTTAGCATCGACTAATCTTTGACGGGCAACCTGTTGAACACACAAAGTGGATTCTCTTATAAGGAAGGCTTGTAACTTTATCCTCTATAAAATTCTGAATTCCACAAACACTCCTCACCCTTTGTGAGGAAGTATTTTGATATCACATTACAGTTTCTGCAACAATGGAGAAGAGCAATGGGAAAGCATGTGGGATTTGTGGGAAGTGGTTCTCCGGTGGGAAAGCCATTGGAGGCCACATGAGATCCCACTTGGTCCATTTGCCGATTCCTCCAAAGCTTGAAGATAATACTCAAGCTGTAGACAATTCGGCCGATTTAACCCATCATCGAAATCAATCTGCTTCTCCACAGACTTGCCATCCCGAAAAACAACAAACACAGAATCTCCTATCAATGAAACAAAACTTCGCTGCCTCCTCTGCAAACTCAAACAGAGAAAATGAATCTGTGTCCTACCCGAAAAACCCTAGCCGCAAGAGATCCAATTGTGGCCGCAAACTTAATGCAGGGGCTGATATAGAAGATATGTCAAGAGATCCAGGTGTTTTGATGGTATGGGGTTTTTACAAAGATGCACAAAAAAGGGAAGGGATCAAGAAACCAAAAATGAAGGCAAAAGACGGCGAAAGCAGTAGAGGTGACTCGCTTGCCCAAGCAGACTCTGAAGCCAGGTTCAACTGTGAGAGCTGCGGAAAAATGTTCCGATCTTATCAGGCTCTTGGCGGGCACAGAGTATACTGCAAAAGTGACAATGATGGTGATTCAATAGATCGGAAACCTTTTCATTGCCCAAATTGCAACAGAGTGTTCAAGTCTGCTCAGGCACTCGGTGGACACAAGAGGGTACACTCTTCCGGTGCTATTGAATTTCAAAGTGTGTCACACCCGTATTGATTTTTCAAGTCCCCAGTGATGATCCTCTAATTCTCAAAAAGCAATCGTAGAGATAGGGAATTTACAGACTTGATTTGTGATTCGGTACACAGTTTTTAACTGTGTTCAGTTCTGAATGTTATGAACAATATTTGATTTCAATAATTTTAAGTTTTAACAATTTGACATGGTGGGTTTATATTTATGTAAGAGGGATCTTTGTTTTGATTACCATTTCAGAGTTCGTGCTAGTAGTTTCTATCTTTTTTGTCTGTTAATTCACGTTGTTCAGTGTTATTAATTGCAGAAAACAACGGTGTGTTCAAATTTTGTAACGCAACAGTGCTATAGCGCCGCTATAATCACTATTTGACAGCATTTTGTACTAAATAGCATGTCTCCGAACACACCTCTGAACACACTACAGCGCAGCTATAGCCGCTATTTAACACACTCATGTTTAGCCCAACTATTTCTCCATATCTCCATAAAGAACAAAATAAACTAAATCATATTTTCTTTTGTTTGCTCATGTATGGATTTAGATCAAACTTCATCAGCTCCGACTCTATTTTTGAACATGTACAAAGCCTAGGATGACTGGCTTCACTAATGGGACATTAGAACTCTTCACAAAGCTTGTACTTATGAACAATGTTGTTAAATGGAAGCCATGGCACGACAATAACAGAATGGCATGGCAGATTTTTTACAACTGTCATAGACAATTTGTGAAGGGATGCCCATCATGGCAGCTCCATAGGCTACAATGTTTATATGATGGCTATGAAGCACAGACTCAGACACGGACACGGACACTGACAATAAATTTGTGAAAATGACATAATTCAATGTAATCATATATGTCGGTGTCAGACACGATACATATCCGACACCGTGACACGCCTAATCCGAGGAGTATATGTGCTTCACGGGGGCTTTTGGCCTTCCGCCAACGGCAGCACTGCTTATGACGTATGACTCCCCACACCATGGCTTAGACAAATGGACTCACATCTTTTATATAGAGAAGTAACACACATCATAGATAACTTGCTGAACAGCAATCATAAATAAAATGTCTTTGTTACTATATACTCATTGAAGCTTCAACATGACTACAAGTGTTATCTGTGTCATTATTTTGATGCAAAAAGATATTCAAATTCTTTTGAACCTAGGAAGAAAACTTTGGTTCAAATTTTGTGTTTAACCATAGGAAAGGTTCAGTGCCAAGCTGCTATGCACTATGAAGCACGGACACTCATCGGATTAGGCGTGTCCTGGTGTCGAACACGTGTCGTGTCCGACACCGACACAACACATATAATTACACTGAATTATGTGATTTTCTCAAATTATTAGCGGTGTCGGCGTGTCGGTGTCTGTGTCGTGTCCGGTGTCCGTGTCCGTGTCCATGCTTCATAGGCTATGCATATGCTCTGGTATGGTTTTCTAGGAGAGAAATTGCGCTTTGATGAATTATCCCTTTTTCAAAATTTGATAACTCCTTTGAGTTATTCTAATAGTTTGTTAGAAGCCATTGTTGGCAAAAAGGCTAGATGTAAGAGAAATACCTAAGAAATCATGATCATACAAAAGAGGTATCAGATCTATTGCCAAAAGTCAAGATATATTTGTGCATGTTCTATTGGTTCTTAAACATACTACTAGTGTTTTCAATCACAGATCCGAGAATGGAACTGCATATTTTAATCTGTTCTCTTTGGTTCCACCTTTTTTATTGAAATCAAAATGTGTTACTTCTTTTAATTTTTGTCAAATTCATTTTGTTCTGTTCAAAACGATTTATCAAATGCTTCCTAAGGTTAGATAATAGTTGGCTAGGTGCTCTAATTACTATAAGCTCACTGATACTATACCATGTATAATAATCCTATCAACAACACTCTGTTAGCTTCTGTTGCTTCTATATAAAAGTAGAACACAAAAGGCCCCCTAGGACCAAGATGCGGGATGCCAATTGACAATGAGAAAAATGAAATTTCACCTCCATGATGTGTCATATACCAATCTCTTCTCTTGCCTAACTTAACTTTTAGTAGTTAGAGTTTCATTCTGTGAATGAAGAAGGAAATGAGATAGAAAGGGAATATCGAGTGTTGAAATTTGGGGCCCAACTCATCCTTACAAAACCGGTCTGAAAGGTGAGGAGTGTCTCCTCTTTATAAATTCTTCTCAATAGTCCTATCTATCCAATGTGGGACTAAATTCATCCCTCAAAGCCAACACAATGAAGGTGTTGGAGGTTGCAATGAAGGCAAACTAAAGGTCGCAATTTAGGCGACTAGGGGCACACCACAATAAAGGCGGAATTTCCAACATCGAGATTCAGTTGCGGCTTCATGTTTTATTATCAAAGATAAGTAAATGGGGAAAGAAGGAATTATGAGATTTTTTATTTTTAGGAGAAACACCGCCTTACTTGGCGAAGATGTGTAAAATCTTGCCACATGTGAATCCTAAATGATTCTAAAAGCACCACATGAGCATCTCTGCGTGTATTAACTCAAGCTTCTTAACCTAAACACCCATTTGACTGTCAATCACCAAGCAATCAATAAGAAATCCAGAACAAATATACAACAAATTAACAATCCCATCAGTCTTCTACCCTAGGGTTGAACACATTGGATAATATATATGCAGCATATATACTACTGGTGATTTTAAGCAATCAAAGTGATTGTTATTACGGTAAGTATAATAAGTTGTGTATATCGTATATTAACAAACTGAGCTGACTTGTTTCATGTATATGTGTCAGCACTCCAAATAAAGGTGTAGGTTTTAATTCACCTTTGTTTAAATTTGATCATCAATATATATTATTCTTCCAATATATTTCATAACCAAATTCCATTATTTCCCTATATTTAAAACGATTACATAAATAATGCATTATCTCTCGGTCAATGTTTTAAAAACTGAACCGGACAAGGGGAATCTGGAAAGGGAAGGAAGCTTTGAGAGAGAATTCAACTCAAATGGTATCATACTATTGGAAACGGTGGATCCTCTCCCGTTAAAATTTTCTATATTAGAATCTCAGACCACCGAGCATCCCATACCGCTCAATGTGGGACTTGGGCACCTAATAACCCTCAAGTCTTTGTCGAG
This sequence comes from Medicago ruthenica, assembly GCA_018208015.1. Lineage (NCBI taxonomy): Eukaryota > Viridiplantae > Streptophyta > Magnoliopsida > Fabales > Fabaceae > Medicago > Medicago ruthenica. Next base: position 19,962,882 of record CM031374.1, on the reverse strand, counting down.
TTCACTCCCCAGATTATCATTGACATATGGGAATGGATTCTCTCCAATGACAGTGTTGTCAAATAGCAGTTATAGCATAGCAGAATTTGAACAAACTGCTATTGTTCCGCAATACAGTATTTAGCACTGTACATAGCATAGCAGAATTTGACAACGTTGAATTGAATGACAGTATGGACTTAATAAGAGTAAAATGGTTTAATAAAGTAGAAAACGGATATTATATATATAATCCATTCATTTATGAAGCTCAGGAACTTCCATTTTTATTTCAGATTAACGAGTAAGTTAGAAACATGTAAATCACCAAGCAAACAATAAGAAATCCAAATCAGTCTTCTACCCTACCCTATGGTTAAAAATCGAGTCCAGTGTGTGTTGAATTGAAAAGAAATGATGCGAATAGTAATAATAATAATAATCTTAATTCCAATAAAAATTTCCAGTTACCAACGGTTCTCAGAATGGGCTGCAGGAGAGGAGAGGAAAACCCGACGACCAAGTGTTGTTGACTATGCGGCAAACGGCTGATGGGCAATCAATGGGGATGATTACAATCTCATTCTTTTGTTTGGGAGCGAGATTACTTGTACAACTATCGAGATAAATTTACTATTTTAATTTTCTTAACATGTGCAAATTTGCAAACGATGTAAAAACTGTAATAATAATAGGTCAAAAATATTAGAAATAAGTGAATTCCAATAAAATCTTTCAGCTACCAAATAAGTAAATCAACAGCAGTACGTCGCACGAGCTGCATGAGAGGAGAGGGGAAGGAAAATCCGACGACAGTTCCTTTTTCTGGTGTTATTGTCTATGCGGCTCATGGGATTTCGGATTACAATCTCATTTTTATTGTTTGAGAGCTTCTCACTTTTAAGAGACTAAAACCAATGATGGTTCGAGAGTTTTGGAAGGAGAGGATAAAAGGGTAGCGAAAGAGAGTTAAGATCTTCTTCATTTGTTAAAAATAATTGGATATTGTCATTTGGTGAGAGATATATATACAAAAAAGTATATAGTGGATACTACCATTAGGTGAGTCCCACTACTATTAATTATTTTCAAACTTCTTTGTGTTTTTATCTCTCCAAATCAAAGAATGGAGAGACTAATAAATGTAGATGATCTTGACTCATGGAAAGAATATTTTGAATTGTGTTTGGTTAAAGTTTTAGAGGGGAAGAAGAGGGGATCAAAATCCCTTCAAATCTCACTTTTTGTTTTCCCTCAAATTAGAGTTTTTCAGAAGGGATGAGAGATGATCTCTTTAAAATTTTATTACATTGCCAAAATTTTCTTTAGGTTAATTTAAAATCTCAATATTATCCTTGTAACAACTTTTATTATTATTATTATTATTATTATTATTATTATTATTATATTATCCTGTAACAACTTTTATTATTATTAGGTTATATTATTCTTGTAACAATTTTTATTATTATTAGATTATATTATCTTTGTACCAATTTTTATTATTATTATTAGATTATATTATCGTTGGTGTATAGAATCGCAAAAACAAACATTTTCGTATATTTAATTAAGTTTAAGGGTAAAACAATATATTAATTTTAAAATATCTCTCTTCCCCTTGTGAACCAAACACATTTTAAATAAAATTCCTCCCCTCCTCTCCCCTCCCCTCTTTTGAACCAAACATACATTTAGTTAAAATATATCTCCTCTCCTCCCCTCCCTTTCCCTCCCCTCCATTAAAATCCCTCCTCCTCTCCCCTCCGTTGAACCAAACGGACCATTAAGGGTACTAGTGTGTACACCCGTGCATCACAAGAGAAAAAATTGTTTTAAACAAAAGTAAATAAAAAATATTTTATACTCATTTTTATGAAATACGAAAGAGTTATTTGTCAATTTTTAAATTTTAGAAAATATCATTTCATAAGAAAATTCGTTGACACTTTTGGTAAAAGTTAGTTATTATAATTGCAATAAATAGAAAATATTTGAAAAAAAAAACAATTCATTTAGTTATTAGTTTAAAGATCGAGTGTACATTACACTCATTTTCAAGCCTTCCGCATAAATTTTCAATTTAAAAACACAACATTTAAAAAAAAATCACACACAATTTTTGGATTAGATTTGACCGTAGAACTCTTGGGTTGTAGAATAAAATCAACATAACCTATAAAACTCAACATGACAAATAAAAACCTAAAAATGAAAATTATTAGTATTATTATGACTTGTCGAGCAGAGGTGGTCACAACACTTAAGATAAAGATAAAAAATAATGCCATTTTCTTCTAGATACTCATTCTTTATGCTTATCTCCCTCCAATTAAAAGTTTCTTCCTTGCTACAGAGACACCAAACAAAAAGTTTCTTCCCTGTACTTACATCTAGAATTCACAATTTTGTTTTTCTTATCTAAAATTATGTTTTAGGTCTATTTTGCAATTTCAATGACTTTGCGAGGTATTAAGATGCCAAAGGATGTTTTATTTTGGCCAAGTTAGATGATGTATTGTTGGGACTCACAATCTCCAACCAACCATATACAATTTATACACCTTCTATGGCTCCATCCATCTATAATTTCTTACATTTGTGTTGTACTTTTGTTTTCTTGGATACATCTCTATTTTATTCATACTTTCAATTTTTGTGCTTTATTTTTTATCCTTTTTCCTCGTGACTGTATTTTGCAGATTTGGCTCTAATCTCTATTTGGAGATTCAGGTGTGAACTTTGTTTAAACAAAAAGGATGGACCACATACATTCTAAATTTGTTAAAATCAATTTGTCTGCAAAAATTTCATTCGAAGAATTCTGTGTACAAAACAATTACCTATAAAATTTTAATATGGTATAGCTACTAGCGTCCTAAAAAAATGTAGAGTTATGATAACTAAACACATTTTTTCAGACAAATACCCGACACCAATGGCAAAACAGTAATATGATTTAAATATAGGGACAACTTGATATTTTCACTCCCATTTTTCTCTTTCTATTCCTTCCTTCCTCTTCTTCTCTTCCCGGATCTATCTTCATCTCTCTCCCTGCAACTACAATCTTCACCACCACCGACCTCACCACCTCACCCTCTTCATGAGTTACCACCACCGTGTTTACACCGTAACTTGGTAAACAACCGCTAGTCTAGATTAATTGCTTGCGAGACCAACTAGTGAATCTCAGGAGCATAGTGCTTTGTTTGAATTCTTTAAATTATATGAATGTTCATTACACATAAACATTTTAGTGTAGTTTTTGGGAGAATTAATCATAAAAGTTACTTGAATTGCAAATAACAAGGAAAAACAAGTTCCTGTTTAATAAATGCTGTGTTTCGATTGAAACATAAATGAACAGAATTTAAATAAACAAACGTTAAACTTTGCATGAAACTTTAAAGTGCTTAAAAGATACATTTCATGAGAAAGTAAATTGCATTGAATTGTAAAATGTGCTTTACATAAAAAGATGGTTCACAGATTCATACTTGGATCCCATTTCACTCGTTTCTCTCGATAGCGTGGGTACTTTGAGTTTACAAGGATTTTGTGTATAATGAATTGCGACCTGTTTTCTGACTAAAAAACTACTATATATAGACTTTCGAAAGTAAACTGCCCTAACGGTCGAACGCTATACTACTGCCAAATGTCCTGCCACGTACACCCTGCATGCACGTAACTGCTCCTTGGAATGGTTGCATCTTTCGAAGTCGAACTGAGTGTTGTGAAAGCTTGTCAGAATTGTGCTAAGTCCAGAACTTTGTTGCTTCGATTCGATCATCCGCTAGTTCGATCTGCCTTCTGGTTCGAATTAGACGAAGTTCTTTGCCTTAGCCTTGTATTTGTAAATATCCTTTCGAATCTGTGAACAATTCCAAGACTCTTTTTTGTTCTTCGATTAAACAGAATCTTTGCAAGATTCCTTTCAGCATTTAATGCATATTTAGAGCATATTCTTAGCTCATAAAAATATGGGCTAACAAATTGCCCCCAAAAAATGTCTGCTTCGATTCGTGATCGAAGGAAGAGAAGAAGTTGACATTTTTTCTTTTTCCTACATGTTGAAAAAACTGTAACCTTCGTCTGAAACTTTACATCTTCTTAAACGATGACGTCATTTACCTCGAGCAGTTCCCAAAGCAGTTATTATTACAACACTATTTTCGGAGACTTTTGGCTCCTAGAAAAAGTAACCGACGGCTTGGTTCAGAGATCCTTCAGTTCTCCTCTCGCCACGTGGTTGAATTTTTCAACTTTTTCAACCAAGTCTTTTCAGTTTCCCTTCAGTACTGAGTACAAAATCTACTTTTCACTTCTCCCATTGTCATTTCTCAACTTTAAGGCAACTTCCGTTAATCATCGTCGATTGGCGAACAAGAAGACGGTTTTTAGGGCTTTGCCTCGTAGCTGTGTGTGGTATTTTTATGACCATTTTCCTTCTACTGAAAAACTTGCTTTCATGCGTCGAATGATCCAGAGTGGTCACGAATCGTTCAGCCTAGTGGAGGCAGCAAGACTCCTTTATGAGGAACCTAACAACTTGAATAGCATCCTCCATATTTTGCGCAAAGCAGCTTCCCACGGCGTGGAAGGGGCAAAATACTTACTGATGATACTGAAAATCCTTTCAAAAGATGGATTTTTAATGGAGGAAGTTTTTCCCATTTTCAAAGATCTCTTCGATCGTCAAATGCTAGCAGAATGCAGAAGATCGACTTGTGGAGGACCAGGTTTTCCCTACTTTTTGCCACACAGGCCTCATCGTGGTGTTAGGCCTCTACCTCCAGGCTTGGTCATTCGTTTCACCTGCGTTGCTTCAGGGGAATGCAAAGGACATGGGAGAAGACCTGGGATTTTCTGGCCTTTACCTGGTTCAGACAATGAATACTATGGGACTGAACTCTGCCTCTACTGTCGTCTCGACCTAGAAGTTAAATGGTTCCTGCATGAATTTCACTTCTTGGAGATCGAAGGTTTCTAGGTTCCTTAGGCATTTAGGATAATTTTTGATGTATTTTGGATATTGATCAATATCTTCGATGTCCTTATGCTTCGACATCTTTGATGTAATATGCCAAATTTTTGGCTTCGATTTTTAATGCAATCTAATGCCTTTTTTATTTCCTATTGCTTTCTATCTCCAAATTCGATTCGAACAATGAAACTTCGACACTGTAACCTTACGCGTCGAATGAGAAAAAATACAAGTTTCGACTCTAACGAAACTAAAACGGTTGTTTTCCTTTGAAACAAGTTTATGGCGCTATTTCTCGAAAGCTAATGGGCCACGTTTACTGACGTCATGATGGCACGTTTTACTGAAACGGCGTCATGATGGCACGTTTCACTGTATAACTGTCATCTCGATTCCCACTATCATCATGAGTTCCAACTTTCTAGGAAAAAGTGGGACACGTGTCACACTGGGAAGTCGAAGTGATTTTGATTTGACAGATCTTTTTTTTTTTTTTTTTTAAAAAAAAGTAAATGAAAAAGTAACCCTACAAAAGGCCAGAAACGGCCATTGAAGCACTTTTCCAGACGAAAAAACCTTCAGAGTTCTTGCTTTTCCACTTTTTGCTTCTTAAACTTGTTAACTCCTTACGAACCAAACTAATCCATTGTTTCCTTCCATAATCGTTCGCTTCTTAATCTCTAGTAAAGAAACTCTCTCCTCAGAATCATTGGCTTTGATTCAAACGGTTCGTCATCCAAACCCTTTTTCGTAACTGTTCATCTTCCTCTCCGATAATGTCTTCAGAAGATCAAGGAGTTCCCATAGCCGGAAGATGGCCAAGTGTTATCACAAATAATGATGGCAAAGATATGGTACCAGAACCTCATGGGGACGCCGCAACGAAAACCGTCTGGGAGGGTCTTAAAGCCTACAGTGCTTCTGCAGTACTACTTGAAGAGGTTAAGAGTTTGGAAAGTGCTCGTCAGGTCTTCGACAAGGAAATGAACAGCTTAACCAAATTGTACTGGGAGTCTGTAAAGGATTTGTAATCCCTTAATTTTCTTGTGAATTTCGAACATCTTTTGGCACATTTTGATTGTAATATTCAGGACATGCCCAGTTTGTGGCAGTTTCTTTAACCATCATTTAGAAATTTCTTTTGAAGTTTATTCTGCGGTTATCTTTACTTCGAATCACTTTGATTATTTTAGCATTTAAAAACGCCAGATATCGAGGATTTACATAGTTTTTATTATACACAGTGACAAACCTCTTTTTTTAGTAACGGATAAGATTGTGCGTATAACAAACGCGCAACTAACAAGCCGTATTTCTGACTGGCTCTAATTTCAAAACGAGTCAAACATCCGTTTTCAAAACAATCATTAATGAAATTAGGAAACGGTTGAAGAATCATTAATGATTCTACCATTATATATATGGTCATTCTCTATCCATTTTACTTACTCCACTCTGCAAGTCATAATAATATAGCCAGTATCATCAATCTTGAAAGAGAAACATGGGTAAGGGCAAACAAATTGCGAAGAACACCGATAAAAAGAAAGCAACATCTCCAAAGAAAGGCAACCAAAAGGCTGCTGATTCCTCAAAGAAAACCAAGAATCCTACTTCCAAGGGTGAAAGCTCAAGAACCTGCAGGGCTCCTCCTCCTTCTGAAGGGAAAACACCTTCGAAGGCTCAACCAGAGGTTTCTTCCTCAGAGTCTGATAGTACGGACCCTGATTGGGCAGAATTCCTTTCAACTTATGATGAAAACAAGGAATACCTTCGTTCCTCTGACTCAGAAGTGGATTCGAAATGAAGGCCCTTTCAAGATCAACGTGTCTTTTTTTTTCTTTTGTAATTCGAATAAAATCTTAGTTATGATGGGTAGAAAATCCAAGATAAGATCTTTGTAAGTTGAGGGATGAAACCCACCATTTTTAATTCGAATGTTTGATTTTAATGGCATCTTCGCTAGTTGCCACTTTAGTTATTTATTTTTTGAACTATTCTTGATTTATTCGAACCTCTTGCAGCACTGGTCTATATCTTTTTAAATACTTGCCATTTATGCTCAAGGTACGTTGATCAGGAGTTAATTCTTCTAACTCATAAGCACCATTCGAATAAATCTGAACTATCTTAAATGGTCCTTCCCAATTTGGGGACCACTTGCCCAGGGTTCGATCCTTTCTATCCATGGGCAGGATGACTTTCCACACCAAGTCTCCAATACCAAAAGTTTTTGACTTTACTTTCTTGTTATAAGCTTTTGCAACTCTTTCCTTTTGCCTAGTCAAGACTTCTAATGCTCTTAATCTCTCCTCATCTAAATCAACCAACTCATCTGACATCATTTCCCAATAATGATCGATTGGTATGTCCATTTGTTTTTGTATTCTGGCTGATTGCAAATGTATTTCGACTGGAAGCACAGCATCATGACCAAACGTTAGTCGAAATGGGGTAGTGCCAGTTGATTCCTTAGGAGAATTTCTACATGCCCATAAAACTTGATCCAACGTTTTATTCCAATTTTTTGGTTTTTGGGCAATATGTTTTTTAATCAAATTAATGATAATTTTATTGGCTGCTTCAACTTGACCATTTGCTTGCGCGTAATATGGTGTTGAGGTTAATAATCGAAAGCCAGTTTCTTGAGCAAATTCTTGCATCTTTCGTCCAGTAAAGACTGAACCTTGATCAGTGGTAATTGTTTCAGGGATACCATACCTGTAAATAATATGGTTTTGAATGAAACTAATTACTGCCTCCTGATCAACATTTGGTAAAGGCACTGCTTCAATCCATTTAGTAAAATAATCAATTCCAACTAAAATATATCGTTGGTTTTTAGACGAAGCAGGTTTAACCTCACCAATTAAATCCAGAGCCCACCCTCTGAAAGGCCAAGGTTTAATTATGGAGTGTAACTCACTAGCAGGTACATGCTGTATCCCTGCATGCTTTTGGCATTCTTGACAGCCTTTAGCAAATTCTATGCAGTCCTTTAGCATAGACGGCCAATATAAACCTTGTCGAAATAAAAGCCATTTCATTTTATGGCCTGCTTGATGTGATCCACAAGCACCACTGTGAACATGGGAAACTGCTAAATATTCTTAAGATGGAGGACGAGGATCTACTGGACTCTGAACCGGATTTCGACGTCATCTGCGTGGTGTCCATCTTGCCATCTGAGTATGATGTCGAATCAGAAGTGACTGAGATCGAAGGTGAATTCGATCACCTTGATATGGCTGACCCAAAGCCTGTGTGTTACTATGTGATGAACAATGGCTGCATCGAGGAGCAACTAGCCTCTTTTGAGAGGCCAAGTCTAGGGATGAAAAGCCATCTCAAACCCCTTTTCATCAGAGCAAAGGTTGAGAACGTTGGGATCAACAAAGTGCTCATTGATGGGGGAGCAGCTGTCAACTTGATGCCTCAATCTACGCTCTACAGGATTGGGAAATATGACAACGATCTATCTGCCCACAACATTGTGCTGTCTAATTATGAGGGCAAAACTGGCTATTCGATGGGAGCCATACAAGTTGATGTTGCTGTAGGCAGCATAATTCGAGCAACTCTTTTCCTGGTGGTTCAATCCAAGGCTAACTATAACTTGTTGTTAGGAAGGGAATGGATCCACGGAGTTGGGGCAGTACCATCCACTCTCCACCAGAAACTGATTGTTTGGAGAGAAGATGGGATTGTTGAAGACATAGAGGCAGATCAAAGCTTCTATAAGTCAGAGGTTGACATTGTCACCCCACAAACCTTTGACAAAAATTTGGCTAACATAGCACCTTGTGGTGACAAGGATTCTGCTTTCGTGCCAAGTGACAATGTTATTCATTCTGTCAAACTCCACCCTGCCCATGGCTTTATATGGGAAAGAGAGGAAATTAATGATGTTTCTTCTGAAGATGGAGTCATTCCACCAACTGGGTGGAATATACATGAAAATTATTATGACTGAGGCCACTGCATGGGCCAGGATTACGGCTTATATGGCCGAAAATAGATGAAATACGGCCCTTGAGGCTGAGTTTCAACAAAATATGGCGGTAGAAGCCAAGATCGAAGATCTGGAAGTCAAAGAAACAAAGGATCGAAGACTTGACTGCATCTATGATGATGAGCCGCTGGGGTTCGAGAAGGATCCTATGAGCGAGGCGCCAAAAATGCAAGCACAAGATCCTTTGGAGGAGATCGATATTGGAGATGGCTCGATTAAAAGGCCAACTTATATCAGCGCCAATATCACTTCAGGTCTAAAAGAAAAGCTGGTGCTGCTTCTTAAAGAGTTCAAAGATTGCTTTGCATGGGATTACAACGAAATGCCTGGGTTAAGCAGAGAAATGGTCGAACTGAAACTACCTATCAAAGAAGGAAAGAGGCCAGTGAAGCAACTACCAAGAAGGTTCGCGCCAGAGATTATGTCCAAGATCAAGGATGAGATCGAAAGGCTGCTGAGGTGTAAATTCATCAGAGCTGCCAGGTATGTCGAATGGTTGGCAAATATAGTCCCCGTTATTAAAAAGAATGGAACTCTTAGGGTTTGCATAGATTTTAGGGATTTAAATAATGCTACACCTAAAGACGAATATGCTATGCCAGTGGCAGAAATGTTAGTAGATTCAGCAGCTGGCTTCGAATTTTTAAGTATGTTAGATGGTTATTCTGGTTATAACCAAATATTTATTGCTGAAAATGATGTGTCAAAAACAGCATTTCGATGCCCTGGTGCATTAGGCACTTATGAATGGGTTGTCATGCCTTTTGGTTTGAAAAATGCTGGGGCCACTTATCAAAGGGCCATGAATTCTATGTTCCATGATTTTATAGACACATTCATGCAAGTTTATATAGATGATATAATCATCAAATCCTCATCCGAAGATAGCCATTTGGATTACCTTAGGCAGTCTTTCGAACGGATGAGGAAACATGGATTAAAAATGAATCCATTAAAGTGTGCTTTTTGTGTGCATGCAGGAGATTTCCTTGGTTTTGTGGTGCATAAAAAAGGCATCGAAATAAACCAGAACAAGACAAAGGCTATTCTTGAGACAAAGCCTCCTTCGACCAAGAAACAGCTTCAATCTTTACTAGGGAAAATCAACTTCTTGAGAAGATTCATTTCGAATTTAAGTGGCAAAGCTCAAGCTTTTTCGCCATTGCTTCGACTCAAGAAAGATGAACCATTCAAATGGGAAGAAGAGCATCAAAAGGCTTTCGATGAAATTAAAGAGTATTTGATTAAGCCTCCAGTACTAATGCCTCCTAGTCAAAGTAAAGATATGAAGTTGTACATTGCTGCGTCTGACAATACCATTGGGAGCATGTTGGCTCAGGAAGATGAAAATGGCGTGGAGCATGCAATTTATTATCTTAGTCGTGTATTAAATGATGCAGAAACTAGATATACTGCCATAGAAAAACTTTGTCTTTGTTTGTATTTCTCTTGTAGTAAACTTAAGCAATATATAAAGCCTGTTGATGTCTATGTGTATTCTCATTATGATATTATTAAGCACATGTTATCAAAGCCTATCTTACACAGTAGAATTGGAAAGTGGGCTTTAGCATTAACAGAATATTCTTTAACTTACAAGCCCATGAAATCTGTTAAGGGTCAAATTGTGGCAGATTTTATTGTAGATCACTCTGTGGTTGAAATGTCTCAGGACTATGTAGATACTGAACCTTGGGTTTTGTATTTCGATGGTTCTAAACATAAACATGGAACTGGGATTGGAATCTTAATAATATCCCCCACAAAGGTCCCAACTAAGTTTAAATATAAAATTAAAGGACTTTGCTCAAATAATGAGGCTGAATATGAAGCTTTAATCACAGGCCTTGAAATTTTAATTAGCTTGGGGGCAAGAAATATCAACATAAGGGGTGATTCAGAGTTGGTGTTGAGACAATTAACACAAGAATACAAATGTGTGAAAGAACACTTAGCAAAGTATTTTGTTATAGCAAGTTCTCTTCTGAATCATTTCGATTATATTAACATTGAACATGTACCTCGACTAGAAAACCAAGAAGCAAATGATTTAGCCCAAATAGCTTCAGGGTACAAATTATCGAGGGAAAAATTAACTCAGTTGATCGAAATAAAAGATAAACTGGTGCTACAAGAGCCGTTGAGCACTGCATTATCAATGCCAAAACTTGTGGGGGCAAGTACACCACAAGGTAGTGAAGATTTAAACGTAGATGATCTTCAGGAGAAAATCCAAATTTTGGCCATTGACAATATGTTGGATAATGATTGGAGAAAATCCATCGTTGAATATTTGGAAAATCCAACAGGTAACGTGGCTCGAAAGATCAAATATAGGGCTTTGAACTACGTGATTATGGGAAATGAGTTATTTAAAAAGACTGCAGAAGGAATTTTATTAAAATGCCTAAGCGAATCAGAAGCATATCTTGCAGTTTCCCATGTTCACAGTGGTGCTTGTGGATCACATCAAGCAGGCCATAAAATGAAATGGCTTTTATTTCGACAAGGTTTATATTGGCCGTCTATGCTAAAGGACTGCATAGAATTTGCTAAAGGCTGTCAAGAATGCCAAAAGCATGCAGGGATACAGCATGTACCTGCTAGTGAGTTACACTCCATAATTAAACCTTGGCCTTTCAGAGGGTGGGCTCTGGATTTAATTGGTGAGGTTAAACCTGCTTCGTCTAAAAACCAACGATATATTTTAGTTGGAATTGATTATTTTACTAAATGGATTGAAGCAGTGCCTTTACCAAATGTTGATCAGGAGGCAATAATTAGTTTCATTCAAAACCATATTATTTACAGGTATGGTATCCCTGAAACAATTACCACTGATCAAGGTTCAGTCTTTACTGGACGAAAGATGCAAGAATTTGCTCAAGAAACTGGCTTTCGATTATTAACCTCAACACCATATTACGCGCAAGCAAATGGTCAAGTTGAAGCAGCCAATAAAATTATCATTAATTTGATTAAAAAACATATTGCCCAAAAACCAAAAAATTGGAATAAAACGTTGGATCAAGTTTTATGGGCATGTAGAAATTCTCCTAAGGAATCAACTGGCACTACCCCATTTCGACTAACGTTTGGTCATGATGCTGTGCTTCCAGTCGAAATACATTTGCAATCAGCCAGAATACAAAAACAAATGGACATACCAATCGATCATTATTGGGAAATGATGTCAGATGAGTTGGTTGATTTAGATGAGGAGAGATTAAGAGCATTAGAAGTCTTGACTAGGCAAAAGGAAAGAGTTACCTTTTCTTTTTTCTCCTTCGGGGCTTCCTGGATCTTTACGCCAGTTGATTTTTTGGGCTTTTCCCCAGCTCGAGATGATTCTACACCCTTCTTTGTCACTGGTGCTTTGCCTGAATAAATGAAAACGAAAGGCGTAAATAAATGGAACTACCACATATATCAATAAGTGACAAAATGAGTTTGATACCTCGAGCAGGGAGCTTCGAACGAATGTTCTCAATGATTGGCTGAGAAAAGCCACTTTCCAGTCTGGAGATCATAGCTTTGGTATCTCCCACTGAATGACCAGAAAAATTCTTCCCCCACCATCTCGTGAATTCTGTGGTGCGGAAGAATGAAGCACTGTATTCGAATGGGTGTAATTCGAACAGGAGCTCTTCGGATAACTTCAGAAATTTCTTGTAATCTTTATCTGAGAGGTTAGCTCCCCTCAAAAAATTTCTGGGATCTGAGAACATACCTTTGGGTCGAAATTGAGAGAACCCAAACTGCCTTGACACTAGATGAGGTTGGTACCCAACCAAACCTAGGTAGTTCGATTTCACCCCAGTCCTACAGGAAAGTACGGCAGGAGATAAGTAAGCTGACCATACTTCGTTTACTTCATCTTCATTGTCTGGGTCAATGGTGGGGAAATCTTCCGTAAACCAAGCTGGACCAAACTGTCTTTTATGGAAGGGGGCATGTTGTGGAAGGAAGTGTTTGAAGTCCAGGAAGATTTGCATATATGTGAGAAAGAGCCTCCGTGGGCTCTGGACTAAGATCCTGGGTGTCAGGCGAAGTGCCCTTTGCCCCTCAATAGAACGATTTGCAACTTCTTCGACGTAGTCTTGTGGGATGAACAATCCCATTTCACTTTCGAAAGTGGCATTGAGCCACAGTTGAAGAAGCCACATTGGGCCAGACACCAGGAAGGAAGAACCATCCTTCGACTTTTTCAAGTCATCGCAGGCCTCCCCAATCGAATCATAGAGGACGGCCAGCAAGAGTTTACCGAACCCAAATGCCCTGCCTTCTCCAATTTGCTGGGCCATAGGAATAAATCTCTTTGCCACTTGCAGAGATTTTGAACAAAAGACGAAGTGCGACAGCCACAAGGTCAGGAATGCAACGTGTTCTTCGAAGGATACTTCATCATCATCATCACCCCTGTTCTCAGCTATGTATTTGGCAAAAGTTGCCTCTTTAAAGTCAACTTTGATATTATCAGTGGTGATGGTAGGGTCATAAGTATCCCCAGTAGGCCTAAGGCCTGTAAGAGCAGCTACATCGAAAAGGGTTGGAGTAAGCATCCCACAGGGAAATTGGAATGTATTGGTAGAGCTCTCGAAAAAATGGAGAGCAGCAATAATCATCTCTGGTCGATATTCTGGACCAGTTCTTGAAAATTGGATAAGGTCGAAGATTTCGTGTCTTTTCCAAAACTCTCCGTAATCCTTTTCGACTCGATCAAGCCAAGAAATATAATCTAAATTGCCTACGTAAGGAGCTGATCGAAATAGCTTACTTGGTTTGCTTAGAAAATTGAAGTTGTATGGGTCACTTAAGAAGATCCTGGGTTCACAAGTTGTGAACGAAGGGAATACCTTGTCCATAGCCTTCGATAAAGCTGACTGGTCTGGATAAGGCCCACCAAAAGCGTAAGTACGGCCGCCCACAGAAAATGGGATCATTACGTTCACCTCCCAGACGGTTTTCGTTGCGGCGTCCCCATGAGGTTCTGGTACCATGTCTTTGCCATCATTATTTGTGATAACACTAGGCCACCTTCCGGCTATGGGAACTTCTTGATCTTCTGAAGACATTATCGGAGAGGAAGATGAACAGTTACGAAAAAGGGTTTGGATGACGAACCGTTTGAATCAAAGCCAATGATTCTGAGGAGAGAGTTTCTTTACTAGAGATTAAGAAACGAACGATTATGGAAGGAAACAATGGATTAGTTTGGTTCGTAAGAAGTTAAGAAGATTAAGAAGCAAAAAAGTGGAAAAGCAAGAACTCTGAAGGTTTTTTCGTCTGGAAAAGTGCTTCAATGGCCGTTTTTGGCCTTTTATAGGGTTACTTTTTCATTTACTTTTTCAAAAAAAAAAAAAAAAAAAAAAAAATCTGTCAAATCAAAATCACTTCGACTTCCCAGTGTGACACGTGTCCCACTTTTTCCTAGAAAGTTGGAACTCATGATGATAGTGGGAATCGAGATGACAGTTATACAGTGAAACGTGCCATCATGACGCCGTTTCAGTAAAACGTGCCATCATGACGTCAGTAAACGTGGCCCATTAGCTTTCGAGAAATGGCGCTATAAACTTGTTTCAAAGGAAAACAACCGTTCAGTTTCGTTAGAGTCGAAAACTTGTATTTTCCTCATTCGACGCGTAAGGTTACGGTGTCGAAGTTTCATTGTTCGAATCGAATTTGGAGATAGAAAGCAATATGAAATAAAAAAGGCATTAGATGGCATTAAAAATCGAAGTCAAAAATTAGGCATATTACATCAAAGATGTCGAAGCATAAGGACATCGAAGATATTGATCAATATCCAAAATACATCAAAAATCATCCCAAATGCCTAAGGAACCTAGAAACCTTCGATCTCCAAGAAGTGAAATTCATGCAGGAACCATTTAACTTCTAGGTCGAGACGACAGTAGAGGCAGAGTTCAGTCCTATAGTATTCATTGTCTGAACCAGGTAAAGGCCAGAAAATCCCAGGTTTTCTCCCATGTCCTTTGCATTCCCCTGAAGCAACGCAGGTGAAACGAATGACCAAGCCTGGAGGTAGAGGCCTAACACCACGATGAGGCCTGTGTGGCAAAAAGTAGGGAAAACCTGGTCCTCCACAAGTCGATCTTCTGCATTCTGCTAGCATTTGACGATCGAAGAGATCTTTGAAAATGGAAAAAACTTCCTCCATTAAAAATCCATCTTTTGAAAGGATTTTCAGTATCATCAGTAAGTATTTTGCCCCTTCCACGCCGTGGGAAGCTGCTTTGCGCAAAATATGGAGGATGCTATTCAAGTTGTTAGGTTCCTCATAAAGGAGTCTTGCTGCCTCCACTAGGCTGAACGATTCGTGACCACTCTGGATCATTCGACGCATGAAAGCAAGTTTTTCAGTAGAAGGAAAATGGTCATAAAAATACCACACACAGCTACGAGGCAAAGCCCTAAAAACCGTCTTCTTGTTCGCCAATCGACGATGATTAACGGAAGTTGCCTTAAAGTTGAGTAAGTTTTGAGTACCAGTTGCTGCTACTTTTTTAGTAATGAGGATTAGTAAATCTTCTGAAAGTTTCTCCATGATCGAGAGAAGAAGAAAGTTGGTTTTTCTAAAGAGGTTTTTTTTTTTCTGGAAAGGAAATGACAATGGGAGAAGTGAAAAGTAGATTTTGTACTCATTACTGAAGGGAAACTGAAAAGACTTGGTTGAAAAAGTTGAAAAATTCAACCACGTGGCGAGAGGAGAACTGAAGGATCTCTGAACCAAGCCGTCGGTTACTTTTTCTAGGAGCCAAAAGTCTCCGAAAATAGTGTTGTAATAATAACTGCTTTGGGAACTGCTCGAGGTAAATGACGTCATCGTTTAAGAAGATGTAAAGTTTCAAACGAAGGTTACAGTTTTTTCAACATGTAGGAAAAAGAAAAAATGTCAACTTCTTCTCTTCCTTCGATCACGAATCGAAGCAGACATTTTTTGGGGGCAATTTGTTAGCCCATATTTTTATGAGCTAAGAATATGTTCTAAATATGCATTAAATGCTGAAGGGAATCTTGCAAAGATTCTGTTTAATTGAAGAACAGAAAGAGTCTTGGAATTGTACACAGATTCGAAAGGATATTTACAAATACAAGGCTAAGGCAAAGAACTTCGTCTAATTCGAACCAGAAGGCAAATCGAACTAGCGTATGATCGAATCGAAGCAACAAAGTTCTGGACTTAGCACAATTCTGACAAACTTTCACAACACTCAGTTCGACTTCGAAAGATGCAACCGTTCCAAGGAGCAGTTATGTGCATGCAGGGTGTACGTGGCAGGACATTTGGCAGTAGTACAGTGTTCGACCGTTAGGGCAGTTTACTTTCGAAAGTCTATATATAGTAGTTTTTTAGTCAGAAAACTGGTCGCAATTCATTATACACAAAATCCTTGTAAACTCAAAGTACCCACGCTATCGAGAGAAACGAGTGAAATGGGATCCAAGTATGAATCTGTGAACCATCTTTTTATGTAAAGCACATTTTACAATTCAATGCAATTTACTTTCTCATGAAATATATCTTTTAAGCACTTTAAAGTTTCATGCAAAGTTTAACGTTTGTTTATTTAAATTCTGTTCATTTATGTTTCAATCGAAACACAGCATTTATTAAACAGGAACTTGTTTTTCCTTGTTATTTGCAATTCAAGTAACTTTTATGATTAATTCTCCCAAAAACTACACTAAAATGTTTATGTGTAATGAACATTCATATAATTTAAAGAATTCAAACAAAGCACTATGCTCCTGAGATTCACTAGTTGGTCTCGCAAGCAATTAATCTAGACTAGCGGTTAATAAAATTCCTTCTGCAGTCTTTTTGAATAACTCATTTCCCATAATCACGTAGTTCAAAGCCCTATATTTGATCTTTCGAGCCACGTTACCTGTTGGATTTTCCAAATATTCAACGATGGATTTTCTCCAATCATTATCCAACATATTGTCAATGGCCAAAATTTGGATTTTTTCCTGAAGATCATCTACGTTTTCATCTTCACTACCTTGTGGTGTATTTGCCCCCACAAGTTTTGGCATTGATAATGCAGTGCTCAACGGCTCTTGTAACACCAGTTTATCTTTTATTTCGATCAACTGAGTTAGTTTTTCCCTCGATAATTTGTACCCTGAAGCTATTTGGGCTAAATCATTTGCTTCTTGGTTTTCTAGTCGAGGTACATGTTCGATGTTAATATAATCGAAATGATTCAGAAGAGAACTTGCTATAACAAAATACTTTGCTAAGTGTTCTTTCACACATTTGTATTCTTGTGTTAATTGTCTCAATACTAACTCCGAATCACCCCTTATGTTAACATTTCTTGCCCCCAAGCTAATTAAAATTTCAAGGCCTGTGATTAAAGCTTCATATTCAGCCTCATTATTTGAGCAAAGACCTTTAATTTTATATTTAAACTTAGTTGGGACTTTTGTGGGAGATATTATTAAGATTCCAATCCCAGTTCCATGTTTATGTTTAGAACCATCGAAATACAAAACCCAAGGTTCAGTATCTACATAGTCCTGAGACATTTCGATCACTGAGTGATCTACAATAAAATCTGCCACAATTTGACCCTTAACAGATTTCAAGGGCTTGTAAGTTAAAGAATATTCTGTCAATGCTAAAGCCCACTTTCCAATTCTACTGTGTAAAATAGGCTTCGATAACATGTGTTTAATAATATCATAATGAGAATACACATAGACATCAACAGGCTTTATATATTGCTTAAGTTTACTACAAGAGAAATACAAACAAAGACAAAGTTTTTCTATGGCAGTATATCTAGTTTCTGCATCATTTAATACGCGACTAAGATAATAAATTGCATGCTCCACGCCATTTTCATCTTCCTGAGC
Source organism: Medicago ruthenica (assembly GCA_018208015.1). Classification (NCBI taxonomy): domain Eukaryota; kingdom Viridiplantae; phylum Streptophyta; class Magnoliopsida; order Fabales; family Fabaceae; genus Medicago; species Medicago ruthenica. The sequence continues at coordinate 19,945,009 of CM031374.1, read as the reverse complement.
CAACATGCTCCCAATGGTATTGTCAGACGCAGCAATGTACAACTTCATATCTTTACTTTGACTAGGAGGCATTAGTACTGGAGGCTTAATCAAATACTCTTTAATTTCATCGAAAGCCTTTTGATGCTCTTCTTCCCATTTGAATGGTTCATCTTTCTTGAGTCGAAGCAATGGCGAAAAAGCTTGAGCTTTGCCACTTAAATTCGAAATGAATCTTCTCAAGAAGTTGATTTTCCCTAGTAAAGATTGAAGCTGTTTCTTGGTCGAAGGAGGCTTTGTCTCAAGAATAGCCTTTGTCTTGTTCTGGTTTATTTCGATGCCTTTTTTATGCACCACAAAACCAAGGAAATCTCCTGCATGCACACAAAAAGCACACTTTAATGGATTCATTTTTAATCCATGTTTCCTCATCCGTTCGAAAGACTGCCTAAGGTAATCCAAATGGCTATCTTCGGATGAGGATTTGATGATTATATCATCTATATAAACTTGCATGAATGTGTCTATAAAATCATGGAACATGGAATTCATGGCCCTTTGATAAGTGGCCCCAGCATTTTTCAAGCCAAAAGGCATGACAACCCATTCATAAGTGCCTAATGCACCAGGGCATCGAAATGCTGTTTTTGACACATCATTTTCAGCAATAAATATTTGGTTATAACCAGAATAACCATCTAACATACTTAAAAATTCGAAGCCAGCTGCTGAATCTACTAACATTTCTGCCACTGGCATAGCATATTCGTCTTTAGGTGTAGCATTATTTAAATCCCTAAAATCTATGCAAATCCTAAGAGTTCCATTCTTTTTAATAACGGGGACTATATTTGCCAACCATTCGACATACCTGACAGCTCTGATGAATTTACACCTCAGCAGCCTTTCGATCTCATCCTTGATCTTGGACATAATCTCTGGTGCGAACCTTCTTGGTAGTTGCTTCACTGGCCTCTTTCCTTCTTTGATAGGTAGTTTCAGTTCGACCATTTCTCTGCTTAACCCAGGCATTTCGTTGTAATCCCATGCAAAGCAGTCTTTGAACTCTTTAAGAAGCAGCACCAGCTTTTCTTTTAGACCTGAAGTGATATTGGCGCTGATATAAGTTGGCCTTTTAATCGAGCCATCTCCAATATCGATCTCCTCCAAAGGATCTTGTGCTTGCATTTTTGGCGCCTCGCTCATAGGATCCTTCTCGAACCCCAACGGCTCATCATCATAGATGCAGTCAAGTCTTCGATCCTTTGTTTCTTTGACTTCCAGATCTTCGATCTTGGCTTCTACCGCCATATTTTGTTGAAACTCAGCCTCAAGGGCCGTATTTAATCTATTTTCGGCCATATAAGCCGTAATCCTGGCCCATGCAGTGGCCTCAGTCATAATAATTTTCATGTATATTCCACCCAGTTGGTGGAATGACTCCATCTTCAGAAGAAACATCATTAATTTCCTCTCTTTCCCATATAAAGCCATGGGCAGGGTGGAGTTTGACAGAATGAATAACATTGTCACTTGGCACGAAAGCAGAATCCTTGTCACCACAAGGTGCTATGTTAGCCAAATTTTTGTCAAAGGTTTGTGGGGTGACAATGTCAACCTCTGACTTATAGAAGCTTTGATCTGCCTCTATGTTTTCAACAATCCCATCTTCTCTCCAAACAATCAGTTTCTGGTGGAGAGTGGATGGTACTGCCCCAACTCCGTGGATCCATTCTCTTCCTAACAGCAAGTTATAGTTAGCCTTGGATTGAACCACCAGGAAAAGAGTTGGTCGAATTATGCTGCCCACAGCAACATCAACTTGTATGGCTCCCATCGAATAGCCAGTTTTGCCCTCATAATTAGAAAGCACAATGTTGTGGGCAGATAGATCGCTGTCATATTTCCCAATCCTGTAGAGCGTAGATTGAGGCATCAAGTTGACAGCTGCTCCCCCATCAATGAGCACTTTGTTGATCCCAACGTTCTCAACCTTTGCTCTGATGAAAAGGGGTTTGAGATGGCTTTTCATCCCTAGACTTGGCCTCTCAAAGGAGGCTAGTTGCTCCTCAATGCAGCCATTGTTCATCACATAGTAACACACAGGCTTTGGGTCAGCCATATCAAGGTGATCGAATTCACCTTCGATCTCAGTCACTTCTGATTCGACATCATACTCAGATGGCAAGATGGACACCACGCAGATGACGTCGAAATCCGGTTCAGAGTCCAGTAGATCCTCGTCCTCCATCTTATCTTCATTCACCGGAGGAAAGAGTCTTTCTTTTGCTGGCCTCCTGGACATATCCTTATATTGGCCAGTTTGCAGATTCTGTTCGGCCAATTTCTTTTGACGCTGAAACCTGCGCCATTGGGTCCTTGTCATAGGATTCTTACCCTTGTAATTGTTTCGGTAAGAATACTTATTAGCCTCCTGTGGGCCAACTTGCTTAGTTCCACTGGAACCACCTACCTCCATAGTTCCTTTGTTGAACCTTATGAGCCCCTGGTGCATCCATTTTTCGACAGGAATCGAACCAGGAGGAATAAAGGTAGTCTTTCGACCAGATTTCTGGCCGTTGTTCGACTGCACCATAGTCCTCTTGCCTTTATCGAATCGCTGGTTTTGGGTTGCCCCCTTGTTGACAACCTGGTACTTCTTGAGGCCCTCAGTAGCCTCTCTATCACACACTGCACTGCAGCGGGGACACAGCATTACATTCTTGTTTTCGAGTTTGCATCTATTCAGAAAATCGATCAGATCTTCTTCAGTTCGAGGATACACCACCTTCATCTTTTCGTTGTAGTCTTCTTCAGGTATGGTTTGAACTTTCACTTCAGACACCTCCATGGCTTCGACCATCATTACTCCTTGAGGTTCCGCATAGAGGGTTTCAACAGCTCTTGGTGCCTCAACATTCGCCTGAGTTGTCTTTGGTTTCTCACCAAATTTGAGTCTCCCCTCATTGAGAGCCTTTTGGACCAGATCCCTGAAAAGAATACAACGTGAGGTTTTATGGCCAAGGAAATTATGAAATTTACAATAACCCCTTTTCTTCTGTTGTTCGATTGGGGGTACTTTTAAGTCCTTAGGAACAATAATCTGGCCATCTGTAACTAATAAATCAAATATTTCATCACATTTGGTTATGTCAAACGTATAAGTTTTAGACACAAATTTATCATTCTTAGGCTCAACAGGATTTTTCCCATTCGAAGGTTTAAGGAGTTTACAGACATAAGGAGGTCCAGGTTTTAATTCTGCTAGATCAACCTCATTGTCTTCGACATCTTCATAAGTGACATCGAACTCTTGGTCACTGTCGTTTGCTTCGACATATGCAACCTTTTCCCTCTTATGAAACTTAGAATTCCTAGCCTTTTCAGCTTTTAGCCGTTCGACTTGTCGAACTCTATCAGCCAACTGAGCCATGTCCCTCAAATACTGAGTGTCTAATTTCTTTCTAATCGAATAGTCTAGGCCACCAGCAGCCATTTCGACTAATTCATGTTCAGGGACTTGGGTGAAGCACCTTGCCTTTAGGAGTCTGAATCTATTGAGATAATCATCAATTGACTCAGGCGCTTTACGTCGTACACTTGCCAATTCTTTAAGGCTTATTTTTGATTGTCCCATGTAAAATTGTTCATGGAAAACTCTCTCTAATTGATTCCAATTATGTATGGAATGTGGAGGGAGGGTTGTAAACCATGTAAAGGCATTTTTTGTTAAAGAATTTGGGAAATACTTCATCCTTAAATTCTCATTATTTGCTATGTCTCCTGCCTCTGTCAGAAATCTTGCAATGTGCTCAACAGTTGATTCGCTAGTGTCACCAGCGAACTTAGTGAATTTTGGGATTTTGACACCCCTTGGTAGTTCAGTCTGAAGCACATACTCTGACAAGGCAGAAACAAAATTTGGTCTATGTAAACCTACATTCAAACCATTTTGGACTAAGATAGCTTCGACCAAATTTGCTATGTTGTTTTGTGCCCCTAAATTATTTTGTTGGACATTTCGAACCACTTCATCAGCATTTTGATTTCGATTTACTAAGACTATCCCTGGATTTGGTTCGATTTGTGGTTGTACTTGTGGTTGAGCGTATGGCTCGATCGGACCCATTTGTAATTGTCCTTGATTATGCTGTACCACTAAGTTATTGGGCATAGGCACCATAGCATCATTTGGTACTTGGATGTTTTGTATGGGTGCTAGATTCTGGATCTGAGGGACTGGTTGATTAGGGACATGTGGAGCCCCGAAGAAATCAGCCATTCTACCCATCTGGGTGGCTAACAATTGATAAGACTGGTTAGTATTTTGTATCAAAGGATTAAACACTGTACCAATTTGTTGTGTCAACATATTAACCATATCATGATTACTTTCATCCATTTGTTGCCTTAAAGACATCAAGGATGTATTAGTTAGTGGTGGCACTGCATTTCGATTAACAGAACTGGAGACCAAACGTTGGTTTGTAGGCGAGTAAGCGCCAGGCACAGTTTCTGAATACAATGAAGGGTTGGTTTGTAGCCCTTGCATCAGCGTTGTAGGCATACCATATGGTATATTCCTACTGTTGCCTTGATTCGTATATTGTGAAAAAGGCATACTGAACGTAGAACCTATTGTGCCTCCTCCTCTTGCTGGGGATGGCTGGCTCCCTAAATTTTCGGGTATCGAAACTGCAGGGCCTGCAGTGGTAAAGGGCATCGTTGTTGATGCAATGATAGGCATAGTAACGCCTAATGTCGAAGAACTGGGAGCGGAAATGGTCGCTCCAGTCACATTCGAAGTGTTCAACGCACTCGAAGGCGCTGACACATTGTTATCATTCACATTTGCATTTTCCATATTATTTGTGTTTGTATTTCTGGGTGGTGGTCTAACCATTTCAGGGAGTATTTTCCCACTCCTCAAGAACATGCACTAACACAATTTCCAGAAAGAATGCACAAATGGCAATTTGCAAATCCAAACGAAAATACTTTTGATAGAAAAGATTCAATTAAAGCACATGTCCCACCGGGCGTGCCAATTTGTTTACACCGTAACTTGGTAAACAACCGCTAGTCTAGATTAATTGCTTGCGAGACCAACTAGTGAATCTCAGGAGCATAGTGCTTTGTTTGAATTCTTTAAATTATATGAATGTTCATTACACATAAACATTTTAGTGTAGTTTTTGGGAGAATTAATCATAAAAGTTACTTGAATTGCAAATAACAAGGAAAAACAAGTTCCTGTTTAATAAATGCTGTGTTTCGATTGAAACATAAATGAACAGAATTTAAATAAACAAACGTTAAACTTTGCATGAAACTTTAAAGTGCTTAAAAGATACATTTCATGAGAAAGTAAATTGCATTGAATTGTAAAATGTGCTTTACATAAAAAGATGGTTCACAGATTCATACTTGGATCCCATTTCACTCGTTTCTCTCGATAGCGTGGGTACTTTGAGTTTACAAGGATTTTGTGTATAATGAATTGCGACCTGTTTTCTGACTAAAAAACTACTATATATAGACTTTCGAAAGTAAACTGCCCTAACGGTCGAACGCTATACTACTGCCAAATGTCCTGCCACGTACACCCTGCATGCACGTAACTGCTCCTTGGAATGGTTGCATCTTTCGAAGTCGAACTGAGTGTTGTGAAAGCTTGTCAGAATTGTGCTAAGTCCAGAACTTTGTTGCTTCGATTCGATCATCCGCTAGTTCGATCTGCCTTCTGGTTCGAATTAGACGAAGTTCTTTGCCTTAGCCTTGTATTTGTAAATATCCTTTCGAATCTGTGAACAATTCCAAGACTCTTTTTTGTTCTTCGATTAAACAGAATCTTTGCAAGATTCCTTTCAGCATTTAATGCATATTTAGAGCATATTCTTAGCTCATAAAAATATGGGCTAACACACCGTCCTCACCACGACACCGTCCTCATCACCACCATCGTGCTTGTCAATCACCACCACCACCGTCCTCACCATCACACCCTTCGTCTTCCCCACCACCACTCCATCACGCCGCCCTCACCACCATCGTCTTCGACCTTCAATCCTTCAAATCTGAACACGCCGTTCTCACCACCGTCATTGTCGTCGTTTCATCGCGCCGTCAATCTTAGACCTAACCTTCAATCTTGTCTTCTCCATCACACCGCCGGCGACCTTCGCGTCTCCATCACGCCGTCGCGCGACCTCCGTCGCTCTCTCTCCCTTGTGACCTCCAAATTTGTCTCACGACCAGTGTCTCTCACGGTGGCGGCATTCGAACGTCGCCGATGAGTGATTTGTAGAAAAAGGAAGCAGTGAGGGAGGGAGGGAGAGAAGAGAGAGAAAGAAGGAAAAAATAATAATATAAAAATATTGTATTATATACTATGGTGTCTGTATTGTGTTTGATATTTTGTGTTCATTTATCATTTCTGAAAAATGTATATGGGTATTAACCTAAAATATGTATGCGGGTACATAATAAATGTTTTTTTTTCTTTGTCGATATAGTAAGAAAAATAGTGCAATTAAAAGGTGAGGTTTCCATGAGGTGGAGTGTGGACCCTAGAAATATTAAAAGAATAAAGATAGAGCCAGATCGCCAAAATACCATCATAAAGACTAATATAAAAACTAAATATAAAAACTAAATATATATATATTTTTTTTGAAAGAATAAAGACTAAATATATATTTGCATAAAATTGAAGAAGCAATTAAAGAATATATGTTTAAGGGTAAAGAAAATAAAAGGAACCAAAAAAAAAAGTTTAAGGGAAAAGGAAAATGTATTGATTATTAAATAGTGTTTGGGGTAAAATGATGGGTTGATTTTTGAATAAAAGGTGTGCAAATATTATTATTATTATTATTATTAGATTGAATAAGTGATTTTTAAAACAAGTGGTGTACAATAATGGTGATATTTGTACAACAACTAGTATGATATTCGTGTCAAGCACGGTGAATTAACGTATTTATATAAGTATACTAAAAAAATATGTTATTTTAAACTGAAATTCCTGGCAATTAACTGGTTCTGAACTAAAAACAGAGTATGAAATCTAACAGTTCAGAAGCAGAAAATAAAGTGCAGAAAGATAAAGAACACAATGAATTTGTTAACCCAGTTCGGTGTAAACTTCACCTACTCTGGGGGATACCAATCCAGGAAGGAAATCTACTAAGTAGAATTAATTCTAAGACTCAATAGCCCCTGTTCTTCGTCTTATCACTTAATCTCTACCCGTCTAGACTTCTACCTAGGAAACCACCTAAGTATAAGAACCCACTTACTTCCTAATCAATTAATCACAACCCAGTGATTAACAAACTCAACAAAAACAACAAATTGAAGTCACACTTCAAGACAACAAAGACATCATTCGTACTTAAAAGCTTTGAATGAATTACAACTCAAAACAATCTAAACCAGCTCAAACAGATGAGTGGTTGTAACACCCATATAGAGATTGCCTAGGATCTCTTACGAGTATTAAAATACAATACAGAAAATTGGCTTATTAATATACAATGCATAAGTCTTTAATACAATCCATAAATCTGATACAAACATTTTCCATAATATACATCATTCATATACAATATCCATAGAAAACATAAGCAGCACGATCAATCTGTAGCTTTCTCTTTACCTTTACGTCGTGCTACCTGCGAAGAACCTGCACCAGAAGGAAAGGGATGAGACATAACGTCTCAGTGAGCTCCTACCCTACCTATTGTTGGCAACCACAGGGAACCTAGGGTCGCCGTGCCTACCTTTGCAATCTCGGGGATACCTATGATCGCCAAGTCTCAATCTTATCCATAGAGGGCTATCTGACTGATTCTGCTAAACTGGTGATCAAGGGGAAACCTAGGATCACCTTCTGATAACTGCTAATTGATATCTGATAACTGTCTGAATAAATATTTCCTGACTGATAGTGTAATAGAATATTAACTGATACTTTATGTTAGCTGTTAGCGTTGAACAAGCAATATTATCTGGGTTCATTTTACGGAATGCCCCCGGGTGGAGTAACCCCGAAGCACATTCCCCTGATAACCGGTGAAAATTCCTATCATATCAGGCTAACACCGGACTCCTCTTGTCGTCGTGCGGTCATCCTTGCGGAATAACGCGTCCCACTGGCGTGAACCTCCTGTGTCCCACTGGCGTGAACACAGAAGACACGACTTAATAATAGTCTTAACTTATGCGTATACCTCCCGTGTCCCACTGGCGTGAACGACGAAAGACGCGAATAAATATTCTTTAAGCTTATGCATGAACCTTTCATGTCCCACTGGCGTGAACGATGAAAGTCACGACTTAATGGTATTAATCTTAGTCTTTACTTTGCGTGAACCATTCGTGTCCCACTGGCGTGAACATCGAAGGCCACGGCTAAATCTACTAGTTCTTGAACTCTTAACCTATAAAAGGTTCTAGACTTGAATTCTATATCATTCTTGAGCTTGCACGTACTTAATTGTGTATGAAAAATTGCTTAGTAAGGGATAATCCCCATACTAGCTCTTATATTTCTCTATGATTACTTGTGGATTAAGACATCCATCCTCTCAAGCTTATGCCTATCCTCACTCTATAATAATGTTCTAAACATACTCAAGGATAGGTCTTTAAATGCTCTTTAGCAATGCTTAACCATTACATGTTGTTCCCTGAGTCCGAAGCAGTATTAGAAAGCCGAAACAGTGCAAGTAAAGATGAAAAACAACATTGTTCTGTCCCCTTCAAAACCGTGACACGATTTGGAAATCGTGTCACGATTTCATGCCCAGAAATCGTGTTTGGTTCTGCTTGTGAAATCGTGACACGATTGGAAAATCGTGACACGATTTTACCTGCAGTTGGACAGCATAGGGCAAGTTTAAAACATGTTTTCCACCATTTTGGCTTATCCAATCATGCCCAAACATCACAACAGCTTAAATGATAAATTCAAAAGCATAACAACAGATTACAACATGTAATGATCAAGAATTACTATCCAAATGGAATTAGGGCCTGAAGTTCATAACTTGTTCATAAATGCTAAAATTCACAAACTTACTCAAACGGGTTCTAAAACCCTGTGGAGCTCACCTTAAACCTCCTATTGGTGCTTGCTATCTCTGATTCCCTAAGCCTTGGCTTTAAGCTACCACTTCTCTTAATTCCTTCCTTGATTCTCCTTGTTACTATCTCTTGTTCTAGCTACACAAACCAAGCTTGCTTGCAAAGTTTTCTCCCAAGAATTGAATTGAGAAAAGATGAGTTTATGGAGAGGGAGTGAGGGCGTGTGATTGAGGGAAGAGAGGAAGAGAATTGCTGATTTTGGATGAGTAGAGGGAAGAAGGAAATGATAGTGGGAAAATATCTAGTTCCCATTTTTAACTAAACTCCCTTTTTGCCATTATTTACCATAATACCATTGCATCATATTACTAATTTGCCATGCTTCTCAATTGCGTCTAATACTGATAATAGTTGCATCAAAGCGGGATATTACAATCTACCCCCCTTAAAGAAATTTCGTCCTCGAAATTTAGAATCTACCTGAAAATAAATGGGGATAGGTCTCTTGCATCTCTGACTCTAGCTCCCACGTTGCTTCGCCGTCGGGAGAACCTTTCCATACAACCTTAACAATAGGAATTTCTTTGTTCCGCAAAGACTTAACATCACGATCAATTATCTGGTCTGGCTCAGGTTGAAAAGTCAAGTCCGATCTCAAATCAATACTGTCCAGCTCCACTGGTTGGAAAGGATCAGGAATGAATTTCCTTAACTGTGAGACGTGGAAGACATCATGTAATCCTGACATGGCTGGTGGCAGCGCTAACTGATAAGCTGCCGGACCAACACGTCGAAGTATCTGAAATGGTCCAACATATCTTGGACAAAGTTTCTTGGTCCTGAATGCTCCTCTTAGGCCCAACTTAGGTGTAACCTTAAGAAATACATGATCTCCTTCATCAAACTCTAAAGGTCTTCGCCTCCTATCAGCATAACTTTTCTGGCGACTTTGTGCTGTTCTCATTTTCTCTTGAATGGACTTAATCTTTAGAGTTGTCTCCTGAATAATTTCTGGTCCCAAAATACTTTTATCTCCAACCTCAGCCCAGCAAAGTGGGGTTCTACATTTCCTACCATACAGGGCTTCATAAGGTGCCATTCCAATGCTAGAATGGTAACTGTTGTTGTAAGAAAATTCAATCAATGGTAGGTGATCGTTCCAACTTCCTCTATCTTTTAGGATACATGCACGTAACATATCCTCTAACGTCTGAATAGTCCTTTCTGATTGTCCGTCTGTTTGAGGATGATGGGACGTGCTCATCTTTAATCTTGTCCCTAAAGCCTTCTGAAAAGCTTTCCAAAAGTGAGATGTGAAGATCGGATCCCGATCAGATACAATACTAACAGGTACACCATGGAGTTTCACAATCTCCGAAATAAACAACTCGGCATACTGAGAAGCTCGGTAAGTAGTCTTAACCGGCAAGAAACGAGCTGACTTGGTTAACCGGTCCACTATTACCCAAATGGAGTCATGTCCTCGCTGTGTTCGAGGTAATCCACTCACAAAATCCATGGTTATATCTACCCATTTCCATTGTGGAATTTCCAAAGGTACTAACATTCCTGCAGGCCTTTGGTGTTCAATCTTCACCTGCTGACATACAATGCATCGCGACACAAATTCCGCAATGTCTCTTTTCATGCTAGGCCACCAATATTCTCTTTTCAAATCTTGATACATCTTGGTGGTACCTGGATGAATGCTGAAACTGCTCTTATGCGCCTCTTCTAAAATCAACCTTTTCAACTCCTCTTCATTCGGAACATAAATTCTTCCTTCAAATAATAGGGTACCATCTGGTGCCAAAGAAAACCCTGGTTGACCAACTTTTCTTTGAAGGTCCACATCCATAGTTTGCGCTTGTGCAATCCTAAACCGTAGGTCGCACGTAATCTCTAACTTGTTCGGCAAGACGCCACCTTCCATCTCGGTAACATGGAGATTAAGATCTCTAAACTTTTTATATAACCCACACGTGTGCATCATCATTTCAGCTTTAACCAAAGCCTTTCGACTCAAAGCATCTGCTACCACATTTGCCTTTCCGGGGTGGTATTTCAAATCAAAGTCAAAATCCTTCAAGTATTCCATCCATCGCCTTTGCCTCATGTTGAGGTCTCGCTGATCAAACAAGTATTTTAAACTCTTGTGATCACTAAACAGATCAAACTGCGCACCATACAAATGATGTCTCCATATCTTCAAGGCAAAAAATATAGCTGCTAACTCAAGATCATGGGTGGGATAATTCTCTTCATGTGTCTTGAGCTGTCTGGACGCATACGCTATGACATTTTCCCCTTGCATAAGAACACTACCCAGTCCTTTAGAGGATGCATCGCAGAAAACAGTGTATATCTTTTCAGGATCTGGTATTGCCAACACTGGCGCCTTAGTCAACTTCCTTTTTAAAACTCTGAAACTCCTTTCACATTCCTCGTCCCAAACAAAGGGCACATCCTTTCGGGTGAGGCGTGACAGAGGCAAGGCAATCTGAGAAAACTTCATAATAAACCTTCGATAATAACCTGCCAAGCCTAGAAAGCTCCTGACTTCAGCTACATTCTTGGGTCTTTCCCAACTGAGTACAACTTCAACTTTAGACGGATCAACGGCTACTCCTCCTTGAGAAATAACGTGACCCAAAAACTTAATCTCAGATAGCCAAAATTCACACTTGCTAAATTTAGCAAACAACTGTTTGTCTCTGAGGACGTTCAAAACAATTCTTAAGTGCTGAGCATGCTCCTGAGGATCCTTAGAATAGATCAAGATGTCATCTATGAAAATCACCACAAATTGATCTAGGTAAGACTGAAATATTCGGTTCATATAATCCATAAATACCGCTGGAGCATTAGTTACACCGAAAGGCATAACCAGAAATTCATAGTGTCCGTAACGCGTTCGAAACGCCGTCTTAGACACATCTGAAGACTTAATACGAATCTGATGGTAACCTGATTGAAGATCAATCTTAGAAAAGACCGTTGCTCCCTTAAGCTGGTCTAGGAGGTCATCAATCCTGGGAAGAGGATACTTGTTCTTGATAGTCACCTTATTAAGTTGACGGTAGTCAATACACAGTCTCATGCTTCCATCTTTCTTCTTGACTAACAAAACTGGAGCACCCCAAGGTGACACACTGGGTCTGATAAAATGCTTCTGGATTAACTCCTCGAGTTGAGATTTCAGCTCTGTTGGTGACATTCTGTACGGTGCCACAGATACTGGCTCCGCTCCTGGAATCAAATCAATTGAAAACTCCACCTCACGCTCTGGAGGCAAACTAGTTACTTCTGAAGGGAAAACATCTAAGTATTCATTCACCACAGGAATATCACTGGGACTTAACTCTGATTCTGAGGCCACAGTGAGCATAACATAGAATCCCTTATCTTGAGCACAAATGAATTGAATTAACTGATGGGTGCGGTTAATCAATTCAGACAGAGCCACACCTTCCGTCGTATCACTTGTCGGCATATAAATACTCTTCTCTGAACATCCAAAGTACACATGGTTAGCAGAGAGCCAATCCATGCCTAAAATCACATCAAGTTGCTCCATCGGGAGACATACTAAATCAACATAATAAGTCTTACTAGACACAGTGATAGGACAGTTTTCACAAACATACTTTGCCTCAATTCCGCCTTCAGTAGCGGTAGATACTAACATTGGAGGGTTCAACGGAGACAAAGGTAATTGCAGCGTCTCAACACATTTATATGAAATAAAAGAACAAGTAGCGCCGCAATGAAAAAGAACTTTTATTGGATTTGTACCCAAATAACACATACCGGCAATCAAATCTTCATTGGCCAAAGACTTTGCACTATCAATGGAGTACACTCTGCCCTTACTGGTAGTTGTTCCTTCAGCTGTTCCTTTAACACGTCTGTTTGGACACTCTGATACAAAATGTCCTGGCTGCTTACATCCATAACAAATACCAGCACCTATCAAGCACTCTCCTTTATGCATCCTACCACACGTCTTGCAAGTAGGATTAGTCCGCAAAGGATGAGATTGTGGAGAGTATGTTTGTTTCCCTCTCTGCGGGGATCCTTTTGGCTTGAGCTTGTCGTGATACTTATCTGACATCCTGCTTTTCTTCCTTTCAAAAGCTGCTGAACTTTCTTTCGAGGTCTTAGCAAGTGCTGCTTCGACCACCAGACTATCATGCACCAGTTCATCGTAACTTGCAGTTCTCTGAAGACTCACTGCTGTGTCGATCTCGCCTCTTAAACCTCTTTTGTACTGGTTCATCTTCCAGACTTCATTCTCAGCATACTCATTGTGTGTAGAATAGTAGGACAACTCTTCAAACTTCTTTGTGAACTCAGCAACCGACATACTACCTTGCTTCAACTCTAAGAACTCTTGCTCCTTCTTTACCTTGGAAGACAAAGGTAAATATTTTTCTAACATCACTTCTTTAAAGTTTACCCAATTTACTTCTACACCGTTCGCTTCCATCTTGCGCTGAGCAGATTCCCACCAGTCTTCTGCTGCGCCTCTGAATTGATTTGTGGCATAAACCACTTTATCCTCTTCTGAACATTCAGCCATTCTAAAGATCTTTTCCATCTGTTTAATCCACTTTCTTGCTTCTTGAGGTTCACCTTCTCCATTAAACTCCGGAGGGTGATGTCTGTTATATTCCCGGAACACTGGGTTACCAATTACGGGAGGAGGTGGTGGCTGTGGATGGAAACCCTGCCCTTGCTGCATCATTTCCATCCATTGCTGTTGAGCTTGGGCCTGTTGCTGAGATTGTTGTTGCATCATCAGCATCATTTGCTGATACTGTAATGCATTCTGAGCTTGTTGCTCTTGATACTGCTGATGCCAGGTCGGCTGTTGCTGTATCATCTGTTCCCATGAGTTCATACTGGGTCCTCCACTTTCATCACTGGCTTGATTAGCACGAGGTCTACCGGGTCCTCTTCTTCTCACAGACATCTTATCCTAGCTGTCATATGCAAGTCAAAGTGATCAGTTTTAACCGAATATAACAGTTAGAATAATGTCCTGGATCCAAGAGGTCCACAAACTTGGATTGTACTTTAATGACCCAAGGCACGGTCTGAATCGACCTACTCTGATACGAAATTGTAACACCCATATAGAGATTGCCTAGGATCTCTTACGAGTTTTAAAATTTCGTACTGGATACATTAAATAAAATACAGAAAATTGGCTTATTAATATACAATGCATAAGTATTTAATACAATCCATAAATCCAATACAAACATTTTCCATAATATACATCATTCATATACAATATCCATAGAAAACATAAGCAGCACGATCAATCTGTAGCTTTCTCTTTACCTTTACGTCGTGCTACCTGCGAAGAACCTGCACCAGAAGGAAAGGGATGAGACATAACGTCTCAGTGAGCTCCTACCCTACCTACTGTTGGCAACCACAGGGAACCTAGGGTCGCCATGCCTACCTTGGCAATCTCGGGGATACCTATGATCGCCAAGTCTCAATCTTACCCATAGAGGGCTATCTGACTGATTCTGCTAAACTGGTGATCAAGGGGAAACCTAGGATCACCTTCTGATAACTGCTAATTGATATCTGATAACTGTCTGAATAAATATTTCCTGACTGATAGTGTAATAGAATATTAACTGATATTTTATGTTAGCTGTTAGCGTTGAACAAGCAATATTATCTGGGTTCATTTTACGGAATGCCCCCGGGTGGAGTAACCCCGAAGCACATTCCCCTGATAACCGGTGAAAATTCCTATCATATCAGGCTAACACCGGACTCCTCTTGTCGTCGTGCGGTCATCCTTGCGGAATAACGCGTCCCACTGGCGTGAACCTCCTGTGTCCCACTGGCGTGAACACAGAAGACACGACTTAATAATAGTCTTAACTTATGCGTATACCTCCCGTGTCCCACTGGCGTGAACGACGGAAGACGCGAATAAATATTCTTTAAGCTTATGCATGAACCTTTCATGTCCCACTGGCGTGAACGATGAAAGTCACGACTTAATGGTATTAATCTTAGTCTTTACTTTGCGTGAACCATTCGTGTCCCACTGGCGTGAACATCGAAGGCCACGGCTAAATCTACTAGTTCTTGAACTCTTAACCTATAAAAGGTTCTAGACTTGAATTCTATATCATTCTTGAGCTTGCACGTACTTAATTGTGTATGAAAAATTGCTTAGTAAGGGATAATCCCCATACTAGCTCTTATATTTCTCTATGATTACTTGTGGATTAAGACATCCATCCTCTCAAGCTTATGCCTATCCTCACTCTATAATAATGTTCTAAACATACTCAAGGATAGGTCTTTAAATGCTCTTTAGCAATGCTTAACCATTACATGTTGTTCCCTGAGTCCGAAGCAGTATTAGAAAGCCGAAACAGTGCAAGTAAAGATGAAAAACAACATTGTTCTGTCCCCTTCAAAATCGTGACACGATTTGGAAATCGTGTCACGATTTCATGCCCAAAAATCGTGTTTGGTTCTGCCTGTGAAATCGTGACACGATTTTACCTGCAGTTGGACAACATAGGGCAAGTTTAAAACATATTTTCCACCATTTTGGCTTATCCAATCATGCCCAAACATCACAACAGCTTAAATGATAAATTCAAAAGCATAACAACAGATTACAACATGTAATGATCAAGAATTACTATCCAAATGGAATTAGGGCTTGAAGTTCATAACTTGTTCATAAATGCTAAAACTCACAAACTTACTCAAACGGGTTCTAAAACCCTATGGAGCTCACCTTAAACCTCCTATTGGTGCTTGATATCTCTGATTCCCTAAGCCTTGGATTTAAGCTACCACTTCTCTTAATTCCTTCCTTGATTCTCCTTGTTACTATCTCTTGTTCTAGCTACACAAACCAAGCTTGCTTGCAAAGTTTTCTCCCAAGAATTGAATTGAGAAAAGATGAGTTTATGGAGAGGGAGTGAGGGCGTGTGATTGAGGGAAGAGAGGAAGAGAATTGCTGATTTTGGATGAGTAGAGGGAAGAAGGAAATGATAGTGGGAAAATATCTAGTTCCCATTTTTAACTAAACTCCCTTTTTGCCATTATTTACCATAATGCCATTGCATCATATTACTAATTTGCCATGCTTCTCAATTGCGTCTAATACTGATAATAGTTGCATCAAAGCGGGATATTACAATCTACCCCCCTTAAAGAAATTTCGTCCTCAAAATTTAGAATCTACCTGAAAATAAATGGGGATAGGTCTCTTGCATCTCTGACTCTTGCTCCCACGTTGCTTCGCCGTCGGGAGAACCTTTCCATACAACCTTAACAATAGGAATTTCTTTGTTCCGCAAAGACTTAACATCACGATCAATTATCTGGTCTGGCTCAGGTTGAAAAGTCAAGTCCGATCTCAAATCAATACTGTCCAGCTCCACTGGTTGGAAAGGATCAGGAATGAATTTCCTTAACTGTGAGACGTGGAAGACATCATGTAATCCTGACATGGCTGGTGGCAGCGCTAACTGATAAGCTGCCGGACCAACACGTCGAAGTATCTGAAATGGTCCAACATATCTTGGACAAAGTTTCTTGGTCCTGAATGCTCCTCTTAGGCCCAACTTAAGTGTAACCTTAAGAAATACATGATCTCCTTCATCAAACTCTAAAGGTCTTCGCCTCCTATCAGCATAACTTTTCTGGCGACTTTGTGCTGTTCTCATTTTATCTTGAATGGACTTAATCTTTAGAGTTGTCTCCTGAAAAATTTCTGGTCCCAAAATACTTTTATCTCCAACCTCAGCCCAGCAAAGTGGGGTTCTACATTTCCTACCATACAGGGCTTCATAAGGTGCCATTCCAATGCTAGAATGGTAACTGTTGTTGTAAGAAAATTCAATCAATGGTAGGTGATCGTTCCAACTTCCTCCATCTTAGGCCCCAGGTACACGGTTCGATTCCCACGGAAGGCATGAAACTCCACTTGGGGGGTGGAGAAGACCATGAGTACATCTCGTCCCTTGAAAGATAGGGAGGCCAGCCCATTGGGAGCCACCGGATGTTACAGTGGTGTACAAAACAAAGCCTAAAGCTTACACAGACAAAACACAAAGCCTCTTATGATAAAAACCGTTTTGACTCAATTCTCTTTTTCAATGTAGTAGCACGTCCTCTCCTTATATAGGCTTCAGAATCTCTCATAATTCTGAATCATATCTTCTTCAAAATACAATTCTGAAATTCTTTGAAGCTCAAAAAGGAAACATATATTTCTGAATAATATTTTGCAAAGATACTTTGAAAATATATTCATCAATAAACACGAATCCAATCTTTAATGAGATCTTCACAGAAAATTATCACACTTCTGGAAACTTCAGCCTGGATAAACCTTGAACAAATCTTCAAAAGATACGCACAGAATTAATCACAAAGAATGCAGAAATCCAGCTTCTGAAAACAGCTTCTGAAGGTCAACACTGGTCAACGTCTGAAGTTCAGCTTCTGAAGGTCAACGCTGGTCAACTTCTGAACAGTGCTTCTGAAGACCTGTTAAGCGTCTGATGAACAGTTCAGAGTCTGAAGGTCAGTTTTGCTTCTGAAGGCCATTCCAGCTTCTGAAACTTCTCAAATCCATTTTTCCAGCTTCTGAAGGACCAAAATGACATCTGAGGACGCTTGCTTGCATACTTTGATTTTATCAAACATTTAGCCAACACATATATATCCAACATAAACTAAATCAAAAATGAATTTATACAAAAAAATATATATACATCTCTGATCTCACATAAAAATAATGGATATTTATGTTTTTAAACATATAAATCAGCATAAATTTAAAGTAAATTTAATATAAATTGTAGAGTTAATAGTAATATTGTATAATGTTAAAAAATAATATATTCTATAGTTGTATTAAGACATTGTGTGTGCATGCGCGTGCGTGCATGTGTTGACAAAATTAATCCAAATCAATAAATTATACATACAATACTTGTTAAACGGTGGTTGATTAAGTTGATGAGGAGTCAACTGACTCGCAATATCGTGAGTTAAACTCTGATGTGATGGCCTTTTTGTTGAGTGATTTGTAAGTACCTCTGTAAGCGCACTCTGAGCCTTGACATCTACCTTGACCTTGGTGAGCCCCCGAAGCCCAACTCACCTAAAGTTTTTTTAATTGGAAGGTTAATTTCAAACTAGAATATGCTTGTTATCAATGTTACAACACATGGAAATCGTAAACAAAGCATTTTCCAGAACACTTCTAGTTGAGTAAAAAAAGTTGGAAAATTTGAAATACTTGGACATATCTACAGCCAACATTTCTGGTATGATTCTTGATTTATTAAACTTGAACAGGCTTGACACATTTCTTCTTTTAAAGAATCTCTTAAGAGGCCAAATCCCTTCAAGAATAGGGAAATTGAAATCGTTGAAAGCTATTAATTTATCAAGTAATGAGCTCATAGGTCCAATTCCATCAGAAATAGCAATGTTGCACGACCTAGATGAGCTGAGACTCATGGATAACAAGTTGAATGGTGAAATTCCAAAAGGAATTGGTGAGCTTCCAAAACTTACCAATTTCATTGTTTTCAACAATTCATTCGGTGGTACATTACCATCAAAACTGGGTTCTAACTGGCTACTACAAAGACTTGACATTTCAAGAAATTCACTTCAAGGTTCAATGATACCTATGTACATTTGCAGAGGCAACAACCTTGTTACGTTGAATCTCTTCAACAACAAATTAACAACACTCTTTCACCATCACTTGCCAACTGCAGCTCCTATAGCACCCTAAATCCCCGAGACTAATAAACGAATTTAAATCACACAAGCATCAACATCAGCATGTTACTATTCAACAAAACTCATGCCAATTTCTCATAAATAAAATTTCATCAACAATATACTCAGATCACAACAGAATAAACATCTCAACAATATAATATCTCGGGTCTCATCGAAATAAATCTCAGGCATAAGTACATCAATATCATGATCACATAGATCTCTCATAATAATACAAAACAAAATATTAAAAATCCCCAAGACTCCTAGATCAGAGCACCTAATCTAGAAATCCTCAAAAGCAAAATAACAGGAGTATGCATAACATCATCCTCATCAAATACTCACAATCAGCTACTCCTCAAACTGCAAGTCTACATCACGAGGATGCATGCGACAACAAAGCCACTGAAGGGTAAGATATACGTTCAACAAAGAGGATCAATAAATGCATGTAAGTTTCAGGCAACATCAACAACATATAAGCATTTAACATAATAAGCCTGGTTAACATCTTACCACATTCATAACTCGTTCATAATTCATTAACAATTTAGTTTCATCAACATTTCAAAACAAGGTTCATATACTATACATAGCATATTCACATTGACGGAAAATTATCAACTCAATTATACATCGTCAACAATAATCAAGAGCCTAGTTTAAGTCATCAACATATAATTATCAACTCATCTTTACATCATTCACATTTCTCCATCAATTCAATTATAAGACATTCACATCTCATCAATAACATCAATTATAAATTTACCACATAAATGCACAAGTTCACACCAAAACATTTCCACATAAGACTCATCATGTTCATGCAATGAGCCTAACACGACACTAAATGTATGTGCTACCAAAGTTTGGATATCAGAGGTCTATTACTGAGTGATCCCACGACATGTTGGATTATCAAATCCCTCGGCATGTTGGCTTGTTCAGAAGTATGTTACTGAACTACCCTCGACATGTTGGTGACTCTTAAAGTCGCTCGGCATGGTTGTAACACCCATATAGAGATTGCCTAGGATCTCTTACGAGTATTAAAATTTCGTACCAGATACATTAAATACAATACAGAAAATTTACATTTAATTATACATATTAGGAGTCATCATACAATTCTTTATCCGATACACTTCTTCTCTACAATATACAACATACTACATCATCTTAAACATATATATACATAAGCAAATAGTCAGCACGATCAATCCAAAGCCTTCTCTTTACCTTTACGTCGTGCTACCTGCGAACCTGCACCAGAAGGAAAGCGATGAGACATGATGTCTCAGTGAGCTCCTACGCTACCAACTGTTGGCAACCACGGGGGTAACCTAGGGTCGCCGTTCCTACTCTTGGCAATCTTGGGGATACCTATGATCGCCGTCATTCTTTACTTACTTCGCGATCAAGGGGAAAATCTAGGATCGCTGCATGTCTTAATCATTTCTCATTATAATCTAACTTGAACTTATACTTAGTGATCTGGGGGACATCCTATGATCACTTCTCGTTCACTAGGAACTAACTGTCATTTACCCAATATATGTAAATATACATATTCATCTTTTCATATCTTTAAGTTAGAGGTTAGCGTTGAACAATCAATAATTATCTGAGTTCATTTTATGGAGTGCATCCGGGTGGAGTAACCCCGAAGTACATCTCCCTTCTTACCGGTGAAAATTCCTATCATATCAGGCTAACACCGGACTCCTCTTGTCGTCGTGCGGTTATCCTTGCGGAATAACGTGTCCCACTGGCGTGAACCTCCTGTGTCCCACTGGCGTGAACAACAGAAGACACGACTTAATAATAATCTTAACTTACGCGTATACCTCCCGTGTCCCATTGGCGTGAACGTCGAAAGACGCGAATTAATATTCTTTTAACTTATGCATGAACCTTTCGTGTCCTACTGGCGTGAACGACGAAAGTCACGACTTAATAATTCTTTGAAATTGATCATACCAATCTATAATATTCCTTAAAGGGATAAATCTTCTAATACTTGACATTTGAACCTATAGTCATAGGCTTATCGTTCTCATAAGCCGCTGCTTGATTATTGAAAATATTCCATAGCTTAAATAACTTTATTCTTGCATTTCTAATGCTTTGCCCAATCCTTAATCCATCCATTCCTTAAATGTTGAAATCTCCTTCCGGATATGTCAAGAATGGTGTTTTTCTTAGAAATTTAAGTTCTCATTGAAAACGGTTATTAAAAGCCTCGCCGAACGCGTTTACAGCACCCAGAACGAACCAGAACAGACCTGAGCTGTCTGCCTGATTTCGCTGAGCGAAAGGTTGGCGAAATGAGGCAGGGAAAAATGCTGGAAATCGCCGTAATCTCGCCCCGAGTTCGCCGGGCGAAAATGACAGTTCAAAACCTGTTAAAAATGTGATTTTTCCACCATTTTGACATATCTAATCATACCCAGGCATCCCAACAGTATAAGGAATGAATTTCTAATACAAATTGATAGTTTAAAACATGATTAATCAAGGAATTGGCAACCATATGAGATTAGGGTAAAATTTCTAAACTTAGCTCAAAATGTAAAATACTCTCAAACTTACTCAAGCGGGTTCTAAAACCCTGTGGAGCTCACCTTAACCTCAATTGGTGCTTAATGGTTTCTGAACTTCAAGCTCTAACTTGCTCCTACTCCTTTCCTTAATTCTTCCTTGTTTCTCCTTTTTCTTTCTTTTGCTCTATCTTCCAACACAAGTTTTCTAGTAATAACTTCACAAGAATTTAATGAACTTTTGATGGGTTGTGGCAAATAGGGAGGAGGGCGTGTGAGTTAGAGGGAGAGGAGAGAAATTTTCTGGTTTTGGAAGAGTGAAAGAATGAAAAAGATAGAAAGAAAATATCTTGCTTCTTGTTTAATAATCTTCCCATTTCAAAATATTTACTATAATGCCATTGCTTCATATTTTCAAATTTGCCATGCTTGCATAATGAGTTCTTAACACTGATAACTGATACTTATAAGCGGGATATTACAATACCCCCCTTAAAGAAATTTCGTCCTCGAAATTTAGAATTTACCTGAAAATAGGTGCGGATAGTTCTCTTGCATCTCTGACTCTAACTCCCACGTTGCTTCACCGTCGGGAGAACCTTTCCAGACAACCTTAACAATTGGAATTTCTTTGTTCCTCAAGGACCTAACATCACGATCAACTATCTGATCTGGCTCAGGTTGAAAGGTCAAATCTGATCTCAAATCAATACTGTCCAGCTCTACCGGTTGAAAAGGATCGGGAATGAATTTCCTTAATTGAGAGACGTGAAAGACATCATGTAAACCTGACATGGCCGGTGGCAGCGCTAACTGATAAGCTGCTGGACCGACACGCTTGAGTATCTGAAATGGTCCAATATACCTTGGACAAAGTTTCTTGGTTCAAAATGCTCCTCTTAAACCCAACTTGGGTGTAACTTTAAGGAACACATGGTCTCCTTCTTCAAATTCCAAAGGCCTTCGCCTTTTGTCTGCATAGCTTTTCTGGCGACTTTGGGCTATTCTCATCTTATCCTGAATGGATTTAATCTTTAGGGTCGTCTTCTGAATTATTTCAGGTCCCAAAATGCTCTTATCTCCGACCTCAGCCCAACAAAGTGGGGTTCTACATTTCCTACCATACAAGGCTTCATAAGGTGCCATTCCGATACTAGAATGGTAACTGTTGTTGTAAGAAAACTCAATCAAAGGTAGGTGATCATTCCAACTTCCCCCATCTTCTAGGATACATGCACGTAACATATCCTCTAATATCTGAATAGTCCTCTCGGATTGACCGTCTGTTTGAGGATGATGGGACGTGCTCATCTTTAATCTTGTTCCTAAAGCCTTCTGAAAAGCTTTCCAAAAGTGGGATGTGAAGATCGGATCTCTATCAGATACAATACTAGCAGGAACACCATGAAGTTTCACAATCTCCGAGATAAATAATTCGGCATACTGAGAGGCTCGGTAAGTAGTCCTAACCGGCAAGAAATGAGCTGACTTGGTTAACCGGTCCACTATTACCCAAATGGAGTCATGTCCTCGTTGTGTTCGAGGTAGTCCACTCACAAAATCCATAGTTATCTCTTCCCATTTCCATTGAGGAATTTCCAAAGGTACTAACATTCCTGCAGGCCTTTGATGTTCAATCTTCACCTGCTGACATACAATGCATCGCGTTACAAATTCCGCAATGTCCTTCTTCATGCTAGGCCACCAATAATCTCTCTTCAAATCTTGATACATCTTGGTGGTACCTGGATGAATGCTAAAACTGCTCTTGTGCGCTTCCTCTAAAATCAACCTTTTTAACTCCACATCATTCGGAACATAAATTCTTCCTTCAAACAGTAGCATTCCATCGTGTGCTAAAGAAAACTCCAGTTGGCCAACTCTTCTTTGGAGATCCATATCCATAGATTGCGCTTGTGCAATCCTAGATCGTAGGTCGCACGAAATCTCTAACTTGTTCAACAAAATGCCACCTTCTAACTCGGTAACATGGAGATTAAGATCCCTAAACTTTTCATATAGCCCACATGTATGCATCATCACTTCAGCCTTAACTAAAGTCTTTCGACTCAAAGCATCTGCTACCACATTTGCCTTTCCTGGGTGGTATTTCAAATCAAAGTCAAAATCCTTCAAGTATTCCATCCATCGTCTCTGGCTCATATTCAAGTCTCGTTGATCAAACAAATATTTCAAACTTTTATGATCACTAAACAAATCAAACTGTGCACCATACAAATGATGCCTCCACACTTTCAATGCAAAGACTATAGCCGCTAACTCTAGATCATGAGTGGGGTAATTCTCTTCATGAGTCTTGAGCTGTCTAGACGCATATGCTATCACATTCTCTCCTTGCATAAGAACACTACCCAGTCCTTTAGAGGATGCATCGCAGAAAACGGTGTATCTCCTTTCAGGATCTGGTATTGCCAACACTGGTGCTTTAGTCAACTTTCTTTTCAAAACTCTGAAGCTCTCTTCACATTCTTCGTCCCAAATAAAGGGCACATTCTTCCTGGTGAGACGTGACAGAGGCAAGGCAATCTGAGAAAACTTCATAATAAACCGTCGGTAATAACCTGCCAAGCGTAAAAAGCTCCTGACTTCTGCCACATTCTTGGGTCTTTCCCAACTGAGTACAGCTTCAACTTTGGATGGATCAACGGCTACTCCTCCTTGAGAAATAACGTGACCCAAAAACTTAATCTCGGATAACCAGAATTCACACTTGCTAAATTTAGCGTACAACTGCTTGTCTCTGAGGACATTAAAAACAATTCTCAAGTGCTGAGCATGCTCCTGAGGATCCTTGGAATAGATCAAGATATCATCTATAAAAATCACCACGAACTGATCCAGGTAAGGCTGAAATATTCTGTTCATATAATCCATAAATACAGCTGGAGCGTTAGTTACACCGAAAGGCATTACCAGAAATTCATAGTGCCCGTAACGCGTACGAAACGCCGTTTTAGACACATCTGAAGACTTGATACGGATCTGATGATAACCTGATCGAAGATCAATCTTAGAAAATACCGTTGCTCCTTTAAGCTGATCTAGAAGATCATCAAATCTGGGAAGAGGATATTTGTTCTTGATAGTCACTTTATTCAATTGACGGTAGTCTATACACAGCCTCATACTTCCATCTTTCTTCTTGACTAACAGAACTGGAGCACCCCAAGGTGACACACTGGGTCTGATAAAATACTTCTGAATTAACTCCTCGAGTTGAGATTTCAGTTCTTTAAGCTCTATAGGTGACATTCTATACGGTGCCACAGATACTGGCTCCGCTCCTGGAATTAAATCAATAGAGAACTCCACCTCACGCTTTAGAGGTAAACTAGTTACTTCAGAAGGAAAAACATCTAAGTACTCATTCACAATAGGAATATCACTGGGACTTAACTCGGACTCTGAAGCCACAGTGAGCATCACATAAAATCCCTTATCTGGGGCACAAATAAATTGGATTAACTGATGGGTGCGGTTAATCAATTCAGACAGAGCCACACCTTCCGTCGTATCACTTGTCGGCATATAAATACTCTTTTCGGAACATCCAATGTACACATGGTTAGAGGAGAGCCAATCCATGCCTAAGATCACATCAAGTTGCTCCATCGGGAGACACACTAAATCAACATAATAAGTCTTACTAGACACAGTGATAGGACAGTTTTCACAAACATAGCTTGCTTCAATTCCGCCTTTAGTAGCGGTAGATACTAACATTGGAGGATTCAACGGAGACAAAGGCAATTGCAGCGTCTCTACACATTTATATGAAATAAAAGAACAAGTAGCGCTGCAATCAAAAAGAACTTTTACTGGATTTGAACCAAGATAACACATACCGGCAATCAAATCTTCATTAGCCAAAGCCTTTGCGCCATCAAGGGAGTATACTCTGCCCTTACTAGTGGTTGTTCCTTCAGCTGTTCCTTTACCATGCCTATTAGGACACTCTGATATAAAATGTCCTGGCTGCTTACATCCGTAACAAATACCAGCTCCTAACAAGCACTTTCCTTTGTGCATCCTACCACACGTCTTGCATGTAGGATTAGTCCGTGAAGGATTAGATTGTGGAGAGTATGTCTGTTTCCCTCTCTGAGGGGATCCTTTTGGCATGAGCTTGTCATGATACTTATCTGACATTCTACTCTTCTTCTTTTCAAAAGCTGCCGCTCTTTCTTTCGAGGCCTTAGCAAGTCCTGCTTCAACCACCAAACTATCATGCACCAGTTCATCGTAACTTGCAGTTCTCTGCAGACTCACTGCAGTGTCAATCTCGCCTCTTAAACCTCGTTTATACTGATTCATCTTCTAGACTTCGTTCTCAGCATACTCATTATGTGTAGAATAATAGGACAGCTCTTCAAACTTCTTAGTGAATTCAGCAACCGACATGCTACCTTGCTTCAACTCTAGGAAATCTTGCTCCTTCTTTACCTTGTAAGACAAAGGTAAATATTTTTCCAACATCACTTCTTTAAAGTTCAACCAGTTCACTTCTACATCATTCGCTTCCATCCTGCGCTGAGCAGATTCCCACCAATCTTCTGCTGCGCCTCTGAGTTGATTTGTGGCATAGACCACTTTGTCCTCTTCTGAACACTCGGCCATTCTAAAGATCATTTCCATCTGTTTAATCCACTTCCTAGCTTCCTGAGGTTCACCTTCTCCATTAAACTCCGGAGGGTGATGTCTATTATATTCCCGAAACACGGGGTTACCAATTGCGGGAGGAGGTGGTGGCTGTGGATGGAAACCCTGCCCTTGCTGCATCATTTCCATCCATTGTTGTTGAGCCTGAGCCTGTTGCTGAGCTTGTTGTTGCATCATCAGCATCATTTGCTGATACTGTAATGCATTTTGAGCTTGCTGCTCTTGATACTGCTGCTGCCAGGCCTGCTGCTGCTGTATCATTTGTTCCCACGAATTCATACTTGGTCCTCCACTTTCATCACTGGCTTGATTAGCACGAGGTCTACCGGGTCCTCTTCTTCTCCCAGACATCTTATCCTAGCTGTCATATACAAGTCAAAGTGATCAGTTTTAACTGAATATAACATTTAGAATAATGTCCTGGATCCAAGAGGTCCACAAACTTGGATTGTACTTTAATGACCCAAGGCACGGTCTGAATCGACCTGCTCTGATACCAAATTGTAACACCCATATAGAGATTGCCTAGGATCTCTTACGAGTATTAAAATTTCGTACCGGATACATTAAATACAATACAGAAAATTTACATTTAATTATACATATTAGGAGTCATCATACAATTCTTTATCCGATACACTTCTTCTCTACAATATACAACATACTACATCATCTTAAACATATATATACATAAGCAAATAGTCAGCACGATCAATCCAAAGCCTTCTCTTTACCTTTACGTCGTGCTGTTGGTATAAGCCCTAGAGGCCAATAGTTTATGTCAAACTTTTATATGTATCATGACTTTTATTATTGAATAAAATATGGCGTTCTTTATTACACTTGTTATAAGATAAATAAAGTCCCTAGAATAGTTAGTTCATGTGATGGAATATTAAGTGTGACTTAATCATGAGATTACATCAACAGAAAGAACACTATTCTTAAATGTATCCGTAGTCAAGCTTTAATATGAATTGGGATAATATTAAAGCATGGAGACTATTATGTATGTAGACTGATGACCACATCTCATGGGTCATGAATATGAGATATTAAGTCTATACATAGGTATAAGTATTAGGAGTAATATTCATACTGGATTGACCCATCGTGAGAATACAACATAGTATGTTATGAAATCGTCATAAGTTATTCTCACAATGATAATAGTGTATATCACTCTTAGACCTGAAACCACTATGATCCCTAGATGTGGACTCAAGTGTTTTATTGCCATTCAAACGTTGTCTGTAACAAGATGACTATAACGTTGGTTAATGGGCACTTGACGAATCATGCTGAGGGACATGAGTGTCCTAGATGGGATTTGTCCTTCCTCATAACAGGAGATATATCTTTAGGCCTCTTGATGGAATATGACTGGAAAAATGCATGGCCATGCCGAATTAAGTCAATATGAGATATTGGACTTATTCGTTGTTCAGTATATTTCGGGATCAAGAAATATAAATATTGAGCAAGCAAGGGTGACGTAATCTATGCCTTGTGTTCAATAAAGATATCAGGACAAAGGAGTAATCGCACACATAGATATTATCATGGAAAAGGTTTTGTCAGATCACTTGACATTCTTGTCACTTGGGTAGCAGTGATGTGTTGCTAGATACCGCTCACTGTTTATAATATTAAATATAGGATTTAATATTATTGCCAACGTTACAAGAACCTATAGGGTCACACACAAAAGAACGGTAAAAAGGAGAAATATAAGTAGTACTTATATGATGGGGTACGTTTAGCAATAGGCGCTAATTAGTTAGCGGAAGCTGATGGGCTAATGGGCTTTTGAAGCTCAAGCTGATTTTGTGCAGCAAGGAGTTCTATAAATAGAAGCTCTAGTGCTGAAATTAGCTAGTGCTTTTTCGTCTAACCCTAGAGCAAAACCGTAACCCTTATTCTCTCCCTAACCTCTGATCGCTTGGCTAGCACCGGGAACCAGAGGAAGCTGTTCGTGTGGACGAGTAGAGGCTTCGCTTACTTGCCTAGCTGTGATCAAAGAAACAGTTTCTGCATTACCAAGAGGTAACAATTCTATCACTGATTCATGTGATATTCGTAATGATCCAAGGAAAGGAAATCAAAATTTTTAAACTTCCGCTGCACTTTATATGTCGATTTCCTTTCATATAACAAATATTTAATTATTATATTTTAAATGTTATGTGAGTCAAACTGAATTTATGTTATTTTCAAGTTAACAATTGTTAATATATGTATTATTTACTGTCTAAGAAAGCTTGTGTATTAAAATATATAATTTTTACTTCAATTAATGCATTGTAAGGAGGAATTTTTTTGAAAAACGTGCAAGGAGGAGTATAATTATAATAACAAGATAAAATATTTCTATAAGATCAAACATATATTTGAAAAAGTAACCATAGACTTGTCAGGGAATGTTAAATACCACACACATAAACTTAATTTCAATGAAATAGAACTTTAAATAAATAAAAAGATAAAAATACCAAGGTATTAAAGACAAAAAAATTAATAAAACAAAGAAGCATAATTTTATTCAATTCTTTCGATTACAAGAATCATTAATTTATTAATATCACTCATTATTTGAAACACAACAAAGTTTCTACTAAAAAAAGGAAGAAGACAGTGGTTGAACAGGAGCAGGGGTTGGGGTTGGGGTTGGTGGGTGATGAGGATGAGGTCTGTGGCGTTCAATGTGTGGTTGATCTAGACTATTAGATGGAATGGGGGATAGAGATGGTGGTTGAACGGGGGCCTTTCTTGGGGTAGATGGGTGATGGGGAGGATGTTTATTGTGATGATGGTCTAGACGAAGAGAATGAATATCGGAAGAAGATTGTGGTTGAACAGGAGCAGGGGTTGGGGTTGGTGGGTTGTGAAGATGAGATATGTGGCGTTCAATGTGTTGATGATCTACACTATTAGATGAAATAGGGGATGGAGACGGTGGCTGAACAGGGGCCTTTCTTGGGGTGGATGGGTGATGGGGAGGATGTTTATTGTGATGATGCTCTAGACGAAAAGAATTAATATTGGAAGAAGATGGTGGTTGAATAGGAGAGGGGGTTGGGGTTGGTGGGTGATGAGGATGATGTCTGTGGCGTTCAATTTGCAGATTATCTAGACTATTAGATGAAATGGGGGATGGAGACGGTGGGTGAATGTAACACCCATACTAACTGTAACTAGTATGTTAGCATGTGCGTTAAACTGATACTGGATACATTCAAAATTTTCAATAATAATATTACATCACAACAGAATAAATACATGTTTTCTCGTTTGTACAATAATCCAATACTGTTACAATACTTTTACAAATGTCCATTAAGCTTCTGAGCTGGTACACAACGAACAAACGCACTCCATCCAGTACCTCTATGAAGATCTTCGTCACGAATCTCTGACTAACCTGTAAACCTGCACCAGAAGGAATGGGATGAGACATAATGTCTCAGTGAGCTCTACCCAACCTACTGTTTGGCAACCACAGGGAACCTAGGGTCGCCATGCCTACCATGGCAATCTTGGGGATTTCCTATGATCGCCAAGTCTTTTATCTGCCTATGACTATAAGTTCTCATGTAACTATAACTTGAACTGCCTATAACCTTTGCTGTGACCATCTATAACCATAACTGTAATCTGCCTATAACTTTAACTTAGTGATCGAGGGGAAACCTAGGATCACTTTCTGATGACTGTCTATAACTATAACTATGAGTTTCCTGTGACTATAACTGTAACTGTAACTTTGACTATAACTATAAAACATAAAACATATACACAGTTCGATAGCAGTTTTATGTTAGCTGTTAGCGTTGAACAAACAATTAATCTGAGTTCATTTTACGGAGTGCGGCCCGGGTGGAGTAACCCCGAGGACAGCTCCCTATGAACCGGTGAAATTCCTATCATATCAGGCTAACACCGGACTCCCTATGAAACGTGTGGACAACCCTCTCGGAGAAGTCCCATCCGGCGAAACCCGGAGTCTGATGAACACGCCCTATGACTGTGAAACGTGCAAGCACGCCAATATCTTTAATCTTTAATTCTTTAACTTTAACGTACGAACATATAATCTGTTACTATAATCATATGACATTCCTGTAACTTATAATCTATAACCTATGATTCTTGGCTTATCGTTCTCATAAGCCACCTATAATCGTTGGAGAACCAACACTATAAACCTTATCTGTAACTATGATTGTAGAAACATTCCTATAATCCTCGTATTCTAAACTGAATACCTCTATGATTTCTTATACCTAAAGTAGGTTCTTGACTTAGTAAAGTCGTCTGCATTTCCTAAGAGTTAACAACTCACGTGCAAGGAATCTATCCATTAATCCTTACACTCATACTATAATTCTCATTTTCCTATCAAAGGATTCGACATATCGTTATCATATGCCATCTTAGGATTATCCATTCAATTAACCCTCATACTCATCATGCGTTGCTAATCCCGTGTTCATTTTATTCCGTATACGTTATATGCCCTCGGATATGCCCACAATGGTGTTTTTCTTATAAAATAAGGTTTTCTTTGAAAATGGTTACCAAAAGCCTCGCCTGACACGTGCACAGGTCACAGAACGAAGCAGAAAAGTCATAAACATGCTGCCCATTTTCGCTGGGCGAAATCCATTTCGCTGGGCGATTTGAGGCAGGGAAAATTTGGTGAAAATCGTCGTATTCTCGCCCTGCGATCGCCGAGCGAAATTGACAGTTCAATACTAGTTCAAAACATGATTTTTCCACCATTTTTGACATAATAAGGCATACCCAAGCACTATAACATCATAAGGAATGATTTACAACTATAAATTGATTGATTAAAACAAGTTGAACAAGGAATTTGCAAGCAATAGGGATTAAGGTAACAATTACCAACTTTAATCAAAATGAACAAAACTCATCAAACACTCACAAAGTGGGTTCTAAAACCCCTAGGAGCTCACCTTAGATTTGGTTTGATGCTGGTTTAACCTTAAGCTTCAAACTCTAGCTTGATCTCTTTCTCAAAACCCTAGCTTTTGCCCCTTTTTCCTTTCTTTCATCCTTGCTCCTTTTACTTCCAAATTGGCTCAAGAGTCACCAAAGTGTGCTTGCATGCTGATTTGGGGCAAGATTAGAGGTTGGAGGTAGATGATTGAAGAGAAGAGAGAGTGGCGTGGGAGTAGAGAGAGAAGGAGAGGGAATTGTGGTTTCTAGAGAGAGGAAAAGAATGAGAAAATGAAGAAATATGGGTTATTACCCTTTTTATAAAAATCTCCACACGACAATTACCAAATTGCCCTTCGCTTAATATCTCTGATGCATCGTCTCAATACTGGTAAATATCCAAGTGTTAAGCGGGGTATTACACTCTACCCCCCTTAAAGAAATTTCGTCCTCGAAATTTAGAAATTCCTTCGAAGATCCTGAAAAGATAAATCCTTTCTACCTCTTTCTCTACTATGAAAATTTCCAATCCTTTAAGCTTGTTGGAACTTCATGGAAACTCCATGGCCTGACATGTAGATTATTCACGCATCCCGATTAAACTATACTGGTTAAAACTTGTTCTTTAGCCATGATTTCCATTTCTGTAAATCAAAACATGTGACAATCTCTTTCCGACTGAAAGGTCTGACGTATAATACATAACTATCACTTGTTAGGACATATGGTTATCTGAACCATGACTATGATCTCTGTTCGACATTTTCCTTACCAATCCACTTTAAAATTGTTAAGTCTCGGATTTCCTTTACTAAATTCTATCAGTTCTTCTTTAATTGACAATTCCATATTAACCTGAAGATGTTGAGTCATTCTGTTTTTCCTCAATTGTCTCAATTTTCCGAGGAATCTATTACATTGTTTTCAGTTCAAAAGAATTCCTGTCTATAACTTTCGTCTCGTAAGACGACCTGTTACTGTTACATTTGTTTCATCCTTTACATAGGTTAGTCTTGCACCGCAAGCATCTGCTATAGAGTATCTTTAAACGAAGTGAAGTCTATTACAACTACCTTCACGTTTCAAATATAAGGTGGCGACTGAACTTATGGTTTACGTTCCTTTCTTTCTGTTGTCCTGGTGTAGCTATTATCACAACCATAAGCATTGCTCACATTCCCACTGCGGAAATCCTTTAAGGTCGAGAAATCTTATGAGCCACTCGTGCTCCGATTAATAAATCAACAATAACATGTAGCCAAAGGTCTTAGGAACCTTCTTCTTTACCAATACTTTCAAACTTATGAAAATCCAGTATAAGTGACGTGTGGCATAAGCCGTCCCACATATCATCATAAAATATAGTCCATAACACATAGCTTCTATACATGATCGAGCACGTGTACACTCCTATCGGGTACACAGTACGCCGCATCATCATTGTCCAATTAACGGGACATCATACTTAGTCAACATGTACTTGAGTCGATGCCACGTCAACCAAGGTCATTCTTTTAGCTCTTAACCCATGCTTGTACTCATTGAGTATCCACACCCCCTTTACGTAACTATGATTACGTCCCTTAGACGTTATAACTTATTTTGTTCAAGAGCATTAACCGTTTTAGAAAAGAAAACTCTATTCTGATCGCTATCAAAATAGCACTTTAAAACTCTTAGTCCTTTAATACATAACTCGAATTCACGTAGCCTTTTACTATAAACTATGAGTAATCTTCGGATCGGTGAAATACATTTCATTCCTTTAACTGTGAACATTAAGTTCCAGAATTCCGAACTCCTCAATTGAGATTTGTTCAATAACAACAAACTTGTCTGCTTAAGACTTTCCTGTTAAAACATTACCAACTGCGTACCACGATTACTAATACATGTCTCACGACTATAAATATGTTACACCACTGTCTAAGTAGTATAAGCTCTGCCCGATCAGTATACATAATACTAATCATAACCTGTTACATGCGACATGCTAGCATAACGTGGATACGATGCGGAAAGACTTCATACCATGGCATAATTCCTTCTTGGTTAAACTTACTATTCAAGTTGACTTAAAGTTACTGAGCTGAAACAGCTAGATTACCGTATTAGACGTGGCTTTCCTCGCTATGTACTTATTGTGCTAGAAACACATCCTTTAAATTTCTCATACAACTTCGATTCTCTTAAAATTTCTTGTTAGAACTAATGACAAATTCAAGTCATCACTACTTACAAATATTCTGTAACTTGAAAATTAATCTCTGAATACCTTTCCCGTAATTCGTCTGGCAAGGACTTCACAAACGTCCTTTTCTCTAAACTTCAGCTTTGATTTGTCTGTTAACTCATAATTGGATTTCTTCTCCGCTGCGCAACTCTGATTTAAACAATTCGCCTTGGAATAAAAGTAGTACACCACTATTATCATATAAAATCTCCTTGGCCAATCCTTTGACTTTGTATTTCCTTTTTGGACATAAACAATGTTCTTACTTTCACGAAAGTACGCCGAAATCTATAAACAGTCTTTAACAATAAATACGAGCCCAACGATGCTCCTGTTAAAACAACTTAAGTTCATACATTTTTCACTTGTGGTAACTTCTAGAAACATTCTATGACTTCCGGAAATTCTCATCTTTCATATACTTAATCGATTAATGAATCGAGTCTCATCCTATAATTATCCGTAGGGATTTCACATCCACAATCTTTTTCCAAGACACTTAGGTCCACATAATTCTACCATAACTCTTGGTTACTCCTCGGGTTTCTCCGGGAATAATCCGTCTGGATAACTTTTACCGGCTCTCTTGTAAATTCAAACACATGATCCACCTCTTCGAGTACCCGACTAATAAATCTATAAGCTTCAATACTTAGTATTTTCCATTGGATCCTTCCTATAACTTATTACTGTATTCCCAATTCCATTTTAATCTTGTTGTCTGAACAATAGTCCATATATCTTCTCGACCGTTGCCCTCTTCATGGTTTCAAACAATCCGAGGTCTGTATTTCCACTATCTTTATCACATACCATCACAAGATGTTCTTCGTCGGCTTACCCGATTACTTGTGTAAGGAACCCATCAAAATAAAACATAGAACTCCTTAACCTCAACCATAACTTTAACTGTAACTTGCACGTTAGTGACGATCTTCCTGCTGCTAGAGCCTCTCAGTAGTTCTTGGCTAATTCCTACTTAATCCTCGAAACCGGCCTGCTATAATCCGACAACAAACGATTTAATCTTTAATCCATACCCTTACCGGGGGTTTCCTTTACTTATCACTACGCTCGCATTCTTCATACCAAGCATCTTGGTGTCCCATAATAAAGGAAGATAACCTGTTCCATCTGTTCACTAATTCGTTTAATCCATAAATGAGCCTCTTACCTATCAAATATTTAAATCTCATCCGATCCACGTGCGCAAGTCCTTCCATCCTTACACACTATGTCCTTACTGGAATTCCAGAGCTTCCGATAAGTAATTGATCATTCCTTAGTCCAAGTCGCTGGGTTTGGTACCGTAATTCTTTACCTCTGTACCCGGAATCAGACTCTATTCCACCTTAACTTTTCAAATTGCGGTTCCCGTTGAGATTCCAAAACATTCCTTAGGGTATTTCCATAGTTCTTTACTGTTCATGTCTCCTCGGAGAAGGCATCGTTTAATAATGCGTCCAACTAGTTACGGTACCTGACCTTACTCTTTAATACCTCTTATATTCCTGGAACTTTGCCATTAACTGGCTCAGTTACTTCACTGTTAGAGAACCATCCTTTGACATAAAACACTTCCAAATTCGTCTTAGAATCTGACGTCTTAACCTTCGCCCTTCTTACACTTCTTTCCTCCTTGGTCACATTCAGCTCTCGGACATTTATCCTAACTGTCATATACTAGACTGAGTTGATCAGGCTCAACTAGATGTGACCTTTAGAACAACATCCGGAACCCAATGATTCCACTACTTTTATTGAATCTTAAATGACCATGGCACGGTCTGAATCGACCTGCTCTGATACCAATTGTAACACCCATACTAACTGTAACTAGTATGTTAGCATGTGCGTTAAACTGATACTGGATACATTCAAAATTTTCAATAATAATATTACATCACAACAGAATAAATACATGTTTTCTCGTTTGTACAATAATCCAATACTGTTACAATACTTTTACAAATGTCCATTAAGCTTCTGAGCTGGTACACAACGAACAAACACACTCCATCCAGTACCTCTATGAAGATCTTCGTCACGAATCTCTGACTAACCTGTAAACCTGCACCAGAAGGAATGGGATGAGACATAATGTCTCAGTGAGCTCTACCCAACCTACTGTTTGGCAACCACAGGGAACCTAGGGTCGCCATGCCTACCTTGGCAATCTTGGGGATTTCCTATGATCGCCAAGTCTTTTATCTGCCTATGACTATAAGTTCTCCTGTAACTATAACTTGAACTGCCTATAACCTTTGCTGTGACCATCTATAACCATAACTGTAATCTGCCTATAACTTTAACTTAGTGATCGAGGGGAAACCTAGGATCACTTTCTGATGACTGTCTATAACTATAACTATGAGTTTCCTGTGACTATAACTGTAACTGTAACTTTGACTATAACTATAAAACATAAAACATATACACAGTTCGATAGCAGTTTTATGTTAGCTGTTAGCGTTGAACAAACAATTAATCTGAGTTCATTTTACGGAGTGCGGCCCGGGTGGAGTAACCCCGAGGACAGCTCCCTATGAACCGGTGAAATTCCTATCATATCAGGCTAACACCGGACTCCCTATGAAACGTGTGGACAACCCTCTCGGAGAAGTCCCATCCGGCGAAACCCGGAGTCTGATGAACACGCCCTATGACTGTGAAACGTGCAAGCACGCCAATATCTTTAATCTTTAATTCTTTAACTTTAACGTATGAACATATAATCTGTTACTATAATCATATAACATTCCTGTAACTTATAATCTATAACCTATGATTCTTGGCTTATCGTTCTCATAAGCCACCTATAATCGTTGGAGAACCAACACTATAAACCTTATCTGTAACTATGATTGTAGAAACATTCCTATAATCCTCGTATTCTAAACTGAATACCTCTATGATTTCTTATACCTAAAGTAGGTTCTTGACTTAGTAAAGTCGTCTGCATTTCCTAAGAGTTAACAACTCACGTGCAAGGAATCTATCCATTAATCCTTACACTCATACTATAATTCTCATTTTCCTATCAAAGGATTCGACATATCGTTATCATATGCCATCTTAGGATTATCTATTCAATTGACCCTCATACTCATCATGCGTTGCTAATCCCGTGTTCATTTTATTCCGTATACGTTATATGCCCTCGGATATGCCCACAATGGTGTTTTTCTTATAAAATAAGGTTTTCTTTGAAAATGGTTACCAAAAGCCTCGCCTGACACGTGCACAGGTCACAGAACGAAGCAGAAAAGTCATAAACATGCTGCCCATTTTCGCTGGGCGAAATCCATTTCGCTGGGCGATTTGAGGCAGGGAAAATTTGGTGAAAATCGTCGTATTCTCGCCCTGCGATCGCCGAGCGAAATTGACAGTTCAATACTAGTTCAAAACATGATTTTTCCACCATTTTTGACATAATAAGGCATACCCAAGCACTATAACATCATAAGGAATGATTTACAACTATAAATTGATTGATTAAAACAAGTTGAACAAGGAATTTGCAAGCAATAGGGATTAAGGTAACAATTACCAACTTTGATCAAAATGAACAAAACTCATCAAACACTCACAAAGTGGGTTCTAAAACCCCTAGGAGCTCACCTTAGATTTGGTTTGATGCTGGTTTAACCTTAAGCTTCAAACTCTAGCTTGATCTCTTTCTCAAAACCCTAGCTTTTGCCCCTTTTTCCTTTCTTTCATCCTTGCTCCTTTTACTTCCAAATTGGCTCAAGAGTCACCAAAGTGTGCTTGCATGCTGATTTGGGGCAAGATTAGAGGTTGGAGGTAGATGATTGAAGAGAAGAGAGAGTGGCGTGGGAGTAGAGAGAGAAGGAGAGGGAATTGTGGTTTCTAGAGAGAGGAAAAGAATGAGAAAATGAAGAAATATGGGTTATTACCCTTTTTATAAAAATCTCCACACGACAATTACCAAATTGCCCTTCGCTTAATATCTCTGATGCATCGTCTCAATACTGGTAAATATCCAAGTGTTAAGCGGGATATTACAGTGAACAGGGGCCTTTCTTGGGGTAGTTGGGTGATGGGGAGGATGTTTTTTGTGATGATGATCTAGACGAAGAGAATGAATACCATAAGAAGATGGTGGTTGAACTGGAGCAGGGGTTGGGGTAGGTGGGTGATGAGGATGATGCTGGTGGTGAGTACTGACCTCTATAGCAAAAACACCCAAAGAACTCACTTGGAGTAAGGCTAACACCAAAACTATGACTTTGGCCATGTCTCAATGCAAGACAAAACAACCTAAAGAGAGGTGGGGTGGTGATATTGATATCTTGGAAGTGTTCAAAAGAGTGATTTTATAGGCATTTGTGCTTAGAATAATTGTAATATTTTAATATAAACTTAGCCAAAGCTAAAAGTAAAGAGATTTTGAAAAGAGGCAAATTAGATATTAATTATTTTATATATTAATGTTATTGTAAATAAATATTAATAAACATGCATAATAATATGTTAATAAATTTAAGTTGAATGTTTGAATACTTTAATCAATTTTTTATATTTTTAATATATATGTTATTTGACTTTCTTATTCTTATAAATTATATAATTAATAAAACATTTAAGGGTATTTTGATCAATAATCTTTTTTATATATTTATAATTTTTATAAGAAAAAAAAATTATGCTACTAAAGTTGAAAGAAACTTAAGTATAATGTTTGAAAGCTTTAATATTATTTTACTAATAAATTTTATATTTACTATTTTCATTATTATTTTCAATCGCATAAGTTTACAATAAATTATTTTGTTGAAAGAGTTTACAATGATTATTGGAATTGATTTTGGTGATGATTTCTTAAGGGAAGAATGGGTGGCCGAGAGAGAAAGTGAGGAGAGGGAGGGGAAAATGCTCTGAGTTTTAGTAGAAATGCAAATGGTATGAGAAAAGGGAAGGTAGGAATACTTATATACTTGTTAATGGTAATTGACCCTTACGCCCTTTTCTTAAGAATTTTCCCAATCGTCTTAATTAACACTACATCTCGGTAAAATAATACGTGGGATATTACACTACCTATTTTAAAATCTGAAATAAACGGGTACAATTGGGCAATGGAGTACATGTCAACATGGTTCGTGGAGTTTAATGTTAGAGAGTGACGCATCTAGTGCTCTATTGACATTCAAGAATCTTGTTATCGTCTCTATCAACCTTCAGAACTGTAACACCCATAAAGAGATTGCCTAGGATCTCTTACGAGTATTAAAATTTCGTACTGGATACATTAAATACAATACAGAAAAGTTGTTTATTAAATACACGATACATAGGCTTGTGATACAACTTGATATCCGATACAAAACATTCTTCATAATATACATCATAATACATCATTCTTATTCAACATCCATATAATAAACATAATACAACACGATCAATCCGTAGCTTTCTCTTTACCTTTGCGTCGTGCTACCTGTGAAGAACCTGCACCAGAAGGAAAGGGATGAGACATAACGTCTCAGTGAGCTCTACCCTACCTACTGTTGGCAACCACGGGGGAAACCTAGGGTCGCCGTGCCTATTCTTGGCAATCTTGGGGATACCTACGATCGCCTTCATTCTTTATTTTTATCTCGATCAAGGGAAACCTAGGATCGCTTCATCGTCTTATCTCATATATTTCATATGCCATTCTTAATCTTATACTTATACGGAGTGATCTTGGGGACATCCTATGATCACATCTCGTTCACTAGGAACTAATCATCATATCTCGTATTTCATGTGGACAATCCTCTCGGAGAAGTCCCATCCGGCATAATCCGGAGCCTGATGGACATGTTCATTCTTTAACTTACGTGTGGATAGCCCTTTCGGAGAAATCCCATCCGGCGTATCCCGGAGTCTGATGAACACGTGATCATAATCATATTACATATTCGTATTGTTCTTATTCTTTAAGTAACCATTCATACGTGCTAAACCTATAAAAGGTCCTAAGCTTCAAAACATGGTAACATACTTATGTTTACTACGTGAAGAATACCTTCTATGGACTCATTAACCTATCAAGGTTATTGACTCATCGTTCTCATGAGCCAGCCCTAGGGCTTACTTAGGTTTTTCATCTTTAATTCATGAAATTCCAAGCTTTACTTAATCTTTGCTCATGTTATTTCTCAACCAACGGAAGCCTTTAGAATGGACTAAAATGGTGGTTTATGTTTCTAAAATATGTTATAAGAAATCAGTTGTAAAAGCCATGCCCGCGCGCACCAGGACCCCCAGGACAGCTCAACTAGGTTGGACTGTCCAAGGCTGGTCGCTACAGCGCCCTTCTGGTCGCTACAAGCGCCAGTAGGCAGAACCTGGTCGCTACAAGCGCCCAGTCTGTCGCTACAAGCGCCACTGGTCGCTACAAGCGCCAGTGTGGTCGCTACAAGCGCGGCTAGGCAGGGAAAAACCCTGTTTGGTCGCTACAAGCGACAGTCCGTCGCTACAGCGACCGTATCAGTAAAAACCTGTGTAAAAACGTGATTTCCACCATTTTTGCCCAATCAATGATACCCAGGCTTCTTAAACATGATAAAAATGATTTTCCTTCAGAAATTGACAATTATAAGCACTCATGGGCAAAGATTTAGCAAACAAGAATTCTAGGGTAAACTTTCAAATTTGTAATAACTAGCAAAACTCATAAATAGCACTCTAGATGGGTTCTAAAACCCTAAATGAGCTCACCTAAACCTCAAATGGTGCTGGTTATGCTTGGTTTTGAAACCCTAGCTTGCTCCTTCCTTGTTTCCTCCTTATTCCTTCTCTATTTATTCTATCTTTTCAGCAATCCACTTGCTAGTAAGTTTCTCAAGGATTTTATGGGTGAAAACTTGGTGATTTGGGTGAGAAAGGGTGGCGTGAGAGTGAGGGAAGAGGGAAGAAAATCTGAATTTGGAAAGAATGGGAAGGAATGGAAATGAAGAGAAAATAAATATCTTGCCCCATTTCTAATTAATCTCCCCCTTAGCCTTATTTACAAATTTGCCATTGCTTGTTATTATCAAGTTGTCATGCTTGCTTAATGACTTCTAACACAATTAATTGATACTTATAAGTGGGATATTACAATCTACCCCCCTTAAAGAAATTTCGTCCTCGAAATTTAGAGTTTACCTGAAAATAAATGGGGATAGTTCTCTTGCATCTCTGACTCTAGCTCCCACGTTGCCTCGCCGTCGGGTGAACCTTTCCATATCACTTTAACAATAGGGATCTCTTTGTTTCGCAAAGACTTAACATCACGATCTATTATCTGTTCTGGCTCAGGTTGAAAAGTCAAGTCTGATCTCAGGTCAATACTATCCAATTCCACTGGTTGGAAAGGATCGGGAATGAACTTCCTCAGTTGTGAAACATGAAATACATCGTGTAAACCTGACATGGCCGGTGGCAGCGCTAACTGATAAGTTGCTGGTCCGACACGTCGAAGTATCTGAAACGGTCCAACATACCTTGGACAAAGTTTCTTAGTTCGGAAAGCTCCTCTTAATCCCAACTTGGGTGTAACCTTAAGAAATACATGATCTCCTTCATCAAACTCTAAGGGTCTTCGTCTCCTATCAGCATAACTTTTCTGACGACTTTGGGCTGTTCTCATTTTATCCTGAATGGATTTAATCTTTAGAGTCGTCTCCTGAATGATTTCTGGTCCCAAAATGCTCTTATCTCCAACCTCAGCCAAACAAAGCGGGGTTCTACATTTCCTACCATACAGGGCTTCATAAGGTGCCATTCCAATGCTAGAATGGTAACTGTTATTGTAAGAGAATTCAATCAGTGGTAGGTGGTTATTCCAACTTCCTCCATCTTCTAGGATACAT
The DNA here is from genome assembly GCA_018208015.1 of Medicago ruthenica. Taxonomy (NCBI): domain Eukaryota; kingdom Viridiplantae; phylum Streptophyta; class Magnoliopsida; order Fabales; family Fabaceae; genus Medicago; species Medicago ruthenica. The sequence continues at coordinate 19,903,850 of CM031374.1, read as the reverse complement.
GCCCGTAACATGTCCTCTAACGTCTGAATTGTTCTTTCGGATTGTCCGTCTGTCTGAGGAGGATGGGACGTGCTCATCTTTAATCTTGTCCCCAAAGCCTTCTGAAAAGCTTTCCAAAAGTGGGATGTGAAAATGGGATCTCTATCAGACACAATGCTAGCTGGCACACCATGGAGTTTCACAATCTCCGAAATAAATAACTCGGCATACTGAGAAGCTCGGTAAGTAGTCTTAACCGGCAAGAAATGAGCTGACTTGGTTAACCGGTCCACTATTACCCAAATGGAGTCATGTCCTCGCTGTGTTCGAGGTAAACCGCTCACAAAATCCATGGTTATATCTTCCCATTTCCATAATGGAATCTCCAACGGTACTAACATTCCCGCAGGCCTTTGATGTTCAATCTTCACCTGCTGACATACAATGCATCGCGCTACAAATTCCGCCACATCTCTTTTCATACTAGGCCACCAATAATCCCTCTTCAAATCTTGATACATCTTGGTGGTACCGGGATGAATACTGAAACTGCTCTTGTGCGCTTCTTCTAAAATCAACCTTTTCAATTCCATATCATTCGGAACATAAACCCTTCCTTCAAACAATACCATACCATCTGGTGCCCATGAAAACCCTGCTTGGCCAACTTTCCTCTAAAGATCCATGTCCACAGATTGAGCTTGTGCAATCCTAAACCGTAGGTCACACATAATATCCATCTTGTTCAGCAAGATGCCACCTTCTAACTCTGTAACATGTAGATTAAGGTCTCTAAACTTTTCATACAATCCACATGTATGCATCATCACCTCAGCTTTAACTAAAGCCTTTCGACTCAAGGCATCCGCTACCACATTTGCTTTTCCTGGATGGTATTTCAGATCAAAATCAAAATCCTTCAAATACTCCATCCATCGCCTTTGCCTCATATTCAAATCTCGTTGATCAAACAAATATTTCAAGCTCTTATGATCACTAAACAAATCAAACTGCGCACCATGCAAATGATGTCTCCATATCTTCAATGCAAAAACTATCGCTGCTAACTCAAGGTCATGGGTGGGGTAATTCTCCTCATGAGTCTTGAGCTGTCTAGAGGCATAAGCTATTACATTTTCTCCTTGCATGAGAACACTTCCCAGTCCCTTGGAAGATGCATCGCAGAAAACAGTGTATCTCCTTTCAGGATCTGGTATTGCCAACACTGGGGCTTTAGTCAACTTCTTTTTCAGAACTCTGAAACTTTCTTCACATTCTTCATCCCAAACAAAGGGTACATCTTTTCTGGTGAGACGTGACAGGGGTAAAGCAATCTGAGAAAACTTCATAATGAATCTTCGATAATAACCTGCCAAGCCTAGAAAGCTCCTGACTTCAGCTACATTCTTGGGTCTTTCCCAATTAAGAACAACTTCAACTTTAGATGGATCAACAGCTACTCCTCCTTGAGAAATAACGTGACCCAAAAACTTAATCTCAGATAGCCAAAACTCACACTTGCTAAACTTAGCATACAACTGTTTGTCTCTAAGGACATCCAATACAATTCTCAAATGCTGAGCATGCTCCTGAGGATCCTTAGAATAGATCAAAATGTCATCAATGAAAATCACAACAAATTGATCGAGATAGGGCTGAAATATCCTGTTCATGTAATCCATAAACACTGCTGGAGCATTAGTTACACCGAAAGGCATAACTAGAAATTCATAGTGCCCATAACGCGTTCGAAATGCTGTCTTAGACACATCTGAAGATTTGATACGGATTTGATGGTAACCTGACCGAAGATCAATTTTTGAAAACACAGTTGCTCCCTTGAGCTGATCTAAGAGATCATCAATCCTTGGAAGAGGATATCTATTCTTGATAGTCACTTTATTAAGTTGGCGGTAGTCTATACACAGCCTCATGCTTCCATCCTTTTTCTTGACTAACAAAACTGGAGCACCCCAAGGTGACACACTAGGTCTGATAAAATGCTTCTGAATCAATTCTTCAAGCTGAGATTTCAATTCTTTAAGTTCCGTAGGCGACATTCTATACGGTGCCACAGACACCGGCTCCGCTCCTGGAATTAAATCAATTGAGAACTCCACCTCACGCTCTGGAGGCAAACTATTTACTTCTGAAGGGATAACATCTAAATACTCATTTACAACCGGAATATCACTGGGACTTAACTCGGATTCTGAATCCACAGTGAGCATAACATAAAATCCCTTATCTTGAGCACAAATGAATTGGATTAACTGATGGGTGCGGTTAATCAATTCAGATAAAGCCACACCTTCCGCCGTATCACTGGTCGGCATATAAATAATTTTCTCTGAACATCCAATATACACATGGTTAGCAGAGAGCCAATCCATGCCTAATATCACGTCAAGTTGCTCCATCGGGAGACACACTAGATCAACATAGTAAGTCTTACTGGACACAGTGATAGGACAGTTTTCACAAACATAACTTGCCTCAATTCCGCCTTCAGTAGCGGTGGATACTAACATGGGAGGATTCAACGGAGACAAAGATAATTGAAGCGTCTCCACACATTTATATGAAATAAAAGAGCATGAAGCGCCACAATCAAAAAGAACTTTTACTGGGTAGGAGCCAAGATAACATATACCGGCAATCAGATCTTCATTTGCCAAGGCCTTTGCACCGTCAAGGGAATACACCCTTCCTTTGCTTGAGGTAGTTCCTTCAGTTCCACTTCTATTCCTCCGTTCTGGACAATTTGCAATAATATGCCCCGGCTTCTTACATCCATAACAAATACCTGTACCCTTCATACATTCGCCATAATGTGACTTCCCACAGTTGCTGCAAATAGCACCAGCCTTCGGTGAATACGTCTGTTTACCCCTATGAGGTGACCCCTTCGGTTTCAACTTGTCATGATACTTATCCTGCATCCTGCTCTTCCTTCTTTCAAAAGCCACTGATCTTTCCTTTGAGGTCTTTGCAAGTCCTGCTTCGACCACCAAGCTATCATGTACCAATTCATCGTAACTTGCAGTTCTTTGGAGACTTACTGCAGTGTCAATCTCGCCTCTCAAACCTCGTTTATACTGATTCATTTTCCATACTTCATTCTCAGCATATTCGTTGTGTGTAGAATAGTAGGACAACTCTTCAAACTTCTTTGTGAACTCAGCAACCGACATACTACCTTGCTTCAATTCTAAGAATTCTTGTTCCTTCTTTACCTTGTAAGACAAAGGTAAATACTTTTCCAACATTACTTCTTTAAAGTTCAACCAATTCACTTCTACACCATTGGCTTCCATCCTGCGCTGAGCAGATTCCCACCAATCTTCTGCTGCGCCTCTGAGTTGGTTTGTGGCGTAGACCACTTTATCTTCTTCTGAACATTCAGCCATTCTAAAAATCTTCTCCATCTGCTTAATCCACTTTCTTGCTTCTTGTGGTTCACCTTCTCCATTGAACTCCGGTGGGTGATGCGTGTTATACTCCCGGAACACGGGATTACCAATTGCTGGAGGGGGTGGTGGTTGTGGATGGAAACCTTGACCTTGCTGCATCATTTCCATCCATTGTTGTTGAGCCTGAGCCTGTTGCTGAGATTGCTTTTGCATCATCAGCATCATTTGCTGATACTGTAATGCGTTTTGAGCTTGTTGCTCTTGATACTGCTGCTGCCAGGCCTGTTGTTGTTGAATCATCTGTTCCCATGAGTTCATACTGGGTCCTCCACTTTCGTCACTAGCTTGATTAGTACGAGGTCTTCCTCTTCTTCTCCCAGACATCTTATCCTAGCTGTCATATACAAGTCAAAGTGATCAGTTTTAACTGAATATAACATTTAGAATAATGTCCTGGATCCAAGAGGTTCACAAACTTGGATTGTACTTTAATGACGCAAGGCTCGGTCTGAATCGACCTGCTCTGATACCAAATTGTAACACCCATAAAGAGATTGCCTAGGATCTCTTACGAGTATTAAAATTTCGTACTGGATACATTAAATACAATACAGAAAAGTTGTTTATTAAATACACGATACATAGGTTTGTGATACAACTTGATATCCGATACAAAACATTCTTCATAATATACATCATAATACATCATTCTTATTCAACATCCATATAATAAACATAATACAGCACGATCAATCCGTAGCTTTCTCTTTTACCTTTGCGTCGTGCTACCTGTGAAGAACCTGCACCAGAAGGAAAGGGATGAGACATAACGTCTCAGTGAGCTCTACCCTACCTACTGTTGGCAACCACGGGGGAAACCTAGGGTCGCCGTGCCTATTCTTGGCAATCTTGGGGATACCTACGATCGCCTTCATTCTTTATTTTTATCGCGATCAAGGGAAACCTAGGATCGCTTCATCGTCTTATCTCATATATTTCATATGCCATTCTTAATCTTATACTTATACGGAGTGATCTTGGGGACATCCTATGATCACATCTCGTTCACTAGGAACTAATCATCATATCTCGTATTTCATATAAGACATACATGTTCATTTTCATATCATTAAGTTAGAAGTTAGCGTTGAACAAACAATCATTATCTTGGTTCATTTTACGGAGTGCATCCGGGTGGAGTAACCCCGAAGTACATCTCCCATCATACCGGTGAAATTCCTATCATATCAGGCTAACACCGGACTCCTCTTATCTTTGTGTAGGCAACCCTCTCGGTGAAGCCCCATCCGGCATAATCCGGAGCCTGCTGGACACAACTTAACTTTACATGTGGACAATCCTCTCGGAGAAGTCCCATCCGGCATAATCCGGAGCCTGATGGACATGTTCATTCTTTAACTTACGTGTGGATAGCCCTTTCGGAGAAATCTCATCCGGCGTATCCCGGAGTCTGATGAACACGTGATCATAATCATATTACATATTCGTATTGTTCTTATTCTTTAAGTAACCATTCATATGTGCTAAACCTATAAAAGGTCCTAAGCTTCAAAACATGGTAACATACTTATGTTTACTACGTGAAGAATACCTTCTATGGACTCATTAACCTATCAAGGTTATTGACTCATCGTTCTCATGAGCCAGCCCTAGGGCTTACTTAGGTTTTTCATCTTTAATTCATGAAATTCCAAGCTTTACTTAATCTTTGCTCATGTTATTTCTCAACCAACGGAAGCCTTTAGAATGGACTAAAATGGTGGTTTATGTTTCTAAAATATGTTATAAGAAATCAGTTGTAAAAGCCATGCCCGCGCGCACCAGGACCCCCAGGACAGCTCAACTAGGTTGGACTGTCCAAGGCTGGTCGCTACAGCGCCCTTCTGGTCGCTACAAGCGCCAGTAGGCAGAACCTGGTCGCTACAAGCGCCCAGTCTGTCGCTACAAGCGCCACTGGTCGCTACAAGCGCCAGTGTGGTCGCTACAAGCGCGGCTAGGCAGGGAAAAACCCTGTCTGGTTGCTACAAGCGACAGTCCGTCGCTACAGCGACCGTATCAGTAAAAACCTGTGTAAAAACGTGATTTCCACCATTTTTGCCCAATCAATGATACCCAGGCTTCTTAAACATGATAAAAATGATTTTCCTTCAGAAATTGACAATTATAAGCACTCATGGGCAAAGATTTAGCAAACAAGAATTCTAGGGTAAACTTTCAAATTTGTAATAACTAGCAAAACTCATAAATAGCACTCTAGATGGGTTCTAAAACCCTAAATGAGCTCACCTAAACCTCAAATGGTGCTGGTTATGCTTGGTTTTGAAACCCTAGCTTGCTCCTTCCTTGTTTCCTCCTTATTCCTTCTCTATTTATTCTATCTTTTCAGCAATCCACTTGCTAGTAAGTTTCTCAAGGATTTTATGGGTGAAAACTTGGTGATTTGGGTGAGAAAGGGTGGCGTGAGAGTGAGGGAAGAGGGAAGAAAATCTGAATTTGGAAAGAATGGGAAGGAATGGAAATGAAGAGAAAATAAATATCTTGCCCCATTTCTAATTAATCTCCCCCTTAGCCTTATTTACAAATTTGCCATTGCTTGTTATTATCAAGTTGTCATGCTTGCTTAATGACTTCTAACACAATTAATTGATACTTATAAGTGGGATATTAGAAGAACCGGTGGCACAATTGCCTTCACTTAGGCCTACAACTTGTGTCATCCTACGTCTATCGTGAAGTCAATGGCTATACCGATAAGCTCGCCAATATGGGTCATTCTTTTCAGGATAAGTTTGGTTCGATGCTTTTCCCTCTACTATTAGTGATGTTTTTTTTAGGGACGTTATGGTTTGCCGAATATTTGCTACCCTTAGATACTAACCTTTTTAAGCTTTCCTATGCTCTTCCGAATGTTTCAGTTTGGTCCCACCTCTTGTATATACTTTTCCACTTTTTTCAATAATATTTATGAGTGCGGAGGTATAGGGTGGGGGTCTCTTGGTGGTGTCAACCTAGTTGGGATGTCTGAATTTCCCCCCTAATGAATGTCCTTTCTCTTAATTTATAGAAAAAAAGGAGCAACACTTTATGAAGAATTTCTGAAGTATTTCCATTGGGTACGAGTAGAAAAGATTGAACTCAAGATTATAGAGATATAAATTACGTCCTTGGGATAAAGCTTTGTTTGCCAAGATGCCATCTTTATTGTGTGTGAATACATTTGTTTTTTCTTTTTTCAAAAGCTAAGTTTATAATTAAATAACTTAAATCAATAATGGATATAACAAATATTTAATTATTATATTTTAAATGTTATGTGAGTCAAACTTAATTTATGTTATTTTCAAGTTAACAATTGTTAATATCTATATTGTTTACTGTCTAAGAAAGCTTGTGCATTAAAATATATAATTTTTACTTCAATTAATGCATTGTAAGGAAGAATTTTTCTGAAAAACGTGCAAGGAGGAGTATAATTATAATAACAAGATAAAATATTTCTATAAGATCAAACATATATTTGAAAAAGTAACCGTAGACTTCTCAGGGAATGTTAAATACCACACACATAAACTTAATTTCAATGAAATAGAACTTTAAATAAATGAAAAGATAAAAATACCAAGGTATTAAAGACAAAAAAATTAATAAAACAAAGAAGCATAATTTTATTGAAATCTTTCGATTACAAGAATCATTAATTTATTAATATCACTCATTATTTGAAACACAACAAAGTTTCTACTAAAAAAAGGAAGAAGACAGTGGTTGAACAGGAGCAGGGGTTGGGGTTGGTGGGTGATGAGGATGAGGTCTGTGGCGTTCAATGTGTGGTTGATCTAGACTATTAGATGGAATGGGGGATAGAGATGGTGGCTGAACGGGGGCCTTTCTTGGGGTAGATGGGTGATGGGGAGGATGTTTATTGTGATGATGGTCTAGACGAAGAGAATGAATATCGGAAGAAGATTGTGGTTGAACAGGAGCAGGGGTTGGGGTTGGTGGGTTGTGAGGATGAGATATGTGGCGTTCAATGTGTTGATGATCTACACTATTAGATGAAATAGGGGATGGAGACGGTGGCTGAACAGGGGCCTTTCTTGGGGTGGATGGGTGATGGGGAGGATGTTTATTGTGATGATGCTCTAGACGAAGAGAATGAATATTGGAAGAATATGGTGGTTGAACATGAGAGGGGGTTGGGGTTGGTGGGTGATGAGGATGATGTCTGTGGCGTTCAATTTGCAGATTATCTAGACTATTAGATGAAATGGGGGATGGAGACGGTGGGTGAACAGGGGCCTTTCTTGGGGTAGTTGAGTGATGGGGAGGATGTTTTTTGTGATGATGATCTAGACGAAGAGAATGAATACCATAAGAAGATGGTGGTTGAACTGGAGCAGGGGTTGGGGTAGGTGGGTGATGAGGATGATGCTGGTGGTGAGTACTGACCTCTATAGCAAAAACACCCAAAGAACTCACTTGGAGTAAGGCTAACACCAAAACTATGACTTTGGCCATGTCTCAATGCAAGACAAAACAACCTAAAGAGAGGTGGGGGGGGGGGGGGGGGGGGGGTGATATTGATATCTTGGAAGTGTTCAAAAGAGTGAATTTATAGGCATTTGTGCTTAGAATAATTGTAATATTTTAATATAAACTTAGCCAAAGCTAAAAGTAAAGAGATTTTGAAAAGAGGCAAATTAGATATTAATTATTTTATATATTAATGTTATTGTAAAGAAATATTAATAAACATGCATAATAATATGTTAATAAATTGAAGTTGAATGTTTGAATACTTTAATCAATTTTTTATATTTTTAAAATATATGTTATTTGACTTTCTTATTCTTATAAATTATATAATTAATAAAACATTTAAGGGTATTTTGATCAATAATCTTTTTTATATATTTATAATTTTTATAAGAAAAAAAAATTATGCTACTAAAGTTGAAAGAAACTTAAGTATAATGTTTGAAAGCTTTAATATTATTTTACTAATAAATTTTATATTTACTATTTTCATTATTATTTTCAATCGCATAAGTTTACAATAAATTATTTTGTTGAAAGAGTTTACAATGATTATTGGAATTGATTTTGGTGATGATTTCTTAAGGGAAGAATGGGTGGCCGAGAGAGAAAGTGATGAGGAAAGGGAGGGGAAAATGCTCTGAGTTTTAGTAGAAATGCAAATGGTATGAGAAAAGGGAAGGTAGGAATACTTATATACTTGTTAATGGTAATTGACCCTTACGCCCTTTTCTTAAGAATTTTCCCAATCGTCTTAATTAACACTACATCTCGGTAAAATAATACGTGGGATATTACACTACCTATTTTAAAATCTGAAATAAACGGGTACAATTGGGCAATGGAGTACATGTCAACATGGTTCGTGGAGTTTAATGTTAGAGAGTGACGCATCTAGTGCTCTATTGACATTCAAGAATCATGTTATCGTCTCTATCAACCTTCAGAACCGGTGGCACAATTGCCTTCACTTAGGCCTACAACCTGTGTCATCCTACGTCTATCGTGAAGTCAATGGCTATACCGATAAGCTCGCCAATATGGGTCATTCTTTTCAGGATAAGTTTGGTTCGATGCTTTTCCCTCTACTATTAGTGATGTTTTTTTTAGGGACGTTATGGTTTGCCGAATATTTGCTACCCTTAGATACTAACCTTTTTAAGCTTTCCTATGCTCTTCCGAATGTTTCGGTTTGGTCCCACCTCTTGTATATACTTTTCCACTTTTTTCAATAATATTTATGAGTGCGGAGGTATAGGGTGGGGGTCTCTTGGTGGTGTCAACCTAGTTGGGATGTCTGAATTTCCCCCCTAATGAATGTCCTTTCTCTTAATTTATAGAAAAAAAAGGAGCAACACTTTATGAAGAATTTCTGAAGTATTTCCATTGGGTACGAGTAGAAAAGATTGAACTCAAGATTATAGAGATATAAATTACGTCCTTGGGATAAAGCTTTGTTTGCCAAGATGCAATCTTTATTGTGTGTGAATACATTTGTTTTTTCTTTTTTCAAAAGCTAAGTTTATAATTAAATAACTTAAATCAATAATGGATATAACAAATATTTAATTATTATATTTTAAATGTTATGTGAGTCAAACTTAATTTATGTTATTTTCAAGTTAACAATTGTTAATATCTGTATTATTTACTGTCTAAGAAAGCTTGTGTATTAAAATATATAATTTTTACTTCAATTAATGCATTGTAAGGTAGAATTTTTTTGAAAAACGTGCAAGGAGGAGTATAATTATAATAACAAGATAAAATATTTCTATAAGATGAAACATATATTTGAAAAAGTAACCGTAGACTTGTCAGGGAATGTTAAATACCACACACATAAACTTAATTTCAATGAAATAGAACTTTAAATAAATGAAAAGATAAAAATACCAAGGTATTAAAGACAAAAAAATTAATAAAACAAAGAAGCATAATTTTATTCAAATCTTTCGATTACAAGAATCATTATTTATTAATATCACTCATTATTTGAAACACAACAAAGTTTCTACTAAAAAAAGGAAGAAGACAGTGGTTGAACAGGAGCAGGGGTTGGGGTTGGTGGGTGATGAGGATGAGGTCTGTGGCGTTCAATGTGTGGTTGATCTAGACTATTAGATGGAATGGGGGATAGAGATGGTGGCTGAACGGGGGCCTTTCTTGGGGTAGATGGGTGATGGGGAGGATGTTTATTATGATGATGGTCTAGACGAAGAGAATGAATATCGGAAGAAGATTGTGGTTGAACAGGAGCAGGGGTTGGGGTTGGTGGGTTGTGAGGATGAGATATGTGGCGTTCAATGTGTTGATGATCTACACTATTAGATGAAATAGGGGATGGAGACGGTGGCTGAACAGGGGCCTTTCTTGGGGTGGATGGGTGATGGGGAGGATGTTTATTGTGATGATGCTCTAGACGAAGAGAATGAATATTGGAAGAATATGGTGGTTGAACATGAGAGGGGGTTGGGGTTGGTGGGTGATGAGGATGATGTCTGTGGCGTTCAATTTGCAGATTATCTAGACTATTAGATGAAATGGGGGATGGAGACGGTGGGTGAACAGGGGCCTTTCTTGGGGTAGTTGAGTGATGGGGAGGATGTTTTTTGTGATGATGATCTAGACGAAGAGAATGAATACCATAAGAAGATGGTGGTTGAACTGGAGCAGGGGTTGGGGTAGGTGGGTGATGAGGATGATGCTGGTGGTGAGTACTGACCTCTATAGCAAAAACACCCAAAGAACTCACTTGGAGTAAGGCTAACACCAAAACTATGACTTTGGCCATGTCTCAATGCAAGACAAAACAACCTAAAGAGAGGTGGGGGGGTATTATTGATATCTTGGAAGTGTTCAAAAGAGTGAATTTATAGGCATTTGTGCTTAGAATAATTGTAATATTTTAATATAAACTTAGCCAAAGCTAAAAGTAAAGAGATTTTGAAAAGAGGCAAATTAGACATTAATTATTTTATATATTAATGTTATTGTAAATAAATATTAATAAACATGCATAATAATATGTTAATAAATTTAAGTTGAATGTTTGAATACTTTAATCAATTTTTTATATTTTTAATATATATGTTATTTGACTTTCTTATTCTTATAAATTATATAATTAATAAAACATTTAAGGGTATTTTGATCAATAATCTTTTTTATATATTTATAATTTTTATAAGAAAAAAAAATTATGCTACTAAAGTTGAAAGAAACTTAAGTATAATGTTTGAAAGCTTTAATATTATTTTACTAATAAATTTTATATTTACTATTTTCATTATTATTTTCAATCGCATAAGTTTACAATAAATTATTTTGTTGAAAGAGTTTACAATGATTATTGGAATTGATTTTGGTGATGATTTCTTAAGGGAAGAATGGGTGGCCGAGAGAGAAAATGAGGAGAGGGAGGGAAAAATGCTCTGAGTTTTAGTAGAAATGCAAATGGTATGAGAAAAGGGAAGGTAGGAATACTTATATACTTGTTAATGGTAATTGACCCTTACGCCCTTTTCTTAAGAATTTTCCCAATCGTCTTAATTAACACTACATCTCGGTAAAATAATACGTGGGATATTACACTACCTATTTTAAAATCTGAAATAAACGGGTACAATTGGGCAATGGAGTACATGTCAACATGGTTCGTGGAGTTTAATGTTAGAGAGTGACGCATCTAGTGCTCTATTGACATTCAAGAATCTTGTTATCGTCTCTATCAACCTTCAGAACCGGTGGCACAATTGCCTTCACTTAGGCCTACAACTTGTGTCATCCTACGTCTATCGTGAAGTCAATGGCTATACCGATAAGCTCGCCAATATGGGTCATTCTTTTCAGGATAAGTTTGGTTCGATGCTTTTCCCTCTACTATTAGTGATGTTTTTTTAGGGACGTTATGGTTTGCCGAATATTTGCTACCCTTAGATACTAACCTTTTTAAGCTTTCCTATGCTCTTCCGAATGTTTCGGTTTGGTCCCACCTCTTGTATATACTTTTCCACTTTTTTCAATAATATTTATGAGTGCGGAGGTATAGGGTGGGGGTCTCTTGGTGGTGTCAACCTAGTTGGGATGTCTGAGTTTCCCCCCTAATGAATGTCCTTTCTCTTAATTTATAGAAAAAAAGGAGCAACACTTTATGAAGAATTTCTGAAGTATTTCCATTGGGTACGAGTAGAAAAGATTGAACTCAAGATTATAGAGATATAAATTACGTCCTTGGGATAAAGCTTTGTTTGCCAAGATGCAATCTTTATTGTGTGTGAATACATTTGTTTTTTCTTTTTTCAAAAGCTAAGTTTATAATTAAATAACTTAAATCAATAATGGATATAACAAATATTTAATTATTATATTTTAAATGTTGTGTGAGTCAAACTTAATTTATGTTATTTTCAAGTTAACAATTGTTAATATCTGTTTTATTTACTGTCTAAGAAAGCTTGTGTAATAAAATATATAATTTTTACTTCAATTAATGCATTGTAAGGTAGAATTTTTTTGAAAAACGTGCAAGGAGGAGTATAATTATAATAACAAGATAAAATATTTCTATAAGATCAAACATATATTTGAAAAAGTAACCGTAGACTTGTCAGGGAATGTTAAATACCACACACATAAACTTAATTTCAATGAAATAGAACTTTAAATAAATGAAAAGATAAAAATACCAAGGTATTAAAGACAAAAAAATTAATAAAACAAAGAAGCATAATTTTATTCAAATCTTTCGATTACAAGAATCATTATTTATTAATATCACTCATTATTTGAAACACAACAAAGTTTCTACTAAAAAAAGGAAGAAGACTGTAACGCCCCGGATTTACTTGGAATTATTTTCAGTTATTTTAATTGATGATGCGACGTATGTGTGATGTCTTGTTGTGTTTGTGATGTTCTTGGTGTTTTGGTGCCTTGTTAGAGGGTAGTGACCTTAGATTATAAGGAATATGAGTTTGAGCGAATTAGATCCTTAGAAGGCATAACCCAAATGTGAGAAATATTGATATTTATTAGTATATTGGTGGTTGGGTTTATTTAATTGAATAAAGAAAAATTATAGTATTTAATTAAATAATAGTGTTAATAATTTAATTGGATTATGAGTAAATTAAACTAATTAATTAGAATTATAAAATAAGAAAGGGCATTTGTGGCATTTAGGATTTAGGGGTATGTTATGATGAGAAGAGGAATAAAAACATAACAGATCGTGAAAACAAAATTGGGAGAAAACCAAAGAGCGAAGAACGAAGCTGAGGCAAGAGAGACCGGAAGGGATTCTACGGGAAGCGATCAATAGAGTTTAGAACCGGAAAACCTAAGGTAAGGGTGGGGTTCTTACATTCTAAGGGATTGCATAATGATGGGGTATGGTAGACTCTAGGTATATGTGATTGTATGGATTTTGATCCTTTTGTTCAATTCATGAGGTCTGTGATTTTGATGATGAAATTGGCATGATACATGTTGTTGTTAATGTCATATTATGAATTGGGTATGAATTATGTTGAGTTGTTGTTGTTGATTGTGATGATTTTGAATGAATGAGAAGTTTGAATAATATAAGTTGCTTTTCCTGAGTTTTCTTATCTCTGCCCCGAATTTTGAAATAAAAACTGGTATTGATCGGTACAGAATTGGTCTTAGGTGTAAACACAAAAGTTGTAGGTATGGATGTTAGTTTTCTAATGCCGTTGGTCTGACGTCAAAACGATTTATAGAACTTGAGTTATGGTCAAATTACTGCACGTAGGTCACAGTGAATTTTTATGGACTTTCTGCACAACTTTTCCGAATTTGAAACGAAAACTGGTATTGATCGGTACAGAATTGGCCTTGGGTGTAAACATGAAGGTTTTAGATAATTTTGTTAGCTTTCCAGTGGCTTTTGTTTGACGTAAAAATGACTTTTAGTTTTTGAGTTATGATGAAAATACTCCAAGGAGGTCTTAGTGAAATTGTACGGTGACAGCATTCTCTGTTTCATGTTTTTGAGTCTTTTTCACACGTCTCTGTTTTAAATTGGTCTTTGGTATAAACATGAAAGTTGTTGATAATTGTGATATCTTTCTAGTATCCTTGGTTTGACATGGAAATATGTTATGTATAATTTGTTATGGTTTTACAAAAGTGTATGATGAATTGTTGATGTTTGAATACGATGTTATATGATGAATTGTTGATGTTTGAATACGATGTTATATGACGTTGTTTATGTATGATGCTTGCATGTGTTTTGTTGTTTCATTTTAGAAGTCTCATTCATTGCATCTTGTGACGATGGCCTGAAATTATGGTAAAGCGACGTAGCCTTGTTTGGCAAAGTGACGTGGGGCTCCGGCCTGACATGCCCTATTTGGCATTATTTTGCGACGTTTGGTACCACATGCATATAGGTGAAGTCGGGTCTCATTGCATTATGTGTCGATGATAAATTGTTATAACCGTGACGTGTGGCGATGTTCATGATGTGCTTGATGTGATGATGATTGAATATTGGTGATGATGATTGTTTATGAAAATGATGTGTGAACATGAATAAAATGATTGGTGAGATAATGAAGTATGATCCTGTGCTTATGTTTTTACTTGCTCATTATTATGCTTTCGTTTAGATTGTTTGATATCTCACCCTTTTGTTTTTGTTGGTCCATTGTCTTTATATTGACAATGTGCAGATAACTCGAAGTAGCTTGCTGTGACGCCTAGACGAAGAGTACCTAGTGGTATATAGAATTGGGGTCGTGATGCTCTGATATTATGTAACACTGGGAATACGTTTGTCTTATGTTTTTGGGAGTTAACTTTATAAACTCCAATGCTGATTTTTATTAAAGTATTCACTTTATGTTGAGTTTTGAATTATGACGAATGTTTCGGCTTTTATGCCATAGTGCTGATTATGAGTTGATATTATAATTATTTTCCGCTGCTAATAAAGAGATTTTCAGACATGATGTTGTTATCTTGAGGAGCCTGTTTGTTAATAAGTATGTTTTATGTTTTCATGATTTTGTGACATCCCGTTATTTGTTAAATACTCTGATATATTATGTGCTTATTCGCGCGGGGAAATCGGGGTGTTACAATTGGTATCAGAGCAGGTCGGTCCATCCGGCCAGGTTGTCGAGTCTTTAGTTTAGTGACAGTTGAATACTGTCCTTAGACATTTCTAATCAATTATTTGATGTTTTGTGAACACAGAAGACGGCTTTCAGAACTCGTTATGGACATTATGAATATTCTGTAATGCCTTTCGGTGTTACTAATGCGCCGGGGGTATTTATGGAGTATATGAACCGTATTTTCCATACTTACTTAGATCAGTTCGTGGTGGTATTTATCGATGACATTCTGATTTACTCTAAGTCAGAGGAGGAACATGCCGAGCATTTGCGGATTGTATTGCAAGTGTTGAAAGAGAAGAAGTTGTATGCGAAGCTGTCCAAGTGTGAATTCTGGTTGCATAAGGTGAGTTTTCTCGGACATGTTATTTCTGGTGATGGTATTGCTGTAGACCCGTCAAAAGTAGATGCAGTGTTGCAGTGGGAAACCCCGAAGTCGGTTACGGAGATTAGAAGCTTCTTGGGTTTGGCTGGTTATTACCGGAGGTTTATTGAGGGCTTCTCTAAGTTAGCACTTCCGTTAACCCAGCTGACTTGTAAAGGCAAAGCGTTTGTGTGGGATATTCAGTGTGAAGAAAGTTTCATCGAATTAAAGAAGAGATTGACGACTGCTCCAATTTTGATATTGCCTAATCCTGAAGATTCATTTGTAGTGTATTGCGATGCTTCTAAATTGGGTTTAGGTGGCGTACTGATGCAGAATGGTAAAGTGGTAGCCTATGCGTCGAGGCAGTTGAGAATTCATGAGAGAAACTATCCTACTCACGATCTGGAATTAGCTGCAGTGGTGTTTGTACTGAAGATTTGGAGGCATTACCTGTATGGCTCTAGATTCGAAGTATTTAGTGACCATAAGAGTTTGAAATATTTGTTTGATCAAAAGGAATTAAACATGAGACAGAGAAGATGGTTAGAGTTGTTGAAAGACTACGATTTTAGCTTGAATTACCATCCTGGTAAAGCTAATGTTGTAGCCGATGCTTTAAGTCGAAAAACTTTGCATATGTCAGCGATGATGGTTAAAGAGTTAGAGTTGATCGAGCAGTTCAGAGACATGAATTTGGTTTGCGAAGTAAAACCCCAGAGTGTGATGCTAGGGATGTTGACAATTAACAGTGATTTCTTGGATGATATCAAGGAAGCTCAGAAGATGGATGTGAAACTAGTAGATTTGATGGTTGGTGAAAATCAACCCGAAGGTAGTGATTTTAAGTTAGATATGCACGGTGTGTTGAGGTTCCGCGATCGAATTTGTATTCCTGATAATGCAGAGATGAAGAAGATGATTTTAGAAGAAGGTCACAGAAGCAATTTAAGTATTCATCCGGGAGCTACTAAAATGTATCAAGACTTAAAGAAGATATTTTGGTGGCCAAAAATGAAGCAAGATGTTGCGCGGTTTGTGTATGCATGCTTGACGTGCCAAAAGTCGAAAGTAGAACATCAGAGGCCAACAGGCTTGATGCAACCGTTAGATGTTCCGGAGTGGAAATGGGATAGTATATCTATGGATTTTGTGACAGGATTACCGAACACTCCGAGGGGGCATGATGCTATTTGGGTAATTATTGATAGACTGACGAAGTCGGCTCATTTTATTCCGATCAATATTAGTTTTCCTGTATCAAAGTTAGCAGAGATTTATATTCGCGAGATTGTGAAGTTGCACGGAGTCCCGTCGAGCATTGTTTCGGATAGAGATCCGAGGTTTACTTCAGATTTTTGGAAAAGTCTACAAGAGGCATTAGGTTCTAAGTTGAAGTTGAGTTCGGCATATCACCCACAAACTGATGGACAGACGGAGAGGACCATTCAGTCGTTGGAAGACTTGCTGAGGGCGTGTGTTCTCGAACAAAGCGGAACGTGGGACAGTTTTCTACCACTGATCGAGTTCACTTATAACAATAGTTTCCATGCTAGTCTTGGTATGGCACCTTTCGAGGCATTGTATGGTCGGAGGTGCAGAACGCCGTTGTGTTGGTATGAATCTGGTGAAAGAGTTGTGTTGGGACCAGAGATTGTACGAGAAACTACTGAGAAGGTGAAATTAATTCGTGATAAGATGAAGGCTTCGCAGAGTAGGCAAAAGAGTTACCATGATAAGCGGAGGAGAGATCTTGAGTTTCAAGCAGGAGACCATGTATTCTTGAGAGTATCACCAGTGACAGGTGTAGGTCGTGCCTTGAAGTCGAAGAAGCTTACTTCTAAGTTTATTGGACCATACCAGATTTCTGAGAGGGTTGGGAATGCTGCGTATAGGGTGGCCTTACCACCGAACCTATCAAATTTGCATGATGTGTTTCACGTGTCGCAACTCCGGAAGTATGTTTCAGATCCATCTCATGTAATTCATATGGATGACGTGCAAGTGCGGGACAATCTAACCATTGAGACTGTGCCTGTACGAATTGAGGATCGGGAAATGAAGAAGTTAAGGGGCAAGTAGATTCCTTTAGTGAAAGTGGTTTGGGACGGAGCTGCCGGAGAAAGTGCAACATGGGAGTTAGAGAGCAAGATGCGAGATTCTTATCCGATGCTGTTTGAGTCAGGTAATTTTCGAGGACGAAAATATTCAAGTAGGGGAGAGTTGTAACGCCCCGGATTTACTTGGAATTATTTTCAGTTATTTTAATTGATGATGCGACGTATGTGTGATGTCTTGTTGTGTTTGTGATGTTCTTGGTGTTTTGGTGCCTTGTTAGAGGGTAGTGACCTTAGATTATAAGGAATATGAGTTTGAGCGAATTAGATCCTTAGAAGGCATAACCCAAATGTGAGAAATATTGATATTTATTAGTATATTGGTGGTTGGGTTTATTTAATTGAATAAAGAAAAATTATAGTATTTAATTAAATAATAGTGTTAATAATTTAATTGGATTATGAGTAAATTAAACTAATTAATTAGAATTATAAAATAAGAAAGGGCATTTGTGGCATTTAGGATTTAGGGGTATGTTATGATGAGAAGAGGAATAAAAACATAACAGATCGTGAAAACAAAAATTGGGAGAAAACCAAAGAGCGAAGAACGAAGCTGAGGCAAGAGAGACCGGAAGGGATTCTACGGGAAGCGATCAATAGAGTTTAGAACCGGAAAACCTAAGGTAAGGGTGGGGTTCTTACATTCTAAGGGATTGCATAATGATGGGGTATGGTAGACTCTAGGTATATGTGATTGTATGGATTTTGATCCTTTTGTTCAATTCATGAGGTCTGTGATTTTGATGATGAAATTGGCATGATACATGTTGTTGTTAATGTCATATTATGAATTGGGTATGAATTATGTTGAGTTGTTGTTGTTGATTGTGATGATTTTGAATGAATGAGAAGTTTGAATAATATAAGTTGCTTTTCCTGAGTTTTCTTATCTCTGCCCCGAATTTTGAAATAAAAACTGGTATTGATCGGTACAGAATTGGTCTTAGGTGTAAACACAAAAGTTGTAGGTATGGATGTTAGTTTTCTAATGCCGTTGGTCTGACGTCAAAACGATTTATAGAACTTGAGTTATGGTCAAATTACTGCACGTAGGTCACAGTGAATTTTTATGGACTTTCTGCACAACTTTTCCGAATTTGAAACGAAAACTGGTATTGATCGGTACAGAATTGGCCTTGGGTGTAAACATGAAGGTTTTAGATAATTTTGTTAGCTTTCCAGTGGCTTTTGTTTGACGTAAAAATGACTTTTAGTTTTTGAGTTATGATGAAAATACTCCAAGGAGGTCTTAGTGAAATTGTACGGTGACAACATTCTCTGTTTCATGTTTTTGAGTCTTTTTCACACGTCTCTGTTTTAAATTGGTCTTTGGTATAAACATGAAAGTTGTTGATAATTGTGATATCTTTCTAGTATCCTTGGTTTGACATGGAAATATGTTATGTATAATTTGTTATGGTTTTACAAAAGTGTATGATGAATTGTTGATGTTTGAATACGATGTTATATGATGAATTGTTGATGTTTGAATACGATGTTATATGACGTTGTTTATGTATGATGCTTGCATGTGTTTTGTTGTTTCATTTTAGAAGTCTCATTCATTGCATCTTGTGACGATGGCCTGAAATTATGGTAAAGCGACGTAGCCTTGTTTGGCAAAGTGACGTGGGGCTCCGGCCTGACATGCCCTATTTGGCATTATTTTGCGACGTTTGGTACCACATGCATATAGGTGAAGTCGGGTCTCATTGCATTATGTGTCGATGATAAATTGTTATAACCGTGACGTGTGGCGATGTTCATGATGTGCTTGATGTGATGATGATTGAATATTGGTGATGATGATTGTTTATGAAAATGATGTGTGAACATGAATAAAATGATTGGTGAGATAATGAAGTATGATCCTGTGCTTATGTTTTTACTTGCTCATTATTATGCTTTCGTTTAGATTGTTTGATATCTCACCCTTTTGTTTTTGTTGGTCCATTGTCTTTATATTGACAATGTGCAGATAACTCGAAGTAGCTTGCTGTGACGCCTAGACGAGGAGTACCTAGTGGTATATAGAATTGGGGTCGTGATGCTCTGATATTATGTAACACTGGGAATACGTTTGTCTTATGTTTTTGGGAGTTAACTTTATAAACTCCAATGCTGATTTTTATTAAAGTATTCACTTTATGTTGAGTTTTGAATTATGACGAATGTTTCGGCTTTTATGCCATAGTGCTGATTATGAGTTGATATTATAATTATTTTCCGCTGCTAATAAAGAGATTTTCAGACATGATGTTGTTATCTTGAGGAGCCTGTTTGTTAATAAGTATGTTTTATGTTTTCATGATTTTGTGACATCCCGTTATTTGTTAAATACTCTGATATATTATGGGCTTATTCGCGCGGGGAAATCGGGGTGTTACAAAGACAGTGGTTGAACAGGAGCAGGGGTTGGGGTTGGGGTTGGTGGGTGATGAGGATGAGGTCTGTGGCGTTCAATGTGTGGTTGATCTAGACTATTAGATGGAATGGGGGATAGAGATGGTGGCTGAACGGGGGCCTTTCTTGGGGTAGATGGGTGATGGGGAGGATGTTTATTGTGATGATGGTCTAGACGAAGAGAATGAATATCGGAAGAAGATTGTGGTTGAACAGGAGCAGGGGTTGGGGTTGGTGGGTTGTGAGGATGAGATATGTGGCGTTCAATGTGTTGATGATCTACACTATTAGATGAAATAGGGGATGGAGACGGTGGCTGAACAGGGGCCTTTCTTGGGGTGGATGGGTGATGGGGAGGATGTTTATTGTGATGATGCTCTAGACGAAGAGAATGAATATTGGAAGAATATGGTGGTTGAACAGGAGAGGGGGTTGGGGTTGGTGGGTGATGAGGATGATGTATGTGGCGTTCAATTTGCAGATTATCTAGACTATTAGATGAAATGGGGGATGGAGACGGTGGGTGAACAGGGGCCTTTCTTGGGGTAGTTGAGTGATGGGGAGGATGTTTTTTGTGATGATGATCTAGACGAAGAGAATGAATACCATAAGAAGATGGTGGTTGAACTGGAGCAGGGGTTGGGGTAGGTGGGTGATGAGGATGATGCTGGTGGTGAGTACTGACCTCTATAGCAAAAACACCCAAAGAACTCACTTGGAGTAAGGCTAACACCAAAACTATGACTTTGGCCATGTCTCAATGCAAGACAAAACAACCTAAAGAGAGGTGGGGGGGGGGGGGGGGGGGGGGGGTGATATTGATATCTTGGAAGTGTTCAAAAGAGTGAATTTATAGGCATTTGTTGTAACACCCATACTAAATTATCTAGAATATTTAGGATGTGTATTAATCTGATACTGGGTACATTAAAATTTATCAATAATAATAATACAAACATCTGAATGAGTACAAGTTGGCTCGTTAATACAGTTATCCAAATATCATAAATTACACTTTTATATACAAATATACATAATCTGACAACCTCCTGAGCTTGTCCACATCGAGCAACTGCACTCCATCCAGCGTCTTCTTGTAGAACATCATGAACTTCTCTTGCTAACCTGAAAACCTGCACCAGAAGGATTGGGATGAGACATAATGTCTCAGTGAGCTCCAGCCCAACCTACTGTTGGCAACCACGGGGGAAACCTAGGGTCGCCGTGCCTACTCTCGGCAATCTTGGGGATACCTATGATCGCCAAGGTTTAACTTTACCTATAGAGGGCTACCTGACTGTCCTGCTAAACTGTGTAGTCATAATGTAATATCCCGCTTAGAAGTATCAGTCATAAGCGTTAGAAACTTCGTTTGCAAGCAATGGCAAAGTGGTAATAAGAGAAGTGGCATAGTTGTAAATAAGAGAAAAAGGCTTATTGGATAAATATGAATATTGGCAAGGTTTCTACTCATTTTTCTTTCTCTCAAAAATTCAGAAAATTGCTCTTTCTTCTTCTCTCATTTTCGCCCCATCTCCTCTTCATCTTCAACATC
Organism: Medicago ruthenica; assembly: GCA_018208015.1. NCBI lineage: Eukaryota > Viridiplantae > Streptophyta > Magnoliopsida > Fabales > Fabaceae > Medicago > Medicago ruthenica. Next base: position 19,882,311 of record CM031374.1, on the reverse strand, counting down.
AAATCATCACCCCTTAAGCTAGCAAACTTCTCCCTAAACCTTTGTATGGTAAGCAAGCTTGTGTTGGGGAAATTTTGGAGTAAGAAGAAGCTAGCAAAGCCAAAGAATAGAAGTTCTCTTGAGTAGAGATTTTGGGACTTGAAGCTAGGGTTTGAATTTCTCAACTTAGCAAGCATCTTTTGGGATTAAGGTGAGCTCTTAGTGGGTTTTAGAACCCTCCTTGTTTAAGTTTGAAGTTTATAGTTATATGATCAATTTTGTGATTCATAGAACCCTAATTTCCCTTTGATGGTTTTTCCTTGATTAAACATGTTATAAGTTGTTTATAGGACTTAGAAATATGCCATAAGCTGTATGATGTTTGGGTGTGTTGGATTGTGCCAAGAATGGTGGAAATTATGCTTTGAAATTGCCCTATGTTGTCCAACTGCAGGTAAAATCGTGTCACAATTTTACAACCGTGTCACGATTTTATAGGCAGTGCAAAACACGAATTCTGGGCATGGAATCGTGACACGATTCCAAAATCGTGTCACGATTTTGAAGGGGACAGAACATGAAAATTCTTTCACTTTTCTTACACCATTTCAGCCATCCAATGCTATCCCAAACTCATTAAGCGATGTGTAATGGCTATGTACCTCTTTTAAATGTTAAAGGACCTATCCCTTAGAGCATGATTAGATCATTAGGGAAGGCTTATAGCTTGATGATTTGAGAGCCTAATGAGGTGAACAAAGTTATAGAAGTGTTCCTTTGGAATACATAGGCATGGAAATGGTTCGACAATCATAGTTACAGATATGTTCATAGTGTTGGTTCTCCAACAATCATAGGTGACTCATGAGAACGATGAGCCAAGAACCATAGGTTATATGTCATAGGAATGTTATACGATTATAGTACTAATTATATGTCAAAGTTAAAGAATTAAAGATCAAAGATATTGGCGTGCTTGCACGTTTCACAGTCATAGGGCGTGTTCATCAGACTCCGGGATTCGCCGGATGGGACTTCTCCGAGAGGGTTGTCCACACGTTTCATAGGGAGTCCGGTGTTAGCCTGATATGATAGGAATTTCAACGGTTTATAGGGAGACGTATCTCGGGGTTGCTCCACCCGGGGTGCCCTCCGTAAAATGAACTCAGATAATTGTTTGTTCAACGCTAACAGCTAACATAAAACTCTTTATTTGTTTTATGATTCATAGTTATAGTTACAGTCATAGAAAGTTTACAGTTACAGGCAGGTTATAGTTAAAGTCATAGTCAGGTTATAAGACTTGGCGATTCTAGAATTCCCCTAAATTGCCAAGGTAGGCATGGCGACCCTAGGTTCCCTGTGGTTGCCAAACAGTAGGTTGGGTAGAGCTCACTGAGACATTATGTCTCATCCCATTCCTTCTGGTGCAGGTTCACAGGCAGGATCGCAATCAGCACGCAACAAGGGTAAGGAGAAGGCTACGGACTGATCGTGCTGATGTTATTTGTTATGGTTATTTGTATAACTATGGATTGTACATCTGATGTTTATGTTTTTGAGACGATGTATAACTTTGGATTGTAATATTACAATGTGATGTAATATTTGTATGAACTTTTATATTGTAAATTAATGTATCCAATACGAAATTTTAATACTCGTGTAAGATCCTAGGCAATCTTATTATGGGTGTTACAATTTGGTATCAGAGTAGGTCGATTCAGACCGTGCCTTGGGTCATTAAAATACAATTCAAGTTTGTGGATCTCTTGGATTCGGGACATTATTCTAAATGTTATATCTGGTTGAAACTGATCACTTTGACTTGTGTATGACAGTTAGGATAAGATGTCTGGGAGGAGAAGAGGTCCTGGCAGGCCTAGATCGAATCAGGCTAATGCTGAGGAAGCCAGTGGAGACCCTAATATGCAATTTTGGGCTCAAATGATGCAACAGCAGCAGGCGTTGCAGCAACAGTACCAAGAGCAGCACGCTCAGGCTGCGTTACAGCATCAACAGATGATGCTTATGATGCAGCAGCAAGCCCAACAACAAGCTCAAACTGAGCATGAATGGATGGAGATGATGCACCATGGACAAGGTGCTCAACAGCAGACACCACCACCAGCAGTGGCGAATCCGTCCTACCGGGAATTTAACAGAAATCACCCTCCTGAGTTTAATGGGGAAGGTGAACCTCCAGAGGCCAAGAGATGGCTGAAACAGATTGAGAAAGTGTTCCGGATGGTGGATTGCCCAGAAGAAAGTAAAGTTTTGTTGGCTACTAATCAGTTCAGAGGCGCAGCAGAAGATTGGTGGGAATCTGCTCAACGCCGAATGATAGCAAATGACACGGAGATTAACTGGGATAACTTCAAGGAAGCAATGATAGAGAAGTATATCCCAATGTCTTATAAAGTAAAGAAAGAACAGGAGTTTCTTGAGCTGAAACAAGGTGGCATGTCAGTCACTGAGTTTACAAAGAAGTTTGAAGAGTTGTCGTACTACTCCTCTCACAATGAGTATGCCGGTAATGAGAACTGGAAGATGAATCAGTATAGGCGTGGGTTGAGAGGTGAGATTGATACAGCAGTGAGCCTTCAAAGGAACACCAGCTATGATGAGATGGTTCACGATAGTTTGGTGGCGGAAGCGGGTTTTGCTAAAACCGCTAAAGAGAAAGCTGCAGCATATGAAAAGAGAAAGGGAAAGTTTCCAGATAGATATCATGAGAATAAGCCTAAGGGCTCTCCTAAGAGGGGTAAGCAGTCGTTTTCACATCAGGCGAGTGCTGCTTGTAAATACTGTGGGAAAATGCATTACGGTGAATGCATGAGGCAAACAGGTGTGTGTTTCGGGTGTAGGCAGCCGGGGCACATTTTGGCAAATTGTCCAGAAAGAAGAGGTAAAAGTGGAGCTGAAGGTACTACAACAAGTAAGGGCAGAGTGTACTCTCTTGATGGCCAGAAGGCTTTGGCAAATGAAGATTTAATTGCCAGTATGTGTTACTTAGGCCAAACTCCAGTTAAAGTGCTTTTTGATTGTGGTGCAACATGTTCCTTTATTTCTTACAAGTGTGTAGAAGCATTACAATTGTCTATGTCACCGTTGATACCTCCTATGACGGTATCTACCGCTACTGAGGGCGGAGTTGTAGCTAGTTTTATATGTGAAAATTGTCCGATCACTGTATCTAGTAAGACATACTACATAGATTTGGTGTGTCTTCCCATGATACAACTTGATGTGATTCTAGGAATGGATTGGTTATCTGCTAATCATGTGTATATTGGTTGTGCGGAAAAGTGTATTTTTATGCCTACAGATGATACGACCGAAGGTGTGGCTTTATCAGAGTTAATCAACCGCACTCATCAGCTTACTCAGCTTATGTGTGCTCAGGATAATGGTTTTTATGTGATGGTTACTGTGACTTCAGGATCAGAGCTGAGTCCCAGTGACATTCCTGTTGTCAGCGATTATCTGGATGTCTTTCCTTCTGAGATAAGCAATTTACCCCCGGAACGGGAAGTTGAGTTTTCTATTGATCTCATCCCAGGATCAGAGCCAGTATCAGTGGCGCCTTATAGAATGTCACCGTCAGAGTTAAAGGAATTGAAGTCTCAGTTGGAAGACTTAATTCAGAAACATTTCATCAGGCCCAGTGTGTCACCTTGGGGTGCGCCAGTGTTGTTGGTTAAGAAGAAGGATGGTAGTATGAGATTGTGCATCGACTACCGTCGATTGAATAAAGTAACAATTAAGAACAAGTATCCGTTACCAAGGATTGATGATCTTTTGGATCAACTCAAAGGAGCCGCAGTGTTTTCAAAGATTGATCTCAGGTCAGGGTACCACCAGATTCGTATCAAATCGTCCGATGTGTCCAAGACGGCATTCAGAACGCGTTACGGACATTATGAATTTTTGGTTATGCGATTCGGAGTGACTAATGCTCCAGCTGTGTTTATGGACTACATGAATAGAATTTTCCAGCCTTACCTGGATCAGTTTGTTGTAATCTTCATAGATGATATTTTGATCTATTCAAAGGACTCACAGGAACATGCTCAACATTTGAGGATTGTTTTGGACATTCTCAGAGAAAATCAGTTATATGTAAAATTCAGCAAATGTGAATTTTGGTTATCGGAAATCCAGTTTTTGGGGCATGTTATTTCTAAAGGAGGAGTGTCAGTTGACTCATCAAAAGTTGAAGCTGTCCTTAATTGGGCCAGACCAGAAAATGTAACAGAAGTTCGGAGTTTCTTCGATTTAGCAGGTTACTACCGAAGATTTATTATGAGATTTTCACAGATTGCTTTGCCATTGACACGCCTCACGAGGAAAGATGTACCCTTCGTCTGGGGCGAAGATTGTGAGAAAAGTTTCCGGACTTTGAGGAAGAAATTATCCAAGGCTCCAGTATTAGCAATACCAGACCCTGAAAAGAAATATGTGGTTTATTGTGATGCGTCCTCTAAAGGACTGGGCAGTGTGCTCATGCAAGAAGGTAATGTGATAGCTTATGCTTCTCGGCAGCTTAAATCTCATGAGGAAAATTACCCCACTCATGACCTTGAGTTGGCGGCAATAGTTTTTGCTTTGAAAGTGTGGAGGCACCATTTATATGGAGAAGAATTTGATTTGTTCAGTGACCATAAAAGTTTAAAGTATTTGTTCGATCAACGGGAACTGAACATGAGACAGAGAAGATGGATGGAATATTTAAAGGATTTTGATTTTGAGTTAAAGTATCACCCTGGAAAGGCAAATGTAGTTGCTGACGCCTTGAGCAGGAAATCTTTGATTAGAGCAGAAGTGCTGATGCATACCTGTGGTTTGTATGAGAAATTTCGAGATCTTAATCTCAGTGTTACAGAAATGGGTGATGGCATTTTGTTGCAAAGATTAGAGGTTACTTGTGATCTGCGATCCCGAATCACACAAGCTCAAGAATCGGATGTGAATCTTCAGAGGAAGTTGGGACAATCAGAGTTTTCAAGGGCTTCGGATGGTACTCTGCTGTTTGAATGTAGATTTTGTGTTCCTAATGATGCTAGTTTGAAAAGGTTAATTTTGGAAGAGGCACACAAGAGTAGTTTCAGTATTCATCTGGGTACCACTAAAATGTACCAAGATTTAAAGAAGGATTATTGGTGGCCAGGGATGAAGACCGATATTGCGGAATTCGTATCACGTTGTATTGTGTGTCAACAAGTGAAAATTGAACATCAGAGGCCGGCAGGGATGCTTGTACCATTGGAGATCCCTCAGTGGAAATGGGAAGAAATCTCTATGGATTTTGTGACAGGGTTACCTCGGACTCAACGGGGACATGATTCAATTTGGGTAGTTGTCGATCGGTTAACTAAGTCTGCTCACTTTTTACCGGTTAGGACTACTTACAGGGCTGCTCAGTATGCAGAATTGTTCATAGCGGAGATTGTGAAATTACATGGTGTTCCAACCAGCATTGTGTCAGATAGAGATCCTATCTTTACTTCTCACTTTTGGAAAGCTTTTCAGAAGGCTTTGGGAACAAGGTTAAAGTTGAGTACGTCTCATCATCCTCAAACAGATGGACAATCTGAGAGAACTATACAGACGTTAGAGGATATGCTACGAGCATGTATTTTAGAGGATGGAGAGAGTTGGAATAATCATTTACCGTTGATTGAATTTTCTTATAATAATAGTTACCATTCTAGCATCGGAATGGCACCATATGAGGCACTGTATGGCAGGAGGTGTAGAACACCGCTTTGTTGGTCAGAGGTTGGAGATAAAAGTATTTTGGGACTTGAGATTATCCAGGAAACCACTTTAAAGATTAAATCCATTCAGGATAAGATTAGAACTGCTCAAAGTCGACATAAGAGTTATGCGGACAAGAGGCGAAGACCTCTAGAGTTCGAAGTGGGAGATCATGTTTTCCTGAAAGTTACCCCTAAGCTGGGACTACGAGGTGTTTTCAGGACTAAGAAATTGAATCCAAGATTTATTGGGCCATTTCAGATACTTAAACGTGTCGGACCAGCAGCTTACCAATTGGCTCTGCCACCGGCGATGTCAGGATTACATGATGTTTTCCATGTTTCACAGCTAAGGAAGTTTATTCCTGATCCTCACCAACCAGTAGAGTTGGAAACTATCGATTTGAGATCGGATTTGACTTTTCGACCCGAACCGGAACAGATTATTGAACGAGATGTCAAAGCACTGAGGAACAAAGAGATTCCAATTGTTAAAGTCATATGGAAAGGTTCTCCCTATGGTGAAGCTACATGGGAATTGGAATCGGAGATGCAGGAGAGTTATCCACATCTTTTTACAAGTAATTTCTAAATTTCGAGGACGAAATTTCTTTAAGGGGGGTAGAGTGTAATATCCCGCTTAGAAGTATCAGTCATAAGCGTTAGAAACTTCGTTTGCAAGCAATGGCAAAGTGGTAATAAGAGAAGTGGCATAGTTGTAAATAAGAGAAAAAGGCTTATTGGATAAATATGAATATTGGCAAGGTTTCTACTCATTTTTCTTTCTCTCAAAAATTCAGAAAATTGCTCTTTCTTCTTCTCTCATTTTCGCCCCATCTCCTCTTCATCTTCAACATCAAATCATCACCCCTTAAGCTAGAAAACTTCTCCCTAAACCTTTGTATGGTAAGCAAGCTTGTGTTGGGGAAATTTTGGAGTAAGAAGAAGCTAGGAAAGCCAAAGAATAGAAGTTCTCTTGAGTAGAGATTTTGGGACTTGAAGCTAGGGTTTGAATTTCTCAACTTAGCAAGCATCTTTTGGGATTAAGGTGAGCTCTTAGTGGGTTTTAGAACCCTCCTTGTTTAAGTTTGAAGTTTATAGTTATATGATCAATTTTGTGATTCATAGAACCCTAATTTCCCTTTGATGGTTTTTCCTTGATTAAACATGTTATAAGTTGTTTATAGGACTTAGAAATATGCCATAAGCTGTATGATGTTTGGGTGTGTTGGATTGTGCCAAGAATGGTGGAAATTATGCTTTGAAATTGCCCTATGCTGTCCAACTGGAGGTAAAATCGTGTCACGATTTTACCACCGTGTCACGATTTTATAGGCAGTGCAAAACACGAATTCTGGGCATGGAATCGTGACACGATTCCAAAATCGTGTCACGATTTTGAAGGGGACAGAACATGAAAATTCTTTCACTTTTCTTACACCATTTCAGCCATCCAATGCTATCCCAAACTCATTAAGCGATGTGTAATGGCTATGTACCTCTTTTAAATGTTAAAGGACCTATCCCTTAGAGCATGATTAGATCATTAGGGAAGGCTTATAGCTTGATGATTTGAGAGCCTAATGAGGTGAACAAAGTTATAGAAGTGTTCCTTTGGAATACTTAGGCATGGAAATGGTTCGACAATCATAGTTACAGATATGTTCATAGTGTTGGTTCTCCAACAATCATAGGTGACTCATGAGAACGATGAGCCAAGAACCATAGGTTATATGTCATAGGAATGTTATACGATTATAGTACTGATTATATGTCAAAGTTAAAGAATTAAAGATCAAAGATATTGGCGTGCTTGCACGTTTCACAGTCATAGGGCGTGTTCATCAGACTCCGGGATTCGCCGGATGGGACTTCTCCGAGAGGGTTGTCCACACGTTTCATAGGGAGTCCGGTGTTAGCCTGATATGATAGGAATTTTACCGGTTTATAGGGAGACGTATCTCGGGGTTGCTCCACCCGGGGTGCCCTCCGTAAAATGAACTCAGATAATTGTTTGTTCAACGCTATCAGCTAACATAAAACTCTTTATTTGTTTTATGATTCATAGTTATAGTTACAGTCATAGAAAGTTTACAGTTACAGGCAGGTTATAGTTAAAGTCATAGTCAGGTTATAAGACTTGGCGATTCTAGAATTCCCCTAAATTGCCAAGGTAGGCATGGAGACCCTAGGTTCCCTGTGGTTGCCAAACAGTAGGTTGGGTAGAGCTCACTGAGACATTATGTCTCATCCCATTCCTTCTGGTGCAGGTTCACAGGCAGGATCGCAATCAGCACGCAACAAGGGTAAGGAGAAGGCTACGGACTGATCGTGCTGATGTTATTTGTTATGGTTATTTGTATAACTATGGATTGTACATCTGATGTTTATGTTTTTGAGACGATGTATAACTTTGGATTGTAATATTACAATGTGATGTAATATTTGTATGAACTTTTATATTGTAAATTAATGTATCCAATACGAAATTTTAATACTCGTGTAAGATCCTAGGCAATCTTATTATGGGTGTTACACATAAACTGGACTACATCCTGCTAGACTAGTGATCAAGGGGAAACCTAGGATCATTGTCTGAATCTGATACTGAATAGTCATGAGATCTAGACTATATCCTGATAACTGGGTGATCGAGGGTAATCTAGGATCACCGCCTGATAACTGATTACCTGATATCTGATACTTGTCTGATAACTATTCTCTGTCTGATAACATAATAAAATATTAACTGTTACATGTCTTTATGTTAGCTGTTAGCGTTGAACAAACAATATTATCTGAGTTCATTTTACGGAATGCTCCCGGGTGGAGTAACCCCGAAGCACATTCCCCTGATAACCGGTGAAAATTCCTATCATATCAGGCTAACACCGGACTCCTCTTGTCGTCGTGCGGTCATCCTTGCGGAATAACACGTCCCACTGGCGTGAACAACAGAAGACACGACTTAATAATCTTAACTTACGCGTATACCTCCTGTGTCCCACTGGCGTGAACGACGGAAGACGCGAATTAAAATACTTTCATTATTAGTCTTAACTTATACATGAACCTTTCGTGTCCCACTGACGTGAACAACGAAAGTCACGGCTTAATGTTTTAATTAAACCCTTATGTGCGGCTATCCTCGCGGATGATAACTACACCGTTCCAACTGGCGGGAACCCCCGTGTTCTAACTGGCGAGAACACTGGAGACACATAAGGTTGTCATATAACTCTTGTTCTTATATATATAACTTATAACTTGTGTCTATTGCATATCTGATGCATTCTTGAATGCTTAACCTATTAAAGGTTCTTAACTATGAGCATAGTATAATTCTTGTGCTTAGTACATGATGAGTACCATTCTAAATCTCTTTAACCTATAATAGGTTCTAAACCTGAATACTATATCGTTCTTGGCTTGCTCGTACTTCATTGAGTGTTTGAGAATTGCCTAGTAAGGGATAAGCTCAATACTAGCTCTTATACTTCTCTATGATATCTTGTGGATTAAGGCATCCATTCTCTCACTAATGTGCCTATCCTCAATCCATAATAATGATCTAAACCTTCTCAAGGATAGGTCTTTAAATGCTTAATAGCAATGCTTAACCATTACATGTTGTTCCTTGAGTCCGAAGCAGTATTAGATAGCCGAAACGGTGCAAGTAAAGATGAAAAACAACATTGTTCTGTCCCCTTCAAAATCGTGACACGATTTGGAAATCGTGTCACGATTTCATGCCCAGAAATCGTGTTTGGTTCTGCCTGTGAAATCGTGACACGATTGTAAAATCGTGACACGATTTTACCTGCAGTTGGACAGCATAGGGCAAGTTTAAAACATGTTTTCCACCATTTTGGCTTATCCAATCATGCCCAAACATCACAACAGCTTAAATGATAAATTCAAAGGCATAACAACAGATTACAACATGTAATGACCAAGAATTGCTAGCAAAATAGGATTAGGGCTCAAATGTTCATAACTTTGTTCAATATACAAATATTCATCAAAACATAACATAGTGGGTTCTAAAACCCCTAGGGAGCTCACCTTAGTTGTGCTTGGTGCTTGACAAGTTCTCAACTTTGAAACCCTAGCTTGCTCCACTTTCCTCTTCTCTTGATTCTTCCTTAATTCTCCTTGTCTCTTTCTCTTGTTCTAGCTTCCAACCCAAGTTTGCTTTGCAATACTTCTCTCAAGAATTGGATTAAGAATTGATGAGTTGATGGAGAGGGAGAGGAAGGCGTGTGCTTAGAGAGGGTGAGGGAGAGGGACCGAATTTGAGTGAGTGAAGGGAAGAAGAGAATAGTGTGGGAAAATATCTTGTTCCCCCTTTTAAAATAATCTCCCTCTTATCCAAAAATTACTATATTGCCATTGCTTAATATTACAAAATCGCCATGCTTGCTTCATAAGTTTCTAACGCTAATAACTGACAATTTACCAAATTGTCCTTTGCTTAAAACATTTCTGATACATCGTCTCAATATTAATAAATATTCGAGTCTTAGGCGGGATATTACAATCTACCCCCCTTAAAGAAATTTCGTCCTCGAAATTTAGAATCCACTATCATATATGAATTAATCTCCCATATTACTTCCTTCATTAGCCAAGACTCCAGTTCGTCTTACTTATCGGAATCCCTTAGATTTTCAACTCTATAAATCGAATGTATTCGACAATCTTTTCGTTATCTGAAGCGCTTGATGTGCATTACACTTTTCTTGCGTAGTAGAATATGAGGCTATCCGAACCATCGCATCCAACTTGCTGACCATATCCTTGTTTATACACTTCTTGCAAACCCAAACTAGAGTTATCCAATCCTAACACTTGTGCTGAATCTTATAATTTCGTCATAGTCCGCGAAATCTTACTTTGACGACATTGGACTTTCTTATTATCCTCGACGATTCCATTGAATTCTTATATTCGATCTTTGCCTTATACAACGGCATCCTACATATATGGTTTTACCATAATTATAGCATTCTTTAATGAGAGTAAAACTACCGCACTACCTCCATTATACAAATACAAGGAGGAGGCATCCTGGTGTGTTACTTTCCATAATCTTCATCATTGCTTCCACTACGGAATTCCTCAAGGGCTCGCGAAAACTTACTGATTACCCGCGTTCTGCTTCGATTGATCTATGACGTTACTTATCTTAATAACTTAGAAATCATTCTTCATACTAGGAGTTTGCCAATCTCCCATCGTTCTTGTCACAACTTATTCTCGTTTTCTTATCGTAGCATAAATGTTTTCTACACCGATAATCCCAAACTTATAGGAGTTTAGTCTAAGTGATGAGTGGCTTAAGTCGTCTCGCATATCATTATATAATATATATCATAGCATATAATTTACATACATAAGCGAGCACGTGTACACTATACATTACCTCTTCTTTGTCCGACTAACGGGACATCATTCTTAATCTTAACATATTTGAGACACTACCACATCAATTGGGAATCTTTTCTTACTCTTAACTCATTTCGTAACATCCGGGATTTGCCTTTCAACTGGCTTGCCAGGTTTGCCCCGCCAATGTTACTCATGTTTATTCTTAAGTATACAACAATCTATAATGTAAATTTATGGTTACAATTCACCGGTATCACAAACTTATTTCTCGTTCTGGACATCGAATTCAAGATTCTTATTTTCAACGGAAAACCCTATTCGATTGCTACCCAAAAAGCACACTCAGTCTTTAATCCTTTAATCATAACCTGAAATTACGTAGCCCTTTACCGTGGACTACGAATAACTTTTAACCTACGTAAAAGTTCTCCTTCCTTTACTGGTGAACATTAAGTTCAAGACTTCCGAAATCTTCGGCTAATATAGGTTAACATGACATGGTTACAACATGAAATTAAACTCACTCGCCATTGCATTGTCGTATCTGGTCAAGGCCTCTATTCAAATATTTCATTCCTCATGGACTTCGAGGTTTAAAGTATTCATCAACTTAACTTCCAAAACTTTCCATTAGAACTCATGATATGTTCAAGTCGCTTATACTTACTACTATTCCTTATAATAAGAATTAAGCACTTAACATCTTCTCATACTCTAAGCCTCAGCTTAGCGTTGTTCATTATATCATTCTTGGTTTACTACTCCGCTGCGCAACTCTGACTTTTAACACTCGAGTTAGCATCGGAGGAAGACTTCACTATTGTCACATAAAATTCCATCGATCAATCATTTTACTCTATCACTTTGTAATCACTGTAACAAATTTGTCTGACGTTACCATTTCTCTTGATCAGCTCTTCATGTAGAATCATTAAACATTGCAGGAACCTGACTGGAATATATCTGAGGTAGCTTAAATTCATGTACATTCATTTGTGGCAACTTCTAGAAACACTTATGGCTTCTGAAGGTTCATGTCTTTCATTTGAGTCTTGTTACTATTCGCTCTTTCTTTATCCGTAATGATTTCTTATCCATAATCTTCCCGGGACAACTTTGGTCTCCTTAGCTCTATCATATCCCTTAATTTACCCTTGAGTTTCTACGAAACAATCCGTCCTGAAAAGATCCAAACTCTTACCGGTTCTCTAGAACGCCCAACATAGGTTGCATTTCTTCGAGTGCTCGATTAATCGATCTTAAACTTTTGCACATTATTATTATCTTTTGGATTCCTCCAGTAACTCGTTATTGTATTCACAATTCAAATCTATACCTTATTACTGCCCTCTGAAACTTATCAACACGAGGTGATCTCTTTCTGTTCTATAATATTTGTGGAAGGAACCTCTTCAATGGGGAGCATACAACTCTTTAGCATTAACCTCAATCCTAAACTTTCATGTTCAAGACGATCCGCCGTATATTAAAATCTCAACATAATTTCTCGGCTGAAATCCCGATCATCCTTCTACACTGGTCTACTATAACCTTGTGTTATCTTGAACTTGCCTTCTTTAACCAATCAAGGAAATTCAATACTGTTCGTCTAATCAAGAGTGTTCAACTTAATTCGTCCATCAGCATAATAAATTCCAGCAACTTATTATTTATTATCCAACCTTCATTAAGTAAAATTCCAGTCTAGCTTCTCTTACTTTTAATCTTCTTACCATTAGGATATATCCAAAAATTTGATTCACGCTTTGACATGCAACGAGTCTTATTGTTACCACTTATTCATCCATCTTAGTTCTTAGGCTGCATATCATCTCCTCTTCTTCTTTCACAAATCTGGTTCAGGAGACGTGGCTGATCTGATGGGGTCATACTTACTTGTGATTCATACTCAATAACCACACTTGAGTGGTTAGTTTCATCTGTCCAAATAACTCACGTAATCCATAATTAATTCTCTTAACTGTCCGGTAATTCATCATTTCATTTCTCTAGGTTTGGTACCACAATTCCTTAACTCTGTACTCAGAATTGATACTTATTCCATACTTCACTTTAACTTCTCAAGTTGCGGTTCCCGTCAAAGTTCCAAGTCATTCCTTAGAGTATCCCATAATTCCTTAGTCCTTATGTCTTCCGCAGACGAGGTATCGTCCTACGACGTGTCCAACTGGGTTGAGGTGTTTCACCTTACTCTTAAATATCCTTTATGTTTCTGAAACTTTGCCACTGACAGGCTTCATCACTTTACAGTTTGATGGCCACCATTTGGCATGAATACTTCTTCGCTAATTCCGTCTTAAAATCTGTCGCCTTAATCTTGGCCCTTCATACACTTCATTCCTCCTTGGTCACATTCAGCTCTCGGACATATATCCTAACTGTCAAATTCTAGACTGAGTTGATCAGGCTCAACTAGATGTGACCTTTAGAACAACATCCGGGACCCAATGGTCCCACTACTTTTATTGAAACTTTAATGACCCAAGGCACGGTCTGAATCGACCTGCTCTGATACCAATTGTAACACCCATACTAAATTATCTAGAATATTTAGCATGTGTATTAATCTGATACTGGGTACATTAAAGTTTATCAATAATAATAATACAAACATCTGAATGAGTACAAGTTGGCCCGTTAATACAGTTATCCAAATATCATAAATTACACTTTTATATACAAATATACATAATCTGACAACCTCCTGAGCTTGTCCACATCGAGCAACTGCACTCCATCCAGCGTCTTCTTGTAGAACATCATGAACTTCTCTTGCTAACCTGAAAACCTGCACCAGAAGGATTGGGATGAGACATAATGTCTCAGTGAGCTCCAGCCCAACCTACTATTGGCAACCACGGGGGAAACCTAGGGTCGCCGTGCCTACTCTCGGCAATCTTGGGGATACCTATGATCGCCAAGGTTTAACTTTACCCATAGAGGGCTACCTGACTGTCCTGCTAAACTGTGTAGTCATAAACTGGACTACATCCTGCTAGACTAGTGATCAAGGGGAAACCTAGGATCACTGTCTGAATCTGATACTGAATAGTCATGAGATCTAGACTATATCCTGATAACTGGGTGATCGAGGGTAATCTAGGATCACCGCCTGATAACTGATTACCTGATATCTGATACTTGTCTGATAACTATTCTATGTCTGATAACATAATAAAATATTAACTGTTACATGTCTTTATGTTAGCTGTTAGCGTTGAACAAACAATATTATCTGAGTTCATTTTACGGAATGCCCCCGGGTGGAGTAACCCCGAAGCACATTCCCCTGATAACCGGTGAAAATTCCTATCATATCAGGCTAACACCGGACTCCTCTTGTCGTCGTGCGGTCATCCTTGCGGAATAACACGTCCCACTGGCGTGAACCTCCTGTGTCCCACTGGCGTGAACGACAGAAGACACGACTTAATAATCTTAACTTACGCGTATACCTCCCGTGTCCCACTGGCGTGAACGACGGAAGACGCGAATTAAAATACTTTCATTATTAGTCTTAACTTATACATGAACCTTTCGTGTCCCACTGACGTGAACAACGAAAGTCACGGCTTAATGTTTTAATTAAACCCTTATGTGCGGCTATCCTCGCGGATGATAACTACACCGTTCCAACTGGCGGGAACCCCCGTGTTCTAACTGGCGAGAATACTGGAGACACATAAGGTTGTCATATAACTCTTGTTCTTATATATATAACTTATAACTTGTGTCTATTGCATATCTGATGCATTCTTGAATGCTTAACCTATTAAAGGTTCTTAACTATGAGCATAGTATCATTCTTGTGCTTAGTACATGATGAGTACCATTCTAAATCTCTTTAACCTATAATAGGTTCTAAACCTGAATACTATATCGTTCTTGGCTTGCTTGTACTTCATTGAGTGTTTGAGAATTGCCTAGTAAGGGATAAGCTCAATACTAGCTCTTATACTTCTCTATGATATCTTGTGGATTAAGGCATCCATTCTCTCACTAATGTGCCTATCCTCAATCCATAATAATGATCTAAACCTTCTCAAGGATAGGTCTTTAAATGCTTAATAGCAATGCTTAACCATTACATGTTGTTCCTTGAGTCCGAAGCAGTATTAGATAGCCGAAACGGTGCAAGTAAAGATGAAAAACAACATTGTTCTGTCCCCTTCAAAATCGTGACACGATTTGGAAATCGTGTCACGATTTCATGCCCAGAAATCGTGTTTGGTTCTGCCTGTGAAATCGTGACACGATTGTAAAATCGTGACACGATTTTACCTGCAGTTGGACAGCATAGGGCAAGTTTAAAACATGTTTTCCACCATTTTGGCTTATCCAATCATTCCCAAACATCACAACAGCTTAAATGATAAATTCAAAGGCATAACAACAGATTACAACATGTAATGACCAAGAATTGCTAGCAAAATAGGATTAGGGCTCAAATGTTCATAACTTTGTTCAATATACAAATATTCATCAAAACATAACATAGTGGGTTCTAAAACCCCTAGGGAGCTCACCTTAGTTGTGCTTGGTGCTTGACAAGTTCTCAACTTTGAAACCCTAGCTTGCTCCACTTTCCTCTTCTCTTGATTCTTCCTTAATTCTCCTTGTCTCTTTCTCTTGTTCTAGCTTCCAACCCAAGTTTGCTTTGCAATACTTCTCTCAAGAATTGGATTAAGAATTGATGAGTTGATGGAGAGGGAGAGGAAGGCGTGTGCTTAGAGAGGGTGAGGGAGAGGGACCGAATTTGAGTGAGTGAAGGGAAGAAGAGAATAGTGTGGGAAAATATCTTGTTCCCCCTTTTAAAATAATCTCCCTCTTATCCAAAAATTACTATATTGCCATTGCTTAATATTACAAAATCGCCATGCTTGCTTCATAAGTTTCTAACGCTAATAACTGATACTTTAAGCGGAATATTACACTTGCCATATAAATAAACCCATTAACTGACAATTTACCAAATTGTCCTTTGCTTAAAACATTTCTGATACATCGTCTCAATATTAATAAATATTCGAGTCTTAGGCGGGATATTACAATCTACCCCCCTTAAAGAAATTTCGTCCTCGAAATTTAGAATCCACTATCATATATGAATTAATCTCCCATATTACTTCCTTCATTAGCCAAGACTCCAGTTCGTCTTACTTATCGGAATCCCTTAGATTTTCAACTCTATAAATCGAATGTATTCGACAATCTTTTCGTTATCTGAAGCGCTTGATGTGCATTACACTTTTCTTGCGTAGTAGAATATGAGGCTATCCGAACCATCGCATCCAACTTGCTGACCATATCCTTGTTTATACACTTCTTGCAAACCCAAACTAGAGTTATCCAATCCTAACACTTGTGCTGAATCTTATAATTTCGTCATAGTCCGCGAAATCTTACTTTGACGACATTGGACTTTCTTATTATCCTCGACGATTCCATTGAATTCTTATATTCGATCTTTGCCTTATACAACGGCATCCTACATATATGGTTTTACCATAATTATAGCATTCTTTAATGAGAGTAAAACTACCGCACTACCTCCATTATACAAATACAAGGAGGAGGCATCCTGGTGTGTTACTTTCAATAATCTTCATCATTGCTTCCACTACGGAATTCCTCAAGGGCTCGCGAAAACTTACTGATTACCCGCGTTCTGCTTCGATTGATCTATGACGTTACTTATCTTAATAACTTAGAAATCATTCTTCATACTAGGAGTTTGCCAATCTCCCATCGTTCTTGTCACAACTTATTCTCGTTTTCTTATCGTAGCATAAATGTTTTCTACACCGATAATCCCAAACTTATAGGAGTTTAGTCTAAGTGATGAGTGGCTTAAGTCGTCTCGCATATCATTATATAATATATATCATAGCATATAATTTACATACATAAGCGAGCACGTGTACACTATACATTACCTCTTCTTTGTCCGACTAACGGGACATCATTCTTAATCTTAACATATTTGAGACACTACCACATCAATTGGGAATCTTTTCTTACTCTTAACTCATTTCGTAACATCCGGGATTTGCCTTTCAACTGGCTTGCCAGGTTTGCCCCGCCAATGTTACTCATGTTTATTCTTAAGTATACAACAATCTATAATGTAAATTTATGGTTACAATTCACCGGTATCACAAACTTATTTCTCGTTCTGGACATCGAATTCAAGATTCTTATTTTCAACGGAAAACCCTATTCGATTGCTACCCAAAAAGCACACTCAGTCTTTAATCCTTTAATCATAACCTTAAATTACGTAGCCCTTTACCGTGGACTAAGAATAACTTTTAACCTACGTAAAAGTTCTCCTTCCTTTACTGGTGAACATTAATTTCAAGACAAAATGAGAATAGCCCAAAGTCGCCCAAAATGAGGTCGGAGATAAGAGTATTTTGGGACCTGAGATAATTCAGTAGACGACCCTAAAGATTAAATCCATTCAGGATAAAATGAGAATAGCCCAAAGTCGCCAGAAAAGTTATGCAGACAAAAGGCGAAGGCCTTTAGAATTTGAAGTGGGAGATCATGTATTTCTCAAAGTCACACCCAAGTTGGGGTTAAGAGGAGCTTTTAGAACTAAGAAACTTTGTCCACGGTATGTTGGACCTTTTCAGATACTTAGGCGAGTCGGTCCAGCAGCTTATCAGTTAGCGCTGCCACCGGCTATGTCGGGTTTGCATGATGTATTCCACGTCTCTCAGCTGAGGAAGTTCATTCCTGATCCTTTTCAACCAGTGGAGTTGGACAGTATAGATTTGAGATCGGACTTGACATTTCAACCTGAGCCAAATCAGATAGTTGATCATGATGTTAAGTCTTTGAGGAACAAAGAAATTCCTATTGTTAAGGTTGTATGGAAAGGTTCTCCCGACGGCGAAGCAACGTGGGAGCTAGAGTCAGAGATGCAGGCGAATTATCCGCATATATTTTCAGGTAAATTCTAAATTTCGAGGACGAAATTTCTTTAAGGGGGGTAGATTGTAATATCCCGCTTAGAAGTATCAGTTATCATGTATTAAGAGCTAATTATGCTAGCATGGCAAATTTGTAATTAAGAAGCAATGGCATTATGGTAAATATGTGGGAAGAGAGGATTGTTTAAAAATGAAAACAAGATATTTTCTTGTTCATTTCCTTCTTCCTTCACTCACTCAAAAATCAGCTCTCTCCCCTCTTTCCCACTAACTCACACGCCCTCCTCACTCTATTGCCACAAACCATCAAAGTTCATCAAATTCTTGTGAAAGTAATACTAGCAAACTTGTGTTGGAAGATAGAGCAAAAGAAAGGAAGAAAAAGGAGAAACAAGGAAGTATTAAGAGAAGAGTAGATTGGAGCTAAGACTTGGAGTTTAGAAGCTAGCAAACACCACTTGAGGATTAAGGTGAGCTCCACAGGGTTTTAGAACCCGTTTGAGTAAGCTTGAATATTTATAGTTTTATGACTAAGTTTGAGGCTTAGAGCCCTAATTTCCCTTTCATGCAATTTCCTTGCTCAATCATGATGTAATCTGTTAATATGCTTTAGAAATTCATCCATTAAGCTGTTATGATGTCTGGGTATGTTTGGATAAGCTGAAATGGTGAAAATCACGTTTTAAACTTGCCCTATGCTGTCCAACTGCAGGTAAAATCGTGTCACGATTTTACAACCGTGTCACGATTTCACAGGCAGAACTAAACACGATTTCTGGGTAAAAAATCGTGACACGATTTCCAAATCGTGTCACGATGGGACAGTAGGCATAACCATGTTGTTTTTCCTCAATTCTTGCACCATTTCGGCTATCTAATGCTACCTCGGACTCAATAACGACATGTAGTGACTAAGTGTCGCTAACAAGTATAGAAAGACCTATCCTTTATAGAATGTATGGATGAATTATAGATAAGGATAAGTACAATGTTAAGAGAGGATTATCTTAATCCATAAGTTGTCATAGAAATGTTAAGGAACTAGTTTTGGGTTTGACCCTTACCAGGCAATGTTATGAACTCGATTCAGTATACACGAATCCAAGAATGATACAATAGTCAAGTTTAGAACCTTTTACAGGTTAAACACTTATGAATGAATACCTAAAGAATATGAACAAGTTAAGAATATACTATAAGATTATGATCACGTGTTCATCAGACTCCGGGATACGCCGGATGGGATTTCTCCGAAAGGGCTATCCACACGTAAGTTAAAAGATTAAGCATGTCCATCAGGCTCCGGATTATGCCGGATGGGACTTCACCGAGAGGGTTGTCCACATGTAAAGTTAAGATGTGTCCAGCAGGCTCTGGATTATGCCGGATGGGGCTTTGCCGAGAGGGTTGCCTACACAAAGATAAGAGGAGTCCGGTGTTAGCCTGACATGATAGGAATTTCACCGGTATGATGGGAGATGTACTTCGGGGTTACTTCACCCGGATGCACTCCGTAAAATGAACCAAGATAATGAATGTTTGTTCAACGCTAACTTCTAACTTAAAGATGTGAAAGATGAATATGTATATTTTATATGTAATACCAGATATGATAATTAGTTCCTAGTGAACAAGATGTGATCATAGGATGTCCCCAAGATCACTAAGTATAAGTCTAAGATTAAGAATAGATTATGAAATGCATGAGATAAGACAATGAAGCGATCCTAGTTTTCCCCTTGATCGCGATAAATATAAAGAATGACGGCGATCGTAGGAATCCCCAAGATTACCAAGAGTAGGCACAGCGACCCTAGGTTACCCCCGTGGTTGCCAACAGTAGGTAGGGCCGGAGCTCACTGAGACGTTATGTCTCATCCCTTTCCTTCTGGTGCAGGTTCTTCACAGGTAGCACGACGTAAAGGTAAAGAGAAAGCTATGGATTGATCGTGCTGCTTATGTTTTATTTGGATGTTGTATTTAATGATGTACAATGATGTATATTATGGAGAATGATTTGTATCGGATATTCGGATTGTATCAGAAACTTATGTATTACATAATGATTAAACAATTTTCTGTATTGTATTTAATGTATCCGGTACGAAATTTTAATACTCGTAAGAGATCCTAGGCAATCTCTATATGGGTGTTACAGGGTTGGTGGGTGATGAGGATGATGTCTGTGGCGTTCAATTTGCATATTATTTAGACTATTAGATGAAATGGGGGATAGAGACGGTGGGTGAACAGGGGCCTTTCTTGGGGTAGTTGGGTGATGAGGAGGATGTTTTTTGTGATGATGATCTAGACGAAGAGAATGAATACCATAAGAAGATGGTGGTTGAACTGGAGCAGGGGTTGGGGTAGGTGGGTGATGAGGATGATGCTGGTGGTGAGTACTGACCTCTATAGCAAAAACACCCAAAGAACTCACTTGGAGTAAGGCTAACACCAAAACTATGACTTTGGCCATGTCTCAATGCAAGACAAAACAACCTAAAGAGAGGTGGGGGGTGATATTGATATCTTGGAAGTGTTCAAAAGAGTGAATTTATAGGCATTTGTGCTTAGAATAATTGTAATATTTTAATATAAACTTAGCCAAAGCTAAAAGTAAAGAGATTTTGAAAAGAGGCAAATTAGACATTAATTATTTTATATATTAATATTATTGTAAATAAATATTAATAAACATGCATAATAATATGTTAATAAAATTTAAGTTGAATGTTTGAATACTTTAATCAATTTTTTATATTTTTAATATATATGTTATTTGACTTTCTTATTCTTATAAATTATATAATTAATAAAACATTTAAGGGTATTTTGATCAATAATCTTTTTTATATATTTATAATTTTTATAAGAAAAAAAAATTATGCTACTAAAGTTGAAAGAAACTTAAGTATAATATTCGAAAGCTTTAATATTATTTTACTAATAAATTTTATATTTACTATTTTTATTATTATTTTCAATCGCATAAATTTACAATAAATTATTTTGTTGAAAGAGTTTACAATGATTATTGGAATTGATTTTGGTGATGATTTCTTAAGGGAAGAATG
This sequence comes from Medicago ruthenica, assembly GCA_018208015.1. Taxonomy (NCBI): domain Eukaryota; kingdom Viridiplantae; phylum Streptophyta; class Magnoliopsida; order Fabales; family Fabaceae; genus Medicago; species Medicago ruthenica. The sequence continues at coordinate 19,861,149 of CM031374.1, read as the reverse complement.
GGTGGCCGAGAGAGAAAGTGAGGAGAGGGAGGGGAAAATGCTCTGAGTTTTAGTAGAAATGCAAATGGTATGAGAAAAGGGAAGGTAGGAATACTTATATACTTGTTAATGGTAATTGACCCTTACACCCTTTTCTTAAGAATTTTCGCAATCGTCTTAATTAACACTACATCTCGGTAAAATAATACGTGGGATATTACACTACCTATTTTAAAATCTGAAATAAACGGGTACAATTGGGCAATGGAGTACATGTCAACATGGTTCGTGGAGTTTATTGTTAGAGAGTGACGCATCTAGTGCTCTATTGACATTCAAGAATCTTGTTATCGTCTCTATCAACCTTCAGAACCGGTGGCACAATTGCCTTCACTTAGGCCTACAACTTATTTCATCCTACGTCTATCGTGAAGTCAATGGCTATACCGATAAGCTCGCCAATATGGGTCATTCTTTTCAGGAAAAGTTTGGTTCGATGCTTTTCCCTCTACTATTAGTGATGTTTTTTTTAGGGACGTTATGGTTTGCCGAATATTTGCTACCCTTAGATACTAACCTTTTTAAGCTTTCCTATGCTCTTCCGAATGTTTCGGTTTGGTCCCACCTCTTGTATATACTTTTCCACTTTTTTCAATAATATTTATGAGTGCGGAGGTATAGGGTGGGGGTCTCTTGGTGGTGTCAACCTAGTTGGGATGTCTGAATTTCCCCCCTAATGAATGTCCTTTCTCTTAATTTATAGAAAAAAAAGGAGCAACACTTTATGAAGAATTTCTGAAGTATTTCCATTTGGTACGAGTAGAAAAGATTGAACTCAAGATTATAGAGATATAAATTACGTCCTTGGGGTAAAGCTTTGTTTGCCAAGATTCAATCTTTATTCTGTGTGAATACATTTGTTTTTTTCTTTTTTCAAATGCTAAGTTTAAAATTAAATAACTTAAATCAATAATGGATATAACAAATATTTAATTATTATATTTTAAATGTTATGTGAGTCAAACTTAATTGATGTTATTTTCAAGTTAACAATTGTTAAAATCTGTATTATTTACTGTCTAAGAAAGCTTGTGTATTAAAATATATAATTTTTACTTAAATTAATGCATTGTAAGGAAGAATTTTTTTGAAAAACGTGCAAGGAGGAGAATAATTATAATAACAAGATAAAATATTTCTATAAGATCAAACATATATTTGAAAAAGTAACCGTAGACTTGTCAGGGAATGTTAAATACCACACACATAAACTTAATTTCAATGAAATAGAACTTTAAATAAATAAAAAGATAAAAATACCAAGGTATTAAAGACAAAAAAATTAATAAAACAAAGAAGCATAATTTTATTCAAATCTTTCGATTACAAGAATCATTAATTTATTAATATCACTCATTATTTGAAACACAACAAAGTTTCTACTAAAAAAAGGAAGAAGACAGTGGTTGAACAGGAGCAGGGGTTGGGGTTGGGGTTGGTGGGTGATGAGGATGAGGTCTGTGGCGTTCAATGTGTGGTTGATCTAGACTATTGGATGGAGTGGGGGATAGAGATGGTGGCTGAACGGGGGCCTTTCTTGGGGTAGATGGGTGATGGGAAGGATGTTTATTGTGATGATGGTCTAGACGAAGAGAATGAATATCGGAAGAAGATTGTGGTTGAACAGGAGCAGGGGTTGGGGTTGGTGGGTTGTGAGGATGAGATATGTGGCGTTCAATGTGTTGATGATCTACACTATTAGATGAAATAGGGGATGGAGACGGTGGCTGAACAGGGGCCTTTCTTGGGGTGGATGGGTGATGGGGAGGATGTTTATTGTGATGATGCTCTAGACGAAGAGAATGAATATTGGAAGAAGATGGTAGTTGAACAGGAGAGGGGGTTGGGGTTGGTGGGTGATGAGGATGATGTATGTGGCGTTCAATTTGCAGATTATCTAGACTATTAGATGAAATGGGGGATGGAGACGGTGGGTGAACAGGGGCCTTTCTTGGGGTAGTTGGGTGATGGGGAGGATGTTTTTTGTGATGATGATCTAGACGAAGAGAATGAATACCATAAGAAGATGGTGGTTGAACTGGAGCAGGGGTTGGGGTAGGTGGGTGATGAGGATGATGCTGGTGGTGAGTACTGACCTCTATAGCAAAAACACCCAAAGAACTCACTTGGAGTAAGGCTAACACCAAAACTATGACTTTGGCCATGTCTCAATGCAAGACAAAACAGCCTAAAGAGAGGTGGGGGGTGATATTGATATCTTGGAAGTGTTCAAAAGAGTGAATTTATAGGCATTTGTGCTTAGAATAATTGTAATATTTTAATATAAACTTAGCCAAAGCTAAAAGTAAAGAGATTTTGAAAAGAGGCAAATTAGACATTAATTATTTTATATATTAATATTATTGTAAATAAATATTAATAAACATGCATAATAATATGTTAATAAAATTTAAGTTGAATGTTTGAATACTTTAATCAATTTTTTATATTTTTAATATATATGTTATTTGACTTTCTTATTCTTATAAATTATATAATTAATAAAACATTTAAGGGTATTTTGATCAATAATCTTTTTTATATATTTATAATTTTTATAAGAAAAAAAAATTATGCTACTAAAGTTGAAAGAAACTTAAGTATAATATTCGAAAGCTTTAATATTATTTTACTAATAAATTTTATATTTACTATTTTTATTATTATTTTCAATCGCATAAATTTACAATAAATTATTTTGTTGAAAGAGTTTACAATGATTATTGGAATTGATTTTGGTGATGATTTCTTAAGGGAAGAATGGGTGGCCGAGAGAGAAAGTGAGGAGAGGGAGGGGAAAATGCTCTGAGTTTTAGTAGAAATGCAAATGGTATGAGAAAAGGGAAGGTAGGAATACTTATATACTTGTTAATGGTAATTGACCCTTACACCCTTTTCTTAAGAATTTTCGCAATCGTCTTAATTAACACTACATCTCGGTAAAATAATACGTGGGATATTACACTACCTATTTTAAAATCTGAAATAAACGGGTACAATTGGGCAATGGAGTACATGTCAACATGGTTCGTGGAGTTTATTGTTAGAGAGTGACGCATCTAGTGCTCTATTGACATTCAAGAATCTTGTTATCGTCTCTATCAACCTTCAGAACCGGTGGCACAATTGCCTTCACTTAGGCCTACAACTTATTTAATCCTACGTCTATCGTGAAGTCAATGGCTATACCGATAAGCTCGCCAATATGGGTCATTCTTTTCAGGAAAAGTTTGGTTCGATGCTTTTCCCTCTACTATTAGTGATGTTTTTTTTAGGGACGTTATGGTTTGCCGAATATTTGCTACCCTTAGATACTAACCTTTTTAAGCTTTCCTATGCTCTTCCGAATGTTTCGGTTTGGTCCCACCTCTTGTATATACTTTTCCACTTTTTTCAATAATATTTATGAGTGCGGAGGTATAGGGTGGGGGTCTCTTGGTGGTGTCAACCTAGTTGGGATGTCTGAATTTCCCCCCTAATGAATGTCCTTTCTCTTAATTTATAGAAAAAAAAGGAGCAACACTTTATGAAGAATTTCTGAAGTATTTCCATTTGGTACGAGTAGAAAAGATTGAACTCAAGATTATAGAGATATAAATTACGTCCTTGGGGTAAAGCTTTGTTTGCCAAGATTCAATCTTTATTCTGTGTGAATACATTTGTTTTTTCTTTTTTCAAAAGCTAAGTTTAAAATTAAATAACTTAAATCAATAATGGATATAACAAATATTTAATTATTATATTTTAAATGTTATGTGAGTCAAACTTAATTGATGTTATTTTCAAGTTAACAATTGTTAAAATCTGTATTATTTACTGTCTAAGAAAGCTTGTGTATTAAAATATATAATTTTTACTTAAATTAATGCATTGTAAGGAAGAATTTTTTTGAAAAACGTGCAAGGAGGAGTATAATTATAATAACAAGATAAAATATTTCTATAAGATCAAACATATATTTGAAAAAGTAACCGTAGACTTGTCAGGGAATGTTAAATACCACACACATAAACTTAATTTCAATGAAATAGAACTTTAAATAAATAAAAAGATAAAAATACCAAGGTATTAAAGACAAAAAAATTAATAAAACAAAGAAGCATAATTTTATTCAAATCTTTCGATTACAAGAATCATTAATTTATTAATATCACTCATTATTTGAAACACAACAAAGTTTCTACTAAAAAAAGGAAGAAGACAGTGGTTGAACAGGAGCAGGGGTTGGGGTTGGGGTTGGTGGGTGATGAGGATGAGGTCTGTGGCGTTCAATGTGTGGTTGATCTAGACTATTGGATGGAGTGGGGGATAGAGATGGTGGCTGAACGGGGGCCTTTCTTGGGGTAGATGGGTGATGGGAAGGATGTTTATTGTGATGATGGTCTAGACGAAGAGAATGAATATCGGAAGAAGATTGTGGTTGAACAGGAGCAGGGGTTGGGGTTGGTGGGTTGTGAGGATGAGATATGTGGCGTTCAATGTGTTGATGATCTACACTATTAGATGAAATAGGGGATGGAGACGGTGGCTGAACAGGGGCCTTTCTTGGGGTGGATGGGTGATGGGGAGGATGTTTATTGTGATGATGCTCTAGACGAAGAGAATGAATATTGGAAGAAGATGGTAGTTGAACAGGAGAGGGGGTTGGGGTTGGTGGGTGATGAGGATGATGTATGTGGCGTTCAATTTGCAGATTATCTAGACTATTAGATGAAATGGAGGATGGAGACGGTGGGTGAACAGGGGCCTTTCTTGGGGTAGTTGGGTGATGGGGAGGATGTTTTTTGTGATGATGATCTAGACGAAGAGAATGAATACCATAAGAAGATGGTGGTTGAACTGGAGCAGGGGTTGGGGTAGGTGGGTGATGAGGATGATGCTGGTGGTGAGTACTGACCTCTATAGCAAAAACACCCAAAGAACTCACTTGGAGTAAGGCTAACACCAAAACTATGACTTTGGCCATGTCTCAATGCAAGACAAAACAGCCTAAAGAGAGGTGGGGGGTGATATTGATATCTTGGAAGTGTTCAAAAGAGTGAATTTATAGGCATTTGTGCTTAGAATAATTGTAATATTTTAATATAAACTTAGCCAAAGCTAAAAGTAAAGAGATTTTGAAAAGAGGCAAATTAGACATTAATTATTTTATATATTAATATTATTGTAAATAAATATTAATAAACATGCATAATAATATGTTAATAAAATTTAAGTTGAATGTTTGCATACTTTAATCAATTTTTTATATTTTTAATATATATGTTATTTGACTTTCTTATTCTTATAAATTATATAATTAATAAAACATTTAAGGGTATTTTGATCAATAATCTTTTTTATATATTTATAATTTTTATAAGAAAAAAAAATTATGCTACTAAAGTTGAAAGAAACTTAAGTATAATGTTTGAAAGCTTTAATATTATTTTACTAATAAATTTTATATTTACTATTTTCATTATTATTTTCAATCGCATAAATTTACAATAAATTATTTTGTTGAAAGAGTTTACAATGATTATTGGAATTGATTTTGGTGATGATTTCTTAAGGGAAGAATGGGTGGCCGAGAGAGAAAGTGAGGAGAGGGAGGGGAAAATGCTCTGAGTTTTAGTAGAAATGCAAATGGTATGAGAAAAGGGAAGGTAGGAATACTTATATACTTGTTAATGGTAATTGACCCTTACGCCCTTTTCTTAAGAATTTTCCCAATCGTCTTAATTAACACTACATCTCGGTAAAATAATACGTGGGATATTACACTACCTATTTTAAAATCTGAAATAAACGGGTACAATTGGGCAATGGAGTACATGTCAACATGGTTCGTGGAGTTTATTGTTAGAGAGTGACGCATCTAGTGCTCTATTGACATTCAAGAATCTTGTTATCGTCTCTATCAACCTTCAGAACCGGTGGCACAATTGCCTTCACTTAGGCCTACAACTTGTGTCATCCTACGTCTATCGTGAAGTCAATGGCTATACCGATAAGCTCGCCAATATGGGTCATTCTTTTCAGGAAAAGTTTGGTTCAATGCTTTTCCCTCTACTATTAGTGATGTTTTTTTAGGGACGTTATGGTTTGCCGAATATTTGCTACCCTTAGATACTAACCTTTTTAAGCTTTCCTATGCTCTTCCGAATGTTTCGGTTTGGTCCCACCTCTTGTATATACTTTTCCACTTTTTTCAATAATATTTATGAGTGCGGAGGTATAGGGTGGGGGTCTCTTGGTGGTGTCAACCTAGTTGAGATGTCTGAATTTCCTCCCTAATGAATGTCCTTTCTCTTAATTTATAGAAAAAAAAGGAGCAACACTTTATGAAGAATTTCTGAAGTATTTCCATTTGGTATGAGTAGAAAAGATTGAACTCAAGATTATAGAGATATAAATTACGTCCTTGGGGTAAAGCTTTGTTTGCCAAGATGCAATCTTTATTCTGTGTGAATACATTTGTTTTTTCTTTTTTCAAAAGCTAAGTTTATAATTAAATAACTTAAATCAATAATGGATATAACAAATATTTAATTATTATATTTTAAATGTTATGTGAGTCAAACTTAATTGTTGTTATTTTCAAGTTAACAATTGTTAAAATCTGTATTATTTACTGTCTAAGAAAGCTTGTGTATTAAAATATATAATTTTTACTTCAATTAATGCATTGTAAGGAAGAATTTCTTGAAAAACGTGCAAGGAGGAGTATAATTATAATAACAAGATAAAATATTTCTATAAGATCAAACATATATTTGAAAAAGTAACCGTAGACTTGTCAGGGAATGTTAAATACCACACACATAAACTTAATTTGAATGAAATAGAACTTTAAATAAATGAAAAGATAAAAATACCAAGGCATTAAAGACAAAAAAATTAATAAAACAAAGAAGCATAATTTTATTCAAATCTTTCGATTACAAGAATCATTAATTTATTAATATCACTCATTATTTGAAACACAACAAAGTTTCTACTAAAAAAAGGAAGAAGACAGTGGTTGAACAGGAGCAGGGGTTGGGGTTGGGGTTGGTGGGTGATGAGGATGAGGTCTATGGCGTTCAATGTGTGGTTGATCTAGACTATTAGATGGAATGGGGGATAGAGATGGTGGCTGAACGGGGGCCTTTCTTGGGGTAGATGGGTGATGGGAAGGATGTTTATTGTGATGATGGTCTAGACGAAGAGAATGAATATCGGAAGAAGATTGTGGTTGAACAGGAGCAGGGGTTGGGGTTGGTGGGTTGTGAGGATGAGATATGTGGCGTTCAATGTGTTGATGATCTACACTATTAGATGAAATAGGGGATGGAGACGGTGGCTGAACAGGGGCCTTTCTTGGGGTGGATGGGTGATGGGGAGGATGTTTACTGTGATGATGCTCTAGACGAAGAGAATGAATATTGGAAGAAGATGGTAGTTGAACAGGAGAGGGGGTTGGGGTTGGTGGGTGATGAGGATGATGTATGTGGCGTTCAATTTGCAGATTATCTAGACTATTAGATGAAATGGGGGATGGAGACGGTGGGTGAACAGGGGCCTTTCTTGGGGTAGTTGGGTGATGGGGAGGATGTTTTTTGTGATGATGATCTAGACGAAGAGAATGAATACCATAAGAAGATGGTGGTTGAACTGGAGCACGGGTTGGGGTAGGTGGGTGATGAGGATGATGCTGGTGGTGACTACTGACCTCTATAGCAAAAACACCCAAAGAACTCACTTGGAGTAAGGCTAACACCAAAACTATGACTTTGGCCATGTCTCAATGCAAGACAAAACAGCCTAAAGAGAGGTGGGGGGTGATATTGATATCTTGGAAGTGTTCAAAAGAGTGAATTTATAGGCATTTGTGCTTAGAATAATTGTAATATTTTAATATAAACTTAGCCAAAGCTAAAAGTAAAGAGATTTTGAAAAGAGGCAAATTAGACATTAATTATTTTATATATTAATATTATTGTAAATAAATATTAATAAACATGCATAATAATATGTTAATAAAATTTAAGTTGAATGTTTGAATACTTTAATCAATTTTTTATATTTTTAATATATATGTTATTTGACTTTCTTATTCTTATAAATTATATAATTAATAAAACATTTAAGGGTATTTTGATCAATAATCTTTTTTATATATTTATAATTTTTATAAGAAAAAAAAATTATGCTACTAAAGTTGAAAGAAACTTAAGTATAATGTTTGAAAGCTTTAATATTATTTTACTAATAAATTTTATATTTACTATTTTCATTATTATTTTCAATCGCGTAAGTTTACAATAAATTATTTTGTTCAAAGAGTTTACAATGATTATTGGAATTGATTTTGGTGATGATTTCTTAAGGGAAGAATGGGTGGCCGAGAGAGAAAGTGAGGAGAGGGAGGGGAAAATGCTTTGAGTTTTAGTAGAAATGCAAATGGTATGAGAAAAGGGAAGGTAGGAATACTTATATACTTGTTAATGGTAATTGACCCTTACGCCCTTTTCTTAAGAATTTTCCCAATCGTCTTAATTAACACTACATCTCGGTAAAATAATACGTGGGATATTACACTACCTATTTTAAAATCTGAAATAAACGGGTACAATTGGGCAATGGAGTACATGTCAACATGGTTCGTGGAGTTTATTGTTAGAGAGTGACGCATCTAGTGCTCTATTGACATTCAAGAATCTTGTTATCGTCTCTATCAACCTTCAGAACCGGTGGCACAATTGCCTTCACTTAGGCCTACAACTTGTGTCATCCTACGTCTATCGTGAAGTCAATGGCTATACCGATAAGCTCGCCAATATGGGTCATTCTTTTCAGGATAAGTTTGGTTCGATGCTTTTCCCTCTACTATTAGTGATGTTTTTTTAGGGACGTTATGGTTTGCCGAATATTTGCTACCCTTAGATACTAACCTTTTTAAGCTTTCCTATGCTCTTCCGAATGTTTCGGTTTGGTCCCACCTCTTGTATATACTTTTCCACTTTTTTCAATAATATTTATGAGTGCGGAGGTATAGGGTCGGGGTCTCTTGGTGGTGTCAACCTAGTTGGGATGTCTGAATTTCCTCCCTAATGAATGTCCTTTCTCTTAATTTATAGAAAAAAAAGGAGCAACACTTTATGAAGAATTTCTGAAGTATTTCCATTTGGTACGAGTAGAAAAGATTGAACTCAAGATTATAGAGATATAAATTACGTCCTTGGGGTAAAGCTTTGTTTGCCAAGATTCAATCTTTATTCTGTGTGAATACATTTGTTTTTTCTTTTTTCAAAAGCTAAGTGTAATATCCCACTTAAGCGAGACTTTTAACAATATCACAGGAATTAAACGAGAGGAATGGCATTATAGTAATTATGAGAAGGAAGAATTATTTAAAAAGGGGAACCAAGATATTTTCACCATTTTTCTTTCATCTTTCTCTCTCTACAAGAACAGATTTCTTCTCCCTCTCCCTCTCAAGAATTCGCCCAGCTTCATCCTCACCCCTAATCCATCAAACTTCTTCCTTTAATCATGTATTTCAAGCAAGCTTGGTTGTGGGAAAAGTTGGAACATGAAGAAATTAAAGAAAAGCAAGAAAGCTCAAGCTAGGGTTTGAAGCTAAAGGTTAAACCAGCACCAAATCAAGTTTAAGGTGAGCTCCCTTGAGGTTTTAGAACCTCTCTTTGTGAGATTTATAGTGAATTTCTTCATAGGCAAGTTTATGGTTTTTACCCTAAATTCCTATACTTGTTAATTCCTTGCTCATACATGTTTTAAACTATCAATTTGTAATAGAAAATCATCCCTAGCATGTTTTGGATGCTTGGGTAACTTGGATTGAGCAAAAATGGTGGAAAAATGCATTTTTACACATGACTGTGCTGTCATGGTCGCTGTAGCGACGGGCTGTCGCTTGTAGCGACCAGGCAGGATTTTTCCCTGCCTACCCGCGCTTGTAGCGACCAGACTGGCGCTTGTAGCGACCAGTGACGCTTGTAGCGACCAGCTGGGCGCTTGTAGCGACCAAGCCAGAACGGCGCAACCTAGTTGAGCTGTTCTGGGGGTTCTGGAGCGCGCGGGCATGGCTTTTTGCAAATGTTTTCTCCTAATACTTTTTCGAAACTTTAACCACCATTTTAACTCATTCTAAAGGTCTCCAAAGGTTGTGAAAGTGTAGGAGCAAGGATTAGGCAAGGCTTGGGAAATGTAAGAACTAAGGTTATATGAATGTGTAAACCCTAATAGCGGCATATGACAACGATATGTCGAATCCTTGATAGGAAAACAAGAATTATAGTATGAGTGCAAGGATTTAATAGATTGATCCCTTTCTTGTGAGTTGATAACTCTTAGGAAAAGCATATGACTTGGATAAGTCAAGAACCTATTATAGGAAAAACAAGGTTATAGATGTATTCAGTTTAAGATACAAGAGTAATAGGAATGCTTCGGCATTTGAAGTTACAGATAAGATTATAGTGTTGGTTCTCCAACAATTATAGGTGGCTTATGAGAACGATAAGCCAAGAATTCATAAGTTATAGGGTGAGAGTTATAGGATTGTTATCATTTGTTTACAGTAACAGATTATATGTTCATATGTTAAAGTTAAAGAATTAAAGATCAAAGATAATGGCGTGCTTGCACGTTTTACAGTTACAGTTACAGGGCGTGTTCAGCAGACTCCGGGATTCGCCGGATGGGACTTCTCCGAGAGGGTTGTCCACACGTTTTATAGGGAGTCCGGTGTTAGCCTGATATGATAGGAATTTCACCGGTTTATAGGGATGTTGTACTTCGGGGTTACTCCACCCGGATGCACTCCGTAAAATGAACTCAGATTAATTGTTTGTTCAACGCTAACAGCTAACATAAAAAACCTAAAACATCTTTATTTGTTTTATGTTTCACAGTTATAGTCATAGTTACAGTTAAAGGCAGATTATAGTTAAAGTTATAGACAGTTACAGTCATAGTCACAGGAAACTCACAGTTATAGTTATAGACAGTTATCAGAAAGTGATCCTAGGTTTCCCCTCGATCACTAAGTTAAAGATATAGGCAGAATACAGATATAGTTTCAGGCAGTTACAGCAAAGGTTACAGGCAGTTCAAAGTCATAGTTACAGGAGGACTTATAGTCATAGACAGATAAGAGACTTGGCGATCATAGGAAATCCCCGAGATTGCCAAGGTAGGCATGGCGACCCTAGGTTCCCTGTGGTTGCCAACAGTTGGTTGGGCTGGAGCTCACTGAGACATTATGTCTCATCCCATTCCTTCTGGTGCAGGTTTGCAGGTAAGTCAAAGGTTCGTGATGAAGTTCTTCATAGAGATACTGGATGGAGTACAGTTGCTCGTTGTGTACCAGCTCAGGAGCGCAATGGATATTGTATAAGCATTGTAATAGTATTGGATTATATGTACAAACGAGTAAACTTGTATTCATTCATTTGTGATGTATTATTATTATTATTGAAATTTTTAAATGTATCCAGTATCAGTTTAACGCACATGCTAATATACTAGTTAAAGTTAGTATGGGTGTTACACTAAGTTTATAATTAAATAACTATTAGATGGAATGGGGGATAGAGATGGTGGCTGAACGGGGGCCTTTCTTGGGCTAGATGGGTGATGGGAAGGATGTTTATTGTGATGATGGTCTAGACGAAGAGAATGAATATCGGAAGAAGATTGTGGTTGAACAGGAGCAGGGGTTGGGGTTGGTGGGTTGTGAGGATGAGATATGTGGCGTTCAATGTGTTGATGATCTACACTATTAGATGAAATAGGGGATGGAGACGGTGGCTGAACAGGGGCCTTTCTTGGGGTGGATGGGTGATGGGGAGGATGTTTATTGTGATGATGCTCTAGAAGAAGTGAATGAATATTGGAAGAAGATGGTGGTTGAACAGGAGAGGGGGTTGGGGTTGGTGGGAGATGAGGATGATGTATGTGGCGTTCAATTTGCAGATTATCTAGACTATTAGATGAAATGGGGGATGGAGACGGTGGGTGAACAGGGGCCTTTCTTAGGGTAGTTTGGTGATGGGGAGGATGTTTTTTGTGATGATGATCTAGACGAAGAGAATGAATACCATAGTGGAAGCAATGATTAAGATTATGGAAAGTAACACACCAGGATGCCTCCTCCTTGTATTTTTATAATGGAGGTAGTGCGGTAGTTTTACTCTCATTAAAGAATGGTATTATTATGGTAAAACCATTTATGTAGGATGCCGTTGTATAAGGCAAGGATCGAATATAAGAATTCAATGGAATCGTTTGACGACCCAATGTCGTCAAAGTAAGATTACGCGGACTATAATGAGATTTATAAGATTCCGTACAAGTGTTAGGATTGGATAACTCTAGTTTGGGTTTGCAAGAAGTGTATGAACAAGGATTATAGTCAGCAAGTTGGATGCGACGGTTCGGATAACCTCATCCCACTACGTATGGATTATGTAATGCAAACCAAGCCTAGCGGTTAAAGAAAAGAATGTCGAGTATTTTCGATTTACGGAGTTGGGAAACCATGGGTTTCCGATAAGCAGGTTGAATAGAGAATTGTCTAGTAGGGAAAGAAGTATTGAGGATCTTTTCAAAAGTGATTTCAAGGGAATTCTAAATTTCGAGGACGAAATTTCTTTAAGGGGGGTAGATTGTAATATCCCGCCTAAGACTCGAATGTTTATTAATATTGAGACGATGTATCAGAAATGTTTTTAAGCAAAGGACAATTTGGTAAATTGTCAGTTAATGGGTTTATTTATATGGCAAGTGTAATATCCCGCTTATAAGTATCAGTTATTAGTGCTAGAAACTTGTGAAGCAAGCATGGCGAATCTGTAATTAAGAGGAATGGCAATTATGTAAATATTTTGAAAAAGGAAGATTATTAGAATGGAAGCAAGATATTTATCTTGCTTTCTTCCCCATTCTTTCCATTATCCCAAATCAGCTCTCTTTCTCTCCCTCTTTCTCTCTACTCTCACGCCTCCTCTCCCTCTCCATCAACCCATCAAACTTCATTCCAATTCATGTGAGAAAGAGCATGCTAGCAAGCTTGTGTGGAAAGTTAGAGCAAGAGAAGGAAATAAGAAGAATCAAGAGATGAGGTGTTTTCAAGTTTGGGTTGGTGATTAGAAGCTTGGCAAGGAAGCTAGCAATCAAGGTGAGCTCCCTAGGGTTTTAGAACCCACTATGAGTAAGTTTAAGAGTAATTTTACGATTTGAGCTAAGATTAGAGATTTTACCCTAATCTCATATGCTTGCCAAATTCCTTGATTAATCATGTTTTAAACTATCAATTTATGTTAGAAATTCATTCCTTATGTTGTTATAGTGCCTGAGTAAGTTTAGATATGTCAAAAATGGTGGAAAATCATGTTTTGAACCAGTCCTGAACTGTCATTTTCGCCCGGCGAACTCGGGGCGAGATTACGGCGATTTCTAGCATTTTCCCTGCCTTGTTTCGCCAACCTCTCGCCACAGGGTCGCTCAGCGAAATCAGGCAGACTGCTCAGGTCTGTTCTGGTTCGTTCTAGGTGCTGTATACGCGTTCGGCAAGGCTTTTAGTAACCGTTTTCAATGAAAACCTTATTTTCCAAGAAAAACACCATTCTTGACATATCCGGAAGATTGTTTTAACATCTAAGGGAATGAATGAATAAGGAATTTGGCAAAGCATTAGAGATGCAAGAATAGAAGTTATTTAAGCTATGGAACATTTCCAACAATTAAGTGATGGCTTATGATAACGATAAGCCTATGATCATAGATTCATATGATATAGATTGGGAGATTAGTTTCCTTATGAAATGCATTAAATATGCATAAGCTCATAGCAAATTATTAGACGTACTTTCAAGTACATAAGTTAAGAAATTATGGGAATGAGAATGCACCTAGTGTACCAAGTTTCAGATGCACTCAATTAAGCGTGCGTATGCACAAAGAATGATTTAATGTTCAAAGTCAAGGACCTATTTATAGGTTAGATATTTAAGAATGATTACATAAGAATGCATTAGATATGCACAAGAATATGAACGAATTAGATATACATATGAACTTAAGTTAAGAATGTAATGAAAAAGATTAAACGTGTTCATCAGACTCCGGATTATGCCGGATGGTATTTCTCCGAAAGGGCTATCCACACGTAAGTTATAAGACTATGTTAAACGTGTTCATCAGACTCCGGGATTCGCCGGATGGGACTCTTCCGAGAGGATTGTCCACACGTATGTTAAAAGTTTAAGCATGTCCAGTAGGCTCCGGGATACGCCGGATGGGACTTCTCCGAGAGGGTTGTCTACATGCAAAGTTGTGTCCAGCAGGCTCCGGATTATGCCGGATGGGGCTTCACCAAGAGGGTTGCCTACACAAAGATAAGAGGAGTCCGGTGTTAGCCTGATATGATAGGAATTTCACCGGTATGATGGGAGATGTACTTCGGGGTTACTCCACCCGGATGCACTCCGTAAAATGAACCAAGATAATGTATTGTTTGTTCAACGCTAACTTCTAACTTTATGATATGAAAAGATGATTATGAATACGAATATGAAAATGAATACACATATGTATTATGTACTAAAAGTTAAGACAAAGTAGTCATCAGACAACATCAAGTGATCATAGATTTCCCCTCGATCACTAAGCATAAGGTTATGTATATGTCAAGTATAAGTCTAAGGTTAGAATGGAACATGATATGTATGAGATAAGACAATGAAGCGATCCTAGGTTTTCCCCTTGATCGCGAATTATGTAGAGAATGTCAGCGATCGTAGGTATCCCCAAGATCGCTAAGAGTAGGCACGGCGACCCTAGGTTTCCCCCGTGGTTGCCAACAGTAGGTTGGGCTGGAGCTCACTGAGACATTATGTCTCACCCCAATCCTTCTGGTGCAGGTTCATAGGTTAGCAAGAGATGTTCATGAAGATCTTCAGGAAGACGCTAGATGGAGTGCAGAGGCTCGTCATGGCAAGCTCAGGAGGTTGACAGATTTTACATATGTATATGAAAGTGTATTTTGTGATATTTGGATATTTATGTAAACGAGCAAATTGTACTCATTCAGTAGTTTGTATATATTAATTATTGAAAATTTTAATGTATCCGGTATCAGATTAATACACATGCTAAATATTCTAGATAATTTAGTATGGGTGTTACAAATGGTATCAGAGCAGGTCGATTCAGACCGTGCCTTGGGTCATTAAAGTTTCAATAAAAGTAGTGGGACTATTGGGTTCCGGATATTGTTCTAAAGGTCACATCTAGTTGAGCCTGATCAACTCAATCTAGTATATGACAGTTAGGATAAATGTCTGAGAGCTGAATGTGACCAAGGAGGAATGAAGTGTGTGAATGGCGAAGATTAAGGTGACAGAATTTTAAGACGGTATTGGCGAAGAAGTATTCATGTCAATGGTGGCCATCAAACTGTAAAGTGACGAAGCCTGATAGTGGCAAGGTCTTAGAGACATAAAGGATATTTAACAGTGAGGTGAAGTGCCTCAACCCAGTTGGACGCATCGTTGGACGATGCCTCGTCTGCGGAAGACATAAGGATTAAGGAATCATGGAATGCTCTAGGGAATGACGTAGAACCTTGACGGGAACCGCAGTTTGAGAATTTAAAGTGAAGTGTGGATTAAGTAACAATTCCGAGTACAAAGTTGAAGAATAGCAGTACCAAGCTTAGAGAAATGAAATGATGAATTACCGGACAGTTAAGAGAATTAATTATGAATTACGTGAGTTATTTGGACAGATGAAACTAACCACTCAAGTGTGGTTATTGAGTATGAATCACAAGTAAGTTTGACCCCATCAGATCAGCCACGTCTCCTGAACCAAATTTGTGAAATAAGAAGAGGAGATGACATGCAGCCTAAGAATTAAGATGGATGAACAAGTGGTAACAATAAGACTCGTTGCATGTCAAAGCGTGAATCAAATTTTTGGATGTATCCTAATGGTAAGAAGATTAGAAGTAAGATAAGCTAGACTGGAATTTTACTTAATGAAGGTTGGATAATAAATAATAAGTTGCTGGAATTTAGTATACTGATGGACGAATTAAGTTGAACACTCTTGATTAGACGAATAGTATTGAATTTCCTTGATTGGTTAAGGAAGGCAAGTTCAAGATAACACAAGGTTATAGTAGACCAGTGTTGAAGAATGATCGGGATTTCAGCCGAGAAATTATGTTGAGGTTTTAATATACGGAGGATCTTCTTGAACATGAAAGTTTAGGATTGAGGTTAATGCTAAGGAGTTATAAGCTCCCCATCGAAGAGGTTCCTTCAACAAATATTATAGAATAGAAAGAGATCACCTCGTGTTGATAAGTTTCCGAGGGCGGTAATAAGGCATAAATTTGAATTGTGAATACAATAACGAGTTACTGGGGGAATCCAATAGATCGTGATAATGTGCAAAAGTTTAAGATCGATTAATCGGGCACTCGAAGAAACGCAACCTATGTTGGGCGTACTAGAGAACCGGTAAGAATTTGGAACTTTTCAGGACGGATTGTTTCGTAGAAACTCAAGGGTAACTTAAGGGACATGATAGAGCTAAGGAGACCAAAGTTGTCCCGGGAAGATTATGGGTATGAAATCACTACGATAAAGATATGAACCTTCAGAAGCCGTAAGTGGGTTTTAGAAGTTGCCACGAATGAATGTACATGATTAAGCTGCCTCAGATATACTTCCAGTCGGGTTACTGCAATGTTTAATGATTACACATGAAGAGCTAACCAAGAGATGGTTACCGAATTCAGGATATGGAAAGTAAAGTTGGAAACAGAGTGTAAGCCGTTTGACCGGAGCATTATTAGGCTCGAAATAGTTGCTAAAGACCGTTTACAGGTTCTGGCATAGTTTCATGAAAGTAAGTATATGGCCCTTGTACGAAAGGAAAGGTAAAGTTAGGAGTTGACCAATCCGTAAGTTAGGATGGTTTAACCTACAAGAGAAGTGACAACGTTAGACAAATTTGTTACGGTGATTACAAGTGATAGAGTAAAAGGAATGATCGATGGAATTTTATGTGACAATAGTGAAGTCTTCCTCCGATGCTAACTCGAGTGTTAAAAAAATCAGAGTGGCGCAGCGGAGTGGTAATCCAAGAATGATATAATGAACAATGCTAAGCTGAGGCTTAGAGTATGAGAAGCTGTTAAGTGCTTATTTTTATACGGGATGATAGTAAGTATAATCGACTTGAACATATCATGAGTTCTAATGGAAAGTTATAGAAGTTAAGTTGATAGATACTTTAAACCTCGAAATCTACGAGGAATGAAATATTTGAATAGAGGCCTTGACCAGATACGACAATGTAGTGGCGAGTGAGTTTAATTCCATGTTGTAACCATAAATTTACATTATAGGTTGTTGTATACTTAAGAATAAACATGAGTAACATTGGCGGGGCAAACCTGGCAAGCCAGTTGAAAGGCAAATCCCGGATGTTACGAAATGAGTTAAGGGTAAGAAAAGATTCCCAATTGATGTGGTAGTGTCTCAAATATGTTAAGGTTAAGAATGATGTCCCGTTAGTCGGACAAAGATGAGGTAATGTATAGTGTACACGTGCTCGCTTATGTATGTAAGTTGTATGTTATGAAATATATTATATAATGACATGTGAGACGACCTAAGCCACTCATCACTTAGACTGAACTCCTATAAGGTTGGGATTATCGGTGTAGAAAACATTTATGCTACGGCAAGAAAACGAGAATAAGTGGTGACAAGAACGATGGAAGATTGGCAAACTCCTAGTATGAAGAATGATTTCTAAGTTATTAAGATAGGTAACGTCATAGATCAACCGAAGCAGAACGCGGGTAATCAGTAAGTTTTCGCGAGCCCTTGAGGAATTCCGTAGTGGAAGCAATGATTAAGATTATGGAAAGTAACACACCAGGATGCCTCCTCCTTGTATTTTTATAATGGAGGTAGTGCGGTAGTTTTACTCTCATTAAAGAATGGTATTATTATGGTAAAACCATTTATGTAGGATGCCATTGTATAAGGCAAGGATCGAATATAAGAATTCAATGGAATCGTTTGACGACCCAATGTCGTCAAAGTAAGATTACGCGGTATATAATGAGATTTATAAGATTCCGTACAAGTGTTAGAATTGGATAACTCTAGTTTGGGTTTGCAAGAAGTGTATGAACAAGGATTATAGTCAGCAAGTTGGATGCGACGGTTCGGATAACCTCATCCCACTACGTAAGGATTATGTAATGCAAACCAAGCCTATCGGTTAAAGAAAAGAATGTCGGGTATTTTCGATTTACGGAGTTGGGAAACCATGGGTTTCCGATAAGCAGGTTGAATAGAGAATTGTCTAGTAGGGAAAGAAGTATTGAGGATCTTTTCAAAAGTGATTTCAAGGGAATTCTAAATTTTGAGGACGAAATTTCTTTAAGGTGGGTAGATTGTAATATCCCGCCTAAGACTCGAATGTTTATTAATATTGAGACGATGTATCAGAAATGTTTTTAAGCAAAGGACAATTTGGTAAATTGTCAGTTAATGGGTTTATTTATATGGCAAGTGTAATATCCCGCTTATAAGTATCAGTTATTAGTGCTAGAAACTTGTGAAGCAAGCATGGCGAATCTGTAATTAAGAGGAATGACAATTATGTAAATATTTTGAAAAAGGAAGATTATTAGAATGGAAGCAAGATATTTATCTTGCTTTCTTCCCCATTCTTTCCATCATCCCAAATCAGCTCTCTTTCTCTCCCTCTTTCTCTCTACTCTCACGCCTCCTCTCCCTCTCCATCAACCCATCAAACTTCGTTCCAATTCATGTGAGAAAGAGCATGCTAGCAAGCTTGTGTGGAAAGTTAGAGCAAGAGAAGGAAATAAGAAGAATCAAGAGAGGAGGTGTTTTCAAGTTTGGGTTGGTGATTAGAAGCTTGGCAAGGAAGCTAGCAATCAAGGTGAGCTTCCTAGGGTTTTAGAACCCACTATGAGTAAGTTTAAGAGTAATTTTACGATTTGAGCTAAGATTAGAGATTTTACCCTAATCTCATATGCTTGCCAAATTCCTTGATTAATCATGTTTTAAACTATCAATTTATGTTAGAAATTCATTCCTTATGTTGTTATAGTGCCTGAGTAAGTTTAGATATGTCAAAAATGGTGGAAAATCATGTTTTGAACCAGTCCTGAACTGTCATTTTCGCCCGGCGAACTCGGGGCGAGATTACAGCGATTTCTAGAATTTTCCCTGCCTTGTTTCGCCAACCTCTCTCCACAGGGTCGCTCAGCGAAATCAGGCAGACTGCTCAGGTCTGTTCTGGTTCGTTCTGGGTGCTGTATACGCGTTCGGCGAGGCTTTTAGTAACCGTTTTCAATGAAAACCTTATTTTCCAAGAAAAACACCATTCTTGACATATCCGGAAGATTGTTTTAACATCTAAGGGAATGAATGAATAAGGAATTTGGCAAAGCATTAGAGATGCAAGAATAGAAGTTATTTAAGCTATGGAACATTTCCAACAATTAAGTGATGGCTTATGATAACGATAAGCCTATGATCATAGATTCATATGATATAGATTGGGAGATTAGTTTCCTTATGAAATGCATTAAATATGCATAAGCTCATAGCAAATTATTAGACGTACTTTCAAGTACATAAGTTAAGAAATTATGGGAATGAGAATGCACCTAGTGTACCAAGTTTCAGATGCACTCAATTAAGCGTGCGTATGGACAAAGAATGATTTAATGTTCAAAGTCAAGGACCTATTTATAGGTTAGATATTTAAGAATGATTACATAAGAATGCATTAGATATGTGTTGAGTCTTTAAGTGTTGGCTGCATTGTTTGGCAAAACCAAAGTATGGAATAGAAGCATTTCCTTATGTTGAACATTTCTTCAGTTACAAGTTTTCTCATTTGAAGCCATTCAGAAGCTGAAATCTACTTCAGAAGCTGAAATGCTCATCAGAAGCACTGTAGCACTTCAGAAGCAGTTTCAGGTTCTGAAGCCAGCGTTGACTTCTGTTGACCACATCAGAAGCTGGGTTTGCTGGATTGTTTTTGCACGTATCTTGGGAGATTTAGCAAGGAATTATGTTTGTATAATTGCTTCTAGAAGGTTGGTTTAATTGGAGAAGATATCTTTGAAGATTTGGTTCAAAGTCATGAAAATTCGTATTTTCTGTTTTAAATCTTTCAAAGATTTAATGCAGTTTTATTTGTTACATTATTGGATCAATCTTATTTCTGTAACAAATCAATTCAGAAGATTTGGAGCATAATTAAGAGACTTGCTGAAGACTATATAAGGAGGAGTGCTGCTGCTATTCAATACACGATTTATAGAGTTTAAGATCAGAAAATTGAGTCTTAGTATTTTAAGCTTTTAGCTTTATTGTGCACCACTCTGTTAGAGTTGGTTTAGGTGTTTGATTGAGTTGTAATTCATTCAAAGCCTCTAGGTACGAATGAAGTTGTGTTTTTGAAGTTTTCTGAAAAACAGAGTGTTTTTGATTAAGGGTTTCAGTAACTGGGTTTAGTTACTTGAATAGGAAGATAGTGGATTCTATTACTCAGAGTTGGGTAGAAGTCTTACTAGGTGGAGGTTAATTGCTTGGGATAAGAACTGGGAGTCAGTGTCTGAGTCTTAAGGATTAAATCCAATAGTGGATTTCCTTCCTGGATTGGTATCCCCCAGAGTAGGAGGTGTTTACTCCGAACTGGGTTAACAAACCTTGTGTGCCTTTTACTTTCCTGCACTTTAATTTGCTGCCTGTGTGTGTTTGTGTTTGTGCTCTGTTTTGCAAACTATTGTGCCCTGCGTGTTGTTCAGAACCTGTTAGGTTCAGAACCTGATTACTCTGTTTGTTTCTGTTCATTGCCTGGCCAGAATTTCAATTGGCATCAGAGCAGGCACCCTGCCTGTAAATTGGGTGAGATCCAGAGGAGTTAATATCTGGCAAGCATGGATAGAGAAGGAGGCTATGTCAATAGACCACCCCTACTAGATGGCACAAACTATGAGTATTGGAAATCAAGGATGTGTGCTTTTCTAAAGTCTATTGACAGCAGGACTTGGAAAGCTGTGATTAAAGGCTGGGATCATCCTGTGTATACAGACAAAGATGGTAACAAGACTGAGGTTCTGAAGCCTGAAGAAGAATGGACCAAAGCTGAAGATGATCTGTCACTGGGAAATTCAAAAGCCTTGAATGCTATCTTTAATGGTGTTGATCAGAACATGTTCAGACTTATCAAACAATGTACTGTGGCTAAGGATGCTTGGGAAATTCTGAAAACCACTCATGAAGGAACTTCTAAGGTGAAGATGTCCAAATTGCAGTTGCTGACCACTAAGTTTGAGAACTTGAAGATGAAGGAGGATGAATCCATTCAGGATTTTTACATGAATGTGCTGGATATGGCCAATTCCTTTGACTCTCTTGGTGAAAAGATGTCTGATGAGAAGTTAGTCAGAAAAATCCTCAGGTCCCTGCCCAGAAGGTTTGATATGAAGGTCACTGCAATTGAGGAGGCTCATGATATTTCTGCTATGAAGGTTGAGGAGCTGATTGGGTCACTACTCAATTTTGAAACTGCCTTTTGCAAACAGACTGAGAAGAAAGGAAAAGGTGTAGCTTTTAGTGTAAATTCTGAAGTTGATGATCAACAAGAGTCTGAAGAGGATGACTTATCAGAAGCTCTTGTGTTGCTGGGAAAACAATTCAACAAGATCCTGAAGAATGTTAACAGAAAAGCCAAAGCCAAAGGTCAGAACTTCAGATTCAATAACAAGAAGCAACAAACTGATGAGAAGAAGACCAAGTCTGAGGAGAAAAGCAACCAAGCCAAAGGTGTGCAGTGCTATGAGTGTGAGGGCTATGGGCATATCAAATCTGAATGTCCTACTTTTCTTAAGAAGCAGAAGAAAAGCCTAGCTGTTGCATGGTCTGATGATGGTTCTGAAGAAGATGATGTTAGTGAATCTGATATGTGTGATACTGGTCTGGTAGTAAGGTCAGGAGCTATCTTGAAGAAGGAAGCTGTTTTAGAGTCTGAGACTTTTTCAGAGTCTGACTCAGAGTCTGAAGCCTCATCTGTGTCTGAAGCTGCTAAAACCTCATATGATGAACTAGCTGATAACTACAAGAAGCTGTATACCAGAAGTGCTGAGGTTTGCAAACAAGTTTTGGATCAGAAGGAGACTATTCTTCAACTGGAGGCTGAAAAAGGTGAACTGTTAGTGCAGAATTCAGATTTAAAAGAAGAAGTGAACCAACTGAACTCTCAACTTGATCAAATGAAGAAGCAAGTGAGGATGTTGAACTCTGCTACTGATAAGTTGGAGGTCATTTTGGGGAATCAGCAACAAGGAAAAACTGGTTTAGGTTTTGTTGATCAGACTCAGATTCCTAAACAGATGAGTTTTGTTCCTGCTACTCAAACTCATGATTCTATGGCTGGAACATCAAAGAAAAGACCTCAGAAGCAAGCCCAGATGCAAGGTCAGAAGCATATTCAGATGAGACCTCAAAAGCAAGCTCAGAAGAGACCTCAGATGCAAGGTCAGAAGCATGTTCAGATGCTACCTCAGAAGCAACTCCAGAAATTTTTCAGAAACAGAAGGAGGAGGACTCAAACATGGATCTGTCATCATTGTGGAAAGAAAGGGCATATCAAACCATTCTGCTTCAAATTTTATGGCTATCCTGAACATTTTCAGTATAGAAGAGTTGAACCAACTGCACCCAGACACAATGTTCAGAAGGTGTGGAAGCCCAAAGTTCAGAATGTAGGCCTTATAGCTCACACTTCTTTGAGAGCAACTTCAAAAGAAGACTGGTATTTTGATAGTGGGTGTTCAAGGCACATGACTGGTGTGAAGAAGCTGCTGAGCAATATCAGATCATACTCCAGAAGTTATGTGACATTTGGAGATGGTGTAAAAGGTCAGATTCTGGGTATTGGAGATCTGATCAGAGAAGGTTTGCCCAGACTTAATGATGTGCTACTGGTGGAAGGATTAACCTCTAATCTGATCAGTATTAGCCAGCTATGTGATCAAGACTTAAAGGTTAATTTCAACAAGCAAGAATGCATTGTTACTGATCAGAAAGAGAAGATTCAGATGAGGGGCTGCAGATCCAAAGACAACTGTTACTTATGGGTTTCTGAAGAAGAAAGAAGTCTGACTTCTTGTCTTATGAGCTCAGAAGAGGAAGTCAAACTCTGGCACCAGAAGCTGGGACATTTGCATCTGAAAGGCATGAAGAAAATCCTAAGTACTGAAGCTAT
Organism: Medicago ruthenica; assembly: GCA_018208015.1. Lineage (NCBI taxonomy): Eukaryota > Viridiplantae > Streptophyta > Magnoliopsida > Fabales > Fabaceae > Medicago > Medicago ruthenica. The sequence continues at coordinate 19,837,782 of CM031374.1, read as the reverse complement.
CAGAGGTGTACCTAATCTGAAGATCAATGAGGACAATGTTTGTGGTGATTGTCAAATTGGGAAGCAAACAAGAAAGTCTCATCCCAGATTAGTTCACCAGGTAACTACTAAAGTACTAGAACTTGTTCATATGGATTTAATGGGGCCTATGCAAGTTGAGAGTATTGGAGGCAAGAGGTATGCATTTGTAATGGTAGATGACTACTCAAGATTCACATGGATAAGTTTTGTTAGAGAAAAGTCTGATACTTTTGAAGTATTTAAAGACCTGTGCATTCAATTACAAAGAGAAAAAGACTGTGGTATTGTCAGAATCAGAAGTGACCATGGCAAAGAATTTGAAAACAAGAGTTTCTCAGAATTCTGTGCTTCTGAAGGTATAAAACATGAGTTTTCTGCACCTATCACACCTCAGCAAAATGGTGTAGTTGAGAGGTAGAATAGGACATTAGCAGAATGTGCAAGGGTTATGTTGCATGCTAAGAAGCTGCCATATATGTTTTGGGCTGAAGCTATGAACACTGCATGTTATATCCATAATAGAGTCACTCTGAAGAAGGGAACAACATCTACATTGTATGAACTATGGAAAGGGAGGAAGCCTACAGTCAAATATTTCCATGTTTTTGGTAGCAGATGCTATATTTTGGCTGATAGAGAAAATAGGTGAAAGCTGGATCCTAAGTCTGATGAAGGCATATTCCTGGGTTATTCAGTAAACAGCAGAGCTTATAGGGTGTTTAATTCCAGAACCAAGGTTGTGATGGAGTCCATTAATGTGGTAATTGATGACCTGTCTGCTGAAAAAGATAGAGGTGTGTCTGAAGTTGTTCCAGAGTCTGAAGCATCAGAAGAACAAACTTCAGAAGCAGAAATTCATCCAGAGTCTGAAGAAGCAGATGTGCATCCAGAACATGATCCTACCAATAAAGGGCCATCAATTAGAGTTCAGAAAGATCATCCTAAGGAGCTTATCATTGGGAGTTTGGATCAAGGGGTCAGAACCAGGAGATCAGAACCAGCTGCTGCTGATTCTTGCTTTGTGTCAAAGCTTGAACCTAAAAATGTGAAAGAAGCCCTGACTGATGAATTTTGGATTGAAGCAATGCAAGATGAGTTGAATCAATTCAAAAGGAGTGAAGTGTGGGATCTGGTTCCAAGACCTGAAGGGTTGAATGTGATTGGTACTAAGTGGATATACAAGAATAAAACAGATGAAAATGGTACTGTAGTCAGAAACAAGGCAAGGTTGGTTGCTCAGGGGTATACTCAAGTTGAGGGACTTGATTTTGATGAGACCTTTGCACCTGTGGCCAGACTAGAGTCCATAAGATTACTGTTAGGTGTATCCTGCATTCTCAAGTTCAAATTATTCCAGATGGATGTGAAGGGTGCATTTCTGAATGGATATTTGCAAGAAGAGGTATATGTTGAACAGCCTAAGGGGTTTGTGGATCCTAAGTTTCCAGAACATGTGTACAAGTTAAAGAAGGCTTTATATGGATTGAAACAAGCACCAAGAGCATGGTATGAAAGGCTGACTCAATTTCTTGTGGCTCAAGGTTACAGAAAAGGAGGTTCTGATAAGACTTTGTTTGTGAAAGATGAAAATGGGAATCTGATGATTGCTCAGATTTATGTAGATGATATAGTGTTTGGAGGAATGTCTCAGAAGATGGTCAAATTGTTTGTTCAGCAGATGCAGTCAGAATTTGAAATGAGCTTAGTTGGTGAGCTGACATACTTTCTTGGGTTACAAGTCAAACAAATGGAAGATACAATCTTCATTTCTCAAAGTAAGTATGCCAAGAACATAGTGAAGAAGTTTGGAATGGAATCTGCTGCTCATAAGAAGACACCAGCTGCTACTCACCTGAAGTTGACTAAGGATGAACATGGAATATCAGTAGATCAAAGTCAATATAGGAGCATGATAGGGAGCTTATTGTATTTAACTGCAAGCAGACCTGATATCACTTATGCTGTTGGAGTTTGTGCAAGATATCAAGATGATCCTAAGATGAGTCATCTGACACAAGTGAAGAGAATTCTGAAATATGTGAATAGCACAAGTGACTATGGAATCATGTATTCTCATAGTTCAAGTTCTGAACTGATGGGATATTGTGATGCTGACTGGGCTGGAAGTGCTGATGACAGGAAGAGCACTTCAGGAGGTTGTTTCTTTTTGGGAAATAATCTTATTTCTTGGTTCAGCAAGAAACAAAACTGTGTTTCATTGTCTACTGCTGAAGCTGAGTATATTGCTGCTGGGAGTAGTTGCTCACAATTGGTGTGGATGAAGCAGATGCTGGAGGAGTACAACATTGAACAAGGAACTATGACATTGTTTTGTGACAATTTGAGTGCCATCAACATCTCTAAGAATCCAATTCAGCACAGCAGAACCAAACACATAGACATCAGACATCATTTTATCAGAAACCTTGTGGAGGATAAAGTCATTCAGCTGGAACATGTAGCTACTGAAGAACAAGTTGCTGACATTTTCACAAAGGCCTTGGATGCTAAACAGTTTGAAAACTTAAGGAGCAAGTTAGGTGTGTGCTTATATGAAGAATTCTAGCAATTAAAGCAAACTGGATGTGAGGAAAATAGAGTACCTGCCAGCTTTGTTAGTGCTAAGTGTGATGCTGTCTCTGATACTAAGTCTGAAGTTCAAACTAGGACAGTAGTTGAAGATGTTTGTGCAGTTTTCCTTCCCTATTTGAAGTCTGAGATTTGTCAGAATTTTGTGGCTAAAAAGGGGGAGAAAATCCTATGTAATGTGTTGGCTCTGATACCAAAATTTAGAAGATGTATTGCTGCATTTCAGATGTTCAGCTGTCAGTGTTATTCAGAAAGTGTGGTATTGATTCTGAAGTTCAGTAGTGAGGGGGAGTTTGTGTGAGAAACTGAGTTGCAGGGGGAGTGTTGTGGAGATTCAGAAGTAAGGGGGAGTGTTTGTGATGATCAAGAGTTGATCAGTAGCTCTGATACCATGGTTGTGTTGATCAGTAGTTGAACAGTACGTGGTATGTGTGCTTCAGTAGATGTGATGTTTTGTAGAACTGAAGCTGGTTTGTGTTTAACATAGCTCAGAAAAGTGTTTTGTCCGCTGCTTATGTTTATGCTATGATGTATTATTGTGGAGTTCTTCATTGCTGAGCTGATTATAATGAAGATTGAAGGACTTGGATGGTTTTAGCCAAAAATTTGCCAAAGGGGGAGATTGTTGAGTCTTTAAGTGTTGGCTGCATTGTTTGGCAAAACCAAAGTATGGAATAGAAGCATTTCCTTATGTTGAACATTTCTTCAGTTACAAGTTTTCTCATTTGAAGCCATTCAGAAGCTGAAATCTACTTCAGAAGCTGAAATGCTCATCAGAAGCACTGTAGCACTTCAGAAGCAGTTTCAGGTTCTGAAGCCAGCGTTGACTTCTGTTGACCACATCAGAAGCTGGGTTTGCTGGATTGTTTTTGCACGTATCTTGGGAGATTTAGCAAGGAATTATGTTTGTATAATTGCTTCTAGAAGGTTGGTTTAATTGGAGAAGATATCTTTGAAGATTTGGTTCAAAGTCATGAAAATTCGTATTTTCTGTTTTAAATCTTTCAAAGATTTAATGCAGTTTTATTTGTTACATTATTGGATCAATCTTATTTCTGTAACAAATCAATTCAGAAGATTTGGAGCATAATTAAGAGACTTGCTGAAGACTATATAAGGAGGAGTGCTGCTGCTATTCAATACACGATTTATAGAGTTTAAGATCAGAAAATTGAGTCTTAGTATTTTAAGCTTTTAGCTTTATTGTGCACCACTCTGTTAGAGTTGGTTTAGGTGTTTGATTGAGTTGTAATTCATTCAAAGCCTCTAGGTACGAATGAAGTTGTGTTTTTGAAGTTTTCTGAAAAACAGAGTGTTTTTGATTAAGGGTTTCAGTAACTGGGTTTAGTTACTTGAATAGGAAGATAGTGGATTCTATTACTCAGAGTTGGGTAGAAGTCTTACTAGGTGGAGGTTAATTGCTTGGGATAAGAACTGGGAGTCAGTGTCTGAGTCTTAAGGATTAAATCCAATAGTGGATTTCCTTCCTGGATTGGTATCCCCCAGAGTAGGAGGTGTTTACTCCGAACTGGGTTAACAAACCTTGTGTGCCTTTTACTTTCCTGCACTTTAATTTGCTGCCTGTGTGTGTTTGTGTTTGTGCTCTGTTTTGCAAACTATTGTGCCCTGCGTGTTGTTCAGAACCTGTTAGGTTCAGAACCTGATTACTCTGTTTGTTTCTGTTCATTGCCTGGCCAGAATTTCAATATGCACAAGAATATGAACGAATTAGATATACATATGAACTTAAGTTAAGAATGTAATGAAAAAGATTAAACGTGTTCATCAGACTCCGGATTATGCCGGATGGGATTTCTCCGAAAGGGCTATCCACACGTAAGTTATAAGACTATGTTAAACGTGTTCATCAGACTCCGGGATTCGCCGGATGGGACTCTTCCGAGAGGATTGTCCACACGTATGTTAAAAGTTTAAGCATGTCCAGCAGGCTCGGGGATACGCCGGATGGGACTTCTCCGAGAGGGTTGTCTACATGCAAAGTTGTGTCCAGCAGGCTCCGGATTATGCCGGATGGGGCTTCACCGAGAGGGTTGCCTACACAAAGATAAGAGGAGTCCGGTGTTAGCCTGATATGATAGGAATTTCACCGGTATGATGGGAGATGTACTTCGGGGTTACTCCACCCGGATGCACTCCGTAAAATGAACCAAGATAATGTATTGTTTGTTCAACGCTAACTTCTAACTTTATGATATGAAAAGATGATTATGAATACGAATATGAAAATGAATACGCATATGTATTATGTACTAGAAGTTAAGACAAAGTAGTCATCAGACAACAGCAAGTGATCATAGATTTCCCCTCGATCACTAAGCATAAGGTTATGTATATGTCAAGTATAAGTCTAAGGTTAGAATGGAACATGATATGTATGAGATAAGACAATGAAGCGATCCTAGGTTTTCCCTTTGATCGCGAATTATGTAGAAAATGTCAGCGATCGTAGGTATCCCCAAGATGGCTAAGAGTAGGCACGGCGACCCTAGGTTTCCCCTGTGGTTGCCAACAGTAGGTTGGGCTGGAGCTCACTAAGACATTATGTCTCACCCCAATCCTTCTGGTGCAGGTTCATAGGTTTGCAAGAGATGTTCATGAAGATCTTCAGGAAGACGCTGGATGGAGTGCAGAGGCTCGTCATGGCAAGCTCAGGAGGTAGACAGATTTTACATATGTATATGAAAGTGTATTTTGTGATATTTGGATATTTATGTAAACGAGCAAATTGTACTCATTCAGTAGTTTGTATATATTAATTATTGAAAATTTTAATGTATCCGGTATCAGATTAATACACATGCTAAATATTCTAGATAATTTAGTATGGGTGTTACAGAGGATGAGGTCTGTGGCGTTCAATGTGTGGTTGATCTAGACTATTAGATGGAATGGGGGATAGAGATGGTGGCTGAACGGGGGCCTTTCTTGGGGTAGATGGGTGATGGGGAGGATGTTTATTGTGATGATAGTCTAGACGAAGAGAATGAATATCGGAAGAAGATTGTGGTTGAACAGGAGCAGAGGTTGGGGTTGGTGGGTTGTGAGGATGAGATATGTGGCGTTCAATGTGTTGATGATCTACACTATTAGATGAAATAGTGGATGGAGACGGTGGCTGAACAGGGGCCTTTCTTGGGGTGGATGGGTGATGGGGAGGATGTTTATTGTGATGATGCTCTAGACGAAGAGAATGAGTATTGGAAGAAGATGGTGGTTGAACAGGAGAGGGGGTTGGGGTTGGTGGGTGATGAGGATGATGTATGTGGCATTCAATTTGCAGATTATCTAGACTATTAGATGAAATGGGGGATGGAGACGGTGGGTGAACAGGGGCCTTTCTTGGGGTAGTTGGGTGATGAGGAGGATGTTTTTTGTGATGATGATCTAGACGAAGAGAATGAATACCATAAGAAGATGGTGGTTGAACTGGAGCAGGGGTTGGGGTAGGTGGGTGATGAGGATGATGCTGGTGGTGAGTACTGACCTCTTGTAATATCTCGCTTATAAGTATCAGTATTAGAAGTTATTAAGAAGCGTGGCAAACTAGTAATTAAGTGGAGATGGCAATTTTGTAATTAAAGGCAAAGGGGAGATTATTTAAAAAATGGAACAAGATATTTCCATTCCATTACTATCTTTCTCCTTCTCATCCTCTTCCAAAACCAGCCCTCTCCCCCTCATTCCCTCACTCTCACGCCTCTCACTCTCACCCAAACCATCAAGCTTTCACCCATAATCCTTGAGAAGTTGCTAGCAAGTTGATTGGTGAAAAGATAGAACAAATAGAGAAGGAACAAGGAAGAAACAAGTAAAGGAGCAAGCTAGGGTTTTTGAAATCAAGCATAGCCAGCACCAATTAAGGTTTAGGTGAGCTCATTTTGGGTTTTAGAACCCTCTTAGAGAGAATTATATGTGTTTTATAACTTAAGTAAAGTTTTAGAGTTTTACCTTAATTCCTTGCTTGCTAAATCTTTGCTTATATATGTTTATAATTGTTTTTTTATGAAGGAAAATCATTTTTAGCATGTTTAGGAAGCTTGGGTATCCTTGAATGGGCAAAAATGGTGGAAAAATGCATTTTTACACATGACTGTGCTGTCATGGTCGCTGTAGCGACCAGCTGTCGCTTGTAGCGACCAGGCAGGATTTCTCCCTGCCTACTGGCGCTTGTAGCGACCAGACTGGCGCTTGTAGCGACCAAGCCAGAACAGCACCACTCAGTTGGGCTGTTCTGGGGGTCCTGGTGCGTGCGGGCATGGCTTTTTGCAAATGTTTTCTCCTAACATATTTTAGAAACATAAACCACCATTTTAGTTCATTCTAAAGGCTTCCATTGGTTGAGAAATCATATGAGCAAAGACTATGCAAGGCTTGGAAATTCATGAATTAAAGTTAAAAGCTTAAGTAAGCCCTAGGAATGGCTCATGAGAACGATGAGTCAAGAACCTTGATAGGTTAATGAGAATATAGAAGATGCTCTTCTCGTATCAAGCATGAGAATGTTACTATTTTTCAAGCCTAGAACCTTTTATAGGTTAAGTATTTAAGAATTAATCAGATATTAAGTCGTGGCCTTCGTCGTTCACGCCAGTGGGACACGAATGGTTCACGCAAAGTAAAGACTAAGATTAATAATATATAAGTCGTGACTTTCATCGTTTACGCCAGTGGAACATGAAAGGTTCATGCACAAGTTTAAAGAATATTAATTTGCGTCTTCCGTCGTTCACGCCAGTGGGACACGGGAGGTATACGCGTAAGTTAAGATTATTATTAAGTCGTGTCTTCTGCTGTTCACGCCAGTGGGACACAGGAGGTTCACGCCAGTGGGACGTGTTATTCCGCAAGGATGACCGCACGACGACAAGAGGAGTCCGGTGTTAGCCTGATATGATAGGAATTTTCACCGGTTATCAGGGGAATGTGCTTCGGGGTTACTCCACCCGGGGGCATTCCGTAAAATGAACTCAGATAATATTGCTTGTTCAACGCTAACAGCTAACATAATATATCAGTTAATATTCTATTTCATTATCAGTCAGGAAACAATTATCAGATATCAGTTAGCAGTTATCAGACGGTGATCCTAGGTCTCCCCTTGATCACCAGTTTAGCAGGATCAGTCAGATGACCCTCTATGGGTAAAGTTAAGACTTGGCGATCATAGGTATCCCCAAGTTCGCCGAGGTAGGCACGGCGACCCTAGGTTCCCTGAGGTTGCCAACAGTAGGTAGGGTAGGAGCTCACTGAGACGTTATGTCTCATCCCTTTCCTTCTGGTGCAGGTTCTTCGCAGGTAGCACGACGTAAAGGTAAAGAGAAGGCTATGGATTGATCGTGCTGCTTATGATGTGTATTATTAAAGATGTTATGTATCAGATTTTCAGATTGTATCAGAACTCTTGTATTGTATAATTAATAAGCAAATTTTCTGTATTGTATTTAATGTATCCAGTACGAAATTTTAATACTCGTAAGAGATCCTAGGCAATCTCTATATGGGTGTTACAATTTGGTATCAGAGCAGGTCGATTCAGACCGTGCCTTGGGTCATTAAAGTACAATCCAAGTTTGTGGACCTCTTGGATCCAGGACATTATTCTAAATGTTATATTCAGTTAAAACTGATCACTTTGACTTGTATATGACAGCTAGGATAAGATGTCTGGGAGAAGAAGAGGACCCGGTAGACCTCGTGCTAACCAAGCCAGTGATGAAAGTGGAGGACCTAGTATGAACTCATGGGAACAAATGATACCGCAACAGTAGGCCTGGCAGCAGCAGTATCAAGAGCAACAAGCTCAAAACGCATTACAGTATCAGCAAATGATGCTGATGATGCAACAACAATCTCAGCAACAGGCCCAAGCTCAACAGCAATGGATGGAAATGATGCAGCAAGGGCAGGGTTTCCATCCACAGCCACCACCTCCTCCCGTAATTGGTAACCCAGTGTTCCGGGAATATAATAGACATCACCCTCCGGAGTTCAATGGAGAAGGTGAACCTCAAGAAGCTAGAAAGTGGATTAAGCAAATGGAAAAGATCTTTAGAATGGCTGAATGTTCAGAAGAAGATAAAGTGGTCTACGCCACAAATCAACTCAGAGGCGCAGCAGAAGACTGGTGGGAATCTGCTCAGCGCAGGATGGAAGTCAATGGTGTAGAAGTGAATTGGTTGAACTTTAAAGAAGTGATGTTGGAAAAATATTTACCTTTGTCCTACAAGGTAAAGAAGGAGCAAGAGTTCTTGGAGTTGAAGCAAGGTAGTCTGTCGGTTGCTGAGTTCACAAAGAAGTTTGAAGAGTTGTCCTACTATTCTACACACAATGAGTATGCTGAGAATGAAGTCTGGAAGATGAACCAGTACAAAAGAGGTTTAAGAGGCGAGATCGACACAGCAGTGAGTCTTCAGAGAACTGCAAGTTACGATGAACTGGTGTATGATAGTCTGGTGGTCGAAGCAGGACTTGCTAAGACCTCGAGAGAAAGATCAGCAGCTTTTGAAAGGAAGAAAAGCAGGATGTCAGATAAGTATCACGACAAGCTCAAGCCAAAAGGATCCCCGCAGAGAGGGAAACATACATACTCTCCACAATCTCATCCTTTGCGGACTAATCCTACTTGCAAGACGTGTGGTAGGATGCATAAAGGAGAGTGTTTGATAGGAGCTGGTATTTGTTATGGATGTAAGCAGCCAGGACATTTTATATCAGAGTGTCCTAATAGACGTGGTAAAGGATCCGCTGAAGGAACGACTACTAGTAAGGGTAGAGTGTACTCCCTTAATGGCGCAAAGGCTTTGGCCAATGAAGATTTAATTGCTGGTATGTGTTATCTTGGTTCATACCCAGTAAAAGTTCTATTTGATTGCGGCGCTACTTGTTCTTTTATTTCATATAAATGTGTTGAGACTCTGCAATTACCTTTGTCCCCGTTGAATCCTCCAATGTTAGTATCTACCGCTACTGAGGGCGGAATTGAGGCAAAGTATGTTTGTGAAAACTATCCTATCACTGTGTCTAGTAAGACTTATTATGTTGATTTAGTATGCCTCCCGATGGAGCAACTTGATGTGATCTTAGGCATGGATTGGCTCTCTGCTAACCATGTGTACATTGGATGTTCCGAAAAGAGTATTTATATGCCTACCAGTGATACGACAGAAGGTGTGGCTCTGTCTGAATTGATTAACCGCACCCATCAGTTAATCCAGTTTATTTGTGCTCAAGATAAGGGATTCTATGTTATGCTCACTGTGGCTTCGGAATCAGAATTAAGTCGCAGTGATATTCCTATTGTGAATGAGTACTTAGATGTTTTCCCTTCGGAAGTAACTAGTTTACCTCCAGAGCGAGAGGTGGAATTCTCTATTGATTTAATTCCAGGAGCGGAGCCGGTATCCGTGGTGCCGTATAGAATGTCACCTTCAGAGCTTATAGAGCTGAAGTCTCAACTCGAGGAGTTAATTCAGAAGCATTTCATTAGACCCAGTGTGTCACCTTGAGGTGCTCCCGTTTTGTTAGTCAAGAAGAAAGATGGAAGCATGAGACTGTGTATAGACTACCGTCAACTGAACAAAGTGACTATTAAGAACAAGTATCCTCTTCCAAGGATTGATGATCTCCTAGATCAGCTCAATGGAGCAACAGTATTTTCCAAGATTGATCTTCGATCGGGTTATCATCAGATTCGTATTAAATCTTCGGATGTGTCTAAGACGGCGTTTCGAACGCGTTACGGGCACTATGAATTTCTGGTTATGCCTTTCGGTGTAACTAATGCTCCAACAGTATTTATGGATTACATGAACAGGATATTTCAGCCCTATCTCGATCAATTTGTGGTGATTTTCATAGATGACATCCTGATCTATTCTAAGGATCCTCAGGAGCATGCTCAGCATTTGAGAATTGTATTGGATGTCCTTAGAGACAAACAGCTGTATGCTAAGTTTAGCAAGTGTGAGTTCTGGTTATCCGAGATTAAGTTTTTGGGTCACGTTATTTCTCAAGGAGGAGTAGCTGTTGATCCATCTAAAGTTGAAGTTGTTCTCAATTGGGAAAGACCTAAGAATGTGGCTGAAGTCAGAAGTTTCCTAGGCTTGGCAGGTTATTACCGAAGGTTTATTATGAAGTTTTCCCAGATTGCTTTACCCCTGTCACGCCTCACCAGGAAGAATGTGCCCTTTATTTGGGACGAAGAATGTGAAGAGAGCTTCAGAGTTTTAAAGAAGAAATTGACTAAAGCACCAGTGTTGGCAATACCAGATCCTGAAAGGAGATACACCGTTTTCTGCGATGCATCCTCTAAAGGACTGGGCAGTGTTCTTATGCAAGGAGAAAATGTGATAGCTTATGCCTCTAGACAGCTCAAGACTCATGAAGAGAATTACCCCACCCATGATCTTGAGTTAGCAGCAATAGCTTTTGCATTGAAGATATGGAGACATCATTTGTATGGTGCACAGTTCGATTTGTTTAGTGACCATAAGAGTTTGAAATATTTGTTCGATCAACGAGATCTTAATATGAGGCAGAGGTGATGGATGGAATACCTTAAAGACTTTGATTTTGATTTGAAATACCATCCAGGAAAGGCTAATGTGGTAGCAGATGCCTTGAGTCGAAAGGCTTTAGTTGCAGCTGAAGTGATGATGCATACATATGGATTGTATGAAAAGTTTAGAGACCTTAGCCTCCATGTTACCGAGTTGGATGGTGGCATCTTGTTGAACAAGTTAGAGTTTTCATGTGACCTACGGTCTAGAATTGCACAAGCACAAACCATGGATATGGATCTCCAAATAAAAGTTGGCCAACCGGAGTTTTCTTTTGCACATGATGGAACGTTACTGTTTGAAGGAAGAATTTATGTTCCGAATGATGCGGAGTTGAAAAGGTTGATCATAGAGGAGGCGCACAAGAGCAGTTTTAGTATTCATCCAGGTACCACCAAGATGTATCAAGATTTGAAGAAAGATTATTGGTGGCCTAGCATGAAAAGAGATATTGCGGAATTTGTGTCGCGATGCATTGTGTGTCAGCAGGTGAAGATTGAACATCAAAGGCCTGCAGGAATGTTAGTACCTTTGGAAATTCCACAATGGAAATGGGAAGAGATAACGATGGATTTTGTGAGTGGATTACCTCGAACACAGCGAGGACATGACTCCATTTGGGTAATCGTGGACCGGTTAACCAAGTCAGCTCATTTCTTACCGGTTAAGACTACTTACCGAGCCTCTCAGTATGCTGAATTGTTTATTTCTGAGATAGTGAAACTCCATGGTGTGCCTGCTAGTATTGTGTCTGATCGAGATCCGATCTTTACATCCCACTTTTGGAAAGCCTTCAGAAAGCTTTAGGAACAAGATTAAAGATGAGCACGTCCCATCATCCTCAAACAGACGGACAATCAGAGAGAACTATTCAGACATTAGAGGATATGCTACGTGCGTGTATCCTAGAAGATGGAGGAAGTTGGAACGATCATCTACCATTGATTGAATTCTCTTACAACAATAGTTACCATTCTAGCATTGGAATGGCACCTTATGAAGCCTTATATGGTAGGAAATGTAGAACCCCGCTTTGTTGGGCTGAGGTCGGAGATAAGAGTATTTTGGGACCTGAGATAATTCAGGAGACGACCCTAAAGATTAAATCCATTCAGGATAAGATGAGAATAGCCCAAAGTCGCCAGAAAAGTTATGCAGACAAAAGGCGAAGGCCTTTAGAATTTGAAGTGGGAGATCACGTATTTCTCAAGGTTACACCCAAGTTGGGGTTAAGAGGAGCATTCAGAACCAAGAAACTTTGTCCACGGTATGTCGGACCTTTTCAGATACTTAGGCGAGTCGGTCCAGCAGCTTATCAGTTAGCGCTGCCACCGACTATGTCAGGATTACATGATGTCTTTCACGTCTCACAATGAAGGAAATTCATTCCTGATCCTTTCCAACCAGTGGAGCTGGACAGTATTGATTTGAGATCGGACTAGACCTTTCAACCTGAGCCAGATTAGATAATTGATCGTGATATTAAGTCTTTGCGGAATAAAGAGATCCCTATTGTTAAAGTGGTATGGAAAGGTTCTCCCGACGGCGAAGCGACGTGGGAGCTAGAGTCAGAGATGCCAGAGAATTATCCGCATCTATTTTTAGGTAAATTCTAAATTTCGAGGACGAAATTTCTTTAAGGGGGGTAGATTGTAATATCCCGCTTATAAGTATCAGTATTAGAAGTTATTAAGAAGCGTGGCAAACTAGTAATTAAGTGGAGATGGCAATTTTGTAATTAAAGGCAAAGGGGAGATTATTTAAAAAATGGAACAAGATATTTCCATTCCATTACTATCTTTCTCCTTCTCATCCTCTTCCAAAACCAGCCCTCTCCCCCTCATTCCCTCACTCACACGCCTCTCACTCTCACCCAAACCATCAAGCTTTCACCCATAATCCTTGAGAAGTTGCTAGCAAGTTGATTGGTGAAAAGATAGAACAAATAGAGAAGGAACAAGGAAGAAACAAGTAAAGGAGCAAGCTAGGGTTTTTGAAATCAAGCATAGCCAGCACCAATTAAGGTTTAGGTGAGCTCATTTTGGGTTTTAGAACCCTCTTAGAGAGAATTATATGTGTTTTATAACTTAAGTAAAGTTTTAGAGTTTTACCTTAATTCCTTGCTTGCTAAATCTTTGCTTATATATGTTTATAATTGTTATTTTATGAAGGAAAATCATTTTTAGCATGTTTAGGAAGCTTGGGTATCCTTGAATGGGCAAAAATGGTGGAAAAATGCATTTTTACACATGACTGTGCTGTCATGGTCGCTGTAGCGACCAGGCAGGATTTCTCCCTGCCTACTGGCGCTTGTAGCGACCAGACTGGCGCTTGTAGCGACCAAGCCAGAACAGCACCACTCAGTTGGGCTGTTCTGGGGGTCCTGGTGCGTGCGGGCATGGCTTTTTGCAAATGTTTTCTCCTAACATATTTTAGAAACATAAACCACCATTTTAGTTCATTCTAAAGGCTTCCATTGGTTGAGAAATCATATGAGCAAAGACTATGCAAGGCTTGGAAATTCATGAATTAAAGTTAAAAGCTTAAGTAAGCCCTAGGAATGGCTCATGAGAACGATGAGTCAAGAACCTTGATAGGTTAATGAGAATATAGAAGATGCTCTTCTTGTATCAAGCATGAGAATATTACTATTTTTCAAGCCTAGAACCTTTTATAGGTTAAGTATTTAAGAATTAATCAGATATTAAGTCGTGGCCTTCGTCGTTCACGCCAGTGGGACACGAATGGTTCACGCAAAGTAAAGACTAAGATTAATACTATATAAGTCGTGACTTTCATCGTTTACGCCAGTGGAACATGAAAGGTTCATGCACAAGTTTAAAGAATATTAATTTGCGTCTTCCGTCGTTCACGCCAGTGGGACACGGGAGGTATACGCGTAAGTTAAGATTATTATTAAGTCGTGTCTTCTGCTGTTCACGCCAGTGGGACACAGGAGGTTCACGCCAGTGGAACGTGTTATTCCGCAAGGATGACCGCACGACGACAAGAGGAGTCCGGTGTTAGCCTGATATGATAGGAATTTTCACCGGTTATCAGGGGAATGTGCTTCGGGGTTACTCCACCCGGGGGCATTCCGTAAAATGAACTCAGATAATATTGCTTGTTCAACGCTAACAGCTAACATAATATATCAGTTAATATTCTATTTCATTATCAGTCAGGAAACAATTATCAGATATCAGTTAGCAGTTATCAGACGGTGATCCTAGGTCTCCCCTTGATCACCAGTTTAGCAGGATCAGTCAGATGACCCTCTATGGGTAAAGTTAAGACTTGGCGATCATAGGTATCCCCAAGTTCGCCGAGGTAGGCACGGCGACCCTAGGTTCCCTGAGGTTGCCAACAGTAGGTAGGGTAGGAGCTCACTGAGACGTTATGTCTCATCCCTTTCCTTCTGGTGCAGGTTCTTCGCAGGTAGCACGACGTAAAGGTAAAGAGAAGGCTATGGATTGATCGTGCTGCTCATGTTTTATCTTGATGATGTATTATGATATGTATTTTTAAAGATGTTATGTATCAGATTTTCAGATTGTATCAGAACTCTTGTATTGTATAATTAATAAGCAAATTTTCTGTATTGTATTTAATGTATCCAGTACGAAATTTTAATACTCATAAGAGATCCTAGACAATCTCTATATGGGTGTTACACCTCTATAGCAAAAACACCCAAAGAACTCACTTGGAGTAAGGCAAACACCAAAACTATGACTTTGGCCATGTCTCAATGCAAGACAAAACAGCCTAAAGAGAGGTGGGGGGTGATATTGATATCTTGGAAGTGTTCAAAAGAGTGAATTTATAGGCATTTGTGCTTAGAATAATTGTAATATTTTAATATAAACTTAGCCAAAGCTAAAAGTAAAGAGATTTTGAAAAGAGGCAAATTAGACATTAATTATTTTATATATTAATATTATTGTAAATAAATATTAATAAACATGCATAATAATATGTTAATAAAATTTAAGTTGAATGTTTGAATACTTTAATCAATTTTTTATATTTTTAATATATATGTTATTTGACTTTCTTATTCTTATAAATTATATAATTAATAAAACATTTAAGGGTATTTTGATCAATAATCTTTTTTATATATTTATAATTTTTATAAGAAAAAAAAAATTATGCTACTAAAGTTGAAAGAAACTTAAGTATAATGTTTGAAAGCTTTAATATTATTTTACTAATAAATTTTATATTTACTATTTTCATTATTATTTTCAATCGCGTAAGTTTACAATAAATTATTTTGTTGAAAGAGTTTACAATGATTATTGGAATTGATTTTGGTCATGATTTCTTAAGGGACGAATGGGTGGCCGAGAGAGAAAGTGAGGAGAGGGAGGGGAAAATGCTCTAAGTTTTAGTAGAAATGCAAATGGTATGAGAAAAAGGAAGGTAGGAATACTTATATACTTGTTAATGGGAATTGACCCTTACGCCCCTTTCTTAAGAATTTTCCCAATCGTCTTAATTAACACTACATCTCGGTAAAATAATACGTGGGATATTACACTACCTATTTTAAAATCTGAAATAAACGGGTACAATTGGGCAATGGAGTACATGTCAACATGGTTCGTGGAGTTTATTGTTAGAGAGTGACGCATCTAGTGCTCTATTGTCATTCAAGAATCTTGTTATCGTCTCTATCAACCTTCAGAACCGGTGGCACAATTGCCTTAACTTAGGCCTACAACTTGTGTCATCCTACGTCTATCGTGAAGTCAATGGCTATACCGATAAGCTCGCCAATATGGGTCATTCTTTTCAGGATAAGTTTAGTTCGATGCTTTTCCCTCTACTATTAGTGATGTTTTTTTAGGGACGTTATGGTTTGCCGAATATTTGCTACCCTTAGATACTAACCTTTTTAAGCTTTCCTATGCTCTTCCGAATGTTTCGGTTTGGTCCCACCTCCTGTATATACTTTTCCACTTTTTTCAATAATATTTATGAGTGCGGAGGTATAGGGTGGGGGTCTCTTGGTGGTGTCAACCTAGTTGGGATGTCTGAATTTCCCCCCTAATGAATGTCCTTTCTCTTAATTTATAGAAAAAAAAGGAGCAACACTTTATGAAGAATTTCTGAAGTATTTCCATTGGGTACGAGTAGAAAAGATTGAACTCAAGATTATAGAGATATAAATTACGTCCTTGGGGTAAAGCTTTGTTTGCCAAGATGCAATCTTTATTCTGTGTGAATACATTTGTTTTTTCTTTTTTCAAAAGCTAAGTTTATAATTAAATAACTTAAATCAATAATGGATATAACAAATATTTAATTATTATATTTTAAATGTTATGTGAGTCAAACTTAATTTATGTTATTTTCAAGTTAACAACTGTTAATATCTGTATTATTTACTGTCTAAGAAAGCTTGTGTATTAAAATATATAATTTTTACTTCAATTAATGCATTGTAAGGAAGAATTTTTTTGAAAAACGTGCAAGGAGGAGTATAATTATAATAACAAGATAAAATATTTCTATAAGATCAAACATATATTTGAAAAAGTAACCGTAGACTTGTCAGGGAATGTTAAATACCACACACATAAACTTAATTTCAATGAAATAGAACTTTAAATAAATAAAAAGATAAAAATACCAAGGTATTAAAGACAAAAAAATTAATAAAACAAAGAAGCATAATTTTATTCAAATCTGTCGATTACAAGAATGATTAATTTATTAATATCACTCATTATTTGAAACACACCAATGTTTCTACTAAAAAAAGGAAGAAGACAGTGGTTGAACATGAGCAGGGCTTGGGGTTGGGGTTGGTGGGTGATGAGGATGAGGTCTGTGGCGTTCAATGTGTGGTTGATCTAGACTATTAGATGGAATGGGGGATAGAGATGGTGGCTGAACGGGGGCCTTTCTTGGGGTAGATGGGTGATGGGGAGGATATTTATTGTGATGATGGTCTAGACGAAGAGAATGAATATCGGAAGAAGATTGTGGTTGAACAGGAGCAGGGGTTGGGGTTGGTGGGTTGTGAGGATGAGATATGTGGCGTTCAATGTGTTGATGATCTACACTATTAGATGAAATAGGGATGGAGACGGTGGCTGAACAGGGGCCTTTCTTGGGGTGGATGGGTGATGGGGAGGATGTTTATTGTGATGACGCTCTAGACGAAGAGAATGAATATTGGAAGAAGATGGTGGTTGAACAGGAGAGGGGGTTGGGGTTGGTGGGTGATGAGGATGATGTATGTGGCGTTCAATTTGCAGATTATCTAGACTATTAGATGAAATGGGGGATGGAGACGGTGGGTGACCAGGGGCCTTTCTTGGGGTAGTTGGGTGATGGGGAGGATGTTTTTTGTGATGATGATCTAGACGAAGAGATTGAATACCATAAGAAGATGGTGGTTGAACTGGAGCAGGGGTTGGGGTAGGTGGGTGATGAGGATGATGCTGGTGGTGAGTACTGACCTCTATAGCAAAAACACCCAAAGAACTCACTTGGAGTAAGGCTTACACCAAAACTATGACTTTGGCCATGTCTCAATGCAAGACAAAACAGCCTAAAGAGAGGTGGGGGGGTGATCGATATTGATATCATGGAAGTGTTCAAAAGAGGGAATTTATAGGCATTTGTGCTTAGAATAATTGTAATATTTTAATATAAACTTAGCCAAAGCTAAAAGTAAAGAGATTTTGAAAAGAGGCAAATTAGACATTAATTATTTTATATATTAATATTATTGTAAATAAATATTAATAAACATGCATAATAATATGTTAATAAAATTTAAGTGGAATGTTTGAATACTTTAATCAATTTTTTATATTTTTAATATATATGTTATTTGACTTTCTTATTCTTATAAATTATATAATTAATAAAACATTTAAGGGTATTTTGATCAATAATCTTTTTTATATATTTATAATTTTTATAAGGAAAAAAAATTATGCTACTAAAGTTGAAAGAAACTTAAGTATAATGTTTGAAAGCTTTAATATTATTTTACTAATAAATTTTATATTTACTATTTTCATTATTATTTTCAATCGCATAAGTTTACAATAAATTATTTTGTTGAAAGAGTTTACAATGATTATTGGAATTGATTTTGGTGATGATTTCTTAAAGGAAGAATGGGTGGCCGAGAGAGAAAGTGAGGAGAGGGAGGGGAAAATGCTCTGAGTTTTAGTAGAAATGCAAATGGTATGAGAAAAGGGAAGGTAGGAATACTTATATACTTGTTAATGGCAATTGACCCTTACGCCCTTTTCTTAAGAATTTTCCCAATCGTCTTAATTAACACTACATCTCGGTAAAATAATACGTGGGATATTACACTACCTATTTTAAAATCTGAAATAAACGGGTACAATTGGGCAATGGAGTACATGTCAACATGGTTCGTGGAGTTTATTGTTAGAGAGTGACGCATCTAGTGCTCTATTGTCATTCAAGAATCTTGTTATCGTCTCTATCAACCTTCAGAACCGGTGGCACAATTGCCTTCACTTAGGCCTACAACTTGTGTCATCCTACGTCTATCGTGAAGTCAATGGCTATACCGATAAGCTCGCCAATATGGGTCATTCTTTTCAGGATAAGTTTAGTTCGATGCTTTTCCCTCTACTATTAGTGATGTTTTTTTAGGGACGTTATGGTTTGCCGAATATTTGCTACCCTTAGATACT
The DNA here is from genome assembly GCA_018208015.1 of Medicago ruthenica. Classification (NCBI taxonomy): domain Eukaryota; kingdom Viridiplantae; phylum Streptophyta; class Magnoliopsida; order Fabales; family Fabaceae; genus Medicago; species Medicago ruthenica. Next base: position 19,818,893 of record CM031374.1, on the reverse strand, counting down.
AACCTTTTTAAGCTTTCCTATGCTCTTCCGAATGTTTCGGTTTGGTCCCACCTCCTGTATATACTTTTCCACTTTTTTCAATAATATTTATGAGTGCGGAGGTATAGGGTGGGGGTCTCTTGGTGGTGTCAACCTAGTTGGGATGTCTGAATTTCCCCCCTAATGAATGTCCTTTCTCTTAATTTATAGAAAAAAAAGGAGCAACACTTTATGAAGAATTTCTGAAGTATTTCCATTGGGTACGAGTAGAAAAGATTGAACTCAAGATTATAGAGATATAAATTACGTCCTTGGGGTAAAGCTTTGTTTGCCAAGATGCAATCTTTATTCTGTGTGAATACATTTGTTTTTTCTTTTTTCAAAAGCTAAGTTTATAATTAAATAACTTAAATCAATAATGGATATACCAAATATTTAATTATTATATTTTAAATGTTATGTGAGTCAAACTTAATTTATGTTATTTTCAAGTTAACAATTGTTAATATCTGTATTATTTACTGTCTAAGAAAGCTTGTGTATTAAAATATATAATTTTTACTTCAATTAATGCATTGTAAGGAAGAATTTTTTTGAAAAACGTGCAAGGAGGAGTATAATTATAATAACAAGATAAAATATTTCTATAAGATCAAACATATATTTGAAAAAGTAACCGTAGACTTGTCAGGGAATGTTAAATACCACACACATAAACTTAATTTCAATGAAATAGAACTTTAAATAAATAAAAAGATAAAAATACCAAGGTATTAAAGACAAAAAAATTAATAAAACAAAGAAGCATAATTTTATTCAAATCTGTCGATTACAAGAATGATTAATTTATTAATATCACTCATTATTTGAAACACACCAATGTTTCTACTAAAAAAAGGAAGAAGACAGTGGTTGAACATGAGCAGGGCTTGGGGTTGGGGTTGGTGGGTGATGAGGATGAGGTCTGTGGCGTTCAATGTGTGGTTGATCTAGACTATTAGATGGAATGGGGGATAGAGATGGTGGCTGAACGGGGGCCTTTCTTGGGGTAGATGGGTGATGGGGAGGATATTTATTGTGATGATGGTCTAGACGAAGAGAATGAATATCGGAAGAAGATTGTGGTTGAACAGGAGCAGGGGTTGGGGTTGGTGGGTTGTGAGGATGAGATATGTGGCGTTCAATGTGTTGATGATCTACACTATTAGATGAAATAGGGGATGGAGACGGTGGCTGAACAGGGGCCTTTCTTGGGGTGGATGGGTGATGGGGAGGATGTTTATTGTGATGACGCTCTAGACGAAGAGAATGAATATTGGAAGAAGATGGTGGTTGAACAGGAGAGGGGGTTGGGGTTGGTGGGTGATGAGGATGATGTATGTGGCGTTCAATTTGCAGATTATCTAGACTATTAGATGAAATGGGGGATGGAGACGGTGGGTGACCAGGGGCCTTTCTTGGGGTTGTTGGGTGATGGGGAGGATGTTTTTTGTGATGATGATCTAGACGAAGAGATTGAATACCATAAGAAGATGGTGGTTGAACTGGAGCAAGGGTTGGGGTAGGTGGGTGATGAGGATGATGCTGGTGGTGAGTACTGACCTCTATAGCAAAAACACCCAAAGAACTCACTTGGAGTAAGGCTTACACCAAAACTATGACTTTGGCCATGTCTCAATGCAAGACAAAACAGCCTAAAGAGAGGTGGGGGGGTGATCGATATTGATATCATGGAAGTGTTCAAAAGAGGGAATTTATAGGCATTTGTGCTTAGAATAATTGTAATATTTTAATATAAACTTAGCCAAAGCTAAAAGTAAAGAGATTTTGAAAAGAGGCAAATTAGACATTAATTATTTTATATATTAATATTATTGTAAATAAATATTAATAAACATGCATAATAATATGTTAATAAAATTTAAGTGGAATGTTTGAATACTTTAATCAATTTTTTATATTTTTAATATATATGTTATTTGACTTTCTTATTCTTATAAATTATATAATTAATAAAACATTTAAGGGTATTTTGATCAATAATCTTTTTTATATATTTATAATTTTTATAAGAAAAAAAAATTATGCTACTAAAGTTGAAAGAAACTTAAGTATAATGTTTGAAAGCTTTAATATTATTTTACTAATAAATTTTATATTTACTATTTTCATTATTATTTTCAATCGCATAAGTTTACAATAAATTATTTTGTTGAAAGAGTTTACAATGATTATTGGAATTGATTTTGGTGATGATTTCTTAAAGGAAGAATGGGTGGCCGAGAGAGAAAGTGAGGAGAGGGAGGGGAAAATGCTCTGAGTTTTAGTAGAAATGCAAATGGTATGAGAAAAGGGAAGGTAGGAATACTTATATACTTGTTAATGGCAATTGACCCTTACGCCCTTTTCTTAAGAATTTTCCCAATCGTCTTAATTAACACTACATCTCGGTAAAATAATACGTGGGATATTACACTACCTATTTTAAAATCTGAAATAAACGGGTACAATTGGGCAATGGAGTACATGTCAACATGGTTCGTGGAGTTTATTGTTAGAGAGTGACGCATCTAGTGCTCTATTGTCATTCAAGAATCTTGTTATCGTCTCTATCAACCTTCAGAACCGGTGGCACAATTGCCTTCACTTAGGCCTACAACTTGTGTCATCCTACGTCTATCGTGAAGTCAATGGCTATACCGATAAGCTCGCCAATATGGGTCATTCTTTTCAGGATAAGTTTAGTTGGATGCTTTTCCCTCTACTATTAGTGATGTTTTTTTAGGGACGTTATGGTTTGCCGAATATTTGCTGTAACACCCATAATAAGATTGCCTAGGATCTTATACGAGTATTAAAATTTCGTACTGGATACATTAATTTACAATATAAAAGTTCATACAAATAATACATCACGTTGTAATATTACAATCCAAAGTTTATACAAATCCTTCTTGTTACAAGTACGTCAAAATACAACCATATAATACAATCCAACTATGAAACATAACATATAATATCAGCACGATCAGTCCAAAGCTTTTTCCTTACCCTTGTTGCGTGCTGCCTGAGATCCTGCCTGTGAACCTGCACCAGAAGGAATGGGATGAGACATAATGTCTCAGTGAGCTCTACCCAACCTACTGTTTGGCAACCACTGGGAACCTAGGGTCGCCATGCCTACCTTGGCAATTTAGGGGAATTCTAGAATCGCCAAGTCTTATAACATGCCTATGACTTTAACTATAACCTGCCTGTAACTGTATACTTTCTATGACTATAACTGTAACTATAACTATGAATCATAAAACAAATATAGTGTTTTATGTTAGCTGTTAGCGTTGAACAAGCAATTAATCTGAGTTCGTTTTACGGAGGGCACCCCGGGTGGAGCAACCCCGAGATACGTCTCCCTATAAACCGGTGAAATTCCTATCATATCAGGCTAACACCGGACTCCCTATGAAACGCGTGGAAAACCCTCTCGGAGAAGTCCCATCCGGCGAATCCCGGAGTCTGATGAACACGCCCTATGACTGTGAAACGTGCAAGCACGCCAATATCTTTAATCTTTAATTCTTTAACTTTGACATATAATCAGTACTATAATCGTATAACATTCCTATGACATATAACCTATGATTCTTGGCTCATCGTTCTCATGAGTCACCTATGATTGTTGGAGGACCAACACTATAAACATATCTGTAACTATTGTAGTACCCTAATTTTGTCCTAAGCATTTTAAAACAAAAATCAAAAAAAATCAAAGAGGGGAAAAAGTCAAAAGTCAACAAAAGTCAACAGAAAAGTCAACATTTCAAAAATGCTGACTTCGCACTGCGAAGCTCACTTCGCACTGCGAAGTCTGCGATTTTTCTGCAGATTTTTGGTTTCTTTGATTTAATTCCAGAATTTGTTGCATATCATTTCCATAATTATTTTAAGTAGCATTCATGGCTAATTGGTCCAAGCAAGATCAGAATTAAAGGACTTGCCATTAATGCCAAGGTTGGAAGCTTTTTCTTCCAACCTAGCATGTGACAAGCAAGTGGGCTTGCCCTTGGGCAGCTCTAGTCCCTCCCATGTGACCTGCTAACCACCACAAGGTTGCCAGCCACCTGCTTGAGGACTTTCCTCCTGCTTGCTCTCCCCAAAACCAGTCAAACCAGCTGGATTTTTTCACTTGAAAAGCCATGAGTGCCTACTCTGTTTTGCAGCAGCTTTTCACCCTCTCACACCAGCCAATTATAGCCTTTTTCATCCCTCAATCTCTGCACATTACAGTGCACGTTTTCATTGATCAACCATTGAGATTGCAAGGATTGATCCCCAAGCATTAGCCAATTGCAATTCAGCTTTGTTCTTCATCATTACCTTCTAGAATTGGTTGAATTTGTGGCTGAAATCAGGCTGAGTCTTGCCCCTTGGTACAAGGCAAGGTTGCCTCTATCCATTAGCATTTAATGCAAAAGGATCCAGCTTGATCTTAGCCACAAATCAGCTGAATTTTAGGATTTTGTAATGATGAAAAAGATTTGGTTTTGGCCTATAAATAGAAGGCAATGCCCAAGGATTCAAACACAATTAACAACAGCATTTCAAGAGCAGAAACTCTACTCATTTTAGCTTACAAACCTCCACAAAACAACCAGAAACAATCAATCCAACACCAAGCATTACAAAGTTCCAAAACCATCACCAATATTCAAACCTCTTGCAAAATCCTTCAACCAAATCAAATCAAGTGCAGCTGGAGCTTTGCTAAGGAGTTCTGTAAGTTTCTAAGGCTTTATATTGCATTTACAATTGTGTTTGCATAGCTATTTTGGTTCAAAACCATTTGATTCTAAAAAACCCCTTTTGAATTTCAAAGAAATCCCAAGGTTTTCAAAACATCAAAACTGGTTTGTCCAGCCTTTTTCACCTCAAAAACTCAAAGTTTTTCACCCACCTATAAGGTCCTGAGTGTGTTCAGAAGTTGTTTCTGAACAAAAGTTCAGAAACAGCTTCTGAACCCAAAATTTCGCATGCTTCGCAGTGCGAAGTCATGGTCGCAGTGCGACCATGACAGAACTCAGAATCTGAGTTTTTGTGTCAAAATGACCAATTTTTGAGGTTCTAGCCCCAGAGCTCAGAACCTAAGAGTTTTTAAACCCATGTTCTTCAAACCATAACAAGGATTTTGCATAATTTTGACAAAATCACAAGTTCGTATGACCATTTTGTGGATAACTTGCAAAGCAAGTTATGTTCCCAAACTTTCAAAACCACATGAACAAACAAGCTATGTTCATCATTTCAATCTAAACTTGAACAATAAATATTGTTCATGATGTTCAAAACTCAAAAATGAACATAAGCCAAATACGTTCGCTTTTCGCAAAACGAGCCGAACTTGTGCGTTTTCTAGCAAAATTTGCTAAACCTTCCCATTTTGGGTTTTCAAACCAAATGTTTTGACATACCTTGGGATTTCTAAAAGATTCAACCCAAAAACATGAATGAAAAAGGGATGGTGTGACGTATGTCTCTCCATCGCCCCGATTGTACGAATGCGTGACGTATGTCTCGTCGCTCGGACAATCGTCATTCCATTTTCAATATGTACAACCCTAACCAAACCAAAACTTGGCCCCTTGTGGTCAATCCAAACCTTTTGGTCCCCCGTGGCCATTAGACACGATCCCTCGACTCGTTTGAGTCCACTCGGTCAATGTTCGACTCGTCCGAGTCCATTGTACCTGTTCTTGATCTCAGTGGATCAATCGAACAATCGCCCGACTCGTTTGAGTCCACTCGGTCAATGATTGACTTGTATGAGTCCATTGCACCTCTCTTGGTCCCCATAGCGACCAATTCCAACCCTTTACCCTAACGGACGTACCTTTTAACAATTCTAATGTGATTCACGAACAAACGCTTAATAAGTCTCCAAGCGCGAGCATACAAGCTACGTTTTAATCGCAAGAATTCGGTTAAAACATCGTCCAATTAAAATCAACCAACACATGTACGTTTTTCTACAAAGAACTACGTACGCTTTGAATTCTCCGACTACCGGGAGATACGTAGGAGCAAGATCGACATCTTGTCAAGCGCAATAATAAAAAAACTTTTTTTTCTTTCTTTCGTTTGTTTTTATCTCTTTTCCCCCTTTTATTATGTTTTTAACATAAATGAACATGCACGCAAAGTATTTAAAAAACAATTCAAGCTTTAACCAAATAGAAGGTTCCCGTTGAGTACAACGGACGTGAGGGCTGCTAATACCTTCCCCTTGCGTAACCGACTCCCGAACCCGACAATGGTTGCGATGACCAAATCCTTATCCTCATCGTCAAAGGGTTTTATTATCGTTTCCCTTTAAACAAAAAAAAACTTAAGGGTTTATCAACGTTCCCTTTACACAAAAACTTTGGTGGCGGCTTCACAAAGGCCCTCCGAGCGTTTGCGAACGACCTCGGAGGATTTGCGCGTCTTTTTCCCGAGGAAAAAAACGAGGTGCGCACAACTATGATTTCCGAAACATTCCTATTAACCTTGTATTCATACTATTAATGCATTGCTAAACCCTTGATCACTTATTCCTTATGCGTTATAAGTCTTCGGATATGTCCACCATGGTGTTTTTCTTATTTAATAAAAAGGTTTTCTTTGAAAACAGTTACTAAAAAGCCTCGCCGAACACGTACACAGCACCCAGAACGAACCAGAACAGACATGTGCTGTCTGTCTGATTTCGCTCAGCTAAAGGTTGGCGAGATCACTGATTTAGCCGAGCGAAAGCTTGGCGAAAGCTAGGCGAAACAGGGCAGGGAAAATTGCTGAAAATCGCCGTTTTCTCGCCCCGAGTTCGCCTGGCGAAAATGACAGTTCAAAACCTGATAAAAGTGTGATTTTTCCACCATTTTGACACATTTAAACATACCCAAGCTCCATAACAGCATAAGGAACGATTTACAACTATAAATTGAATGATTAAAGCATGATTGAACAAGGAATTAGCAAGCACAAAAGATTAGGGTAAAAACTCTATAACTCTATAACTTACCTATGATGCAAAACTCATGAAATTCACTCTAGGAGGGTTCTAACAACCCAAGAGAGCTCACCTATTTCTGTATTAAGCTGGTCAAGTTCCAACTCTAAGCTTCACTTGTGAAATCCCCTTTTTCCTTGGTTTTCTATAACTTCTTCTTACTCCAAAATTCCAAAACAAGCTTGCTTACCATACAAGGTTTAGGGAGAAGTTTGCTAGCTTAAAGGATGATGATTCGATGATGAAGATAGTGGGGAGGATGGGGGCGAAAATGAGAAGAAAGGAAGAGAAATTTTCATATTTGTGAAGGAAAGAAAATGAGTAGAAACCTTGCCCAAATTCATATATATCCAAATAGTGACTTTCCCTCTAATTACAACTATGCCACTCCTCAAATTACAATCTTGCCATTGCTTGCAAACGATGTTTCTAACGCTTATAACTGATACTTCTAAGCGGGATATTACACTCTACCCCCCTTAAAGAAATTTCGTCCTCGAAATTTAGAAATTACCTGTAAAAAGATGTGGGTAGCTCTCCATCATCTCTGATTCCAATTCCCATGTAGCTTCACCATAGGGGGAACCTTTCCATATAACTTTGACAATTGGAATCTCTTTGTTCCTCAATGCTTTAACATCACGTTCAATAATCCGTTCCGGTTCGGGTCGAAAAGTCAAATCCGATCTCAAGTCGATAGTTTCCAACTCTACTGGTTGGTGTGGATCAGGAATGAACTTCCTTAACTGTGAAACATGGAAAATATCATGTAATCCTGACATCGCCGGTGGCTGAGCCAATTGGTAAGCTGCTGGTCCGACTCGTTTAAGTATCTCAAATGGCCCAATGAATCTTGGACTCAATTTCTTTGTCCTGAAAACACCTCGTAATCCCAACTTAGGGGTAACCTTCAAGAAAACATGATCTCCCACTTCGAACTCTAGAGGTCTTCGTCTCTTGTCTGCATAACTCTTCTGTCGACTTTGAGCAGTTCTAATCTTATCCTGAATGGATTTAATCTTTAAAGTGGTTTCCTGGATAATCTCAGGTCCCAAAATACTTTTATCTCCAACCTCTGACCAACAAAGCGGTGTTCTACACCTCCTGCCATACAATGCCTCATAAGGTGCCATCCCGATGCTAGAATGGTAACTGTTATTATAAGAAAATTCAATCAACGGCAAATGATTGTTCCAACTCTCTCCATCCTCTAGAATGCATGCCCGCAGCATATCCTCTAACGTCTGTATAGTTCTCTCCGATTGCCCATCAGTTTGAGGATGATGAGACGTACTCAACTTTAACCTTGTTCCCAAAGCCTTCTGAAAAGCTTTCCAAAAGTGAGAAGTAAAAATAGGATCTCTATCTGACACAATGCTGGTAGGAACACCATGAAGTTTCACAATCTCCACTATGAACAATTCTGCATACTGAGCAGCCCTGTAAGTAGTCCTAACCGGTAAAAAGTGAGCAGACTTAGTTAACCGATCGACAACTACCCAAATTGAATCATGTCCCCGTTGAGTCCGAGGTAACCCTGTCACAAAATCCATAGAGATTTCTTCCCATTTCCACTGAGGGATCTCCAATGGTACAAGCATCCCTGCCGGCCTCTGATGTTCAATCTTCACTTGTTGACACACAATACAACGTGATACGAATTCTGCAATATTGGTCTTCATCCCTGGCCACCAATAATCATTCTTTAAATCTTGGTACATTTTAGTGGTACCCGGATGAATACTGAAACTACTCTTGTGTGCCTCTTCCAAAATCAACCTTTTCAAACTAGTATCATTAGGAACACAGACTCTACCTTCAAACAGCAGAATACCATCCGAAGCCCTTGAAAATTCTGACTGACCAATCCTCCTCTGAAGATTCACATCCGATCCTTGAGCCTGTGCGATTCGGGACCGCAAATCACAAGTAACCTCTAATCTTTGTAACAAGACGCCATCACCCATCTCTGTAATGCTGAGATTAAGATCTCGAAATTTCTCATACAAACCACAAGTATGCATCAACACTTCTGCTCTAAACAAAGATTTCCTGCTCAAGGCGTCAGCAACTACATTCGCCTTTCCCGGGTGATACTTCAACTCAAAATCAAAATCCTTTAAATATTCCATCCATCTTCTCTGTCTCATGTTCAGTTCCCGTTGATCGAACAAATACTTTAAACTTTTGTGGTCACTGAACAGGTCGAATTGTGCTCCATATAAATGGTGCCTCCACACTTTCAAAGCAAAAACTACTGCCGCCAACTCAAGGTCATGAGTGGGGTAATTCTCCTCATGAGATTTAAGCTGTCGAGAAGCATAAGCTATCACATTACCTTCTTGCATGAGCACACTGCCCAGTCCTTTAGAGGACGCATCACAATAAACCACATATTTCTTTTCAGGGTCTGGTATTGCTAATACTGGAGCCTTGGATAATATCTTTCTCAAAGTCCGGAAACTTTTCTCACAATCTTCGTCCCAGACGAAAGGCACATCTTTCCTCGTGAGGTGTGTCAATGGCAAAGCAATCTGTGAAAATCTCATAATAAATCTTCGGTAGTAACCTGCTAAACCGAGGAAACTCCGAACTTCTGTTACATTTGCTGGTCTGGCCCAATTAAGGACAGCTTCAACTTTTGATGAGTCAACTGACACTCCTCCTTTAGAAATGACATGGCCTAAAAACTGAATTTCCGACAACCAAAATTCACATTTGCTAAATTTTGCATATAACTGATTTTCTGAGAATGTCCAAAACAATCCTCAGGTGTTGAGCATGTTCCTATGAGTCCTTTGAATAGATCAAAATATCATCTATGAAGATTACAACAAACTGATCCAGGTAAGGCTGGAAAATCCTATTCATGTAGTCCATAAACACAACTGGAGCATTAGTCACTCCGAATGGCATAACCAAAAATTCATAATGTCCGTAACGTGTTCTGAACGCCGTCTTGGACACATCTGACGATTTGATACGAATCTGGTGGTATCCTGATCTAAGATCAATCTTTGAAAACACTGCGGCTCCTTTGAGTTGATCCAAAAGATCATCAATCCTTGGTAACGGATACTTATTCTTTATTGTTACTTTATTCAACCGACGGTAGTCGATACACAGTCTCATACTACCATCCTTCTTCTTAACCAACAACACTGGTGCACCCCAAGGTGACACACTAGGCCTGATAAAATGTTTCTGAATTAAATCTTCTAACTGAGACTTCAATTCCTTTAACTCTGATGGTGACATTCTATAAGGCGCCACTGATACTGGCTCTGATCCTGGGATGAGATCAATAGAAAACTCAACTTCCCGTTCTGGGGGTAAATTGCTTATCTCAGAAGGAAAGACATCTAGATAATCGCTGACAACAGGAATGTCACTGGGACTCAGTTCTGATTCTGAAGTCACAGTAACCATCACATAAAAACCATTATCCTGAGCGCACATAAGCTGAGTAAGCTGATGAGTGCGGTTGATTAACTCTGATAAAGCCACACCTTCAGTCGTATCGTCTGTAGGCATAAAAATACACTTTTCCGCACAACCAATATATACATGATTAGCAGATAACCAATCCATTCCTAGGATCACATCAAGTTGTATCATGGGAAGACACACCAAATCTATGTAGTATGTCTTACTAGATACAGTGATCGGGCAATTTTCCACATATAAAACTAGCTACAACTCCGCCCTCAGTAGCGGTAGATACCGTCATAGGAGGTATCAACGGTGACATAGACAATTGTAATGCTTCTACACACTTGTAAGAAATAAAGGAACATGTTGCACCACAATCAAAAAGCACTTTAACTGGAGTTTGGCCTAAGTAACACATACCGGCAATTAAATCTTCATTTGCCAAAGCCTTCTGGCCATCAAGGGAGTACACTCTGCCCTTACTTGTTGTAGTACCTTCAGCTCCACTTTTACCTCTTCTTTCTGGACAATTAGCCAAAATGTGCCCCGGCTGCCTACACCCGAAACACACACCTGTTTGTCTCATGCATTCACCGTAATGCATTTTCCCACAGTATTTACAAGCAGCACTCGCCTGGTGTGGAAATGACTACTTTCCCCTCTTAGGAGAGCCCTTGGGCTTATTCTCATGATATCTATCTGGAAACTTTCCCTTTCTCTTTTCATATGCTGCAGCTTTCTCTTTAGCAGTCTTGGCAAAACCCGCTTCCGCAACCAAACTATCATGAACCATCTCGTCATAACTGGTGTTCCTTTGAAGACTCACTGCTGTATCAATTTCACCTCTCAACCCACGCCTATACTGATTCATCTTCCAGTTCTCATTACCGGCATACTCGTTGTGAGAGGAGTAATACGACAACTCTTCAAACTTCTTTGTAAACTCGGTGACTGACATGCCACCTTGTTTCAGCTCAAGAAACTCCTCTTCTTTCTTTACTTTATAGGACATCGGGATATACTTCTCTATCATTGCTTCCTTGAAGTTATCCCAGTTAATCTCCGTGTCATTTGCTATCATTCGGCGTTGAGCAGATTCCCACCAATCTTCTGCTGCGCCTCTGAACTGGTTAGTAGCCAACAATACTTTACTTTCCTCAGGGCAATCCACCATCCGGAACACTTTCTCAATCTGTTTCAGCCATCTCTTGGCCTCTGGAGGTTCACCTTCCCCATTAAACTCTGGAGGGTGATTTCTGTTAAATTCCCGGTAGGACGGATTCGCCACTGCTGGTGGTGGTGTCTGCTGCTGAGCACCTTGTCCATGGTGCATCATCTCCATCCATTCATGCTGATTTTGGGCCTGCTGTTGGGCTTGTTGCTGCATCATAAGCATCATCTGCTGATGCTGTAACGCAGCCTGAGCTTGCTGCTCTTGGTACTGTTGTTGCAACGCCTGCTGCTGTTGCATCATCTGAGCCCAAAATTGCATATTAGGGTCTCCACTAGCTTCCTCAGCATTAGCCTGATTCGATCTAGGCCTGGCAGGACCTCTTCTCCTCCCAGACATCTTATCCTAACTGTCATACACAAGTCAAAGTGATCAGTTTCAACCAGATATAACATTTAGAATAATGTCCCGGATCCAAGAGATCCACAAACTTGAATTGTAGTTTAATGACCCATGGCACAGTCTGAATCGACCTGCTCTGATACCAAATTGTAACACCCATAATAAGATTTCCTAGGATCTTATACGAGTATTAAAATTTCGTACTGGATACATTAATTTACAATATAAAAGTTCATACAAATAATACATCACGTTGTAATATTACAATCCAAAGTTTATACAAATCCTTCTTGTTACAAGTACGTCAAAATACAACCATATATACAATCCAACTATGAAACATAACATATAATATCAGCACGATCAGTCCAAAGCTTTTTCCTTACCCTTGTTGCGTGCCTGCCTGAGATCCTGCCTGTGAACCTGCACCAGAAGGAATGGGATGAGGACATAATGTCTCAGTGAGCTCTACCCAACCTACTGTTTGGCAACCACTGGGAACCTAGGGTCGCCATGCCTACCTTGGCAATTTTAGGGGAATTCTAGAATCGCCAAGTCTTATAACCTGCCTATGACTTTAACTATAACCTGCCTGTAACTGTAAACTTTCTATGACTATAACTGTAACTATAACTATGAATCATAAACAAATAAAGTGTTTTATGTTAGCTGTTAGCGTTGAACAAGCATTAATCTGAGTTCGTTTTACGGAGGGTACCCCGGGTGGAGCAACCCCGAGATACGTCTCCCTATAAACCGGTGAAATTCCTATCATATCAGGCTAACACCGGACTCCCTATGAAACGCGTGGAAAACCCTCTCGGAGAAGTCCCATCCGGCGAATCCCGGAGTCTGATGAACACGCCCTATGACTGTGAAACGTGCAAGCACGCCAATATCTTTAATCTTTAATTCTTTAACTTTGACATATAATCAGTACTATAATCGTATAACATTCCTATGACATATAACCTATGATTCTTGGCTCATCGTTCTCATGAGTCACCTATGATTGTTGGAGGACCAACACTATAAACATATCTGTAACTATGATTTCCGAAACATTCCTATTAACCTTGTATTCATACTATTAATGCATTGCTAAACCCTTGATCACTTATTCCTTATGCGTTATAAGTCTTCGGATATGTCCACCATGGTGTTTTTCTTATTTAATAAAAAGGTTTTCTTTGAAAACAGTTACTAAAAAGCCTCGCCGAACACGTACACAGCACCCAGAACGAACCAGAACAGACATGTGCTGTCTGTCTGATTTCGCTCAGCTAAAGGTTGGCGAGATCACTGATTTCGCCGAGCGAAAGCTTGGCGAAAGCTAGGCGAAACAGGGCAGGGAAAAATTGCTGAAAATCGCCGTTTTCCTCGCCCCGAGTTCGTCTGGCGAAAATGACAGTTCAAAACCTGATAAAAGTGTGATTTTTCCACCATTTTGACACATTAAACATACCCAAGCTCCATAACAGCATAAGGAACGATTTACAACTATAAATTGAATGATTAAAGCATGATTGAACAAGGAATTAGCAAGCACAAAAGATTAGGGTAAAAACTCTATAACTCTATAACTTACCTATGATGCAAAACTCATGAAATTCACTCTAGGAGGGTTCTAACAACCCAAGAGAGCTCACCTATTCTGTATTAAGCTGGTCAAGTTCCAACTCTAAGCTTCACTTGTGAAATCCCCTTTTTCCTTGGTTTTCTATAACTTCTTCTTACTCCAAAATTCCAAAACAAGCTTGCTTACCATACAAGGTTTAGGGAGAAGTTTGCTAGCTTAAAGGATGATGATTTGATGATGAAGATAGTGGGAGGATGGGGGCGAAAATGAGAAGAAAGGAAGAGAAATTTTCAGATTTGTGAAGGAAAGAAAATGAGTAGAAACCTTGCCCAATTCATATATATCCAAATAGTGACTTTCCCTCTAATTACAACTATGCCACTCCTCAAATTACAATCTTGCCATTGCTTGCAAACGATGTTTCTAACGCTTATAACTGATACTTCTAAGCGGGATATTACATTTGCTACCCTTAGATACTAATCTTTTTAAGCTTTCCTATGCTCTTCCGAATGTTTCGGTTTGGTCCCACCTCCTGTATATACTTTTCCACTTTTTTCAATAATATTTATGAGTGCGGAGGTATAGGGGTGGGGGTCTCTTGGTGGTGTCAACCTAGTTGGGATGTCTGAATTTCCCCCCTAATGAATGTCCTTTCTCTTAATTTATAGAAAAAAGGAGCAACACTTTATGAAGAATTTCTGAAGTATTTCCATTGGGTACGAGTAGAAAAGATTGAACTCAAGATTATAGAGATATAAATTACGTCCTTGGGGTAAAGCTTTGGTTGCCAAGATGCAATCTTATTCTGTGTGAATACATTTGTTTTTTTCTTTTTTCAAAAGCTAAGTTTATAATTAAATAACTTAAATCAATAATGGATATAACAAATTTAATTATTATAGTTTAAATGTTATGTGAGTCAAACTTAATTTATGTTATTTCAAGTTAACAATTGTTAATATCTGTATTTTTTACTGTCTAGAAAGCTTGTGTATTAAATATATAATTTTTACTTCAATTTATGCATTGTAAGGAAGAATTTTTTTGAAAAACGTGCAAGGAGGAGTATAATTATAATAACAAGATAAAATATTTCTATAAGATCAAACATATATTTGAAAAAGTAACCGTAGACTTGTCAGGGAATGTTAAATACCACAACATAAACTTAATTTCAATGAATAGGAACTTTAAATAAATGAAAAGATAAAAATACCAAGGTATTAAAGACAAAAAAATTAATAAAACAAAGAAGCATAATTTTATTCAAATCTTTCGATTACAAGAATGATTAATTTATTAATATCACTCATTATTTGAAACACACCAATGTTTCTACTAAAAAAAGGAAGAAGACAGTGGTTGAACAGGAGCAGGGGTTGGGGTTGGGGTTAGTGGGTGATGAGGATGAGGTCTGAGGCGTTCAATGTGTGGTTGATCTAGACTATTAGATGGAATGGGGGATAGAGATGGTGGCTGAACGGGGGCCTTTCTTGGGGTAGATGGTGATGGGGAGGATGTTATTGTGATGATAGTCTAGACGAAGAGAATGAATATCGGAAGAAGATTGTGGTTGAGCAGGAGCAGGGGTTGGGGGTTGGTGGGTTGTGAGGATGAGATATGTGGCGTTCAATGTGTTGATGATCTACACTATTAGATGAAATAGGGGATGGAGACGGTGGCTGAACAGGGGCCTTTCTTGGGGTGGATGGGTGATGGGGAGGATGTTTATTGTGATGACGCTTCTAGACGAAGAGAATGAATATTGGAAGAAGATGGTGGTTGAACAGGAGAGGGGGGTTGGGTTGGTGGGTGATGAGGATGATGTATGTGGCGTTCAATTTGCAGATTATCTAGACTATTAGATGAAATGGGGGATGGAGACGGTGGGTTGAACAGGGGCCTTTCTTGGGGTAGTTTGTGATGGGAGGATGTTTTTTGTGATGATGATCTAGACGAAGAGAATGAATACCACAAGAAAGATGGGTGGTTGAACTGGAGCAGGGGTTGGGGGTATGTGGGTGATGAGGATGATGCTGGTGGTGAGTACTGAACCTCTATAGCAAAAACACCCCATAGACACTCACTTGGAGTAAGGCTAACACCAAAACTATGACTTTGGCCATGTCTCAATGCAAGACAAAACAGCCTAAAGAAAGGTGGGGGGGGGGGGGGGGGTGATCGATATGATATCTTGGAAGTGTTCAAAAGAGTGAATTTATAGGCATTTGTGCTTAGAATAATTGTAATATTTTAATATAAACTTAGCCAAAGCTAAAAGTAAAGAGATTTTGAAAAGAGGCAAATTAGACATTAATTATTTTATATATTAATATTATTGTAAATAAATATTATAAACATGCAATAATATGTTAATAAAATTTAAGTTGAATGTTTGAATACTTTAATCAATTTTTTATATTTTTAATATATATGTTATTTGACTTTCTTATTCTTATAAATTATATAATTAATAAAACATTTAAGGGTATTTTTGATCAATAATCTTTTTTATATATTTATAATTTTTATAAGAAAAAAAAAATTATGCTAACTAAAGTTTGAAAGAAACTTAAGTATAATGTTTGAAAGCTTTAATATTATTTTTACTAATAAATTTTATATTTACGTATTTTCATTATTATTTTCAATCGCATAAGTTTACAATAAATTATTTTGTTGAAAGAGTTTACAATGATTATTGGAATTGATTTTGGTCTGATTGCTTAAAGGAAGAATGGGTGGCCGAGAGAGAAAGTGAGGAGAGGGAGGGGAAAATGCTCTGAGTTTTAGTAGAAATGGCAAATAGTATGAGAAAAGGGAAGGTAGGAATACTTATATACTTGTTAATGGCAATTGACCCTTACGCCCTTTCTTAAGAATTTTCCCAATCGTCTTAATTAACACTACATCTCGGTAAATAATACGTGGGATATTACACTACCTATTTTAAAATCTTAAAATAAACGGGTACAATGGGCAATGGAGTACATGTCAACATGGTTCGTGGAGTTTATTGTTAGAGAGTGACGCATCTAGTGCTCTATTGTCATTCAAGAATCTTGTTATCGTCTCTATCAACCTTCAGAACCGGTGGCACAATTGCCTTCACTTAGGCCATACAACTTGTGTCATCCTACGTCTATCGTGAAGTCAATGGCTATACCGATAAGCTCGCCAATATGGGTCATTCTTTTCAGGATAAGTTTGGTTCGATGCTTTTCCCTCTACTATTAGTGATGTTTTTTTAGGGACGTTATGGTTTGCCGAATATTTGCCCTTAGATACACCTTCTTAAGCTTTCCTATGCTCTTCCGAATGTTTCGGTTTGGTCCCACCTCCTGTATATACTTTTCCACTTTTTTCAATAATATTTATGAGTGCGGAGGTATAGGGTGGGGGTCTCTTGGTGGTGTCAACCTAGTTGGGATGTCTGAATTTCCCCCCTAATGAATGTCCTTTCTCTTAATTTATAGAAAAAAAGGAGCAACACTTTATGAGAATTTCTGAAGTATTTCCATTGGGTACGAGTAGAAAAGATTGAACTCAAGATTATAGAGATATAAATTACGTCCTTGGGGGAAGCTTTGTTTGCCAAGATGCATCTTTATTCTGTGTGAATACATTTGTTTTTTCTTTTTTCAAAAGCTAAGTTTATAATTAAATAACTTAAATCAATAATGGATATAACAAATATTTAATTATTATATTTTAAATGTTATGTGAGTCAAACTTAATTATGTTATTTTCAAGTTAACAATTGTTAATATCTGTATTATTTACTGTCTAAGAAAGCTTGTGTATTAAAATATATAATTTTTACTTCAATTAATGCATTGTAAGGAAGAATTTTTTGAAAAACGTGCAAGGAGGGTATAATTATAATAACAGATAAAATTTCTATAAGATCAAACATATATTTGAAAAAGTAACCGTAGACTTGTCAGGGAATGTTAAATACCACACACAAAAAACTTAATTTCAATGAAATAGAACTTTAAATAAATGAAAAGATAAAAATACCAAGGTATTAAAGACAAAAAAATTAATAAAACAAAGAAGCATAATTTTATTCAATCTTTCGATTACAAGAATGATTAATTTATTAATATCACTCATTATTTGAAACACACCAATGTTTCTACTAAAAAAGGAAGAAGACAATGGTTGAACAGGAGCAGGGTTGGGGTTGGGGTTGGTGGGTGATGAGGATGAGGTCTGTGGCGTTCAATGTGTGGTTGATCTAGACTATTAGATGGAATGGGGGATAGAGATGGTGGCTGAACGGGGGCCTTTCTTGGGGTAGATGGGTGATGGGGAGGATGTTTATTGTGATGATAGTCTAGACGAAGAGAATGAATATCGGAAGAAGATTGTGGTTGAACAGGAGCAGGGGTTGGGGTTGGTGGGTTGTGAGGATGAGATATGTGGCGTTCAATGTGTTGATGATCTACACTATTAGATGAAATAGGGAATGGAGACGGTGGCTGAACAGGGGCCTTTCTTGGGGTGGATGGGTGATGGGGAGGATGTTTATTGTGATGACGCTCTAGACGAAGAGAATGAGTATTGGAAGAAGATGGTGGTTGAACAGGAGAGGGGGTTGGGGTTGGTGGGTGATGAGGATGATGTATGTGCGTTCAATTTGCAGATTATCTAGACTATTAGATGAAATGGGGGATGGAGACGGTGGGTGAACAGGGGCCTTTCTTGGGGTAGTTGGGTGATGGGGAGGATGTTTTTTGTGATGATGATCTAAACGAAGAGAATGAATACCATAAGAAGATGGTGGTTGAACTGGAGCAGGGGTTGGGTAGGTGGGTGATGAGGATGATGCTGGTGGTGAGTACTGACCTCTATAGCAAAAACACCCAAAGAACTCACTTGGAGTAAGGCTAACACCAAACTATGACTTTGGCCATGTCTCAATGCAAGACAAAACAGCCTAAAGAGAGGTGGGGGGGGGGGTGATCGATATTGATATCTTGGAAGTGTTCAAAAGAGTGAATTTATGGCATTTGTGCTTAGAATAATTGTAATATTTTAATATAAACTTAGCCAAAGCTAAAAGTAAAGAGATTTTGAAAAGAGGCAAATTAGACATTAATTATTTATTATTAATATTATTGTAAATAAATATTATAAACATGCACTAATATGTTAATAAAATTTAA
This sequence comes from Medicago ruthenica, assembly GCA_018208015.1. Classification (NCBI taxonomy): domain Eukaryota; kingdom Viridiplantae; phylum Streptophyta; class Magnoliopsida; order Fabales; family Fabaceae; genus Medicago; species Medicago ruthenica. The sequence goes on along the minus strand of CM031374.1, from coordinate 19,800,111 downwards.
GTTGAATGTTTGAATACTTTAATCAATTTTTTATATTTTTAATATATATGTTATTTGACTTTCTTATTCTTATAAATTATATAATTAATAAAACATTTAAGGGTATTTTGATCAATAATCTTTTTTATATTTATAATTTTTATAAGAAAAAAAAATTAATGCTACTAAAGTTGAAAGAAACTTAAGTATATGTTTGAAAGCTTTAATTTATTTTACTATAAATTTTATATTTACTATTTCATTATTATTTTCAATCGCATAAGTTTACAATAAATTTTTGTTGAAAGAGTTTACAATGATTATTGGAATTGATTTGGTGATGATTTCTTAAAGGAAGAATGGTGGCCGAGAGAGAAAGTGAGGAGAGGGAGGGGAAAATGCTCTGAGTTTTAGTAGAAATGCAAATAGTATGAGAAAAGGGAAGGTAGGAATACTTATATACTTGTAATGGCAATTGACCCTTACGCCCTTTTCTTAAGAATTTTCCCAATCGTCTTAATTAACACTACATCTCGGTAAAATAATACGTGGGATATTACACTACCTATTTTAAAATCTGAAATAAACGGGTACAATTGGGCAATGGAGTACATGTCAACATGGTTCGTGGAGTTTATTGTTAGAGAGTGACGCATCTAGTGCTCTATTGTCATTCAAGAATCTTGTTATCGTCTCATCAACCTTCAGAACCGGTGGCACAATTGCCTTCACTTAGGCCTACAACTTGTGTCATCCTACGTCTATCGTGAAGTCAATGGCTATACCGATAAGCTCGCCAATATGGGTCATTCTTTTCAGGATAAGTTTAGTTGGATGCTTTTCCCTCTACTATAGTGATGTTTTTTTAGGGACGTTATGGTTTGCCGAATATTTGCTGTAACACCCATAATAAGATTGCCTAGGATCTTATACGAGTATTAAAATTTCGTACTGGATACATTAATTTACAATATAAAAGTTCATACAAATAATACATCACGTTGTAATATTACAATCCAAAGTTTATACAAATCCTTCTTGTTACAAGTACGTCAAAATACAACCATATAATACAATCCAACTATGAAACATAACATATAATATCAGCACGATCAGTCCAAAGCTTTTTCCTTACCCTTGTTGCGTGCTGCCTGAGATCCTGCCTGTGAACCTGCACCAGAAGGAATGGGATGAGACATAATGTCTCAGTGAGCTCTACCCAACCTACTGTTTGGCAACCACTGGGAACCTAGGGTCGCCATGCCTACCTTGGCAATTTAGGGGAATTCTAGAATCGCCAAGTCTTATAACATGCCTATGACTTTAACTATAACCTGCCTGTAACTGTATACTTTCTATGACTATAACTGTAACTATAACTATGAATCATAAAACAAATATAGTGTTTTATGTTAGCTGTTAGCGTTGAACAAGCAATTAATCTGAGTTCGTTTTACGGAGGGCACCCCGGGTGGAGCAACCCCGAGATACGTCTCCCTATAAACCGGTGAAATTCCTATCATATCAGGCTAACACCGGACTCCCTATGAAACGCGTGGAAAACCCTCTCGGAGAAGTCCCATCCGGCGAATCCCGGAGTCTGATGAACACGCCCTATGACTGTGAAACGTGCAAGCACGCCAATATCTTTATCTTTAATTCTTTAACTTTGACATATAATCAGTACTATAATCGTATAACATTCCTATGACATAAACCTATGATTGGCTCATCGTTCTCATGAGTCACTATGATTGTTGGAGGACCAACACTATAAACATATCTGTAACTATTGTAGTACCCTAATTTTGTCCTAAGCATTTTAAAACAAAAATCAAAAAAAATCAAAGAGGGGAAAAAGTCAAAAGTCAACAAAAGTCAACAGAAAAGTCAACATTTCAAAAATGCTGACTTCGCACTGCGAAGCTCACTTCGCACTGCGAAGTCTGCGATTTTTCTGCAGATTTTTGGTTTCTTTGATTTAATTCCAGAATTTTGCATATCATTTCCATAATTATTTTAAGTAGCATTCATGGCTAATTGGTCCAAGCAAGATCAGAATTAAAGGACTTGCCATTAATGCCAAGGTTGGAAGCTTTTTCTTCCAACCTAGCATGTGACAAGCAAGTGGGCTTGCCCTTGGGCAGCTCTAGTCCCTCCATGTGACCTGCTAAACCACACAAGGTTGCCAGCCACCTGCTTGAGGACTTTCCTCCTGCTTGCTCTCCCCAAAACCAGTCAAACCAGCTGGATTTTTTCACTTGAAAAGCCATGAGTGCCTACTCTGTTTTGCAGCAGCTTTTCACCCTCTCACACCAGCCAATTATAGCCTTTTTCATCCCTCAATCTCTGCACATTACAGTGCACGTTTTCATTGATCAACCATTGAGATTGCAAGGATTGATCCCCAAGCATTAGCCAATTGCAATTCAGCTTTGTTCTTCATCATTACCTTCTAGAATTGGTTGAATTTGTGGCTGAAATCAGGCTGAGTCTTGCCCCTTGGTACAAGGCAAGGTTGCCTCTATCCATTAGCATTTAATGCAAAAGGATCCAGCTTGATCTTAGCCACAAATCAGCTGAATTTTAGGATTTTGTAATGATGAAAAAGATTTGGTTTTGGCCTTAAATAGAAGGCAATGCCCAAGGATTCAAACACAATTAACAACAGCATTTCAAGAGCAGAAACTCTAACTCATTTTAGCTTACAAACCTCCACAAAACAACCAGAAACAATCAATCCAACACCAAGCATTACAAAGTTCCAAAACCATCACCAATATTCAAACCTCTTGCAAAATCCTTCAACCAAATCAAATCAAGTGGCAGCTGGAGCTTTTGCTAAGGAGTTCTGTAAGTTTCTAAGGCTTTATATTGCATTTACAATTGTGTTTGCATAGCTATTTTGGTTCAAAACCATTTGATTCTAAAAAACCCCTTTTGAATTTCAAAGAAATCCCAAGGTTTTCAAAACATCAAAACTGGTTTGTCCAGCCTTTTTCACCTCAAAAACTCAAAGTTTTTCACCCACCTATAAGGTCCTGAGTGTGTTCAGAAGTTGTTTCTGACAAAAGTTCAGAAAACAGCTTCTGAACCCAAAATTTCGCATGCTTCGCAGTGCGAAGTCATGGTCGCAGTGCGACCATGACAGAACTCAGAATCTGAGTTTTTGTGTCAAAATGACCAATTTTTGAGGTTCTAAGCCCCAGAGCTCAGAACCTAAGAGTTTTTAAACCCATGTTCTTCAAACCATAACAAGGATTTTGCATAATTTTGACAAAATCACAAGTTCGTATGACCATTTTGTGGATAACTTGCAAAGCAAGTTATGTTCCCAAACTTTCAAAACCACATGAACAAACAAGCTATGTTCATCATTTCAATCTAAACTTGAACAATAAATATTGTTCATGATGTTCAAAACTCAAAAATGAACATAAGCCAAATACGTTCGCTTTTCGCAAAACGAGCCGAACTTGTGCGTTTTCTAGCAAAAATTTGCTAAACCTTCCCATTTTGGGTTTTCAAACCAAATGTTTTTGACATACCTTGGGATTTCTAAAAGATTCAACCCAAAAACATGAATGAAAAAGGGATGGTGTGACGTATGTCTCTCCATCGCCCCGATTGTACGAATGCGTGACGTATGTCTCGTCGCTCGGACAATCGTCATTCCATTTTCAATATGTACAACCCTAACCAAACCAAAACTTGGCCCCTTGTGGTCAATCCAAACCTTTTGGTCCCCCGTGGCCATTAGACACGATCCCTCGACTCGTTTGAGTCCACTCGGTCAATGTTCGACTCGTCCGAGTCATTGTACCTGTTCTTGATCTCAGTGGATCAATCGAACAATCGCCCGACTCGTTTGAGTCCACTCGGTCAATGATTGACTTGTATGAGTCCATTGCACCTCTCTTGGTCCCCATAGCGACCAATTCCAACCCTTTACCCTAACGGACGTACCTTTTAACAATTCTAATGTGATTCACGAACAAACGCTTAATAAGTCTCCAAGCGCGAGCATACAAGCTACGTTTAATCGCAAGAATCGGTTAAAACATCGTCCAATTAAAATCAACCAACACATGTACGTTTTTCTACAAAGAACTACGTACGCTTTGAATTCTCGACTACCGGGAGATACGTAGGAGCAAGATCGACATCTTGTCAAGCGCAATAATAAAAAACTTTTTTTTCTTTCTTTCGTTTGTTTTTATCTCTTTTCCCCCTTTTATTATGTTTTTAACATAAATGAACATGCACGCAAAGTATTTAAAAAACAATTCAAGCTTTAACCAAATAGAAGGTTCCCGTTGAGTACAACGGACGTGAGGGCTGCTAATACCTTCCCCTTGCGTAACCGACTCCCGAACCCGACAATGGTTGCGATGACCAAATCCTTATCCTCATCGTCAAAGGGTTTTATTATCGTTTCCCTTTAAACAAAAAAAAACTTAAGGGTTTATCAACGTTCCCTTTACACAAAAACTTTGGTGGCGGCTTCAACAAAGGCCCTCCGAGCGTTTGCGAACGACCTCGGAGGATTTGCGCGTCTTTTTCCCGAGGAAAAAAACGAGGTGCGCACAACTATGATTTCCGAAACATTCTATTAACCTTGTATTCATACTATTAATGCATTGCTAAACCCTTGATCACTTATTCCTTATGCGTATAAGTCTTCGGATATGTCCACATGGTGTTTTTCTTATTTAATAAAAAGGTTTTCTTTGAAAACAGTTACTAAAAAGCCTCGCCGAACACGTACACAGCACCCAGAACGAACCAGAACAGACCTGTGCTGTCTGTCTGATTTCGCTCAGCTAAAGGTTGGCGAGATCACTGATTTAGCCGAGCGAAAGCTTGGCGAAAGCTAGGCGAAACAGGGCAGGGAAAATTGCTGAAAATCGCCGTTTTCTCGCCCCGAGTTCGCCTGGCGAAAATGACAGTTCAAAACCTGATAAAAGTGTGATTTTTTCCACCATTTTGACACATTTAAACATACCCAAGCTCCATAACAGCATAAGGAACGATTTACAACTATAAATTGAATGATTAAAGCATGATTGAACAAGGAATTAGCAAGCACAAAAGATTAGGGTAAAAACTCTATAACTCTATAACTTACCTATGATGCAAAACTCATGAAATTCACTCTAGGAGGGTTCTAACAACCCAAGAGAGCTCACCTATTTCTGTATTAAGCTGGTCAAGTTCCAACTCTAAGCTTCACTTGTGAAATCCCCTTTTTCCTTGGTTTTCTATAACTTCTTCTTACTCCAAAATTCCAAAACAAGCTTGCTTACCATACAAGGTTTAGGGAGAAGTTTGCTAGCTTAAAGGATGATGATTCGATGATGAAGATAGTGGGGAGGATGGGGGCGAAAATGAGAAGAAAGGAAGAGAAATTTTCATATTTGTGAAGGAAAGAAAATGAGTAGAAACCTTGCCCAAATTCATATATATCCAAATAGTGACTTTCCCTCTAATTACAACTATGCCACTCCTCAAATTACAATCTTGCCATTGCTTGCAAACGATGTTTCTAACGCTTATAACTGATACTTCTAAGCGGGATATTACACTCTACCCCCCTTAAAGAAATTTCGTCCTCGAAATTTAGAAATTACCTGTAAAAAGATGTGGGTAGCTCTCCATCATCTCTGATTCCAATTCCCATGTAGCTTCACCATAGGGGGAACCTTTCCATATAACTTTGACAATTGGAATCTCTTTGTTCCTCAATGCTTTAACATCACGTTCAATAATCCGTTCCGGTTCGGGTCGAAAAGTCAAATCCGATCTCAAGTCGATAGTTTCCAACTCTACTGGTTGGTGTGGATCAGGAATGAACTTCCTTAACTGTGAAACATGGAAAATATCATGTAATCCTGACATCGCCGGTGGCTGAGCCAATTGGTAAGCTGCTGGTCCGACTCGTTTAAGTATCTCAAATGGCCCAATGAATCTTGGACTCAATTTCTTTGTCCTGAAAACACCTCGTAATCCCAACTTAGGGGTAACCTTCAAGAAAACATGATCTCCCACTTCGAACTCTAGAGGTCTTCGTCTCTTGTCTGCATAACTCTTCTGTCGACTTTGAGCAGTTCTAATCTTATCCTGAATGGATTTAATCTTTAAAGTGGTTTCCTGGATAATCTCAGGTCCCAAAATACTTTTATCTCCAACCTCTGACCAACAAAGCGGTGTTCTACACCTCCTGCCATACAATGCCTCATAAGGTGCCATCCCGATGCTAGAATGGTAACTGTTATTATAAAGAAAATTCAATCAACGGCAAATGATTGTTCCAACTCTCTCCATCCTCTAGAATGCATGCCCGCAGCATATCCTCTAACGTCTGTATAGTTCTCTCCGATTGCCCATCAGTTTGAGGATGATGAGACGTACTCAACTTTAACCTTGTTCCCAAAGCCTTCTGAAAAGCTTTCCAAAAGTGAGAAGTAAAAATAGGATCTCTATCTGACACAATGCTGGTAGGAACACCATGAAGTTTCACAATCTCCACTATGAACAATTCTGCATACTGAGCAGCCCTGTAAGTAGTCCTAACCGGTAAAAAGTGAGCAGACTTAGTTAACCGATCGACAACTACCCAAATTGAATCATGTCCCCGTTGAGTCCGAGGTAACCCTGTCACAAAATCCATAGAGATTTCTTCCCATTTCCACTGAGGGATCTCCAATGGTACAAGCATCCCTGCCGGCCTCTGATGTTCAATCTTCACTTGTTGACACACAATACAACGTGATACGAATTCTGCAATATTGGTCTTCATCCCTGGCCACCAATAATCATTCTTTAAATCTTGGTACATTTTAGTGGTACCCGGATGAATACTGAAACTACTCTTGTGTGCCTCTTCCAAAATCAACCTTTTCAAACTAGTATCATTAGGAACACAGACTCTACCTTCAAACAGCAGAATACCATCCGAAGCCCTTGAAAATTCTGACTGACCAATCCTCCTCTGAAGATTCACATCCGATCCTTGAGCCTGTGCGATTCGGGACCGCAAATCACAAGTAACCTCTAATCTTTGTAACAAGACGCCATCACCCATCTCTGTAATGCTGAGATTAAGATCTCGAAATTTCTCATACAAACCACAAGTATGCATCAACACTTCTGCTCTAAACAAAGATTTCCTGCTCAAGGCGTCAGCAACTACATTCGCCTTTCCCGGGTGATACTTCAACTCAAAATCAAAATCCTTTAAATATTCCATCCATCTTCTCTGTCTCATGTTCAGTTCCCGTTGATCGAACAAATACTTTAAACTTTTGTGGTCACTGAACAGGTCGAATTGTGCTCCATATAAATGGTGCCTCCACACTTTCAAAGCAAAAACTACTGCCGCCAACTCAAGGTCATGAGTGGGGTAATTCTCCTCATGAGATTTAAGCTGTCGAGAAGCATAAGCTATCACATTACCTTCTTGCATGAGCACACTGCCCAGTCCTTTAGAGGACGCATCACAATAAACCACATATTTCTTTTCAGGGTCTGGTATTGCTAATACTGGAGCCTTGGATAATATCTTTCTCAAAGTCCGGAAACTTTTCTCACAATCTTCGTCCCAGACGAAAGGCACATCTTTCCTCGTGAGGTGTGTCAATGGCAAAGCAATCTGTGAAAATCTCATAATAAATCTTCGGTAGTAACCTGCTAAACCGAGGAAACTCCGAACTTCTGTTACATTTGCTGGTCTGGCCCAATTAAGGACAGCTTCAACTTTTGATGAGTCAACTGACACTCCTCCTTTAGAAATGACATGGCCTAAAAACTGAATTTCCGACAACCAAAATTCACATTTGCTAAATTTTGCATATAACTGATTTTCTGAGAATGTCCAAAACAATCCTCAGGTGTTGAGCATGTTCCTATGAGTCCTTTGAATAGATCAAAATATCATCTATGAAGATTACAAACAAACTGATCCAGGTAAGGCTGGAAAATCCTATTCATGTAGTCCATAAACACAACTGGAGCATTAGTCACTCCGAATGGCATAACCAAAAATTCATAATGTCCGTAACGTGTTCTGAACGCCGTCTTGGACACATCTGACGATTTGATACGAATCTGGTGGTATCCTGATCTAAGATCAATCTTTGAAAACACTGCGGCTCCTTTGAGTTGATCCAAAAGATCATCAATCCTTGGTAACGGATACTTATTCTTTATTGTTACTTTATTCAACCGACGGTAGTCGATACACAGTCTCATACTACCATCCTTCTTCTTAACCAACAACACTGGTGCACCCCAAGGTGACACACTAGGCCTGATAAAATGTTTCTGAATTAAATCTTCTAACTGAGACTTCAATTCCTTTAACTCTGATGGTGACATTCTATAAGGCGCCACTGATACTGGCTCTGATCCTGGGATGAGATCAATAGAAAACTCAACTTCCCGTTCTGGGGGTAAATTGCTTATCTCAGAAGGAAAGACATCTAGATAATCGCTGACAACAGGAATGTCACTGGGACTCAGTTCTGATTCTGAAGTCACAGTAACCATCACATAAAAAACCATTATCCTGAGCGCACATAAGCTGAGTAAGCTGATGAGTGCGGTTGATTAACTCTGATAAAGCCACACCTTCAGTCGTATCGTCTGTAGGCATAAAAATACACTTTTCCGCACAACCAATATATACATGATTAGCAGATAACCAATCCATTCCTAGGATCACATCAAGTTGTATCATGGGAAGACACACCAAATCTATGTAGTATGTCTTACTAGATACAGTGATCGGGCAATTTTCACATATAAAACTAGCTACAACTCCGCCCTCAGTAGCGGTAGATACCGTCATAGGAGGTATCAACGGTGACATAGACAATTGTAATGCTTCTACACACTTGTAAGAAATAAAGGAACATGTTGCACCACAATCAAAAAGCACTTTAACTGGAGTTTGGCCTAAGTAACACATACCGGCAATTAAATCTTCATTTGCCAAAGCCTTCTGGCCATCAAGGGAGTACACTCTGCCCTTACTTGTTGTAGTACCTTCAGCTCCACTTTTACCTCTTCTTTCTGGACAATTAGCCAAAATGTGCCCCGGCTGCCTACACCCGAAACACACACCTGTTTGTCTCATGCATTCACCGTAATGCATTTTCCCACAGTATTTACAAGCAGCACTCGCCTGGTGTGGAAATGACTACTTTCCCCTCTTAGGAGAGCCCTTGGGCTTATTCTCATGATATCTATCTGGAAACTTTCCCTTTCTCTTTTCATATGCTGCAGCTTTCTCTTTAGCAGTCTTGGCAAAACCCGCTTCCGCAACCAAACTATCATGAACCATCTCGTCATAACTGGTGTTCCTTTGAAGACTCACTGCTGTATCAATTTCACCTCTCAACCCACGCCTATACTGATTCATCTTCCAGTTCTCATTACCGGCATACTCGTTGTGAGAGGAGTAATACGACAACTCTTCAAACTTCTTTGTAAACTCGGTGACTGACATGCCACCTTGTTTCAGCTCAAGAAACTCCTCTTCTTTCTTTACTTTATAGGACATCGGGATATACTTCTCTATCATTGCTTCCTTGAAGTTATCCCAGTTAATCTCCGTGTCATTTGCTATCATTCGGCGTTGAGCAGATTCCCACCAATCTTCTGCTGCGCCTCTGAACTGGTTAGTAGCCAACAATACTTTACTTTCCTCAGGGCAATCCACCATCCGGAACACTTTCTCAATCTGTTTCAGCCATCTCTTGGCCTCTGGAGGTTCACCTTCCCCATTAAACTCTGGAGGGTGATTTCTGTTAAATTCCCGGTAGGACGGATTCGCCACTGCTGGTGGTGGTGTCTGCTGCTGAGCACCTTGTCCATGGTGCATCATCTCCATCCATTCATGCTGATTTTGGGCCTGCTGTTGGGCTTGTTGCTGCATCATAAGCATCATCTGCTGATGCTGTAACGCAGCCTGAGCTTGCTGCTCTTGGTACTGTTGTTGCAACGCCTGCTGCTGTTGCATCATCTGAGCCCAAAATTGCATATTAGGGTCTCCACTAGCTTCCTCAGCATTAGCCTGATTCGATCTAGGCCTGGCAGGACCTCTTCTCCTCCCAGACATCTTATCCTAACTGTCATACACAAGTCAAAGTGATCAGTTTCAACCAGATATAACATTTAGAATAATGTCCCGGATCCAAGAGATCCACAAACTTGAATTGTAGTTTAATGACCCATGGCACAGTCTGAATCGACCTGCTCTGATACCAAATTGTAACACCCATAATAAGATTTCCTAGGATCTTATACGAGTATTAAAATTTCGTACTGGATACATTAATTTACAATATAAAAGTTCATACAAATAATACATCACGTTGTAATATTACAATCCAAAGTTTATACAAATCCTTCTTGTTACAAGTACGTCAAAATACAACCATATAATACAATCCAACTATGAAACATAACATATAATATCAGCACGATCAGTCCAAAGCTTTTTCCTTACCCTTGTTGCGTGCTGCCTGAGATCCTGCCTGTGAACCTGCACCAGAAGGAATGGGATGAGACATAATGTCTCAGTGAGCTCTACCCAACCTACTGTTTGGCAACCACTGGGAACCTAGGGTCGCCATGCCTACCTTGGCAATTTAGGGGAATTCTAGAATCGCCAAGTCTTATAACCTGCCTATGACTTTAACTATAACCTGCCTGTAACTGTAAACTTTCTATGACTATAACTGTAACTATAACTATGAATCATAAAACAAATAAAGTGTTTTATGTTAGCTGTTAGCGTTGAACAAGCAATTAATCTGAGTTCGTTTTACGGAGGGTACCCCGGGTGGAGCAACCCCGAGATACGTCTCCCTATAAACCGGTGAAATTCCTATCATATCAGGCTAACACCGGACTCCCTATGAAACGCGTGGAAAACCCTCTCGGAGAAGTCCCATCCGGCGAATCCCGGAGTCTGATGAACACGCCCTATGACTGTGAAACGTGCAAGCACGCCAATATCTTTAATCTTTAATTCTTTAACTTTGACATATAATCAGTACTATAATCGTATAACATTCCTATGACATATAACCTATGATTCTTGGCTCATCGTTCTCATGAGTCACCTATGATTGTTGGAGGACCAACACTATAAACATATCTGTAACTATGATTTCCGAAACATTCCTATTAACCTTGTATTCATACTATTAATGCATTGCTAAACCCTTGATCACTTATTCCTTATGCGTTATAAGTCTTCGGATATGTCCACCATGGTGTTTTTCTTATTTAATAAAAAGGTTTTCTTTGAAAACAGTTACTAAAAAGCCTCGCCGAACACGTACACAGCACCCAGAACGAACCAGAACAGACATGTGCTGTCTGTCTGATTTCGCTCAGCTAAAGGTTGGCGAGATCACTGATTTCGCCGAGCGAAAGCTTGGCGAAAGCTAGGCGAAACAGGGCAGGGAAAATTGCTGAAAATCGCCGTTTTCTCGCCCCGAGTTCGTCTGGCGAAAATGACAGTTCAAAACCTGATAAAAGTGTGATTTTTCCACCATTTTGACACATTTAAACATACCCAAGCTCCATAACAGCATAAGGAACGATTTACAACTATAAATTGAATGATTAAAGCATGATTGAACAAGGAATTAGCAAGCACAAAAGATTAGGGTAAAAACTCTATAACTCTATAACTTACCTATGATGCAAAACTCATGAAATTCACTCTAGGAGGGTTCTAACAACCCAAGAGAGCTCACCTATTTCTGTATTAAGCTGGTCAAGTTCCAACTCTAAGCTTCACTTGTGAAATCCCCTTTTTCCTTGGTTTTCTATAACTTCTTCTTACTCCAAAATTCCAAAACAAGCTTGCTTACCATACAAGGTTTAGGGAGAAGTTTGCTAGCTTAAAGGATGATGATTTGATGATGAAGATAGTGGGGAGGATGGGGGCGAAAATGAGAAGAAAGGAAGAGAAATTTTCAGATTTGTGAAGGAAAGAAAATGAGTAGAAACCTTGCCCAAATTCATATATATCCAAATAGTGACTTTCCCTCTAATTACAACTATGCCACTCCTCAAATTACAATCTTGCCATTGCTTGCAAACGATGTTTCTAACGCTTATAACTGATACTTCTAAGCGGGATATTACATTTGCTACCCTTAGATACTAATCTTTTTAAGCTTTCCTATGCTCTTCCGAATGTTTCGGTTTGGTCCCACCTCCTGTATATACTTTTCCACTTTTTTCAATAATATTTATGAGTGCGGAGGTATAGGGTGGGGGTCTCTTGGTGGTGTCAACCTAGTTGGGATGTCTGAATTTCCCCCCTAATGAATGTCCTTTCTCTTAATTTATAGAAAAAAAGGAGCAACACTTTATGAAGAATTTCTGAAGTATTTCCATTGGGTACGAGTAGAAAAGATTGAACTCAAGATTATAGAGATATAAATTACGTCCTTGGGGTAAAGCTTTGGTTGCCAAGATGCAATCTTTATTCTGTGTGAATACATTTGTTTTTTCTTTTTTCAAAAGCTAAGTTTATAATTAAATAACTTAAATCAATAATGGATATAACAAATATTTAATTATTATATTTTAAATGTTATGTGAGTCAAACTTAATTTATGTTATTTTCAAGTTAACAATTGTTAATATCTGTATTTTTTACTGTCTAAGAAAGCTTGTGTATTAAAATATATAATTTTTACTTCAATTTATGCATTGTAAGGAAGAATTTTTTTGAAAAACGTGCAAGGAGGAGTATAATTATAATAACAAGATAAAATATTTCTATAAGATCAAACATATATTTGAAAAAGTAACCGTAGACTTGTCAGGGAATGTTAAATACCACAACATAAACTTAATTTCAATGAAATAGAACTTTAAATAAATGAAAAGATAAAAATACCAAGGTATTAAAGACAAAAAAATTAATAAAACAAAGAAGCATAATTTTATTCAAATCTTTCGATTACAAGAATGATTAATTTATTAATATCACTCATTATTTGAAACACACCAATGTTTCTACTAAAAAAAGGAAGAAGACAGTGGTTGAACAGGAGCAGGGGTTGGGGTTGGGGTTAGTGGGTGATGAGGATGAGGTCTGAGGCGTTCAATGTGTGGTTGATCTAGACTATTAGATGGAATGGGGGATAGAGATGGTGGCTGAACGGGGGCCTTTCTTGGGGTAGATGGGTGATGGGGAGGATGTTTATTGTGATGATAGTCTAGACGAAGAGAATGAATATCGGAAGAAGATTGTGGTTGAGCAGGAGCAGGGGTTGGGGTTGGTGGGTTGTGAGGATGAGATATGTGGCGTTCAATGTGTTGATGATCTACACTATTAGATGAAATAGGGGATGGAGACGGTGGCTGAACAGGGGCCTTTCTTGGGGTGGATGGGTGATGGGGAGGATGTTTATTGTGATGACGCTCTAGACGAAGAGAATGAATATTGGAAGAAGATGGTGGTTGAACAGGAGAGGGGGTTGGGGTTGGTGGGTGATGAGGATGATGTATGTGGCGTTCAATTTGCAGATTATCTAGACTATTAGATGAAATGGGGGATGGAGACGGTGGGTGAACAGGGGCCTTTCTTGGGGTAGTTTGGTGATGGGGAGGATGTTTTTTGTGATGATGATCTAGACGAAGAGAATGAATACCACAAGAAGATGGTGGTTGAACTGGAGCAGGGGTTGGGGTAGGTGGGTGATGAGGATGATGCTGGTGGTGAGTACTGACCTCTATAGCAAAAACACCCATAGAACTCACTTGGAGTAAGGCTAACACCAAAACTATGACTTTGGCCATGTCTCAATGCAAGACAAAACAGCCTAAAGAGAGGTGGGGGGGGGGGGGGGTGATCGATATTGATATCTTGGAAGTGTTCAAAAGAGTGAATTTATAGGCATTTGTGCTTAGAATAATTGTAATATTTTAATATAAACTTAGCCAAAGCTAAAAGTAAAGAGATTTTGAAAAGAGGCAAATTAGACATTAATTATTTTATATATTAATATTATTGTAAATAAATATTAATAAACATGCATAATAATATGTTAATAAAATTTAAGTTGAATGTTTGAATACTTTAATCAATTTTTTATATTTTTAATATATATGTTATTTGACTTTCTTATTCTTATAAATTATATAATTAATAAAACATTTAAGGGTATTTTGATCAATAATCTTTTTTATATATTTATAATTTTTATAAGAAAAAAAAAATTATGCTACTAAAGTTGAAAGAAACTTAAGTATAATGTTTGAAAGCTTTAATATTATTTTACTAATAAATTTTATATTTACTATTTTCATTATTATTTTCAATCGCATAAGTTTACAATAAATTATTTTGTTGAAAGAGTTTACAATGATTATTGGAATTGATTTTGGTCATGATTTCTTAAAGGAAGAATGGGTGGCCGAGAGAGAAAGTGAGGAGAGGGAGGGGAAAATGCTCTGAGTTTTAGTAGAAATGCAAATAGTATGAGAAAAGGGAAGGTAGGAATACTTATATACTTGTTAATGGCAATTGACCCTTACGCCCTTTTCTTAAGAATTTTCCCAATCGTCTTAATTAACACTACATCTCGGTAAAATAATACGTGGGATATTACACTACCTATTTTAAAATCTTAAATAAACGGGTACAATTGGGCAATGGAGTACATGTCAACATGGTTCGTGGAGTTTATTGTTAGAGAGTGACGCATCTAGTGCTCTATTGTCATTCAAGAATCTTGTTATCGTCTCTATCAACCTTCAGAACCGGTGGCACAATTGCCTTCACTTAGGCCTACAACTTGTGTCATCCTACGTCTATCGTGAAGTCAATGGCTATACCGATAAGCTCGCCAATATGGGTCATTCTTTTCAGGATAAGTTTGGTTCGATGCTTTTCCCTCTACTATTAGTGATGTTTTTTTAGGGACGTTATGGTTTGCCGAATATTTGCTACCCTTAGATACTAACCTTCTTAAGCTTTCCTATGCTCTTCCGAATGTTTCGGTTTGGTCCCACCTCCTGTATATACTTTTCCACTTTTTTCAATAATATTTATGAGTGCGGAGGTATAGGGTGGGGGTCTCTTGGTGGTGTCAACCTAGTTGGGATGTCTGAATTTCCCCCCTAATGAATGTCCTTTCTCTTAATTTATAGAAAAAAAAGGAGCAACACTTTATGAAGAATTTCTGAAGTATTTCCATTGGGTACGAGTAGAAAAGATTGAACTCAAGATTATAGAGATATAAATTACGTCCTTGGGGGAATGCTTTGTTTGCCAAGATGCAATCTTTATTCTGTGTGAATACATTTGTTTTTTCTTTTTTCAAAAGCTAAGTTTATAATTAAATAACTTAAATCAATAATGGATATAACAAATATTTAATTATTATATTTTAAATGTTATGTGAGTCAAACTTAATTTATGTTATTTTCAAGTTAACAATTGTTAATATCTGTATTATTTACTGTCTAAGAAAGCTTGTGTATTAAAATATATAATTTTTACTTCAATTAATGCATTGTAAGGAAGAATTTTTTTGAAAAACGTGCAAGGAGGAGTATAATTATAATAACAAGATAAAATATTTCTATAAGATCAAACATATATTTGAAAAAGTAACCGTAGACTTGTCAGGGAATGTTAAATACCACACACAAAAAACTTAATTTCAATGAAATAGAACTTTAAATAAATGAAAAGATAAAAATACCAAGGTATTAAAGACAAAAAAATTAATAAAACAAAGAAGCATAATTTTATTCAAATCTTTCGATTACAAGAATGATTAATTTATTAATATCACTCATTATTTGAAACACACCAATGTTTCTACTAAAAAAAGGAAGAAGACAATGGTTGAACAGGAGCAGGGGTTGGGGTTGGGGTTGGTGGGTGATGAGGATGAGGTCTGTGGCGTTCAATGTGTGGTTGATCTAGACTATTAGATGGAATGGGGGATAGAGATGGTGGCTGAACGGGGGCCTTTCTTGGGGTAGATGGGTGATGGGGAGGATGTTTATTGTGATGATAGTCTAGACGAAGAGAATGAATATCGGAAGAAGATTATGGTTGAACAGGAGCAGGGGTTGGGGTTGGTGGGTTGTGAGGATGAGATATGTGGCGTTCAATGTGTTGATGATCTACACTATTAGATGAAATAGGGAATGGAGACGGTGGCTGAACAGGGGCCTTTCTTGGGGTGGATGGGTGATGGGGAGGATGTTTATTGTGATGACGCTCTAGACGAAGAGAATGAATATTGGAAGAAGATGGTGGTTGAACAGGAGAGGGGGTTGGGGTTGGTGGGTGATGAGGATGATGTATGTGGCGTTCAATTTGCAGATTATCTAGACTATTAGATGAAATGGGGGATGGAGACGGTGGGTGAACAGGGGCCTTTCTTGGGGTAGTTGGGTGATGGGGAGGATGTTTTTTGTGATGATGATCTAGACGAAGAGAATGAATACCATAAGAAGATGGTGGTTGAACTGGAGCAGGGGTTGGGGTAGGTGGGTGATGAGGATGATGCTGGTGGTGAGTACTGACCTCTATAGCAAAAACACCCAAAGAACTCACTTGGAGTAAGGCTAACACCAAAACTATGACTTTGGCCATGTCTCAATGCAAGACAAAACAGCCTAAAGAGAGGTGGGGGGGGGGGGGTGATCGATATTGATATCTTGGAAGTGTTCAAAAGAGTGAATTTATAGGCATTTGTGCTTAGAATAATTGTAATATTTTAATATAAACTTAGCCAAAGCTAAAAGTAAAGAGATTTTGAAAAGAGGCAAATTAGACATTAATTATTTTATATATTAATATTATTGTAAATAAATATTAATAAACATGCATAATAATATGTTAATAAAATTTAAGTTGAATGTTTGAATACTTTAATCAATTTTTTATATTTTTAATATATATGTTATTTGACTTTCTTATTCTTATAAATTATATAATTAATAAAACATTTAAGGGTATTTTGATCAATAATCTTTTTTATATATTTATAATTTTTATAAGAAAAAAAAATTATGCTACTAAAGTTGAAAGAAACTTAAGTATAATGTTTGAAAGCTTTAATATTATTTTACTATTAAATTTTATATTTACTATTTTCATTATTATTTTCAATCGCATAAGTTTACAATAAATTATTTTGTTGAAAGAGTTTACAATGATTATTGGAATTGATTTTGGTGATGATTTCTTAAAGGAAGAATGGGTGGCCGAGAGAGAAAGTGAGGAGAGGGAGGGGAAAATGCTCTGAGTTTTAGTAGAAATGCAAATAGTATGAGAAAAGGGAAGGTAGGAATACTTATATACTTGTTAATGGCAATTGACCCTTACGCCCTTTTCTTAAGAATTTTCCCAATCGTCTTAATTAACACTACATCTCGGTAAAATAATACGTGGGATATTACACTACCTATTTTAAAATCTGAAATAAACGGGTACAATTGGGCAATGGAGTACATGTCAACATGGTTCGTGGAGTTTATTGTTAGAGAGTGACGCATCTAGTGCTCTATTGTCATTCAAGAATCTTGTTATCGTCTCTATCAACCTTCAGAACCGGTGGCACAATTGCCTTCACTTAGGCCTACAACTTGTGTCATCCTACGTCTATCGTGAAGTCAATGGCTATACCGATAAGCTCGCCAATATGGGTCATTCTTTTCAGGATAAGTTTGGTTCGATGCTTTTCTCTCTACTATTAGTGATGTTTTTTTAGGGACGTTATGGTTTTCCGAATATTTGCTACCCTTAGATACTAACCTTTTTAAGCTTTCCTATGCTCTTCCGAATGTTTCGGTTTGGTCCCACCTCCTGTATATACTTTTCCACTTTTTTCAATAATATTTATGAGTGCGGAGGTATAGGGTGGGGGTCTCTTGGTGGTGTCAACCTAGTTGGGATGTCTGAATTTCCCCCCTAATGAATGTCCTTTCTCTTAATTTATAGAAAAAAAAGGAGCAACACTTTATGAAGAATTTCTGAAGTATTTCCATTGGGTACGAGTAGAAAAGATTGAACTCAAGATTATAGAGATATAAATTACGTCCTTGGGGTAAAGCTTTGTTTGCCAAGATGCAATCTTTATTCTGTGTGAATACATTTGTTTTTTCTTTTTTCAAAAGTGTTGAGTCTTTAAGTGTTGGCTGCATTGTTTGGCAAAACCAAAGTATGGAATAGACGCTTTTCCTTATGATGAACTTTTCTTCAGTTACAAGTTTTCTCATTTGAAGCCATTCAGAAGCTAAAATCTACATCAGAAGCTGAAATGCTCATCAGGAGCACTGTAGCACTTCAGAAGCAGTTTCAGGTTCTGAAGCCAGCGTTGACTTCTGTTGACCACATCAGAAGCTGGGTTTGCTGGATTGTTTTTGCACGTATCTTGGGAGATTTAGCAAGGAATTATGTTTGTATAATTACTTCTAGAAGGCTGGTTTTATTGGAGAAGATATCTTTGAAGATTTGTTTTAAAGTTATGAAAATTTGTATTTTCTGTTTTAAATCTTTCAAAGATTTAATGCAGTTTTATTTGTTACATCATTGGAACAATCTTATTCCAGTAACAAATCAATTCAGAAGATTTGGAGCATAATTAAGAGGCTTGCTGAAGATTATAAAAGGAGGAGCTTGGCTATTGAAGACTCACGATTCAGAGAGTTAGAAAATCAGAAAATTGAGTCTGTGTTTTAACTTAGAGTTTATTTGTGCACCACTCAATGTTTTGAGTTGGTTTAGAGTTTTATAGAGTTGTGATTCATTCTAAGCCTTTAGGTACGAATGAAGTCTTTGTGTTTTTAGAGTTTTTCTTAAAAACAGAGTGTTATAGTTAAGAGGTTCAGTAACTGGGTTTAGTTACTTGAATAGGAAGATAGTGGTTTCTATTACTCAGAGTTGGGTAGAAGTCTTACTAGGTGGAGGTTAATTGCTTGGGATAAGAACTGGGAGTCAGTGTCTGAGTCTTAAGGATTAAATCCAATAGTGGATTTCCTTCCTGGATTGGTATCCCCCAGAGTAGGAGGTGTTTACTCCGAACTGGGTTAACAAACCTTGTGTGTTCTTTAGCTTTCCTGCACTTTATTTTCTTGCTGATTATTTGCTTTTATGATTGTGCTAAGTTCTGATCAGAACCTGTTAAGTTTTTAATCAGAACCAGAACCTGTTAAGTATCTTTGCCTGGCCAGAATTTCAATTGGTATCAGAGCAGGCACCCTGCCTGTAATTTGGGTGAGATCCAGAGGATTAATTTCTGGCAAGCATGGATAGAGAAGGAGGCTATGTCAATAGACCACCCCTACTAGATGGCACAAACTATGAGTATTGGAAGTCAAGGATGTGTGCTTTTCTAAAGTCTATTGACAGCAGGACTTGGAAAGCTGTGATCAAAGGCTGGGATCATCCTGTGTATACAGACAAAGATGGTAACAAGACTGAGGTTCTGAAGCCTGAGGAGGAATGGACCAAAGCTGAAGATGACTTGTCTCTGGGAAATTCAAAAGCTTTGAATGCTATCTTTAATGGTGTTGATCAGAATATGTTCAGACTTATCAAACAATGTACTGTGGCTAAGGATGCTTGGGAAATTCTGAAAACCACTCATGAAGGAACTTCTAAAGTGAAGATGTCCAGATTGCAGCTGCTGACCACCAAATTTGAGAACCTGAAGATGAAGGAGGATGAATCCATTCAGGATTTTTACATGAATGTGCTGGACATGGCAAATTCTTTTGATTCACTTGGGGAGAAGATGTCTGATGAGAAGTTGGTGAGAAAAATCCTCAGGTCCCTGCCCAGAAGATTTGACATGAAGGTCACTGCAATTGAGGAGGCTCATGATATTTCTGCCATGAAGCTTGAAGAACTGATTGGGTCATTGCTCAATTTTGAAACTGCCTTTTGTAAACAGACTGAGAAGAAAGGAAAAGGTGTAGCCTTTAGTGTGAACTCTGAAGCTGATGATCAACAAGAGTCTGAAGAGGATGACTTATCAGAAGCTCTGGTGTTGCTGGGAAAACAATTCAACAAGATTCTGAAGAATGTCAACAGAAAAGCCAAAGCCAAAGGTCAGAATTTCAGATTCAATAACAAAAAGCAACAAACTGATGAGAAGAAGACCAAGTCTGAGGAGAAAAGTAACCAAGCCAAAGGTGTACAGTGCTATGAGTGTGAGGGCTATGGGCATATCAAATCTGAATGTCCTACTTTTCTTAAGAAGCAGAAGAAAAGCCTAGCTGTTGCATGGTCTGATGATGGTTCTGAAGATGATGATGTTAGTGAATCTGATATGTGTGATACTGGTCTAGTTGTGAGGTCAGGAGCTATCTTGAAGAAGGAGCCTGTTTTAGAGTCTGAAACCTTTTCAGAGTCTGACTCAGAGTCTGAAACCTCATCTGTGTCTGAAGCTGCTAAAACCTCTTATGATGAACTAGCTGACAATTACAGGAAGCTTTATACCAGAAGTGCTGAGGTTTGCAAACAAGTGCTGGATCAAAAGGAGACTATTTTTCAATTGGAGGCTGAAAAAGGTGAACTGTTAGTACAGAATTCAGATTTAAAAGAAGAGGTGAACCAGTTAAATTCCCAACTTGAACATATGAAAAAGCAGGTTAGAATGATGAATACTGCTACTAATGTGTTGGATGAAATCTTGGGTGCTCAGCAACAAGGAAAAACTGGATTAGGCTTTGATGATCAGACTCAGAACTCCAAACAGAAGATTCTTGTTAAAGAGTTTGTTCCTGCCACTAAAACTGATAATCCTGTGATTG
Organism: Medicago ruthenica; assembly: GCA_018208015.1. NCBI lineage: Eukaryota > Viridiplantae > Streptophyta > Magnoliopsida > Fabales > Fabaceae > Medicago > Medicago ruthenica. The sequence continues at coordinate 19,779,318 of CM031374.1, read as the reverse complement.
GAGCATCTCAGATGAGACCTCAGAAACAATCCCAGATGCAAGCTCAGAAGTATGTTCAGATGCAAGGTCAGAAGCATGGTCAGATGCTACCTCAGAAGCAACCCCAGAAATCTTTCAGAAACAGAAGGAGGAGGAATCATCCATGGGTCTGTCATCATTGTGGAAAGAAAGGGCATATCAAACCATTCTGCTTCAAACTTTATGGCTATCCTGAACATTTTCAGTATAGAAGAGTTGAACCAGCTGCACCCAGATACAATGTTCAGAAGGTGTGGAAGCCTAAAGTTCAGAATGTAGGCCTTATAGCTCATACCTCTTTAAGAGCCACTTCAAAAGAAGACTGGTATTTTGATAGTGGGTGTTCAAGGCACATGACTGGTGTGAAGAAGCTACTGAGCAATATCAGATCATACTCCAGAAGTTATGTGACATTTGGAGATGATGTAAAAGGTCAGATTCTGGGAATTGGTGATTTGATCAGAGAAGGTCTGCCCAAACTTAATGATGTGCTACTGGTGGAAGGATTAACCTCTAATCTGATCAGTATTAGCCAGCTATGTGATCAGGATTTAAAAGTGAATTTCAACAAGCAGGAGTGTATTGTTACTGATCAGGATGGTAAAATTCAGATGAGGGGCTGCAGATCCAAAGACAACTGTTATTTGTGGGTTTCTGAAGAAGAAAGAAGTTTGACTTCTTGTCTTATGAGCTCAGAAGAAGAAGTCAAGCTCTGGCACCAGAAGTTAGGTCATCTGCATCTGAAAGGCATGAAGAAAATCCTAAGTACTGAAGCTATCAGAGGTGTACCAAATCTGAAGATCAATGAGGACAATGTTTGTGGTGATTGTCAAATTGGGAAACAAACAAGAAAGTCTCATCCCAGATTAGTTCACCAGGTAACTACTAAAGTACTAGAACTTGTTCATATGGATTTAATGGGGCCTATGCAAGTAGAAAGTATTGGAGGGAAGAGGTATGCTTTTGTTATGGTAGATGACTACTCAAGATTCACATGGATCAGCTTTGTTAGAGAAAAGTCTGATACATTTGAAGTATTTAAAGACCTGTGCGTTCAATTACAAAGAGAAAAAGATTGTGGCATAGTCAGAATCAGAAGTGACCATGGCAAAGAATTTGAAAACAAGAGTTTCTCAGAATTCTGTGCCTCTGAAGGTATAAAGCATGAGTTCTCTGCACCTATCACACCTCAGCAAAATGGTGTAGTTGAGAGGAAGAATAGGACTTTAGCAGAATGTGCAAGGGTTATGCTGCATGCTAAGAAGTTGCCATATATGTTCTGGGCTGAAGCAATGAACACTGCATGTTACATACACAACAGAGTCACTTTGAAGAAGGGTACTACATCAACTCTGTATGAATTGTGGAAAGGGAGAAAGCCTACAGTCAAATATTTCCATGTTTTTGGGAGCAGATGCTATATTTTGGCTGATAGAGAAAATAGGAGAAAGTTGGATCCTAAGTCTGATGAGGGCATATTCCTGGGTTATTCAGTGAACAGCAGAGCTTACAGGGTGTTTAATTCCAGAACCAAGGTTGTGATGGAGTCCATTAATGTGGTAATTGATGATCTGACTGCTGAGAAAGATAGAAGTGAGCCTGAAGTTGTTCCAGAGTCTGAAGCTTCAGAAGAACAAACTTCAGAAGCAGAAAAGCATTCAGAGTCTGAAGAAGCAGAAGATCAACCAGATCAAGTTCCTAATGGTAAAGGGCCATCAATTAGAGTTCAGAAGGATCATCCTAAAGACTTAATCATTGGAAGCTTAGATCAAGGTGTCAGAACCAGGAGATCAGATGCTGCTGCTACTGATTCTTGTTTTGTGTCAAAGGTTGAGCCTAAAAATGTGAAAGAAGCACTAACTGATGAATTTTGGATTGAAGCAATGCAAGATGAGTTGAATCAATTCAAAAGGAGTGAAGTGTGGGATCTAGTTCCAAGACCAGAAGGGCTGAATGTGATTGGCACTAAGTGGATATTCAAGAATAAAACAGATGAAAATGGTACTGTAGTCAGAAACAAGGCAAGGTTGGTTGCTCAAGGTTATACTCAAGTAGAGGGATTGGATTTTGATGAGACCTTTGCACCTGTAGCCAGACTAGAGTCCATAAGACTACTGTTGGGGGTATCCTGCATTCTCAAGTTCAAGTTATTCCAGATGGATGTAAAGAGTGCATTTTTGAATGGATATCTGCAAGAGGAAGTGTATGTTGAACAGCCTAAGGGTTTTGTGGATCCTAAATTTCCAGATCATGTGTACAAACTGAAGAAGGCTTTATATGGATTGAAGCAAGCACCAAGAGCATGGTATGAAAGGCTTACTCAATTTCTTGTGGCTCAAGGTTACAGAAAAGGAGGTTCTGATAAGACTTTGTTTGTAAAAGAGGAAAATGGGAGTCTGATGATTGCTCAGATTTATGTGGATGACATAGTTTTTGGTGGAATGTCTCAGAAGATGGTCAAACTGTTTGTTCAGCAAATGCAATCAGAATTTGAAATGAGCTTAGTTGGTGAACTGACTTATTTTCTTGGTTTACAAGTCAAGCAAATGGAAGATACAATCTTCATCTCTCAGAGTAAATATGCCAAGAACATAGTAAAGAAGTTTGGAATGGAATCAGCTGCTCATAAGAAGACACCAGCTGCTACTCATCTGAAGCTAACCAAAGATGAACAAGGAGTATCAGTTGATCAGAGTCAGTACAGAAGCATGATAGGGAGCCTATTGTATTTAACTGCAAGCAGACCTGATATCACTTATGCTGTTGGAGTATGTGCAAGATATCAAGCTGATCCTAAGATGAGTCATTTGACACAAGTGAAGAGGATTCTGAAATATGTTAATTGCACAAGTGACTATGGAATCATGTACTCACACAGTTCAAGTTCTGAACTGATAGGATATTGTGATGCTGACTGGGCTGGAAGTGCTGATGACAGAAAGAGCACATCAGGAGGATGTTTCTTTCTAGGAAATAACTTAATTTCATGGTTTAGCAAGAAGCAAAACTGTGTGTCATTGTCAACTGCTGAAGCTGAGTACATTGCTGCTGGGAGTAGTTGCTCACAATTGGTGTGGATGAAGCAGATGCTGGAGGAGTACAACATTGAACAAGGTGTTATGACATTGTTTTGCGACAATTTGAGTGCCATCAACATCTCTAAGAATCCAATTCAGCACAGTAGAACCAAACACATAGACATCAGGCACCATTTTATCAGAAACCTTGTGGAGGATAAAGTTATTCAACTGGAACATGTAGCTACTGAAGAACAAGTTGCTGACATTTTCACAAAGGCCTTGGATGCTAAGCAGTTTGAAAACTTAAGGAGCAAGTTAGGTGTGTGTTTGCATGAAGAGTTATAGCAATTACTGCAAACTGGATGTGAGGAAGATAGAGTACCTGCCAGTTGTGCCTATGCTAAGTGTGATCCTGGACCTGAGTCTGAATCTGATATGTTTTCAAGGATCTGTGTTACCTGTTTAGATTTTATTCCCTACTTGAAGTATGAGTTTTGTCAGAATTTTGTGGCTAAAAAGGGGGAGAAAATCTCATGTAATATGTTGGCTCTGATACCAAAAGTCTTATGCAAAGTGTTGCTGCTCAGAAGTTCAAATTTCAGATGTTCAGTTTTCAGTGTGGTTCAGAAGTTATTTGTGAAGCTCAGAGTTCAGAACAAATATAACAAGAGCTGTCAAGATGTCATTGAGGGGGAGTACGTGTCTCAGGGGGAGTACAAGACTGTTATGGTCCTGAGTGTTTCTGTGATCCTAAGATATGGTCCTGAAAAACAATTATGTGCAGCTCCTGAAGTGTTGACTCTGATATGCTCTGATACCATAAATTCAGAAGTAAGGGGGAGTTTGATGTATGCTGAGTGTATGCTGAGTTGCAGGGGGAGTGTGTGTGATGATCAGGAGTTGATCAGTAGCTCTGATACCTTGGAGTAGCTCTGATACCTTGTTTGTGATGATCAAGAGTTGATCAGTAGGTTATGTGTGCTTCAGTAGCTGATATGAACTGAAGCTGGTTTCTGTTTCTCAAGATAGTCATAAATAAATCCGCTGCTAATTACTATGTTTTGATTGATCATTGTGGAGTTCTTCATTGCTGAGTTGTTTATAATGAAGATTGAAGAACTTGGATGGTTTTAGCCAAAAATTTGCCAAAGGGGGAGATTGTTGAGTCTTTAAGTGTTGGCTGCATTGTTTGGCAAAACCAAAGTATGGAATAGAAGCTTTTCCTTATGATGAACTTTTCTTCAGTTACAAGTTTTCTCATTTGAAGCCATTCAGAAGCTAAAATCTACATCAGAAGCTGAAATGCTCATCAGGAGCACTGTAGCACTTCAGAAGCAGTTTCAGGTTCTGAAGCCAGCGTTGACTTCTGTTGACCACATCAGAAGCTGGGTTTGCTGGATTGTTTTTGCACGTATCTTGGGAGATTTAGCAAGGAATTATGTTTGTATAATTACTTCTAGAAGGCTGGTTTTATTGGAGAAGATATCTTTGAAGATTTGTTTTAAAGTTATGAAAATTTGTATTTTCTGTTTTAAATCTTTCAAAGATTTAATGCAGTTTTATTTGTTACATCATTGGAACAATCTTATTCCAGTAACAAATCAATTCAGAAGATTTGGAGCATAATTAAGAGGCTTGCTGAAGATTATAAAAGGAGGAGCTTGGCTATTGAAGACTCACGATTCAGAGAGTTAGAAAATCAGAAAATTGAGTCTGTGTTTTAACTTAGAGTTTATTTGTGCACCACTCAATGTTTTGAGTTGGTTTAGAGTTTTATAGAGTTGTGATTCATTCTAAGCCTTTAGGTACGAATGAAGTCTTTGTGTTTTTAGAGTTTTTCTTAAAAACAGAGTGTTATAGTTAAGAGGTTCAGTAACTGGGTTTAGTTACTTGAATAGGAAGATAGTGGTTTCTATTACTCAGAGTTGGGTAGAAGTCTTACTAGGTGGAGGTTAATTGCTTGGGATAAGAACTGGGAGTCAGTGTCTGAGTCTTAAGGATTAAATCCAATAGTGGATTTCCTTCCTGGATTGGTATCCCCCAGAGTAGGAGGTGTTTACTCCGAACTGGGTTAACAAACCTTGTGTGTTCTTTAGCTTTCCTGCACTTTATTTTCTTGCTGATTATTTGCTTTTATGATTGTGCTAAGTTCTGATCAGAACCTGTTAAGTTTTTAATCAGAACCAGAACCTGTTAAGTATCTTTGCCTGGCCAGAATTTCAAAAAGCTAAGTTTATAATTAAATAACTTAAATCAATAATGGATATAACAAATATTTAATTATTATATTTTAAATGTTATGTGAGTCAAACTTAATTTATGTTATTTTCAAGTTAACAATTGTTAATATCTGTATTATTTACTGTCTAAGAAAGCTTGTGTATTAAAATATATAATTTTTACTTCAATTAATGCATTGTAAGGAAGAATTTTTTTGAAAAACGTGCAAGGAGGAGTATAATTATAATAACAAGATAAAATATTTCTATAAGATCAAACATATATTTGAAAAAGTAACCGTAGACTTGTCAGGGAATGTTAAATACCACACACATAAACTTAATTTCAATGAAATAGAACTTTAAATAAATGAAAAGATAAAAATACCAAGGTATTAAAGACAAAAAAATTAATAAAACAAAGAAGCATAATTTTATTCAAATCTTTCGATTACAAGAATGATTAATTTATTAATATCACTCATTATTTGAAACACACCAATGTTTCTACTAAAAAAAGGAAGAAGACAGTGGTTGAACAGGAGCAGGGGTTGGGGTTGGGGTTGGTGGGTGATGAGGATGAGGTCTGTGGCGTTCAATGTGTGGCTAAGTGTAGCTAACAAGTATAGAGAGATCTATCCTTTAAAGAATGTATAGATGGAATATAGATGAGGATAGACACAATGTTAAGAGAGGGATAACTTAATCCATAAGTTGTCATAGAGATGTTAAGGAGCTAGTATAGGGTTTAACCCTTACCAGGCAATGTTATGGACTCGATTCAGTATACACGAATCCAAGAATGATATAATAGTCAAGTTTGGAACCTATTTTAGGTAAACATGATTATAGATGTATTCAGTTTAGAATACAAGAGTAATGGGAATGCTTCAGCATTTAAAGTTTAAGATAAGCTTAAAGTGTTGGTTCTCCAACAATTATAGGTGGCTTATGAGAACGATAAGCCAAGGACCTCGTGTTATAGGATTATATGTCACAGGATTGCTATATGATTACAGTAACAGATATACATGTTTATATGTTAAAGTTAAAGAATTAAAGATCAAAGATTATGGCGTGCTTGCACGTTTTACAGTTACAGTTACAGGGCGTGTTCAGCAGACTCCGGGATTCGCCGGATGGGACTTCTCCGAGAGGGTTGTCCACACGTTTCATAGGGAGTCCGGTGTTAGCCTGATATGATAGGAATTTCACCGGTTTATAGGGAGATGTACCTCGGGGTTACTCCACTCGGGCCGCACTCAGTAAAATGAACTCAGATAATAATGTTTGTTCAACGCTAACAGCTAACATAAAACACCTAAAACATCTTTACTTGTTTTATGTTTCATAGTTATAGTCAAAGTTACAGTTACAGTTATAGTCACAGGAAGTTACAGTCATAGTTATAGACAGTTAACAGAAAGTGGTCCTAGGTTTCCCCTCGATCACTAAGTTATAGTTACAGGCAGGAACTATAGTTACAGATAGATTACGGTTACAGTTATAGGCGGTTGACAGTTATAGTCACAGGCAGATTATAGTTATAGTTATAGTCAGACTTATACCCTTTGCGGTTAAAGACAAAGACTTGGCGATCCTAGGAAATCCCCAAGACTGCCAAGGTAGGCATGGCGACCCTAGGTTCCCTGTGGTTGCCAACAGTTGGTTGGGCTGGAGCTCACTGAGACATTATGTCTCATCCTATTCCTTCTGGTGCAGGTTTAGAGGCAAGTCAGAGGTTCGTGATGGTGATCTTCACAGAGATACTGGATGGAGTACGGTTGCTCGTTGGGTATCAGCTCAGGAGCTTAATGGATATTGTATAAGTATTGTATTAGTATTGGATTGTTTGTACAAACGAGTAAACTTGTATTCATTCATATGTGATGTATTATTATTATTAATGAAATTTTTAAATGTATCCAGTATCAGTTTAACGCACATGCTAATATACTAGTTAAAGTTAGTATGGGTGTTACAATTGGTATCAGAGCAGGTCGATTCAGACCGTGCCATGGGTCATTTAAGATTCAATAAAAGTAGTGGAATCATCGGGTTCCGGATGTTGTTCTAAAGGTCACATCTAGTTGAGCCTGATCAACTCAGTCTAGTATATGACAGTTAAGACAAATATCCGAGCTGAATGTGACCAAGGAGGAAAGAAGTGTATGAAGGGTGAAGGGTTGAATAGAGTTTTAATTTCCGGGTACAGAGGTAAAGAATTACGGTACCAAACCCAGCAACTCGGAATAAGGAAGGATAAGTTAATTATTGAAAGCTCTGGACTTCCAGTAAGGGTATAGTGTGTAAGGATGGAAGGACTTGCGCACTTGGAACGGATGAGATCTTAACATCCGATAGGTAAGAGATTTATTTATGGAATGAGCGTAATACGGGACAGTTGAACCAGATCACCTTCCTTTATTATGAGTCATCAAGATGCTTTGTAAGAGGAACGCAAGCTTAGTGATAAGTAAAGGAAACCCCGGTAAGGGTAAAGATTGGATCTTATGTTGACGGATTATAGTAAATCGGTTTCGAGGATTAAGTAGGAAGACCGTCACTAACGTACGAGTTATAGTTAAAGCTATGGTTAATGTTAAGGAGTTCTATGTTTTCTTTTGATGGGCTCCTTACACGAGTATTCGGGTAAGCCGACAAAGATCACCTTATGTTGGTAGATGTTAAAGATAGTGGAAATACATACCTTGAATTGTTCGAAACCATGAAGAGGGCAACGACCGAGAAGACATATGGAACATTATTCAGATAACGAGATTAGATTGGAATTGTGAATACAGTAACAAGTTACTGGAAGGATCCAATGGGAAATGTTAAAAATTGAAGTTTAAAGATTAATTAATCGGGTACTCGAAGAGGCATAGCATGTGTTGTGATTTACAGGAGAGCCAGTAAAAGTTGAGTTTTTATCCAGACGGATTATTTCCGGAAAAACCCGAGAAGTGACCAAGAAATATGATAGAGTTATGTGGACCGTAGTGGTTTTGGAAGAAGGTTGTGAATGTAAAATCCTCCCGGATAATTATAGGACGGAACTCGAATCAGAGTGTGAAGAATAAAGCTAGAACTAATGTATAAGTTGTATAGCAGGAGCATTGTTGGGCTCGTGATTATTGTTAAAGACTATTTACAGGTTTCGGCGTATCTCGTGAAAGTAAGAACATTGTGTATGTCCGAAAGGAAACACTAAGTCAAGTGTCGATCAATCAGTAAGTTAAACAGGTGGATTAAACCACAAGAGAAATTATAATGTAAGTTGGTTATGTAGGGTAACTACAAAGTTATAAAGTCAAAGGATTGGCCAAGGAGAATTTATATGGTAATAGTGGCATATTACTTCTATCCCAAGGTTAATTGTTTAAATCAGAGTTGCACAGCGGAGAAGTAATCCAATAATGAGTTAACAGACAAATCAAAGCTGAAGTTTAGAGAAAAGGATGTTTGTGAAGTCCTTGCCAGATGAATTACAGGAAAGGCATTCAGAGATTAATTCTCAAGCTACAGAATTTGTGTGAGTAGTGATGACTTGAGCTTATCATCAGTTCTAACCGGAAATTTTAAGAGATAAGTCGAAGAATGCTTCGGACCTCGAAACTCATGAGATAAGAGAATCGAAGCGGTTTGAGAAATTTAAAGGATATGTTTCTAGCACAATAGGTACATAGCGAAGAAGCCACATTTAATACGATAATCTAGCTGTTTCAACACAGTGACTTAAAGTTAACTTGAGTAGTAGGTTTAACCAAAGAAGAATTATGTCGTGGCATGCAGTTATTCCGCATCGTATCCACGTTATGCTAGCATGTCGCATGTAACAGGCATATAACAGGTTGTGATTAGTATTATGTATACTGATCAGGCAGAGTTTATACTACTTAGACAGTAGTGTAACATATTTATAGTCATGAGACATGTATTAGTAATCGTGGTACGCAGTCGGCAATGTTTTAACAAGAAAATCTTAAGCAGAACAGGTTTGTTGTTACCGAGCAAATCTCAGTAGAGGAGTTCAGAAATTCTCGAACTTAATGTTAACAGTTAAAGGAAGGAAATGTTTTACGCAGATCAGAAGAGTACTCATAGTTTATAGTAAAAGGCTACGTGAATTCAAGCTATGAATTAAAGGATTAAGAGTTTTAAAGTGCTATTTTGATAGCGATCAGAATAGAGTTTTCTTTTCGAAAACAGAGAATGTCTTTCGACAAAATAAGTTATAACGTCAATGGGACGTAATCATAGTTACGTATGGGATTGTATATACCCAAAGAGTATAAGCATGAGTTAAGAGTTAAAAGAGTGACCTTGGTTGACGTGGCATCGTCTCAAGTATATGATGACTAAGTATGGTGTCCCATTAGTTGGACAATGATGATTCGGTGTACAGTGTATCTGATGATAGTGTACACGTACTCGATCATGCATAGAAGCTATGTGCTATGGACTGCATTATATGATGATATGTGAGACGGCTTATGCCACCCGTCACTTGTATTAGACTTTCATAAGTTGAGTTGATTGGTAAAGAAAATATTAATTCCCATGAGTAAGGAATATCTTGACTGATGCAAGATTGTCAGAGTCCTAGAAGGGATGAAGCTCCTAAGACCTTTAGCTACGCGATATCGTTGATCAATTAAATTGGAGCAGGAGTGACTCATAAGATTTCTCGAGTTTTAAGGATTCCCACAGTGGGAATGTGAGCAATGCTTATGGTTGTGATAATAGTTACATCAGGATGTCAGAAAGAAAGGAACTTGTACCATAAGTACAGCCACCTCCTTGCTTTTGAATCGTGAAGGTAATTGTAATAGACTATACTTCCGTTTGAGATTGCTTAATATCAGATGCCTTTCAGTGTAAGAATAAATTTATGTGAAGAATGATACGAATGTAACAGTAAAAGGTCGTCTTACGAGGCGAAAGTTAGAGACAAGAGTTTTTTGAAACTGAAAGTAGTGTAATAGATTCCTCGGAAAGTAGGAATAATTGAGGGAATTCAGATCGACCCGACATCTTCAGGCTAAAATGAAATGGTCAATGAAGGAAGAACTGATAGAATTCAGTAAAAGAAATCCAAGATTTAATAATTTTACATTGGATTTACAAGAAATACGTCGAATAGAGGACATAGTCAGATTATATGGATTTGTTGGTTCAGAAAACCATACGTCTTAGCAAGTGATAGTTATGTAACATGCACCAGATCTTTCGGCAGGAAAGAGATTGTCATATGTTTTGGTTAGTAGAAACGGAAATCATGGCTAAAGAACAAGTTTTAACCAGTATGGTTTAATCGGGGTGCGTGATTGTAACACCCATACTAAATTATCTAGAATATTTAGCATTTGTATTAATCTGATACTGGGTACATTAAAATTTTCAATAATAATAATACATACATCTGAATGAGTACAAGTTGGCTCGTTAATACAGTTAACCAAATATCATAAATTACACTTTCATATACAAATATACATAATCTGACAACCTCCTGAGCTTGTCCACATCGAGCAACTGCACTTCATCCAGCATCTTCTTGGAGAATAACGTCATGAACATCTCTTGCTAACCTGAAAACCTGCACCAGAAGGATTGGGATGAGACATAATGTCTCACTGAGCTCCAGCCCAACCTACTGTTGGCAACCACGGGGGAAACCTAGGTCGCCGTGCCTACTCTCGGCAATCTGGGGATACCTATGATCGCCAAGTCTTAACCTTACCCATAGCGGGCTACCTGACTTTTCCTGCTAAACTGTGTAGTCATGACTAGACTACATCCTGCTAATCTAGTGATCAAAGGGAAACCTAGGATCACTACCTGAACCTGGTACTGAATAATCATGAGTTCTAGACTATAACCTGATAATTGGGTGATCGAGGGGGAAACCTAGGATCACCCCCTGATAACTGATATCTGATACCTGCCTGATAACTGTTCTCTGCCTGATAACATAATAAAATATTAACTGATACATGTCTTTATGTTAGATGTTAGCGTTGAACAAGCAATATTATCTGAGTTCATTTTACGGAATGCCCCCGGGTGGAGTAATCCCGAAGCACATTCCCCTGATAACCGGTGAAAATTCCTATCTTACCAGGCTAACACCGGACTCCTCTTGTCGTCGTGCGGTTATCCTTGCGGAATAACGCGTCCCACTGGCGTGAACATCATGTGTCCCACTGGCGTGAACAACAGAAGACACGACTTAATAATAATCTTAACTTACGCGTATACCTCTCATGTCCCACTGGCGTGAACAACAGAAGACGCGAATTAATATTCTTTAAACTTATGCATGAACCTTTCATGTTCCACTGGCGTAAACGGTGAAAGTCACGACTTAGTAATATTAATCTTAGCCTTTACTTTGCATGAACCATTCGTGTCCCACTGGCGTGAACAACGAAGGCCACGGCTTAATCTTAATAATTCTTGAGCACTTAACCTATAAAAGGTTCTAAACTTAGAACATGGAATCATTTCTTATGCATACGCACACTTAATTGGGTGCATTCTCATTCTCATAACTCTTAACTTAGGTACTTGGAAGTACGTCTAATACCTCACTATAAGCCCTTGCATATAATTGCTTTGCATACTTAATGCATTTCTTGAGGGAACTAAACTCCCAATGCATAACTTATGAGTTGAGCATCTATCTCTCAATGATGTACCTATCTTCATTCTATCATAATCTATACATTCTCTAAAGGATAGATCTTATAATGCTCATTAGTGACTCTTAATCATTACATGTTGTTTCTTGAATCTGAAGCAATATTGGATAGCCGAAATGGTGCAAGATTTGATGAAGAAAACAATATGGTGCTGCCACTGTGGGATCGTGACACGATTTGGAAATCGTGTCACGATTTCCTACCCAGAAATCGTGTTAGTTCCTGCCTATAAAATCGTGACACGGTGGTAAAATCGTGACACGATTTTACCTGCAGTTGGGCAGCATAGGGCAAGTTCAAAACATAATTTCAACCATTTTGGCTTATCTAATCATGCCCAAACATCATACAGCTTTAAGGGATAAATTCTAATGCATATTGATAAATTACAACATGTATGATCAAGAAATCACAAGCATAATGGATTTAGAGCACTAAAGTTGCAAACTTGCTCAAGTACTAAATACTCATGAAACTCAACAAAGTGGGTTCTATAACCCCTTGGGAGCTCACCTTGATTGCTAGCTTTGATCCTTGCCAAGCTTCTAATCACCAAACCCAAGCTTGAATATACCTCTTCTCTTGATTCTTCTTATTTCCTTCTCTTGCTCTAACTTTCCAACACAAGCTTGCTAGCATGAACTTTCTCACATGAATTGGAATGAAGTTTGATGGGTTGATGGAGAGGGAGAGGAGGCGTGAGAGTAGAGAGAAAAAGGGAGAGGATGATGGTTTTGGAAGTGTGTAGAAGAATGAAGAAAAGATGGTAAGAATATCTTACCTCTAAATTTAAAACAATCTCCCCATTCCAATTATTTACTAAATTGCCATTGCCTCTTAATTACAAAATCGCCATGCTTGCTTCACAAGTTTCTAACACTAATAACTGATACTTATAAGCGGGATATTACAATCTACCCCCCTTAAAGAAATTTCGTCCTCGAAATTTAGAATCCATCTTGAAATCACATATACGAATGAATCTCTCATACCACTTCCTCTACTAGCCAAAACTCCAGTTCGTCTTGCTTATCGGAATTCCTTGGATTTCCAACTCTATATATCGAATATAGTCGACAACTTTTCCTTTAACTGAAATGCCCGTGGTGAATTGCATAACTCTTACGTAGTGGGATGTGAGGTTATCTGAACCAATTTACCCGACTCACTTGACTTTTCCTCTTGTTCATGCACTTCTGCAAATTCAATTCGAAGTTATTAAGTCTTAAACACTCGTACTGAATTTTATAATTCTCGTCATAGTCCGCGTAATCTTACTTTGACGACATTGGGTCGTTCTTATTATTCTCAAACGACTCCATTGAATTCTTATATTCAACCTTTGCCTTGTATGACGGCATCCTACATATAGTGATACCATTTTTCATATAGAATTTTCCTTACTCTGGAACATCTGATATTGAGCATCCTCTAATGAAAGTAAAATTACTGCACTACCTTCATTATACAAATACAAGGAGGAGGCATCATTATGGTACCTACTCTTTTCTTTCTGGCATCCTGGTGTGCTACTTTCCATAATCCTATTCATCACTTCCACTATGGAATTTCAAGAACTCGCGGAATTTTACAGATTACTTATGCTTCGCTTCAATAAATTTTTAACGTCATTTATCTGAATAACTTAGATGGCATTCTTCATTACTTGGAGCTTGATGTTCTTCCATCATTTATGTCACATCCTGTTCTTGTGTTCTAGCCGAGGCGTAAATATTTTCTACACCGGTAATCCCAAACTCATAGGGGTTTAATTCAAGTGATGAGTGATATAAGTCGTCTCACGTATTATCATATAGTACAATTCATAGTATATAATTTTACATACATGACTGAGTACGTGTACTCTACTAACGGGTACATAGTACATCTCATCATCCTTGTCCGACTAACGGGACATCATTCTTGATTTAAACATATTTGAGACGCTACCACATCATTTGGGAATCTTTTCTTACTTTAACTCATTTTGTAACATCCGGGATTTGCCTTTCAACTGGCTTGCCAGGTTTGCCCCGCCAATGTTACCCATGTTTATTTCTTAAGTGTACAACAACCTATAACACGAATTATGGTTACATTCTCTCGGCATCGTAAACTTATTTTCTCGTTCTGGACGTCGAGTCCAAGATCCTTATTTTCAAAAGAAAGCTCTACTTGATTGCTACCAAAAATAGCACGCTTAATCTTTAATCCTTTAATTAAAACCCGAACTTACGTAGCCCCTTTACTGTAGACTATGAGTGACTTTTAATCTGCCTAAAAGTCCTTCTTCCTTTACTAGTGAACATTAAGTACATTAATTTTCGAACTCTTCTGCTAAGATATGGTGATATCAATAATTCTGTTCTGGTAAAAACCTTCATACTTAAACATTCCTGATTGCGTACCACTATTACCAAAACACGTCACATAGCTAAAAATCTGCTACACTACTATCTGAGTAGTTTAAGTATTGCCTGATAAGTATATATAATACTAACATAACCTGATACATGTGACATGTTGACATAGCGGGGTACAACGTGGATTAAACTCATATGTCACTGCATTGACGTTTCTGATCAACGCTTCAATTTCAAAGTATCATCTTGAAAGTGCAACCTTTTCTGATGTTGCCTTATGCTTGATCCTTTCGACTAAATATTACTCTTCAAGCCCACCTAAGGTCACTGAGCTAAAATAGCTAAATTACCGTATTAGCGGTAACTTTCCTTACTCTAGACTTATTGTGCTAGAAACATATTCTTCTCACTCTTATCACAGAATCTTAAACTGTTTCGATTTCCATTTCTCTTGTATTTCGAGGTTTGAAAAATCCCTCGGTTTAACTTTTAAAATTTCCTTCTAGAACTTATAACAAGTTCGAGTCGTCACTGCTCACTGATATTCTGTGGTTCAAAAATTTGGGCGCTTATTGCCTTCCTGTGGTTCATCTGACAAGGACTTCACAAACATCCTTGTTCTCTAAGCTTCAGCTTGGAATCGTTCATTAACTCATCCTTAAATCACTTTTCCGCTGCGCAACTCTGATTTAAACAAATCACTTCGGAGGAGGGGTAATACACCATTATAAAATTCTCTGGCTGACTTGTTCCTTCGTGACCCGTAGCTATCACAGCAGAATCATCTTGGCTAGTACTTAGATTGTTTGAAAAGGGAAACATGATTGTATGATGCATGATATGCTTCATGTTGTTTTATGCAATATGTTATGCAATATGGTATGATATGAGGTAGATTCAATCTGAATTTTGTTTGGGAAAACTCAGCTGGGGTACCTAATGGCCGTGAGCAGGTCACTTGGGGATAATAAGTTGGGAAGAAAACCGCTGGGATTATTCTAGAAGAACTTACTGGGGAAGCTCTGGAATGGGTTCACTAGGGAACACTAGAGATGATTGATGGATGTTGGTGAATATGTGATACTCACTGGAGAATCCTAGTTGAGAATGCATGACATGAATATGAGATGCATGTATTATGAATGATTTGGATATGCATGTATGAATGAGTTTGATATGATGCATGCATGAATGATTTTGATATGAATATGCATATGCTGACATGGGGGATAACAGACGTCATATTGGACGCTGGGGTTATGATATGATGCCGAGCAAGGTCGGGCTTTGGTTGTGTTGTATTTGTGTGTGCCAATGAAAATTGGGCTTTGGGGAATTGGTGTTTGTGTGTGCCAATGATGATTAGGCTTTGGGTGAGACTCCACTGGGGAAATGCCAATGAATATTGGGCTTTGGTTTTGCCAATGAATATTGGACTTTTGGGTTTGCCAATGATTATTGGACTTTGGTTTGGGTGCCAATGAATATTGGGCTTTTGGTTTGCCAATGATTATTGGACTTTGGTTTTGCCAATGATTATTGGACTTTGGTTTTGGGTGCCAATGAATATTGGGCTTTTGGTTTGCCAATGATTATTGAACTTTGGTTTTGTCAATGATTATTGGACTTTGGTTTTGATTGGTTGCCGAGCGAGGTCGGGCTTTTTGTTTTTGGATGCCGAGCGAGGTCGGGCTTTTTGATTTTGGTGGTCGAGCGAGGTCAGGCTTTTTGTTTTTGGTTGCCGAGCGAGGTCGGGCTTTTTTGTTTTTGGTTGCCGAGCGAGGTCGGGCTTTTTGTTATTGGTTGCCGAGCGAGGTCGGGCTTTTTGTTATTGGTTGCCGAGCGAGGTCGGGCTTTTTGTTTTTGGTTGCCGAGCGAGGTCGGGCTTTTTGTTATTGGTTGCCGAGCGAGGTCGGGCTTTTTGTTATTGGTTCCCGAGCGAGGTCGGGCTTTTTGTTATTGGTTCCCGAGCGAGGTCGGGCTTTTTTGTTTTTGGTTGCCGAGCGAGGTCGGGCTTTTTGTTATTGGTTGCCGAGCGAGGTCGGGCTTTGGATGATTGGTAATTTTGATGTTCCCAATAATCAAAGATTGCCCCAAAAATTTGAAACAATACCAAACACAAAAAGTATATCATACAGCTCAAGTTAATAACATGTTTATCAATGAACCATACCTATCACACATTTTTGTTAAATAGATGAACAAATTAATTGCGGGTGTATTGAACACTCATCCGGCAAGTTTGCTAACATTCCGATCGAGTTATGTGTCCATCTAATCATCATTTCTAAAAGCACAAAAGCATTGATCACAAGGTCTTTGCGGGTTGTAATTTGGCTTGGTTACAAAAGAAATGTCATATGTGGGAAATTGAATTCAAAAGGCCAAGCAAGAGGAACATTCTTTCTAATTACACACTTCCTCCTTATTCAATCACAACTTTTGGTGATTTTCAAAGGTTTTTCTTTGATCTTGACAACTTTTGATTTATTGATTTTTTTCCTTTCTCTTCTTTTTTTTCTTTTTCTTTCTTTCCTCTTTTCTTTTCGTTGTCAAGATCAATTAAGAAATTCACTATTTCTTGACTTTCACAACCTCCTCTTTTCAACTTAATCAAAAGTGATACCCTAATTGAATGTTCCCCTCTTCTTTTGGCAAGGGACAATAATCATGATGTTTTAAGGGTTCAAAAATGAAAGAAAAATATCAGAATTCAAAAAGGGTTTAACTATGAACTGAATTTTTTTTACAAACTCCGGCAATTTCATTAAGCAATTGAGCTTATGAAAGTTGGCAGTTCATAGTTAATGATTCTGATTCATTAGGCTCAAAGGGGCTTAATAAATACTCACTGCTCACAGGGTGGGCTATTTGTGGTCAAGTGTTTTTACTCCTATTCAAAAAATGCCTTGATCTTATCAATGCTTTCATACAATCTAAAACAACGTTCAGATTTAACATAACAAAATCGAGTTAAACAAAAAATGCCGGTCTCCTGCATATATATAATGATTTTGAGGATTCCTCACATTTTGGCTAGTTCTAAATGGTTCATAGAACAAACACATTAACAACGCAAACTGTATGATATAGCTATTGTACGAAGTACATGATTGGATGCCGAGCAAGGTCGGGCTTTGATTGTGAATTGTGAGTGGGAATGCCAATGAAAATTGGGCTTTTTGATTGGATGCCGAGCAAGGTCAGGCTTTGGATGGAAATGTGGGTAAAAAGGCTGCAGTGGCCTGGGGGAAGGTAACCTCGGATTGAGGAACCGGAATCTTTTGAAGAGTAGTGGGAATAGGGATGAATTCCTCACCAAAGTTGAGAGGCATGCCCCAAGTACAACCGGGGAGCCTAGTGTTATATGCGTAGGCTGTTTTGGGCTGACGAGCCACTTTCCTTGATGGGAAGACGCGTAGTGTTGCGAATGAAATGCGAACACTGATGACTCAATTCGGATTGTAAGAAATCCTTGTGATAAGAAGGGAAACGAGTTTTGGACTCGAAACAAATGTATGCATGTTATGCATGATGTTAATGCATGTATGCGATGTATATGACAAAATACGCCCCTTCTTTTTTTGAAAATGCATATGCAAAAATCATTTTTATGAATGCAAATGTTTATGGTATGCAAAGGTATGGTATGTAGGTTCAAAACTTCCCCCCATCCTCACGTGTAGGCTCTAGAGATGAGATTTTCTAAAAAGGTCCCTAGATTCACGGATCTCACATGGAAGTAAGGTCGTCGATTGCGAACTTCGCATGACTTCAATACATTCCAAGTGAAAATCTGCTCTAGGCGGGGTTGGGCATCCTACCTCACGGACATACGTCAACGCGGGCTTCCGCTCACAACCCCTTCCTAACTTAATTTTTTCTCAAGCTCGGGTAGAGAGCCTCACACGTCCGGCATTAACCCGAACAATGCGGAGTAACATCGCTCAAGTAACATCCCCGCATTTGATATATATGATATAAAGCAATATAAAGCAGTTATAAACATAAAGCAAGAGAATGACATAGACAAATGAAATAAGAGCATGCACGCAAAAAAGATAAAAAAACATTTAGCTTAAAAGCTAAATAGGATAGGCTTGACTCGCTAGAGGAAAGAGGTTCCCCAGTGAATCGCCAGCTGTGCGCACTCGTTTAAAAACGCGCAATCTTCCGAGACGTGTACGAACGCTCGGAAGGCCTTTGTGAAGTCGCCACCAAAGTTTTTGTGTAAAGGGAACGTTGATAAACCCTTAAGTTTTTTGTTTGAAGGGAAACGATAATAAAACCCTTGACGATGAGGAAAAGGACTGGTCATCGCAACCATTGTCGGGTTCGGGAGTCGATTACGCAAGGGGAAGGTATTAGCACCCCTCACGTCCGTTGTACTCAACGGGAACCTCCTATTTGGCTAAAGCTTAAAATGTTTTTAAATGTTTTGCGTGCATGCTTGTCTATGTAAAAAGGGGAAAAAGAAAATGCGATAAAAGGGGAAAAAGAACGTTTTATATTATTGTGCTTGACAAGATGTCGATCTTGCTCCTACGTATCTCCCGGTAGTCGGAGAATTCAAAGCGTACGTAGTTCTTTGGTAGAAAAACGTACATATGTTGGTTATTTTTAATGAACGATGTTTTGACCGAATTCTTGCGATTAAACGTAGCTTGTATGCTCGCGGATGGGAGACTTAAGCGTATAGCTTGTATGCTCGCGCATGGGAGGCTTAAGCGTTTGTTTACGAATCGCGCTTAGAATAGGTAAAACATGTCCGTTGGGTAAAAGGGTTCTAATTGGTCGCTATGGGACCAAAATGGGTGCAATGGACTCAATCGAGTCGATCATTGACCGGAGTGACTCAAACGAGTCGGGGAAAGGTTCGATTGATCCAACGGGATCAAGAACGGGTACAATGGACTCGATTGAGTCGAACATTGACCGAAGTGACTCGAACGAGTCGAAAAGGTTTGGATTGACCACAAAGGGCCAAGAATTTGTTTGGTATGGTTGGATACGTTGAAAATGGAATGACGATTGTCCGAACGACGAGACATACGTCACGCATTCGTACAATCGGGGCAATGGAGAGACATGCGTCAAACCATCCCTTTTTCATTCAAGTTTTTGGTTGAATTTCTTAGAAATCCCAAAGCGAACAAGTTTGTGAAAAGAACGCACAAGTTCGGCTCATTTTGCAACCGGTTTTGAAAAGCGAACAAATTCGGCTTAAGTTCAAGCTTGATTTGAAAATCATGAACAAAGTTTTTGTTCAAGTTTGGTTTTGAAAGTGATGAACATAGCTTATTTGCTCAAGTTTGTTTTGAAAGTTTGTGGACGTAACTTGTTTTGCAAGTTATCCACGCAAAGTGGCTCGAACTTGTGAACCCTTCAATTTTATGCAAAATCCTTGAATAGGTTTGAATAAAATGAGTTTTAAACCTCTTAGGTTCTGAGTCCTTGGGCTAGAACCTCAAAAATTGGTTGTTTGGGAGCCTAAACTCAGATTCTGAGTTCTGTCATGGTCGCTCTGCGACCATGGCTTCGCACTGCGAACAATGCGAATTTTTGAGTTCAGAAGCTGTTTCTGAACTGTTGTTCAGAAACAGCTTCTGAACAATCTCAGAACCTTTTGAGGAGTGAAAAACTTTTGAAAATAGCAATGAAATGAGTGCAACAACTTAGTTTAAATGTTTTGCAACTTTGGGATTTCTTTTGAGATTCAAAAGGGGTTTTTTAGAGAAAAAAGGTTTTGAACAAAACTTGGTATGCAAGCACAAATATAAGTGAAAGATAAGTACTTAGAACACTTACAGAGATCCTAGCAAAGCTACTGCTGCAAAGAAGTGAAATGAACTTGGATTGTTGAAGTTCTTGCAAGGTTTTGAATGTTGTTGATTTGGAGCAATGAACTTGTGTAAAGATTTGTATTGGAATTGGTTTTTTGCTAGTGTTTAGTGCTGGTTTTCTCTGGTTGTTTGTAAGTGTAAGCAAGTGTATCAAGAGTGTTAGTAACCTTGTGCATTGCTTCCTATTTATAGGCCAAAACCAAATCAATTTTCATCATTAGAAATCCCCAAAATCCAGCTGATTTGTGGACTAGGATCAGGCTAAATCACTTTGCATTTAATGCAAAAGTGAAGAGGTAACCTTGCCTTGTGCCAAGGGTCAAGACTTAGCCAAATCCAGCCACTAATTCAATGGTTTTTGGATAGAAATGATGATGAAACAGGGCTGGATTGCAATTGGTTGTGCTTGGGGATTGATCCTTGCAATCTTGATGGTTAAGTAATAAAAACATGCACTGTGATGTGCAGAGGTTGGGGGAAACAAAAGGCAACATGTGGGCTGGTGTGAGGGGGAAGAAAAAGCTGCTGAAAAACAGGGCAGCAATCATGGTTTTTTGCAAGTGAAAACCAGCTGGGTTTGACTGGTTTTGGGGGAGAAAGCAGGAAGAAAGTCCACAAGCTGGTGGCTGGCAACCTTAGGGTCAGTAGCAGGTCACTTGGGAGGGACAAGAGCTGCCCAAG
The DNA here is from genome assembly GCA_018208015.1 of Medicago ruthenica. Classification (NCBI taxonomy): domain Eukaryota; kingdom Viridiplantae; phylum Streptophyta; class Magnoliopsida; order Fabales; family Fabaceae; genus Medicago; species Medicago ruthenica. The sequence continues at coordinate 19,758,467 of CM031374.1, read as the reverse complement.
GGCAAGCCAACTTGCTTGGCACATGCTAGGTTGGAAGAAAAAGCTTCTTTCATTGGCATTAATGGCAAGTGCTTCAACTCTGGCTTTTCTGAGCCCAATTGGCCATGAATGATGATGAAAATAATAGTGAAAATAATATGTAACAAAAACTGGAATTAAATCAAAGAAATCAAAAGTCTGCAGAAAATTCTCAGACTTCGCACTGCGAAGTCACCATTTTTGAAATGTTGACTTTTTGGTTGACTTTTGTTGACTTTTACTTTTTCTCTTCCTTTGTTTTTTTTATTTTTGTTTTGAAAAGGCTTAGGACAAAATTGAGGTACTACACTAAGCACCCCCCGAGGCGACGATCTATTTATCTTTTCAGTCTAAGCACCCCCCGAGGCGACGACTTGTCCTAGATCTAAGCACCCCCCGAGGCGACGATCTATCTATTTATCTTTTCAGTCTAAGCACCCCCAGAGGCGACGACTTGTCCTAGATCTAAGCACCCCCCGAGGCGACGATCTATTTATCTTTTCAGTCTAAGCACCCCGTGAGGCGACGACTTGTCCTAGATCTAAGCACCCCCCGAGGCGACGATCTATTTATCTTTTCAGTCTAAGCACCCCCTGAGGCGACGACTTGTCCTAGATCTAAGCCCCCCCCCCCCCCCCCCCCCCCCCGAGGCGACGATCTATTTATCTTTTCAGTCTAAGCACCCCCCGAGGCGACGACTTGTCCTAGATCTAAGCACCCCCCGAGGCGACGATCTATTTATCTTTGCAGTCTAAACACCCCCCGAGGCGACGACTTGTCTTTTAGATCTAAGCACCCCCCGAGGCGACGATCTATCTTTTTATCCCTAGCCAGTCTACGCACCCCCCGAGGCGACAACTTGTCTTTTAGATCTAAGCACCCCCGAGGCGACGATCTATTTTTATTCTTAGTTTATGCACCAGTAACCAACCCAGAGGTAACCCTGCATTTACTTTTGTGTCCATTGCTTTCACATTTCAATATTTTCATTATTTACTACAGTCTTTTTTACGTTAAAGGACAAAATTTGGATCCTTTTTTACTTAATTGCTCTTCACAAAGAGTTTACATGATGCCTTTGGCACTCACGTTCTCTATGCGAAGACACAATTAAGTAGGGGCAGCTGTTGTACCCTAATTTTGTCCAAGCCTTTTTTTCAAAAAAAAGAAGTCAACAAAAAAAAAGAGAGAAAGCCAAAGTTTTCACAAAAAAAAATCAACTTTATTTTCCTTTTTAATAAATAATAAATAATAATAAAAAGTTTATTATTATTTATTATCTTTCTTTTTACTTTTATTATTATTATTATTTATCATTTTATTATTTCATTATTACTATTATTATTATTACTTTTATTATTATTTAAATTTATTTTCAAAAAAAAGAAGCAAAACAATTAAAACAAAAGAAAATGAAAAGGAAAGAAGAAAAGAAAGAAGAGCTGCACGTGTCTCGCACAGCAGTTCAGACTCAAAAAGAAAAAGAAAAGAGAAAGAAGGAGCACGTGCCAGGCACACTGCTTCTGTAATATCCCGCTTATAAGTACCAGTTATCGATGTTAGAATTAATTAAGAAGCATGGCATTATGGTAAATAAGAGGAATGGCAATATAGTAAATATTGGAAAAGAAGAGTTTATTTAAATTAGAGGGGGGAAGATATTTTCATTCCATTTCTCTTCTCACCCTTCTCTCTCAAAAAAATCTGATTCCTCTCCCTCTTCCTCTCACTCTCACGCCTTCATCATCATCCTTGCCTTAACCCATCAATTCTTCATCCAATTCATGAGAGAATCCTTGCTAGCAACTTGTGTTGGAAAGTTTAGAACAAGAGGAATAAGAAGAATCAAGGAGAAATCAAGCTAGGGTTTTGGAATGAGCTTAGTAAGCACCAATCAAGGTTTAAGGTGAGCTCCCTAGGGTTTTATAACCCACTTGAGAGTTGTTTACTCTTAGAGCAATTTTTATAAAGTGCCCTAGATTATGTAAATTGCTAATTCCTTGTTCCAACTATGTTTAAACTGTTTATATGCTTAAGAAAATCCTTTTTATGCCATTTGGGAAGCTTGGGTGTGTTGGGATGGTTTGGAATGATGAAAAATATCAATTTTGAGGTTTTTGGACCTGTCATGGTCGCTACAGCGAGCTGGAGCTCGCTACAGCGACCAGGCAGAATTTTATTCTGCCTACTGTCGCTACAAGCGCCCAGCTGGTCGCTTCAAGCGCCAATGGTCGCTACAAGCGCAGGCTGGTCGCTACAAGCGCGCAGGCCCAGACAGCACTTGACAGCTTTGCTGTTTTGGGTGTTCTGGGGCGTGTAGGCATGGTTTTCCGCATCCGTTTTCTCCGTAAACATTTTAGAAACATTTACCACCATTCTAACACATTCAAGAGGCTCCCAAAAAGGATGAAAATGTATGGAACAAGGATTGTGCATTGACTTAGATTAGTTTGATTTAAGAGGGCAAAGCCTAGACGAATATGCAAATGTTCTAGCAACTAAGTAGTGGCTTATGATAACGATAAGCCTATGATCCTATACCTATAGGTTATGTTTTGGAAGATTAGTTCCCTCGAGAAATGCATTTAATATGCAAAGCTTATGGTAGATTATTAGACGTACTTTCAAGTACAATAGTTAAGAATTAATGAGGGATAAGAATGATCCAATGATTACAGTTAAGAACCCCTTTATAGGTAAAGCTTTAAGAATGAATTATCCAAGAATGCATTAGATATGCATAAGTTAAAGTTATAGATATATATATATATATATATATATATATATATATATATATACAAAGAATAAGAACAAAGTAATTATAAGATGGGCTTGATGTGTCTCTCGTATGCTCGCTAGTTAGGATACGAGGGGTTCCTGTGAAGTTACCGCCTTAAATGGCAGCCGGAACGGTGAAGTTACCGCTCGTGAGGGCAGCTACACATCCAAGTCTATAAAGTTAATGTGTCTCTTGTATGCTCGTTAGTTAGTATACAGGGGGTCCTCGTGAAGTTACCGCCTTAAATGGCAGCTGGGACGGTGAAGTTACCGCTCGCGAGAGCAGCCACACAAAGAAAGAGGAGTCCGGTGTTAGCCTGATATGATAGGAATTTTCACCGGTAAGAAGGGAGATGTACTTCGGGGTTACTCCACCCGGATGCACTCCGTAAAATGAACTCAGATAATATTGTTTGTTCAACGCTGACTTACTAACTTAATGATTAAGAATGATATAAATATATATACATATATATTGATGATTATGAATTATGATGAGAATACGACAAGTAGTCAGCAGAGAAAGAAAGTGATCATAGGATGTCCCCAGATCACTAAGTATAAGTTAAAGTTTAAAGTTAGAATATGAAAAGACATGATAAAGACAAGTAGCGATCCTAAGTTTCCCCTTGATCGCGAAATATGTAGAGAAAGACGGCGATCGTAGGAATCCCCAAGATTGCCAAGAGTAGGCACGGCGACCCTAGGTTTCCCCCGTGGTTGCCAACAGTAGGTTGGGCTGGAGCTCACTGAGACATTATGTCTCACCCCAATCCTTCTGGTGCAGGTTTTCAGGTGTTTAAGAGATGTTCATGATACTTTTCTCCAAGAAGACGCTGGATGGAGTGCAGTTGCTCGATGAAGACAAGCTCAGGAGGTTTTCAGATTATGTATATATGTATATGAAAGTGTAAACTATGACATTTGGATAACTGTATTAACGAGCTAACTTGTACTCATTCAGATGTATGTATTATTATTATTGAAAATTTTAATGTACCCAGTATCAGATCAATACACATGCTAAATATTCTAGACAATTTAGTATGGGTGTTACAGCTTCAAAAGCAAGTGGCTGCTCAGCCAAGCATGTGCCTGGCACACTCAATCAGAAGCAAGTTGTGCTGCCCAGGGGCAGCACTTCATCCCCTTCCATTTCCCTGCTTCTGACCCCAGCTTTCCAGCAAACCAACTGGCCTTTTTCTTCCCTTCTCCTTTATCAAAAACCAGTCAAGGATAGCTGCAAAACTGCTGCCCTTGGTTCTGAAACAGCTTGCCCTGTTTCTGAAACTGCTGACCCTGTCCCAGCATTTCTTCCTTCTTCTGTGTGCAGCACCTTTCCCCATTGTTTTTCCCAACCTCTGCACAGTGCAGCACACCTTTTCCATTGTTTCTCCCAAGCTCTGCATGAGCAACACCCTGTTTTCCCATGTTTCCAGCAATTCCTGTCAAACTCAGCCCCAATTTGATCTGAATTTAGCCAAAGTCTTCACCATGATCACAAGGCAAGGTCACTTCCTTCCTTTTGCATTAAATGCTAGCCAAAGTCCTGGTCATAGCTCACAAAACAGCCCTGTTTTAAGGGATTTGTCATGATTACAATTGATCATTTTTGCCTATATAAGAAACACAATGCAGAAGGATTGAAGACAGTTCTTTTGAGACAGGAATTTTCATATAGAAACACAGTTAGTTTGAGGCAATTCAGAGAGAATTTAATTGAATCCTTTGAGCAATTTCTGAGAGAAAAACACACAGTTAGAACACAGTTTGTTTAACCCAATTCAAATCTGATCTAGAGCAATTCAGCAGTTTGTTTTAGAAAGATTTAGAGCAACTCAGAACCAGAAGGAATAACAAAAATTCCCAACAACCTCTGAAAACCAGAAGCTCTGTTTTCTGTTTTCTTCCTTTGCAAACAATCACAAACAATCAAGCAATCAAAACCAGCCATCAAACCTCCATAAATATCATACCCAAAGTAAGGAATAACAGCAAAACATCATTTGTTGTTGCTGTTTCTTATTCTGCATCACTCCCATATTCAAAAACCACAATCATCCAAAGCCCCTTTCAGTTTCTTGCAACTAAAGCATTGGCTAGGAGTTTGGTAAGCATTCTGAACTTTTTATCTTTCATTTGCATTTCTGTTTGCATTTATTCTGGTTCCTGCTTGATTCAGCATCAGTTTTCTGCATTCTTAGTTGTTTTTAACTCATTTTGAACTAAAAACATCTTTTGAAACCTCAAAGAAATCTCAAAGTTTGCAAAACACTAAAACAGAAGTGGTTTACTCTTTTTTCTAACTGAATTCGAAAGTTTTTCACCCTTTAAGGTTCTGAAAATCAGAAATCAGAAGCTTCTGAACAGTAGTTCAGAAGCAGCTTCTGAACAGTAGTTCTGAACTTCAGAGTCTGAACAGTGCTTCTGAAGTTCAGAGTCTGAACAGTGCTTCTGAAGTTCAGAGTCTGAGGGTCAACAAAAGTCAACGTCTGAACAGTGCGTCTGATGGTCAACAAAAGTCAACGTCTGAACAGTGCGTCTGATGAACAGTGAATCTGAGGGTCAACAAAAAGTCAACGTCTGAACAGTGCTTCTGAAGTCCAGAGTCTGAACAGTGCATCTGAACTTCAGAGTCTGAACAGTGCTTCTGAACCTCAGAGTCTGAACAGTGCTTCTGAAGTTCAGCTTCTGAGTGCAGCTTCTGAAGGAGCTTCTGGGCATTTTTAAGGTTCAGAAGCAGATTCTGGGCATTTTTTTAAGGTTCAGAACTTGTCTTTTCTTTTGAACTCTTTTTGGAAAGGTTTAAAACTCATTTTTTTCAAATTATAACAAGTGTTTTTGCTCTTATTTGGGATTTCATTGAGTTTCAAAAACAAACTTGAACAACAAACTTTGTTCATTGAGTTTCAAAAACAAACTTGAACAACAAACTTTGTTCATTGAGTTTCAAAACAAACTTGAACAACAAACTTTGTTCATTGAGTTTCAAAAACAAACTTGTTCATTTTTCAACAACAAACTTGTTCATAAGTTTCAACAACAAATTTGAGTAACAAACTTGTTCTTAAGTTTCAATAACCAAGTGTTTTTGCTCTTATTTGGGATTTCTTAAGTTTCAATAACAAACTTGAATGAAAAAGGAATGATTTGACGTATGTCTTTCCATTCCCCGATTGAACAAACACTTGACGTATGTCTCGTTGTTTGGACAATCGTCATTCTTTTCAAACTTCACCGAAAAATACATTAAGTTTCAACATTAAACTTGAATGAAAAAGGAATGGTTTGACGTATGTCTCTCCATTTCCCGGTTGCACGAATACTTGACGTATGTCTCGTTGTTCGGACAATCGTCATTCTATTTTCAAAAATACAAAACATAAAACAAATCCAACACACCAAAACTAATTCTTGGTCCCCCGTGACCAATTGAACCTTTTCTTGGTCCCCCGTGACCAATTGAACCTATTTTTGGCCCCCGTGGTCAATTCAAATCTTTTTCGCAAACGAACATGTTTTTATCAATTCAAACGTGATACAAACAAATGCTTAAGCCTCTCACGCGCGAGCATACAAGCTACGTTTAACCGCAAGAATACGATCAAAAGCATCGTTCTTTAAAAACAACCAACAAACAAGCTTTTTCTACCAAAGAACTACATAGCTTTTAATTCTCCATCGCACCAGGAGATACGTAGGAGCAAGATTAAACTCTTGTCAAGCACAATAATAAAAAATATCTTTTTCCCCCTTTTCTTTTTCCCCTTTATATATTAAAGCATAGCAAGCAAACCTTTAAAAACACTTTAGCCTTAACTAACTAGGAGGTTCTCGTTGAGTACAACGGATGTGAGGGGTGCTAATACCTTCCCCTTGCATAATCAACTCCCGAACCCGCTAATGGTTGCGATGACCATCCTTTCCACATCGCTAAGGGTTTTATCAACGTTTCCCTTTAAAAATAAAACTCAAGGGTTTTATCAACGTTTCCCTTTACAAATAAAAAATTTGGTGGCGACTCCGCAGTCTTTCCGAGCGTCCTTATGACCTCGAGCGTTTTTTTTAGAGAGCGCACACTCGCTACAGCGCGCTCGTCAGAAACAGCTTGGCTTGTTGAGCTATTTCGGGCGATCTGACGCGTTTATGCGAGGTGTTCCACAATCGTTTTCCCCAAAAATCTTTTAAGAATCAAGGAACACCATTTTAACTCATCCCTAAGGCTTACAACAGATGAAATTATAAGGGAGCAAGGAATAGGCAATGCATTGGGAGTGCAAGAACAAAGGTTAGAGGAACATGGATGTTATTACAAGTGAGGTAATAAACTCTTAGGTATGACATATGACAATGATATGTCTAGAACCTATAATAGGTTAGCAGGAATAGAGATGTATTCAGTTAAGAGTACGAGAATACTAGGAATGTACTACCACATTCAAGATTCAGGTAAGATTAGTATCAGATAAGTTAAGGGTTAGATTTTCAGGATACCCTTAACCAGACAGATTATAGTGTACCTTAGGCAGTGGTATCAGGTTTTCCCCAGTTTCAGGTACATTTATATGTACATCAGGACGTGCCTCAGTTGTTCACGTCAGAGTGACACTGAGGGTACACGTAACAGTTCAGGATAATTATCAGGAATAAATATTTAAATAATTATCAAAATAAATTGTGTGTCTTCTGTGCTCTCGTCAGGTAGAGACCACATGGGGTTCCAGATACAGCTGGAACGGGCAGGAACTTTCCGCGAGGATAACCACACACACAGGCAAGAGGAGTCCGGTGACTAGCCTCAGATAGGAATTTTCACCGATTATCAGGGGAATGTACTCCGGGGTTACTCCACTCGGGGGCATTCCATAAAATCAACTCAGATAATAATTGTTGTTACACGCTAACATACTAACAGTTTATATCAGGAAAACACTCTAATATTATCAGGTAGAAATCAGTTATCAGATAGTGATCCTAGTTTTTCCCTCGATCACTAAGTTAGCAGGAAGTAGTCCCGTTTTCACGACTACATAGTATATTAGGCAAACAAGTATAAACCTCGTATGGGTTGAGTTTAGTGCATGGCGATCCTAGGTTTCCCCGAGGTTGCCAACAGTAGGTTGGGCTGGAGCTCACTGAGACATTATGTCTCATCCCATTCCTTCTGATGCAGGTTCGCAGGTAGCACGCAGCAAGGGTAAGGAGAAGGCTTTGGACTGATCGTGCTGGTTTTAAGTTTGTTACTAGATGTAGTGTATACAGATATTGTATTATGTTGTATCGTATCAGAGATGTTTGTATTAAGGGACAGATGTATTGATACTCTATGTTTATGTATCAGTATCAGTTAAACTTTTTGTATTGTAAATTAATGTATCCAGTACGAAATTTTAACACTTGTATAAGATCCTAGGCAATCTTTATATGGGTGTTACAATCACCTTTGAAGAGAAACCAATTCATGAATGAATTATTCTTTAAGTCATTCATTAATGATATTGAATGGAGAATTATCAAAGAAGAAAATTCATGATCATATGCATGAAGATTCTATCATAAAAGACTTATGATGATCCAAGAATCTTCGATCACTACTCAATGTATGATTTAGGAGAATAGAAACCAATCAAAGGAATTTTGACTTTGAGAAAGGTTTCTCATGTTCCTACAAAGGACATTCTGGTCATACAAAGTGAAGAGAACATCCTCATTTGATATTTTAAAGATAACAAACATATTACAATTATTATCTTGCTATCTACTAACGTGTTTTGTGAGAATGTTTCAGTGAGAATGTTCTTGAGAATGTTCTGACCTCGCAAAGCTGATAAAAACATCTTCGTCAAAACAACAAACAAAACAAAGGACAAATATGGACTTTTGAGCAGTGTCAAAGATGTTCATAATTAAGATCAAGAATAAATTTTATTATCTTTGTCTCACCAAAAGAAGGAGTAAATGATCATAAGAATCAAGATCCTTAAAGGTATTAAAAGGCAAGAAATCAAGACAAATCGAGGCATTATTGCACATGGGCCATGATAGCAAAAGAACAAAGATTTCATCATAAGGGCCTTAAAAGAGTCCAGCTCATTAAGGAATAACGTGAAAAGATCCATCAAAGAAATATCTCAAAGTTGTTCCTTGTGGAAAAAGCATATGACATCATCATATGGCATCAAGATGACATCAACACATCTTATCAAGTGGCCAACAAGATTACAACTCATAACTTGCAAAACGTGTTCCTTCTTTGCTTAAGTTTGGCTGGTACAAAGAGAACGTTATGGGTAAGAAAAACCATCAAAGAAAGATTTCAAAGTTGTTCGTTGTGATAAAAGCATATGACATCATCATATGACATCAAGATGAAGTCAACACAACTTAACAAGTGACCAGCAAGTTTACACAGCAAGATTACAACTCATATCAACTTGCAAAACGTGTTACTTTGTGCCCAAGTTTGGCTGGAACAGAGAGAACGTTCTAGAGAACGTTCTCAGTGAAAAAAATTCATGCTTTCTCTCCAAGTAACATTGTGGAGCTTTTTTTACATTGAAAAACGTGTCCAACAGCTCTTTTCTGAGCTTGTTCTCCAAGGTTCACATCTCTTATAAATAGAGGAAGGCTATAAAGGTTCATGGTAAGAGTTTGAACACAAAAAGCATAATTACATGAGTGAAATTTTCACTACAACATAAACTCTTCACAAACAACAAACTCCAACTCTCTCACTATATCATTGGATCATAATCTTTTGAGTTTGTTTATTAAAATCTCAGACATGAGTTGAGAAACATCTTTGATCCAAAACCATATCATCATACAAAGTGTAATCTAGCTCTCAAGTCTATTTGTTACAATAGTTTGAGAAAGAATTGTTCCAACCTTTCATGTGCGAAAGCAAAGAATTGTATAAGCCTGCTGAGGTTGATAATACAGAGTGTAACAGATTGATCTGATGTGATCAAGAACATATAGTGCTATTCAGAAGTTTCTGATAGTTGGATACTATAGTGGATAATCTCACACGAAGTGTGGAGACTGGAAGTAGTCTGCTTTGGGTGAACCAAGATAAATCTTTTGTGTGATCTTCTTACCCTTACTCTTTTATTATTTGCCTTAAACACTATTCACACACTATCATAATCATAATCTCTTTAACCTCTCCAGAACATTATGGTCCTAATTTAATATAATTGTTCAATATTTATCCTGAGTACTTTGGTTCCTAATTAATCATTAATATTGTTTTAATCATTCTAAATTAGCTATATAACTGTTATCCAGAATATTTTGGTCCTTGGTAAAACTATTGTTCAAATTCCACACTTAATTGTTTTAATCATTCTGCGTATAATTTAATCATTCTCCAAAACATTTTATTCCTTATTAAAACTACTTAAATATTTAAATTTACTTTATCCATAACATTCTAGTCTTTGATAAAACAATTGTTTAATATCTAAGACATTCTAATCTTATTTTTCTAACCTCTACCAAAAATTTCTTGAGTATACAATTGTTACTATTTCTTCCACTTCATAACTCACCAATAACATCACCATAAACAATAATATTTAACTCACCAATAGCATCACCATAAACAATAGTATTTAACACACCAAATGAGGACACCATTATCACATTTATTCATCTCATCAAAACAACATTATAACATATTATTTCATCTCACCAAACATAACACCATTAACGATTCATTAATCTCAACCATGATTTCGATATAACTTAATATTTTATCTCACCAATTAACGACACAATTTACATCATCAATTATCACAATAATAACTTCATTATAACTTAAGGTTTTATCTCACCATTATCATCACCTGTAACATCATCAATTTTTTGTGAATAACAACACCATAACTTCAATTATATTAGCCTTATACTCCTCTATCTAACATTTGTCTTAGACTTGTCATTTACTTTAAGAGAATTGCTTTTAAAACACCTAAACACACTTCCCTCGCCTAAGTACATTGCTACGGAACCTTGTTTTTTTTTTTTACTTTCGGGACTCATTTTAAGAAGAAAAGGAAGGTTTCCCAATGCAGAAGGAAGTGCACGACCGTGCGCCCCAAGGGCACAATCGTGCGCCTTTCAAATGCACCAGAAAGAAAAATAGGCAGAGGAGACACGCCCGGTCGTGCTCCTTGCACATACTGTGTAGAAATCGCAAATTTTGCAATTTTTCGCCATGGGAGCTTCCCCAGCTCCGATTTTGACCCCAAACACACCCAAATCGTCAGAAACATCACCCTAAGGCTACCCTAACATTTAAACATAAATTTTTACACAATTCACATATTTAGAACAATTTCTCATGTGTTTAATTCACTAATCAAAACACCTAACCAATTTCAAACTTCCTCTCACAACCTATACACACCAACACTTCTCACCAACACCAATCATCGCCAATTCACTCCACATATTTTCTATGATAATAACATAACAACATAAAGTTCATAACAGACCTGAAATTGGGAATCAATAGGCACAACAAGATGAGGGTTTGAGAATCATCTTCCCTCCTTTTCAAAATTAAAACCCAAGGTTAATAGTTTCTCCTCCTTACCTCGAATTCACATAAGATTGCATCTTTATGCTTGATTCCTTAGTTAGTGCTCTTCCCTCTTCCTCTCCTTTTTCTCCTGGGTTTCACGTACTCTTTATGTCTCCTTTTCCTCCTTAACCCTAGTTCTTCATGTGATCCTCTCAATTTCATTCTTTTTCTCTGTTTTCTGTAACTCTAATTCTCTAATATTCTTATCTATTTATAGCCACTATTTGGGTTTAGTTTTCTCCCATTATTCTTAGACATACCTGCTATTTGCACCCCTAGTCTGGTTACTATTCTTTCTGTAATAACACAGCTTTGTTGTTTACACCTCCCTCTGTCTAAACCACTAAAACACTACACAACTTTGCTACTCACACCCCTTTTCTATCTAGTTTTACTAATGCAACTATGTTTGCACTCTACTTTCTTATTCTCACTAAAAACACTATTTTCTTCCTAACAAATTTTTTCCCTCATTCTTTAACTAACTAGATAACTCCTCTACTTCCTCATTATTTATAACATCTATACCCACGAATAATTTAATATTATCCAATAATAATACTGATATTATCTAATATTAATACTAACAAACTAATATTAAAAATCGGAGTGTTACATCAGGTGTCAATTCATGGGAGGCATCAATGGGAACATCCATTACTGAAAACAGTGCAAAATCATGGTGAGGAAAACTGAGCAATTTCTCTACTGGTGTTGTTCAGATTATACAATTTGAAACATATTGCTGATTTTCGGATTTCATAATCCGAACGATGCCAGTACATATAGGTTGACATGATCAAAAGGAAATCGCCTAGAAATCGAATGAGAAAGGTTTTATATGAACATTACCTTTTGCATTCTGATAAAAATGTTGTAAATGCCCCTTAATGACCATATTGCTACTCCAAATCACGTTTTCGCCCAAAATGCGGTGAACTTCTGCTAGGTTATGGGCAAACCTTATATATTCGAAGGTTTCAGATTCCATAATCCGAAAGTTTTCCCGCTTTTTAAAAAAGTAGAGTTTTCAAATTATACTATCTGAAATATTCAAAAAAATTTGCGAAGTATGCTTTCCGAAGGAGGTTTTTACCAACTCTAGGCAAGGATGAGTCTTAAGCATGTTGGCCTTCAGTTTTTACGTTGTTTGGATTGTATAATCCTAACAGCTTTCGGATTCTAAAATCCGAATAAAGAGTAATTTTAAAGAAAAATATAAGATGTGCGAGAATACCATAGAATGAAAAAAATAAAAGTCAATAGTTAATATCAATTCAATACATATACTTAAGTAAATTATGTACCGAAATACATAGTTTTGTTTATGGACAAATGCATAGCTAGTCATCCTTCAATACTTTTATGTTCACATGTGCTGCCTCTGGTTATTACTAATCCAACAATGTAATCTTATCATGCATTTTTGCCGAACACACTTCTTAATATATAAACATTATCAAACAAGAGTCATGACAAATTAGTTAGGACAAATAACACTTGAAATTCCATTGAAAATAAAAACAGAAAATCACTTTCTCTCCTATACCAATCCCCCACAATAAGAAAAATATCAAAATGAAAAAGAAGAAAAAAGAAAACCCATCTCAATCTTATAAACATATTAAACTAGCTTTCATTGGTAATTGGCTTTTGAGCCAATGGAATATCACCACCTCCACCACCATCAACATTGTCACCACTAGCACAATGACTTACAACAACACTATCAAACAATTTCCTTTTAGGTTTAGCAGCTTGAAGCATCAATACAACATCTCTCATTGAAGGTCTATCAGCTGGATTTCTACTTGTGCAAAGCAATGCAATTCTAAGCATTTGTTTCATTTCTTCCCTCACTGAATTACACCCAGCCCCTGCATTCTTGTCCAATATACCTTCAATTCCATCTTTGGTCTTTATTTTGGACTTAACCCAATCCACAATGCTATTCCCATCACCAAATTCTTGATCTACAGAGCGTTTTCCACTTAAAATTTCCATTAATACCACTCCATAACTGTATATGTCACTCTTCTCATCAACTTGGAGTGTATAAGCATATTCTGCAAAATCCAAACAACACCCTTTTATTATTATCATGTACAATTATGTAATTATTAGTTCCATAATAAGACCAAACATACATTACACAAGCATTAAATCATTCCACTCGTTTTACTTTAATGGATTATCTAAAACTCAAAGTCAACATCATCATGATTTAAAGTAGTTGTGATAATTGACAATATTCTAAGTGGGCCATCCTAAAATATTTGAAGATGATGGACATAAAAAAGCAACTTATGAAAGTGAAAATAAAGACCCATGCGCAATAGTACACCTACCCAATACCCATGCACCGAATTTTGTCACAAATTGAAAATCTCCATCTCTTAGACATAGTGCACAAAAATTGGATGACATAATGTGGTAGAATTTTAAAAAAAAAAAAAAAAACTTAGTACTAAAATCTAGACCACAACATCAACGTTTATTCACCAAAAAACATCAAAGTTTAAATGTTTTTGCAACCATGATTAAGGTCACATTAATTATATTTGATTGTAATTATATGTAGTTTTAAGAATCGCAACAATTAATGTGAATTGTGATCGTGATTTTAAACTTTTCCATCATATATCTTAATTTTAAAATAAAAATTTGGTGACTCAAATACCAAATTATATTTTAATGTTGATTGAATGAAGTTGATTACTATCATCAAACATCTAAGATCTCTTCATTATGTGACTTCTTGCATCTCTAGTCTTGACTATGTATCCAAGTCATACATTCTCAATCCAAAAAAATCAACCACAATTCACCACACCTTAACATATCTATATAGAATCCATCAAAGCTATGTTCATACTCCCTCATTCACTTTATATATCTATATACTCCTAAGATAAGATAAGATAATGTCATAGATGATAATGCACATAATGAAGATAAAATAATTAACATGGAGGGAACATTTTTTAAAAAATGATGATAATAAAAATAAAAATAAAAATAAAAGTATTCATGGTTATATACCGTATTGTATTAAGACTAATATTATAAATGAAATGAGTTAATTTTATTTTTGTCAGAAGAAGAATGCGGTGCTTACCCGGAGCAATGTAACCATAGGAACCAGCGATAACAGACATAGACTCATCCGTTTGAATCAACTTAGCAACACCAAAATCAGCCACCCTAGCTTCCATCTCACCATCCAACAAAATATTACTAGGTTTAAGATCTCTATGCACAATCACGGGATCACAATCATGGTGTAGATAACTTATCCCCTGTGCCACACCCAAAGCTATCTTATACCTAGTAAACCAATCACTCACAATTACCATATTGTCCCCCTTATTCTTTGCATGCAAAAACTCATCAAGGTTACCATTTGGCATATACTCATAAAGCAACATGGTAATTTCCTTGTTACTACAACACCCTAACAATCTCACAATATTCCTGTGTCTCACATTTCCTAATACATCCACTTCAGCTAAAACCCCTCTCCTCCGTCGGATTATACTACTATTCTCCTTTTGTTTTGACCAAAGCTTTTTAACGGCTATGATTTCTCCACCTGGCAGTTCCGCTTTATAAACAGTTCCAGTGGATCCCATTCCTAAGATTTTATCAGACATTGAAACGCATTCGAGAACGTCTTCCGCCGTGAAATTTAACCGTTGAAACGCCGTTAACTTCCACGGTCCCACTTCGCCGTTAGCATCGTTACCGTTAAATCGACGGTTATAGTTTGTTTGAAAACACCGTGTTCCGGCGACGAGAACGAAGAGTCCGATCCCAAACGCGGCGGCGATGATCCAAACGATTGCGCCGGCGGTTTTCTTCGGTTGTTGACGGTGAACTTCGAGTTCGTTTTCGCCGGCGGTGAGTGCTTCGTCGGCGCAGGGTTTGGCTAACATCCGACCGCAGAGATTTTCGTTGCCGGAGTAGGAAGAAGGATGGAGGCTTTGGAAGACGCCGGAGGTAGGGATTGGACCGGTGAGGGAATTGAAACTGATGTTGAAATTCTCGAGAGTTGAACAATTGTTGAAGCTTGAAGGAATGGTTCCGATGAGTGAGTTTTGCGAGAGATCAACGTCGGTGATTGAAGGAAGAGTTGAGATTTCGTAAGGAATGATTCCGGTGAGGTTGTTTTTGCTTAGGTTTAACTGAAGCAGTCTTTCGCAATCACCGATGTTCCATGGAATGGTGCCGTTGATTGAATTTCCTTGTAATTCGATCTTGTAGATCAATTTGCAATCAACGAAATCGGGAATTTGACCGGTGATTTTCGAAAATGAAGCTGAGAAAATCTGTAGATTACTTGAATTCCAAATGCTGCTAGGTAATTTGCTTTCAAAAGAGTTTCCTGAGATGTTTAGGTATTGAAGGTTCCCAAATTCTTGAGGAATTTCACCTTTGAAATTGTTGTTACTTAAATCAAGGTAGGTTAAATTTGGAAGCATTGTAAGTGTTTGTGGAATTGAACCATTGAGTTTGTTGTTTTGGATTCGAACCCTAATGAGTGATGTGCAGTTTGTGAGTGATGATGGAAGATTATCTGTGAATTTGTTGTTGAAGAGATTGAACTTTACAAGATTGTTTCCTTTGCAAATGTTGATAGGGATTGAACCTTGGAGCGAGTTTGTGGAAACATCAAGTAATTTTAGTAACCCGTTGGAACCGAGTTTTGGTGGTAATGCACCAGTGAGTGAGTTGTTGAAAATAAGGAAAGTGTTGAGTTTTGGAAGTTCACCAATTTCTTGTGGAATTTCGCCTTTTAGCTTGTTATACATGAGCCTCAAATCTGTTAGCTCCTTCAACATTGTTATTTCTGATGGAATCGAACCGGTGAGTTCATTTTCTGATAAATCAAGAGCTTGCAATGATTTCAACTTTCCTACGCTTGATGGGATTTCACCATGTAGATGATTCTTGAAGAGAAGCAGTGTTTCAAGCATGGATAAGTTTCCTAGTTCAGGAATCACTTGACCAGAAATGTTGGCATCTGAGATGTCCAAGTACTTGAGATTAGACAACATTGTTAATTCTACTGGTATTGTTCCTGAGAATGTGTTGTATCCGATTTCCAAGCGTTGTAACTCTGATAATAAGCCTAGTTCAGGTGGTAGTGAACCTTCCAATGCATTACCAGCTAAATCTAGAAATTTGAGTCTTTTGAAAGTTCCATAACTTGGAGGGATTTTGCCATTGAAGTAACTTCCACCAAGGTTAAGGTGTTCTAGAAAGGGTAGCCTGATAAGTTCTTCGGGGAGAGGGCCTGTGAAACTGTTACTGTAAGCATTGAAGATTCTTAAGAATCTAAGCTTTGAAATTCCAGGTGGGAATGTTGAGTTGAAGGAGTTATGGCTGATGTCCAGGGTTCTAAGCTCAGTGAGTTGAAAAATTGCTGTTTGGAAAGTTCCATTGAAGTCATTTCCACTAATGTTCAAGTGAGTTAAGGTAGTTAAGTAGCGGATTTTGGGTGAGATTATGCCTGAAAGGTTGAGGTTAGAGAGGTTAAGGGAAGTAATTTGAGCTGTTTTTGGGTGGCAACTGATTCCTGTCCAAGAACACCAAATTGGGTCTTGCTGGTTATTGGAGTTTGAGAAAGTAGGGGAAGAATTAGAATGGTTATTTTTCCAGTCATTGAGATGATTTAGAGGGTCAATGAGGGAGGATTTTATTGAGAGGAGGGTAATGAGTTGAAAGGGAATAGTTGTTGTGGCAGAGGAAACTAGTGGTAGTAACTGTGTTTGGGAAAAGAAGGAGAATGTGATGAGAAAGAAAAGAAAAGGTTTCATTGTTTTGGAATTGTGGGGATTGTGAATGAGAAGGTTGTGTTCAATGAGGTAAATTTAAGGGTAATAAGGTTTTGATGAGGAAGGTATTCACTTTTTTGGAGTGCTTGCTGCAGAGGGAGTTTCATCATGATAATTTGCTTAGGTGGTAGACATGAATGAATTAGAGAGAGAGAGAGAGAGAGAATGAGAAAAACTCTAGTTGTAGTACTTCACCTTCTATATCCCTATATGGCTCCATCAATCTAATACATTCTCTTACTTTTTTTCTTACATCAGTATAATACCTTTGTCTGATATATCTCTATTCCATTCATACTTTTAATTTTCTTGGAATTCTTTTAACCTTTTCTTTTGCCACTACTTTTCATCATTCCCTTGTTTTTCCTTTATCTTTGGCTACAAATTGATAACTATTTGTGTATAACAGTGACATTTAAATTTAATGTCTCTCACAGGATCCGAGAAAGCTATATCAACTTCCCACCATTTTACCCCAAACCACTATTTAAAATCAACTCATTTTCTTTTCCTTTAATTGGTTCTTCTATTTTATGCATATATATAATGAATCTTTATATTTTTGTGCTTTATTTTTTAGTTTTTCTTTATTCTGTCATTCCTTGGTTCCACTATGGAGATTCAGGTATGAAACCTTGTCTTAACAGAAAGTATGGACCACAAATATTCTAATTTGGTTAATACCAAAAATGTCTGCAAAATTCCAGTCAAGGAATGCAGTGTCCTTATATGTATACCAATACAAATCATTAAAATATTGGGTGATCATTAGACTATTTACATATTTGGACGTATTGTATTGGATACAAGAAAAATAACCTTACCTATGTTTGTTTTATTTAAAAAAAAAAACAGATGAAAATTAAATCTCAAACAAAACAAACAATAACAAGCAACAAGTTGGTCCTATAGTCCAATCTCTTTCCTGTACTTTTTATTTTTGACACAATTTCTTTCCTGTGTATTTCAGAAATTGGTGCAAAAGCAAAACATTTAACATTCGTAAATACATCAAACAGTCTCCTAAATAAAATAATAAATTACATGGCCTTTCCAAAATTAAGCTTTTTTATGCAATCATATTTTATTAATCCCCCGCAATGCTATCCTGGTAAGGACATATATTAAATTATATAATTTGCCTTAATTTTATATGGAAATTGACTTTAGTGCTGTTTAGAATTACAGTGAGTTTAACAAAATTAAGGTGATAATTTGATTTTGTTGAAGTTTAATAGTGTACTTTTTTCCAAAACTACAATGACACCAGGGGCGGGTCCAGGTACTCATGAGGGTGTGCACCTGCAAACCCTGGATTTTTGCTATTTACACCAATGTTCTCACTTTTATTACTATTTGCACACCCTGAGAATTTTGTTTTGCACCCAACCCATTACTGAACCTGACTGATGCGTATGACCAGGACTTTTAATGCTGTTAATTGTTATTAATTCTCCTATAAATGAGCTTTAATGTTGTTAAATGCAGTTGTTTTATTGACTTATTTTCCCATAAAAGCCAAAAAGGATAAACATGAGAACCATGTCCTAATTGTTTATACTTCAATTCTTCATTTGGACTTCCACTACACCAAATCAAATGCTTTTGATTTTACTTGCAAATAAAATATTTTATGTAAATGCATCCTCTATACCAAATCAAATGCATTTGATATCATGTGCAAATAAATAACATAATGTAAACTGCTAAAAAAAATCTTTTACTATCTAATTTTGGGTCATATTTTTATTCATTTTCTTTTGCGTATAATGACTATGATTATGACTCGTTCTATATAATGTAAATGATACTCTTTTGAATTTGTAGTGATAAATACTTTTTTTAAAAGGTTCTTGTGATAAATACTTGAATTTACAATTTTTCAAAAATTATAAAATTATAAAATTTAATGTGATTAGTTAGTAAAAAGACTGTAAATTTTCAATTTTTATTGGGTAAAAGTTGCAAAAAAGTAAATTTAGTAGTTTAAATTATATATTAAAGAGTTTAATTTCTATGCACAGACTATAAAGTTATTTTGCACATGTATCCAAAGAAAAATCATGTTATATTATTGGTGAATACTAATTAAATCCCAAGTAAAATGAGTAGATAAATTTATATATATATATATTAGAATTTATACTTTTAATAATAATTAATGAAGTTAAAAATTTCGCACCCCCTGACTCGGGGTCCTGGATACGCCACTGAATGACACACCATGCTAGTTTGCCAAACTTACTGGACCGTAGTTCTCACTATCTAGGAATTAAGACCCCAAAGCCAAGGGTGTGAACCCTTAAAATAGGGCTGGACGTCCTCCAAGAGGGCATAGGGCCCACTTGACAATCACACATAACCCTTTGGGGGCGCCCTCAGCAGCTTACGAGGGCGCCCAAGTCATGGTTTTGGCCCTTTTATGATTTAGGCCCAAAACCATGACCGGGTAGGCCCAAAAAAGGCTACAAATAGTAACCTCGGGACCATTCCCGAGGCATGACCTAAACACAGCACAGAAACCCTAGTTTCTAGAAGCATTGTACTCACTGAAAGTACAGTTGGCGCCCACCGTGGGGCTACGGTAAAACTGACCTAGCCACCGTCTCCCAGAAAAAAACGATCGATCCACGGCCCCTGAGAGTCATCAGAGCGCCGTTTACCCACCATATCTCCCCGAAGCAACCTCAAAACCTTCGAATCCGCCGTGATTCAACCCTAGACCTACCCCTAACTCCATCAAACGACTGACCCACATCTGTTCGGAAAACCCTGATCTAAACCTAGGATTCGAGGTTTAGGGTGCGAATCTCTGACCACCAGTCATAAACTCAACATACAAACCCAAACTACCGTCGTCGCCGGCGCGATGGCAGACCCTGCGGCCTTAGAGGCTCTACAACAACAGATCCAGCAGCTTCGCGACCACAATGAAGCCTTGCAAGCAACCATGGAAACCATCCAACAGCAGCAACACGCCGAAGGAAATGGGTCTCAGCAAGATGAATCGGCCGACCCCGACCCTCAACCACTGTCCGCCGAAGTTTGGAACGCGCCGGTGCCAGAGAATTTCAAGCCGCCATCTCTTTCCTCCTTCGATGGAAAAAGCGACCCAGTGGAGCATGTGACCGCCTTCAACACTCAAATGGCCGTCATCGGTGCGGCCGATTCTCTCAAGTGCAAGTTGTTAGCAGGGACCCTGAAAGACGCCGCCCTGAGGTGGTATATGAACCTGCCTCGATTTTCCGTCGTCAGCTACCAGGATATGACGCGCAAGTTAACGCACCAGTTCTCAGCAAGCCGCCACCGCAAAGTCTCGTCTACCAGCCTTTTCAACGTCCGTCAAGGACCCAACGAGACTCTCCGCGAGTATCTTGCACGCTACAATGACGCCACCATCAAGGTCATTAACCCTAACCAAGAGTTGTTTGTGGGAGCCTTCCAGAACGGTCTCCGCGCTGGCCAGTTCAACGAGTCGTTGGCACAAAAACCAGCAGACTCCATGGAAGAAATCATGTCTAGAGCAGAGTGTTATATAAAGGGAGAAGAAAGTAACGCCGAGAAGAAGGCAAGAGATTCCAGGGAGCGTGCTCCCTACGGATATGATCATCGACGCAATTATTACCCGTCCAGTAGCAGAGACCGAGCGCCATACAAACGCCAGGGTCATGATAGGCGCCCACCCCCTCCAGAATCCTTCACGGCCCTCAACACCCGCCGTGAACAAATCTGGAGAGAAGTTTGCCACTCCAGAATCATCCCTGAGCCTCAGCCGCCGAGAGGAACAATCATGGGGAACGATAAGGATGCCTGGTGCAAATATCACCGCATCAAGGGACACACTACAGACGATTGTATACATCTGAAAAGGGAAATAGAGAAGCTGATTCAGAACGGCAGATTGAGGGGTTATGTGAAGGAAGGTAGAGGAGAGGACAGGCGCCCCCACGAAGACCCCCAGAGAGAAAAAGAAGTGGCGAAAGAAGGAGAGCGCCACACTTTGAACACCATATCTGGCGGTTTTGCAGGAGGCGGGGAGTCCAGCACCTCCCGGAAGAAGTACGTCAGACAAATAATGTTGCTTGATGACCACACCAGGAAGGAATCAGAGCGTCAGGTGGATATCACTTTCTCAAGTGAAGACCGTAGGGGGGTAATTCCTCACGATGACGATCCCATGGTCGTCACTGTCCAAATCTTCAACTGGGACGTCAAGAGGGTGTTGATTGATCCAGGCAGTTCTGCAGACATCCTCTATTATTCTGCTTTTGAGAAGATGGGTCTAGACGAAGAGCAGTTGCAGCCTTTTAAAGGAATACTGGCCGGCTTTACGGGGGAACAGGTGCACGTCCGGGGATACGTCACGCTGAAAACAACATTCGGTACAGGTAGTAATGCTAAGACCATCAGGATTAGATACTTGGTAGTCAACTCGCCCTGTTCCTACAATGTCATCGTAGGCCGCCCAGCCTTTAACGCCCTCGACGCCTACCTTTCCACCAAATTCCTCGTCATGAAATACCCGCTGGATGATGGGCGGGTTGGTACCATTAGAGCAGACCAGCGAGCAGCCCGAGAGTGTTACCACAATAGCTTGAAGATTCAGAAGGAGAAGAAAGGAAGCAGTAACCTAAAAGTGCACCGAGTGAACCTCATTGTATCCAGCCTAGAAGAAGAAATTCATGTCCAGGAAATCAAGAAGGTCGAGGAAGAAAATAATAATGTTGAAGAAGAGGATACGGAGCCCGAGGAGATCGAGAGGGTCAAGGAAGAAAGTACTCCCTTCTCGGTACCCCACTTGAAGCCAGTCAATTCGAGAGCCAATGCTGATGAAGAAAATGCAGAACACGGAGAGGCCAGGAAGGTTGAGGAAACGAGTACTCCTTTCCTGACGCTTCGCCTAAAGCCGGCCAATCCAATTTTCAGGACCAGGAAGGAAGAAGTAGAATGTGATGAAATCAAGAAGGAGCTGATATTATGGACAGAACCAGCTAACCGCAGGATGATGAAAAAGATTGAGGGCAGCGCAGGACGGAACTCGCCATGACAACTCAAGGGCGAGCTGGAGGGAAGACAAAGCCTCTTTAGTTCTTACCGTTTTTTATCTTATAAATTCGCTTTCTTTTTGTACAGTTAAGTAGTAAGACAGTAAGGGGCACTCTTTTCCCCCCGCAGTAATGGGGGTTTTTAATGAGGCCCCGGTTTTTTATTAATGTCATATATATATATTGCTTGTCCGTCTTACTCTCATTGCATTTAGCAGATCGCCATTGCCGAATCTCAAATGAGCTCGCCGTATGATATGTTAACCACAAAGAAAGAGCCACCTAATCCCTTAACCCTAAAGACAGGGCTCTAAGACGTCGTGAGCTTACAAAGAAAAGAGCCACCTAATCCCTTAACCCTAAAAGACAGGGCTCTAAGACGTCGTGTGCTTAAAATGAAAATGCCACCTAATTCCTTAACCCTAAAGACAGGGCTCTAAGACGTCGTGAGCTTAAAATAAGATCGCCGCCTAATTCCTTAACCCCCAAGTGGGCTCTAAGACGTCGCGAGACGAAAATAAGATCGCCGCCTAATTCCTTAACCCCCAAGAGGGCTCTAAGACGTCGCGAGACGAAAATAAGATCGCCGCCTAATTCCTTAACCCCCAAGAGGGCTCTAAGACGTCGCGAGACGAAAATAAGATCGCCGCCTAATTCCTTAACCCCCAAGAGGGCTCTAAGACGTCGCGAGACGAAAATAAGATCGCCGCCTAATTCCTTAACCCCCAAGAGGGCTCTAAGACGTCGCGAGACGAAAATAAGATCGCCGCCTAATTCCTTAACCCCCAAGAGGGCTCTAAGACGTCGCGAGACGAAAATAAGATCGCCGCCTAATTCCTTAACCCCCAAGAGGGCTCTAAGACGTCGCGAGACGAAAATAAGATCGCCGCCTAATTCCTTAACCCCCAAGAGGGCTCTAAGACGTCGCAAGACGAAAATCGCCGCCAAAATTCCTCAACCCCAAAGAGGGCTCTAAGACGTCGCGAGCACAAAACAAGATCGTCGGGAAAACCTTATAAAGGAACCCTGTAGCATCAAGCGATAAAAGAAAACACGCCTACAACGATCGACGCCGTTACGAAATAAATAGAATCACCGCCCAGGAGAGACCTTCCGAAATGCTTAAGTTTGCAGGAAAATAAAAAGTTTAAAAGCGAAGATAATACATCACGAACACAAATTCAAAGCAGAGTAATGAATTTAAAAATAAGTCAAGGAGTTAAAATTACAATAAACAAATTAGGGTTCGTCCACTAGGACGCCATCTACAATGATTTTAAAAGGATCAAAAGCGGAAGTATCGACGCCAGGATGGAGGAGGGCAAATTGTGCCTTGGCCCTTTCAAAGCCAGCATCAAAGTTCAGAGCCAGCTCGCCCTTCGCTTCAGAAACTTCGGCCTTGAGTTGAGCCTCCTTTTCCGCTCCAGCCGCGACATCGTTTTGTAGCTTGGCAATGACACCGTCCTTTCCGGCGAGATCTGCCGCATAACCAATCTTCAGATCGGAGATGCGTTTCTCAAACTCAAGCGTCACCGCCTCCCTAGCCTCCCGCACTTCTTTCTCCCTAGCATTCCCGGCCTCCTCCAACTCTTTCTCCAACGCCCTCACCGTAGCTTGAAGGGCCTCCTCATTCTGCACCACCTCCTCATACTTGCGATCAACCGAGTCTATAAGCAGCATAGTCCGCAGACAATGGATCCCCATATCCTTCATCATAAAAGGCACAGCACCCTGACTTCCCGACTCTGCATCCTCAGGATTGAATACCAGCCTCTCCCTCACGTAAGCACCATAGTCAAAACCTTTGTCCCAGAAAGACGGCACCGAGCTACTGGTTTTGACGGCGCCAATCAGGGAAGGAGAGGGCGTCTTCTTCCCTTTCTTCTCTGATACTGCCTTCCCTTTGTTATCTTTTCCGGGCGACCTCCTATCGCGCGGAGCCGCCGGAATGCTCTCAACTGGGACTTCGATCGGATGATCAGCCTTCCTCTTTGGTTTACGGGTAATAAGCCCCGCGGGATCAATAGTCGCCGTCCCCTCAGCAGCCTTCTTTGCTTTCATCTCTTCAAGATATCTTTTCCTCTCTGCCGCAGTCATGGGCGCCATATCCTCTACAAAAAATAAAGCGAAAGGTCAAGAACAAGACAATATAAATACAAAACATAGGCTTGAGCAAATAAATGTGACTCACGTAAATACTCGTCTAGGCTATCTACGTCACCTTCCCTGTTCAATAATTCCCGGATGTTCATAGGCAACATCTTGTCCAAAAAACAGACGACGCCCTGGTCGTACGCGTCCAACTTCTCATAGTCAAAACCCATGATGGACGCCGGAGCACTCGTCCAACATGTGGGAAACTTCAGCTTACCGTCCACCCATACTGCGGCCGCCTCACAACCTTTTCGCCCCTTAACCCGAAGGAATGTTTGTCTCCAATTTTTGTAATGAGAGGCGTAGGGCGGAAATAGCCTCTTACCAGGGTGCGCACTGACAGACACCCAAGACTGCTTATCCACCCCCTTCGTGCCATAGAAAGTAAAAAAGGACCCAACCGAGGGCTGGAAGCCCAATCCCTCACAAAGTATCTCAAAGGCGCGGATAAAAGCCCAGCTATTCGGCTGCAGCTGAGAAGGCGCGACATTGAGACAGTTGAGCATGTCAACTTCAAAGGGCGTGAAGGGATACTTCACGCCCAGATCTTCAAAAACAGCGGTGTACATATGGAACATCTCACTCTTCAGACTTTTCGGCCTCTGTGCGCACACTTTCTCGCCCGGACGGCAAGGTTCCAAAACCACGTCCTCCTCAAATCCCGTAGAAGACACGTGCAGCTTACTCCGGAAAAACGCCACCCGTTGCGAGTCCAAGTATACAGACTCAGAACGAAGCACCTCGTCGGCAAAACTCTCTTGTTCTGAATCACTAGAAGACGCCATGTAACAAATTCCCTTCCTACAGAACGGACCTGGGCGAACAGAACGAACAATAACGTCAGATGAATCTCCACTAATACTTCCCGCTTCACCCCTGTCCAAACCAATCGAAGACTCCGTCTCAAGGGAGTGGCCATAGTAGGCCTTATCGAACACCACCCAATCCATGGTTCCATCAGAGCGTCTCGCATGCCTAACGCTCTCCCCCCACAACCTACACCTCTCCTCCGAATTAGCTGGGGATAACTCCCTACCCGCCGCATCGCACTCTCTAATTCTCACCATACTACGGATGTTAAAGCAAAAAGAACGAGATCAAGTAAGGTACCTGGATCTAGACAAATGGAGGGCTTGAGAAGCGAACGAGTACTCCGGACGATCTGTAAAACAGTAAGCTGCAATTTTCTCCACGAACACCGCAACCGCTTGAACGAGAAAAAGAGAACGAGTAGGAAGGAAAGGACGGAGACAAAGGAAGAAAAAGAGATAAGGAGAATCTGAAAGTACAAAGTAAAGTAGATCTGTTTCAGTTAAAAGCGAAAAAGCCTGGGGAAACGCGCAGATGACGTCACTTAAGTTGGCACGATTTCCGAGAACCGCTACGATTCGGACACGTCAGCAAGAGCGAACGGTCGCCTCACGCCAGCCGTCGGATCCCAATAAGAGGCGTCCTCAATACATGGTCTAAAGGACGTGGCGAGCTATACGCAGTTTAATCACTTCGCCTTGTACCAAGACTTGTGCTTGTTGGGCTAGCATAAATATTCCTGTTGGGCTGGCGCCCAACACTCTCGTAGGGCTAGTGCCGCCCACTAAGGTGCTCAAAACAAAACATGGAGCTAATACCCACGTTGGGCTAGTATCCGTGTTGGGCTAGTACCCATGCAGGGTTTAAACACCCATGTTGGGCTGGTATTCATAAAATTTTTTCACATGGCTTCGTAGCTACTAAGTCCCACTTGCTGGGCAAAAGGTCATAGACAAACCCCCTGTAAACAGTTTAATCACTTCGCCTTGTACCAAGACTCGTGCTTGTTGGGCTGTGGACCGTAGTTCTCACTATCTAGGAATTAAGACCCCAAAGCCAAGGGTGTGAACCCTTAAAATAGGGCTGGACGTCCTCCAAGAGGGCATAGGGCCCACTTGACAATCACACATAACCCTTTGGGGGCGCCCTCAGCAGCTTACGAGGGCGCCCAAGTCATGGTTTTGGCCCTTTTATGATTTAGGCCCAAAACCATGACCGGGTAGGCCCAAAAAAGGCTACAAATAGTAACCTCGGGACCATTCCCAAGGCATGACCTAAACACAGCACAGAAACCCTAGTTTCTAGAAGCATTGTACTCACTGAAAGTACACTTACCATCTTCAAATGTGTACTTTTTTTTTGTGAAAGAATTCAAATGTGTACTAATACAAATACTAGTACATTAAAATTCATATTTAATTATGGACGTTTATGTCAATATTTTTTCCGACGTAATGCAATACATATATATGGATATAATAAATTATTTAAAAAAAATAATGTATACGGATATTTAATAAATATTTTTTTTTGCTTTAACAAAATTGTATGAAAAACAATGCACTTAAATGTTTTGTGACTTTGTACATACCTTCCAAAGATTTAAAATTAAAATAATACAATAGAAAGAAAATTGCATCTGACAAAAAAGAGAGAAAAAATTTTCTTAAACATCCAATTTTTTATCTGTACAAATCTAATGAGTGTTGACATTATGTACGCTGTGAATGTCTCTCTCCTAACTAGGGTTTTTCATATACAATAGTAGAATTCAAATCTTTAACTATTTGCTTAAGACAGCCAATCAAGCCAGGTGACAACTTGTGTACCCATCAATAAAAGGTGGGTAACACAACCCATGTTGAGTTGGCACCAATCAAAGTTATTTGTTTGTTTTCTATTATTTTTAATATTATATAAATACATTGTTTTGATTGGTCCAACTCAACATGGGTAGTATTACCCACCTTTTATTGATGGGTAAACAAGAATTTCCCTTATAAGAATCTTTTTTATTTCTTTCTTCTCCTCTCCATTACAATAGTTTTAGATTTTTCTTTTTAAGTGTATAGAGAATATTTAGATTAAGCCAATGTCACATTTTCATAATTATGCTCCCAAAATTATGATAAAGATGTTTGTCACTTCCACCCACCACATGTTGTAGTCATCATAATAAGTAATTGGTGATGGTTTTATTGAATTTAACTTAACAAATAATTTTGCTTAAAAGAAAACAAGATTCTAAGTGAAGAAAAAACAACTTAAACATATAGTCTTACCTGAATTGGCGCGGTTGTTTGAAATTCAAGAATATGATTTTATCAATTAATTTCAAATTAAGCATATGTGAAAAAGAATGTTATACAATGATGATTTGATTGTTGTTGTGTTAACTAATACTATACCGAATATGCCTAAATTTTGTCGCTTTTGCAAGCACCGTTTTGACCTCACTAAATTAAAGCAATACTATGATGAGCAATAACTACTTTGTATCATTAGTGTTGATAAAGTATATCTTAAGATATGAATAAAGCTTCAAGCACAATCATCCTGATCCCAATTTGTCACGAACAGATGCATGCTGCCATCCAACATCTTTTACCTCCTCTTAATTTTATGTTCCATTATCTTTTTTGTCATGCATGGTTAATGATGTCAATTCGTTGAGTAGTTTTTATTCATTTTTTTTCATATATTTCTTCTTATTCGAGACACATCAGACATTAAATGTGGGTACCTCTAAACAAAAATTCAAACTTTGATTCATTAGAGTGTGACAATCTAGCCTCTTCCTTTAAACCTAACTCGTTGTTCAATTCATTAAGTTTTATGATTGTTATATTAATACTTAGTTTGTCGATGTATATTTTTGATAAATCAAGATATTTTTGTAGTTAACTACATAAACTAATATCTTGAGTGATTAAGATTCATTCAAGGAATTAACCTCTTCTAATATATGTTTTTCATACGTACCGATTAGGAATCAAACATCTACCGCTTGTGTCAAACCGTATTGAGATAGTTTGTAAAGATATTATAGGTGATTGTTGCCTTTAGTGGAATAAGATCATATCCATGCTAGTTCTCATCTTCGATATAATAGTTGAGTACGACAGAGTACAAAGGTTACTAGGTAAGAATCTACACAGATACTTTGACAGCCAATTAAGTTGGTATTTGGACAGAAAAAATGAGAGAATTAGTGGGAACAATGGTCATACCTATAGAGGACGATACTACTTATCATGGTGTGTAAGTGGGGATTATTCCTTCAGGCGTGGCTCGTGTGAGCTGGGAAGGGAGGGGAGGGGAGGAAATATTTTTAATTTGATGTATTTGGTTCAATTTTTAGAAGGGAAAGGGAGGGAAGGGGAGATGAGGGGATCTCTTTAAAATTTTACGGTGACAACTTAGGTACCCATCAAAAAAAGGTGGGTAACACAACCCATGCTGAGTTGGCACCAATCAAAGTTATTTGTTTGTTTTCTATTATTTTTAATGTTATATAAATACATTATTTTGATTTGGCCAACTCAACATGTGTAGTATTACCCACATTTTATTGATGGGTAAACAAGAATTTCCCAAATTTTATTACATTGTCAAAATTATCCTTAGATTAATTTAAAATCTCAATATTATCTTTGTAACAACTTTTATTATTATTAGGTTATACTATCTTGTAACAACTTTTATTATTAGGTTATATTATCTTTGTAACAACTTTTATTATTATTAGGTTATATTATCGTCGTAACAACTTTTATTTTCATGTTATCTATCACTCTTATTTATTATATGTAAAAACAAACATCATCGTATATTTAATTAAGTTTAAGGGTAAAACAGTAAATTAATTTTAAAATCTCTCATCTCCCCATGTGAACCAAACACATTTTTAATTAAAATCCCTCTTGTCCCGTCCCCTCCCATCCCCTTCCCTCCCCTCCCCTCTCCTCCGTTGAACCAAACGGACCCTTAGGGGACAGGATATTAGGAGTGGTATATATACATGAGACAAGAAATTGAAAGTAAAAAAAGTAAACACAAGAGGAGGGGTTGAATTGTAGCTTAATTTTTTGTAATGAATACAATTTTCAAAAGACAATGCATGAAAAACATATTAGAGGGTACCTACTTTTCTTAGAAAAAATAGGTATAAAAGACCAGAAGCATAAATTTCATTTAATCGGATGATAAACATATATATACGAGACCAGATAATGAGAACTAAAGAAGAGGAATACAAAGATTTATTCTAATTCACTACCAATCTGGTAGCCATTCTATTCCAAAATATATTTTTCACTATAAACATTTTGATTACACAACTGGTAAGTATATCGTGGTTACTGAACCTATACTTCAGAACAAAAATGCAATCATGTGTTAGTTTATCAAGGGTTTTGCCTTAATTTTGGAAACACTGTAGATTCTAAATAAGATGTTTTGCTTTTACAAAACTTTGACTCTCTTACTATGATCGAATAAAGACTAAAAGATTTTAATAATTAAATAATTAACTAAATAGAAAGAGTATTAACTATGTTGTCGAACTTGATGTGAGAAAATAGTTGTTATTAGTTCATACAAACGTGGAACACAAGTCTTGAAGCTAAATTATCAATTCCCACCCGTCTTTGACCGATTATAACATTCCTACGACCTTCGTGAGACCATTAGGAATCAACCTTCGTGGAATAACTCATATTGCTAGGCGAGGTTATTGATTTTTTATTGTTTAACGTCCTCCTTGGTACCCTCATGGAGGGTTTTCAAGGCGTCCCACATTGTTTTAGATGTCTTATAATGTGAAACCGAGTGATACTCGTTTACGCCTGAGGCGGAAATGAGTATATTCTTCACTGTCAAATCGTATTGAACCTTTTCTTTTTAACATCCGTTTCATCGGCCTTAGACTTGTTTTGCATGACATCAACAACATCTATTTACGGTTCAAACCACCCGTTGACAACGGCATCTCAAACATCCGTATTGATCGATTGAATGTGGACACTCATACACTCTTTTCAATAGTCATAGATTTTACCGTAAAAAATATGAGCCCTATTATGATCCCCTTTAGGCTCTTTTTCGTCATATCGACTTTTCCGATGGTTAGCCGTTAGTGAAGAGAAACAGACTCTTGATGCCAGTCGTTAGTCTATATGACGATACAAAGAGTATTCTAGAGGAGGGGGGTTGAATGGCATTTTTCGGTTTTAAAAGAGTTTGTGAAAGCATAAGTTAGGAAACATGATGACTATCAGATTGTGCTTGAATACAACAATATGAATAAAGCAATGTTAAAAAGTAAAGATTCAAATATGAATGAGAAGTTCACTATTGAATCTTATTATACAATTCAACAATCAATACACAAATTCAAATCACAAAACTAAATTATCTCAAACCAAGTCCGTTAACAATAAATCACACTAACTACAAATGAACACAATATATATGAAGTAATTGTTTGAAGTTAAATTTCAACTTTGATTGTGAGAAAATTGAATAGGTAATATCTCAATTAAGGAAATTGGGATTAGGTTTTGCTAAAAAGTAAACTCATAATCAATTAATAATCACTTCACACAATGAATTCATATACACAAAAATATAATTCTGAAATTAAAGAGATAAGGGAAAGAAGAACCCCGAGATTTATAGAGGTTCCCCTTTTCATCCTTGCAAGGGGTATGTCCTCTCTTCGTGATAGAAAATGCCTCTATCACGAATTTAATCTATGATGAAAATGTTTACAAGTGTATAATTACAAAGATTCCTTTGATTCCCTAATCATTTA
Source organism: Medicago ruthenica (assembly GCA_018208015.1). Taxonomy (NCBI): domain Eukaryota; kingdom Viridiplantae; phylum Streptophyta; class Magnoliopsida; order Fabales; family Fabaceae; genus Medicago; species Medicago ruthenica. The sequence continues at coordinate 19,727,420 of CM031374.1, read as the reverse complement.
TGCTAAGCAATCACACAAGATCCAATCTTTAAGACCTGCAAGGTCTTTGAACCTCGAGCTTTTATGCAATCCTTTGAACTTCTACTCTGAGAATTCTTCTGTTCTTCTGTTCTATGTCTGAAGCTTTGATCCCCTTGAACTTTGAGTAGTTGAGAAACAACCCCCCAAAACTCTTTGAAGGTGAAAAGTGCATTCTTTTATTTAGGTCATTGATCCACTACCAAGACCCTTGAGAGAAACAAATCTTACAAGTCCTATAGTACCATAACAATCTAGACCTCACACTCTACAAAGATCATAGAAAAAGTGTTTGATCTAAAGAAGAAGTAGAAAGAGTTTGTAGATTTCATAGCCTATTTGCAAATTGTTTCAATGAGTACAAAAGTGTGTGAGTAAGAGTATATATAGGTAACTGAGATAAGAGTAAGTTTGACCCAAAATAAAACTGAGAAAATGGGTTTGAATTGAATCATCAAAGTCTTGAATTGATTCGATAGTGTAAAATGTCAAATCCGGGTTGTCATGAAGATTGAATAGTATCAGAGAATATTTGAATCATATCAAAGCATTCGAGATGAAGATTAAATAGTATCAGAGAATATTTGAATCGTATCAAAGAATTCAATATGAAGATTAAATAGTGTCAGAAAATATTTGAATCGATTCAAATTCACTTTTCATGAGCCAAACACCCGAGAACTTGGTTAATACGATTCAAAATATACACGAACCGAATGAAAACACTAAAGAATATATTTTGAACAAATTTCCATGAGTGAAACACCCAATAGCTTGAATAATTCTATTCAACATATGCAATGCAATATATGAATCAAATCAAATCAATAAAAATGGATTTTGGACAAATTGAACACAAAACTAGACTCCAAACTTCACAATCTTTCTAACAACACACTTGTGCGGAGTATGTGATCTAAACTGAAAGGGTGCTTTACAAAAACTAATGGCATCACTCAAAACATAAAATACTACTTAATCCAAAGATAAAAAAAAACTTTCATTCTCCCCCTTCTTGATGATGTCAACTTCAGTAGTTTTTGTACAAGCATAGAGCACAACTTCCCTTGAAACTTAACATAAGAGTAACAAAAACAAGCAACAAAATCTCCCATTTTGATACCAACCAAAATGGAGATACAACAATAATGGAACTAGGAAATCTCATTTGTAATAGAACATTTAACACCCATAAAAAAAATACATAAATTATGTCAAAAACTAACTACAAGTATTCAATCACAATTGAATACAAGTAAGCATGCAATATAAGCGCGCATGCAACATGAGACATACATACACAAAACTGCAATTAAGGAATGCAAGATTTATGAATCAAATGATTCTACACATATATAACTTTTATGATGCATAATAGCATAACAATACATCCAAAAGGTAAGTAAATGCAATTATAAGAACTAAAACTTATGGTAAAGTGCAACAATCAAACACGCATGTAGCAATAAGTAAATTAATGATTCACATGAGGATAAAACATGGGAACGAGTAGAGAAATAAGACATATACCTCATTTCTCATAATGATCCAAAACATATTTTGACCAATTATAGAAATTACTTACCAAATTCCGAGAACTTAATCCCTTCTCCCCACTGCTTCTAGGATGATGTTTAAGGAGTGGTCTCTCGTGAAGATCCAAACGTGATAAGGCAATGGTGAGGTTAATTGTTTGTCATCTTATTGTACGCCTTCAACACACTTTCACTCAGATGGCCTCATATTTCCAAGAAGCTTATTGTGGAGCGTCATCCTCGACTTGACCCTTGATCAATGTTTCTATAACACAAGAAAAACAAAGCAACCTTTTCCAAACTTTTAGGAGTAAGTAAAAACAAAGGACCTCCAAAATTGATGCGTAAATTTTGAGATGTGTCCACATCCTTTTACACAAAGTTAGGGAATCATGGATACATCACCAATTAAGTTCCTTGAACAATCCAAAAAGGAAAAAAAAAAAAAAAAAAAACCTTTCATGGTTGTAAGACACCCTTGCACTAATCAATTTAGAGCCTTTAAGTCCCCAACAAATGTTGGGTCCTTGGGATTTTTTAAGCAACCAAAAAATTTGGGCATCCACATCATTACCCCCCCTCCTAGGAACTTCAACCTTTCTAATGTGGCAACGAGGTGTGGTATGACCTCTTCTTCGATAATAGTGACACCTAATGTTATGTCCATAGAATTTGTTATGATTTTTGTTGTTTTTAACATAAGAATACTTTTTGTAAGGTCTCTTAAAACTACGGGAGCTTTGGAGGCTTGTTCTAGTTTATGTGTTAGAGATTTAATCTCTTCGTGTAGACTGGGAAAAACTTCACACTTAGCAAAATCCATCCAATTTGAATCATATTTAGGTGGATCCACTTTAGGTGGCTCACTGGATGGCATTAAAATATGCTCATTTACTAGAGATGCATGATCATCTTTTAAAGATTAAAAAGAATTTTTGAGTGTTGAGAGTTCGACTTCCAATTTAAGAATTACCTTCCTTTAGGCACTTATCTTCTTTAAACGACTTCATCGTATCACCATACATTTCTTCAGGAGAATTTTGTAATTCACTATAAGAAGGATTACAATCGGAATCGGAGTCGGAGTCGGAATGGATTACTTCATGATGTTTGTGTCCCATGAGACATAGGTCGGCAATTTCATTATTATCTGGATCACTTAGAGTGGATGAGTTATCATTGTCATCTCATGCAATATAGGCTCTCCTTCATTTTCTCTTTCCATTGAAATTAAAGTTGGACTTCCTACTCACTTTGATCAATTCCAGACATTCACTTTTCAAGTGGCCCAATTTTCTACATCCATAACAATTGGGCACATTTTCTTCCTTCTTGAATTTAGCTCCTTTGAGAATTTCTCTTCTAAAGTTTATGATATTTTTATCACTATGCTTCAGCCCATTTTTCTCAATGTATTTATGGTACCGGTGCACAAATAATTTCATCTCCTCATCTCGGATGGGGTCTTCATCGGTATCATTATCCTCTTCCACTAAGTGTTTAGCCTTGGACGACGAGGCTTTGAATGCAATGGACTTCTTCTCCTTATTCTTGACATCTTATTCACTAGCTTTCAATCATAAGATTTCATGCTAATGTTCTTTAAGCTTTCCAAATAATGTAGTGATTCCAAGAGTGTTGAGGTTTTTAGATTCTTTAATGGTGGTAACTTTAGGTTGTCATTCCCTAGTCATGCATCTTAAAACCTTATTAGTACAATCTTGGTTTGAGATGATCTTTTATAAGTTTTGTAATATGTTGACAATGTGAGTAAACCTCATTTGCATGGAGGAGATGGTTTCACCATCCTCCATGTGGAATAACTCATATTGTTGGGTGAGGGTATTGATTTTTTATTGTTTAACGTCCTCGGTACCCTCACGGAGGGTTTCCAAGGCGTCCCACATTGCTTTAGACGTCCAATCGGCCTTAGGCTTGTTTTGCATGACATCGTCAACATCTATTTGTGGTTCAAACCGCCTGTTGACAACAACATCCCAAACATCCATATTGACTGATTGAATGTGGACACTCATACACTCTTTCCAATAGTCATTATTTTCACCTTAAAAAATAGGAGCCATATTATAATCCCCTTTTATATGTTCGTCATATCGACTTTTCTGATAGTTAGTTGTTAGTGAAGAGAACCAGACTCTTGATGTCATTTGTTAGCCTATATGATGATACCAAACGTGCGTTGAGGGGGTTGAATAGCGTTTTTTAGTTTTAAAAGAGTTTGCAAAAGCGTAGGTTAGGAAACATTGATGACTATTGGTTTGTGCTTGTATACAAGAATATGAATAAAGCAATGTAAAAAAATAAAGATTTAAATATGAATGAGAAGTTCACTATTGAATCTTATTATACAATTCAACAATCAATACACAAATTCAAATCACAAAACTAAACTATCTCAAACCAAGTCTATTAACAATAAATCACACTAACTACAAATGAACACAATGTATATGAAGTAATTGCTTGAAGTTAATTTTCAACTTTGCTTGTGAGAAAATTGAATCGATAAAATCTCATTTAAGGAAATTGAGATTAGGTTTTGGTAAATAATCACTTCACTTGATGAATTCATATACACAAAAATATAATGTTGAACTTAAAGAGATAAGGGAAAGAAGAACACCAAGATTTATGGAGGTTCTCCATTTTCGTCCTCGCAAGGGGTACGTCATCTCTTCGTGATAGAAAATGTTTATCATGGTCTTCCACTATGATGAAAATATTTACAAGCGTATGATTTCAAATATTCCTTCAATTCCCTAATCTTCTATGCTAAGTAATCACACAAGATCCAATCTTCAAGACTCTTGAAATTGGACACCCACAAGGTCTTCGAATCTCAAGCTTCCATGCAATCCTTTGAAATTCTAATCCGAGAATTCATCTTTTTCTATGTCCGGAGCTTTGATCCCTTTGAACCTTGAGTGGTTGAGAAACAACCCCTAAAACCCTTTGGAGGTGAAAAGTGCCTTCTTTTCTTTAGATCATTGATCCACTACCAAGACCTTTGAGAGAAACAAATCTTACAAGTCCAATAGCACCCTAAAAATCTAGATCTCACACGCTACAAAGAACTTAGAAAAAGTGTTTAATCTGAAGAAGATATATATATATATATATATATATATATATATATATATATAAAGAGAGAGAGAGAGAGAGAGAGAGAGAGAGTTTGGAGATTTAATAGAATATTTGTAAATTATTTCAATGAGTAGAAAAGTGTGAGTAAGAGTATATATAGGTGAGTGAGATAGGACTAACTTTGGCCCAAAATGACACTGAAAAGATGGGTTTGAATCGAATCATCAAAGTCTTGAACCGATTCAATGATGTAAAATGTGAAATATGGGTTGTCATGAAGATTGAATAGTATCAGAGAATATTTGAATCGTATCAAAGAATTCCAGATGAAGATTGAATAAGATTAGAGAATATATGAATTATGGCAAAGAATTCCAAATGAAGATTGAATAGTATCAGATAATATTTGAATCGATTCAAATTCACTTTTCATGATCCAAACACTCGAGAACTTGTTTTATACGATTCAAAATATACATGAATCGAATCAAAGCACTAAAGAATAGATTTGAATAAATTTTCATGAGCTAAACACCCAAGAGCTTGAATGATTTGATTCAACATTTTTTTAACGCAAGAGCACAATGATTAAAGAGAATAGAAAGTGTCCTAACCTTACTCTAATCATTTATGCTCATATGTATTATTAAAGTAGAAAAAAATACATAAGAAAAAAAATGATTGGGGGGACATAAACCTAACCCAGTAAATCCACATGAGAGTGTAAGTCGACGCAAACAGGTAATACAAAAATTAAAACAACACAGAAGTGTATCAACCTCTAATTAATCCTAAAACTAATTAAAGGTCTTCGATGCGGTGATTGAACCCTCTGTCAACACGGAGACGGCTCATGTACCATCAACTCCCTGCAACATTGGCAACAAGCTAAACGACCCTTTCGATCCCCACAGTCCAAACCAAACAAAGTTAATGGCGAATCTTAAGATGACGTATGAATCTTCTGCCAACACAGAAACAATTCAAGATCTATCAACTCCCTGCAAAACAACAACAAGCTATAATTGCCCTTTCGAGCCAAACCATATTGAAACAAATCCAAATGCACTGACGCGGCAGAGGTAACATGTTCAGTAACACAACCATAACATTGAGAACCACTCCTCACCAAAGAAAATGGATTTTAATCAACATATTTCAATACCGGCGACGGTAAAGAACCACCGTGAATAGAGAACCAGAAAAACTTCCCCGAATCTCTACCGACGCGGAGAGATCATGATGAGCACCTTCAGATCCCGAGAGAACAAACACACGGTGTGACCACATAAAGCAGCAGCATCGCCGTAAACCCCATCCCGTGACCTAATCAGAGCACATCAACGAGTCACAGACGCGAAACCCAGATCGAACGAGAGAACAGGACTGCATGATCACGACGGCAACAATAATCCATTGCGGTGGTGTTGATTCAGAGACAACCCATTGGGAACAAGACCCATCTGGGTTTGTAGGTGGTGACGCAAGCCAACAGACTCGATCACACCACCAATAGCAAGGATCTACATCATGGCCGACGAATTTGAAGTGCGACAGAGGGTGGCGGCTGCAGAGGTTTTTAGAGATAAGGGAGAGGAAAGTTTTTTTCAATTAACATGAGGGATTCAATCAATTTGATTCAACATATGCAATGCAATATATGAATCGAATCAAATCGCTAAAAATGAATTTTGGACAAAATGAACACAAAACTAGACTCCAAACTTCACAACCTTTCTAACAACATACTTGTGCGGAGTATGTGATCTAAATTAAAAGGGTGCTTTACAAAAACTAATGGCATCACTCAAAACATAAAATACTACTTAGTCAAAAGATAGAAACAACTTTCAGGTAGTAGCTAATCCTTGTTTTCTTTATTCCTTGTCCCATTTCTTCTCAATGAAACGTTTATAATGACTATTCCCAAATAATTAACATGATAAACCCTGTAATAAGCATAGTACGGTCACAAAGTTGTCTTGTTTGGGTAATTTTGACATGTTTCAAGGTCATTTTCCATTATTGCTCTTTCATGGCTTTTGAACGAATCTTTACAAATATCTTCTATAATACGATAAAAATTGCTACTTTTACTCTAAAAAGACACTAAAAACCATATATAATCTCTTGTTGATGACGGGTCATCTTACGTTATTTTCCGCATATTTTTCAGTTATGTTTTGTATGATTTGACCCAAATTAAATGAGACATTTTGTAGTGTTTTCATATTGAGTCAGGTAATTCTCGTTTTCCCGAAACCTAGCCATTCTTATATGTTTTTTTATGTAATTCACTGCAAAATCATGTAACTCGACAAAGCAAAACACCTCATGAAGAATTGCGAAGACAACGAAAGAAGATTCTTGAGCCTCTGAAGACATTACAAAGTAGAGAAATTATGTTCCAAGTCCTAAGACTAGTTTCAAGGAAGAAAGCGCTAAAAAAGACAAAGAAAAGGACAAAAACTTGTTGGAAAAAGGTGTTGTGCGCCCCATGCATCATCTTGTGTGCCCGGGTGTGCACAACAGTGCCCAAAATGCATTGTTTAAGTCACTACATGCAAGGCGCATACCTCCACGCGCGGCATGCTTGCGCACCCGTGAGAAAAATAGTATTTTGTTGTTTTCAGCTGCGGGTTTGGGGGGGAGGGGAGCCCAGTTTTTCAGCCCAAACCCACTGGGAATTCAACCTATAAATACAACTCCTCACATTCACAATTATTCATTCATAACGAATCGGTTCACGAGGAAAGCAAGCGCTAGGAGCATCAAGGGATGAGTCTCACCTCAACCTTAGTCTCTAGGGTATGTTTTATTTCTCTTGTAATTTTTCTTTAGTTACCATGAGTAACTAAACCCTAATTGGGTAGGATTCTAAGATGAACATCTATTTGTTTGTTGGATCAATTTAATTCAAGTCTTTTATTCAGTTATCATATGAGATCTATTTAATCTTTTTATGCAAATGTCTTAATGCCTTTTATAGTCCTAAGAAGTGTGGCATACCTTGGAAAATCAATTGAACCGATAAACAGGAGGCTTCAAAAGATACTTCTGGACATACTTTTTCGAACTTTGCATAGTAAATTTTCCCCTTGGTAAGGTAGACGAGATAGGGCTACTCGTATGTAGAACTACCAAGGTACGAGAGGATATGTGATGAACTTCTAAGATTCATAGAGAAAGTAGGTGCCTTTAGATGAAAACTTAAGAATACCAATTCTATTATGTTTCAATTACCCCTGAGAGAGTATGACTCTACACCCATAAACTGTGTATAACATTATTGTGATCAGCAGGTGAAACTCAATAGCTGGAGGGACGTAACAATCTCACAAACTGATCAATTAAATAGAACCCTTATCTCATTACTGAATGTTTACTTGTCTTTTAATCCAATAAGGAAATAGAGAGGATTCAAACAATCCTAACCGCCGCTAAAATTCTGCAATCAAACCAAGTTACTAAATCGCTACTACTTGGCTCAATCAAATCAAACTTGTAAACTCCCCCCAATTTATTGCTTTTATTTATTTATTTGCTTTTTATTTTCTTATTTAATAAGTAATGCTAGTTGTCGAGTTGAAACAAAAATTCATGTGGGGACGATCTTACTTATCACTTTATTACTTGAAAACAATTTGGTGCACTTGTCAAATTTAGTCATCACAAGTCATCACTAATTTTATCACATTTTCTTTTAAATAGGATCTATATGTGTGTATATAGTTCTGGAAATATGCTAACATTTTTCTTTGACTAGGTCCATGCTTCTAATGCTTATTGCATTAAGGATGTGTTGTGGCAGTCCCCCATCCTTAATTAGGTCAAGTGTAATATTGATGGTTGTGCTTAGGGTGTCCCGGTCTTATAGTTTGTCTATGGATTTTCAAGGATAAGGATGTTAATTATTATAGGTAGCTTTGCGGTCAATTTTCATATCACTATACGCTTTCGAATTGAGCTTAATTGGATGACGAATGCTATTGAGATAGCTTATAAGAAGAATTGGAGTATACTTTGGTTAGAAGCTAACTCTCAGCTTGTTACTATAGCTGTCAAAAACTCTAACAATGCTCCCAAGCACCTAAGGAATAGATGTTTGAATTGTATCGAGTTATGTACTTTTACATTTCTCATATTTTTAGAGAGAGCAATCAGTGTGCTGATAAAATTGCTACTATTCACCTTCAGCAGAAGAATGCTCTGATTTGGATGGATTATACTTCATTGTGCCTTTTATATTATTTAAATCGTATAAGACTAGGCCTTTGTAAATACAAATCTTGTTGATGTTGATCTTTGTCAAGGGTTCTCTTCATTGTTGTTTCTAATGTACATGTTTTATGTCTGGAGTTCCCTAACAAAGTTTTTAATGAAGCAAATGTTGAGTTCCTTTTGTTATTCTAGCTTGAGTTTTAGTCTAATCCCTCAATTGCATTTGTATCTTTCTTTTTATTTTTAATAATTTGTCTTGAGTGTTACAGCTGATAAATAGCCGTTAAGGGGTTGCATTTGCATACTTTGTATTTTCCTTTAATGTAGCATGGGATTCAATTTGTAGAGTGGAGATGGACGCTTTCATGGTTCAAGAAATATGAATCGAAAGAGCTTTTGTCATTTTCTATCATAGCCAAAACAGAGAGCATGTATAAGAGCTTTTTTCCCTTAACTATATATATATATTGTTAAGGGAAAAATTCACATATGTGCATGCGAAGAGACAAATAAAATAATGGACGATGTAAGATTTGATGATATATATATATATATAAAAAAAAAAAAAAAGGACAGATGCTAGGGCATGGAATGTGCTTCAGGAACCATTTGGGACAACTTTTATCTAGAAGCTGAAACCATAGGTTTACTAGAATCTATCAAAATGGTTATTTCAAACGGATTTCATTCTGTCTGGTTTGAAACAGATTGTCAGTTACTTGCTGATGCCCTTTCATCACCTACCATTCCAAATCCTGAGTTTGGAGATCTAGTTTCTCAATGTCGAATCCTTTTATCTACTAATTCCAACTTTTATCTCACCCTAACCCGTGTGTTTTCAATGATGTATCATCTAATATGTACTCTTTATTTATGAATGAAATGAACTAAATTTGACTTTGCTCAGGAAAAAAAACATTTTTTTAGGTAAAATGTGCATCTATAAATTGAGGTTAGTGAAAGGAAAATGGTAAACGTCCCATATATCAAAAATATAAATTATGTTTTGGAAATTGTACGAATTTATTCTTCAAAAAATTAAAAATTAATTTTTCTCAATAAATACTTGTTATGCGTAGAATCATCAATGCTCGTTTTAGAATGACCCTTAATGAAATACTTAGATTTTGATTTTCATATGTATTGTCGGATTAAAAAAATTTACACACACTTTAACGCGTCCAAGCATAGTAAAAAAAAATCTTTGCGTATAAATTTGAAAAATGCCAAAAGTATGCTAGGGGTTAATAAGGAACAAAATATAACAAGACTTTGTCTGAGGTGTATGGATTTTTTCTTGAGTGTTCCGCTTATATATGACATCCTTTACTTGTTGTTTCTCTCTTATCGGTCTTTGTTCGTCTTATACAGAGACTTAATTATTAATAAATTTTTCCGTTAAAAAAATATATCTCTTAAAAGTGTAAAAAAATGTTATTTTCAATACAAGTTTTTTTTTCCTAACAAGTTAACATGACCCTATAAATGTTATTCAAATAATTTTAGAAAATAATACCACAAGCATAATAATGAGATATGATGTAATGTTTGAATAAAAGAACTTAGGGTTATTCAACTTTTGAAACAAATTGAACTATTCATGTCTTTGATCTTTTTAATTCCATGAGAAATTGAGAACTATAATTGGTTTTCATAAGAAATGGAAAAACCAAATTATAATTATAACATGAAAATTAACTTAGATTATATACTAATTAGAATTTGGTTTTTTTGAGCTTATAAAAAAAACAATATGAGAATGTTTCGATAAACAACATATTTGCAGCTTATGGCACAAACACTTGTCATTATAACAAAAGATAAAATTAAATTAAATTGTTTTCTCTATGTTAAAATAACTTACCCTTGGAGAATTATAAGCTGAAAAAAACTTATGAAAATTGTCATAATTAAACTGTTTTTTATAAGTTCTTCCAACCAGTCTGATAAGACTTACATCGGCCGATAAACTATAATAAACATGTCATTGTTTTTTAATTTCTTGTTATAATATGCTATTCTATCTTACTGACTGACTAAATGCAGCAGAATGGTAAAGAGGAAACATTTGTTTTAAGACATTGGATTCAGGACATTTTGAAACTTGAAAAATGAGGATTATGAAGGTTTTGTTGAAACAACTAAAACAGAAAGTAATGTTCAGATAGGCACATGACACAGTGAAGGAGTGGGGTTAATAACAGTTTTATGAGACATCACGCCATAGCCAACAGTAGCAGAAATTGGGGCCCATTTAGGACATTAGTCTTGTGGTGAGTGCTCTCGTGGGCACTGCATCTTCTTTATTTTGTCTCCCTTATACCCTTCACACTTTCTTTCACCATTCATAATCAAAATTCATGTTTGTATATTTTCGTTTTTACAAAAATGATATACATGCGTTAAAATGTATAGAATACATCATTCAACATCGGTAAAAACATAAAGGATGAATCTGTGAACAAACTTATAATATCTAAGTTAATAACTTACAACGACATAATACTTACAAATAATATGATAAAATTTAAGTGACCGAAATACTCTTGTCTCCAAATATGTAATGTTGACATCCAAATTATTGATTGAATAACCACACTTTCGATAGGATCCAAATGAATATCAATGTTTATTATTATTATTAGATAGACGAAGTGAAAATAATCATTGGAAATTTACCCACATAATTGGAAGATACCAATTATTATTATTATTTTGATGGAATGCGATGCTTTAATCCTATTTTAATCAATTGCTATGTGTAGTGTTGTTTGCTTTGAGTTTGGTGGCAGATTATAGCTTCGTTTCAATTGCTGCAATGGTTTTAAAATTTATGTGTTTGATGAAGTTATATGAAATGCAACGTCTCTGCCAACAGAGTTATTAATATGTGGGAAATTTAAGATTCGAACTCTGACTCTTGCATATACAATGTAACGTCTCTACCAACAGAATTATTAATATTTGATGAAAAGTAATATGATAGTTATTAAAAAAATTAAGTTATGTACATCTTTGTTCTATTATAATATAATACTCCCTCCGTTCTTTTGTAAGTTTCACTTTTGCATAATATTTTTGTTTTTAATTAACTGTTATTTTCAAAGTCTAATACATCATTAAATGTTGGTTTATCTATATTACCCTTAGATATTTATTACGGAGAGAGAAATATATAAAATGAGATATTAAATGATTAATGTTATTATAGAAAAAAATAAATTGTTGTATCAAAAATAGTAAAAGTATTTGTTGTCTTGCTTTGTGTAAAAATTCAAAATGTAACAATTAAAAAGAAATAAAGAGAGTAATATAAGATATCATGGTAAAAACAAAAGTAGAAAATGAATTTTGGAGACAAATTTAACGAATCAATACAGAAAGCAATTTGATTTTGGTCCCAATTCAGGAACTGAATCAGTATATCGTGACTATCTTCAACATGACTCATGACATGTGATGACGAAATTGGACCAATATTAAAATGCATACATATACAGCACATAACAAAAAGGTAGCACGTTATGAGCTTACAATTAAAAAATACAATAGCCTCCATGAACCACATTTCAATACAACATATATTTATCTATAAAGTAAGAAATTTGAACTCATGAGTACTCAATTTGAAATGCATTTAGAGTAGGCATGATTTGGAAGAAAAAAACTGGCATGGCACAAAAATGGAGATGGGAGGGGACAAATTAAGAGCAAGAGGCATGTGTATGTAACACACTCAATGGGTACCAATTGCCAAATGTAGTAGCCAATAGGTAAAAGTAGGGATGGCAAAAAGGGCCGGCCCGCCCCATTTAGGTCCGCCCCGTCTAAGCCCGCTTAAAACGGGACGAGATGAGCCGAGTCAAATTAGGTGACCGAGTCCAAAATCTCACTCCGCCCCGTTTAGTGGCGGACAAACGAGTTGGCGGGCCGGCCCGCCAAACAAAAAACTTTGTTTTTCAGAGAAAAAAAACTTTTTATAATGCATTTTTTTTTACAACTTAATTGTTACAAAAAAAAAATTATGCTGCTTTTATCATTTTTTTTAAGTATATGTTGCTTTTATCATAAAAAAATATAAAAGAATATGCAACGAATAAATTTGTGGTAAAAACAAGATAATTAATAAATTGTCGAACTCAACATCATACTTAATAGCAAAATAATGAAAATCTGCCAACATAAAACAAATCCAACAACCAAAATAAATCCAAAAAGATAAATTAAGTCTAAAAGAAAAAGAAAAACGAGTTAAGCGGGCCGGCCCGGCCCACCACGAGTCCGCCCCGTTTTTTCAACGAGTTTTGCGGGACGAGTCAACTATAGGAAACGAGTTCAAAACTTCGACTCAGCCCGCCAAAAATAGCGGGCTAAACGGGCCGGCCCGACGGATTGAGCCCGTTTTGCCACCCCTAGGTAAAAGCCTTATATGAGGTCCATACTCTAGTGCTATACAAAAGTATTGGGTATGTGTATTTATGAATATAGGAGTGATAAAGCTAGCATGACTAGTTACTTAGCCCTACCTAACATTTGGATTGTCTCATATGCCATGTTTGTTGTGTTAGCAAATAAATTAAGAATTATGCTAACACATTCTTTTTAACAATGACTACCAAAATTCAAATGTATCATACTATATATATATATATATATATATATATATAATTAACTCATCTCTTGTCGAAAAACTCCAAAATTTTGTGGTGGAGGTCCTTATGATGTCCTAAGCATGTCATGAATATTTGGGGAACAAAATTTGGCCCATCGATGACGCGCACTTAGAAAAAAATTACAATTTTGCGTGTTTCGGTCGAAAAATTAAAATAAATCAAGACGTTGTCAGAATACTACAAAACTTTATAGATCCTCTATGTGTATTTTTATAGAGGTGTCTGCAAAAAATCAGATCAAAATTCGATTTATAAGTCGATATTTTGGTTTCTTGAGTTGTTGACACGTTAAAAACTTATATTTAATTCGGTCCTTATCGAAATCTATTTGAAGTTTAATTAATAAAAGAGTGAATACTAAAAGAAGTGTGTTAGAACATACTTAGTAAAAGGCATGTATACCATTCTCTCTTGTATTTTAGAGACTAATAAATCAAAGAGAGAATAATAATATATAGACTGAATTGATGGTTTGTTGTTTAAATATTTGTTCAATCATTAATATTTCAGCCTGACTCACATGTTTTCTTTCCTCTACAGTTCACTTTCAATTCAAAATTTGTCTCTATACTTTCCAACCCACATGAAGAAAAAAATAAAGAAGAGACATATACAATCATATATGCAGTGGAGTGACATAAACTGTATCAGCTTGTTAGAGCCACAGCCACTTATAAGTGGTACTGCAACAGTGTTAACAGCTCTGACATCTCACCGCCACGTTTTCCATTTCGATGGCACACTTGATTCAATCAAAGTTGAATAGAATTTGTCAGAGAGTGACATATCATATATATATATACTCTCATCAGATTACATTTATAAGAAAAAAATAATATTTTTAGTTGTTTTTTACTTATAAATAAATGTTATTGAAAATGTTATTTTTATTGTCTTATTTTTTTAGTTATTCAATGAATTTAAGAAGTTGCTTTCACTTATAAATATGATCGGAGGGAGTAGCATAGAAGAGAGAGATGTGTTAATTTTTTCATAAATTCTCACATTTAACTTCATTATGGATATGGGGTTATATATATTGACTGATATCGTAGAAATAGAAACAAATAAAATGTGTTTGTCGCTTTTCTTTTGGTTGATGGAATAGAAAGTGATGAGATGAGATAAATTATATTGCATTTAGAAGGACAAAATATCAATACAAAAAATAGTTTATTTTTAAAGAGAAAATCATTTATGGACACAGTTACAAATCAATTTTGTTAGACACATTCTCATATGAAATGAAAAAAATTAAAGAAAAGTATTTAGTCATATAATTGACATTATACAATTTTATTTTCTTTTATTTTTTGTATGGTTTTGTATGTGTGCTCAAATATATTTATTTAGGTTTGTGCCTAAGTAATTATACCTCACTTTTAAAATCTTGTATGAGGCGTTTTATTATAGTTTCTGAATGTTTAGAAATTTAAAACATGTCTCTAAGTGTTTAATTCATTAGGAATTTTATGGATTAAATTGATAATATGAGGCTTTGGACAGTCGCACATATCGGTCATGCTCAAGACCACTACTCGCACTAATAAAGGCACCACCTATAAGTTATTCACGAATGAGATACTCACACCAACAATGAGAGTTTAACTCACCCTCTTGCAAGATTTGAGACAACTCCTTACCATCAATATCATAAGAATGAACATGTTCCAAATAAGTTTAAAGAATTATGCAACATATTTCAAGTTTTATTAGGGAATAACCTATGTCTTCTAATTCATTTTGGATATTCATATGTAGGTCACCTATCAGGCTTTGCTAGGTTTTTTTTGTCGGCCTAAACCTAGCAAAAAAATTTGGGTATGTTTTTTTGATCAAGAAAAAGAAAAATGGGTATGTTAATTAAATACTAGTAAAAAAAATTGTGCTGAAACGTCAGCACACCATCAGGGCCATCCCTGCTTTTCAATATCCTTGCCTATAAGTGAGGCAACAAGCAAATAAATTTTATACCACTTGAGAAACATAATTAGTTATTGATTAAGAGCAAAAACTACAGTGCCATCATCATCAATATCCCTTCAAAAAAAATCATCATCAATATTTATAAGAATTAACAAAAAAAAATCCTTCTATTTAGGGGTTAAGAGGTCTTTAATCAATAATGAATCCCGATTAATTATTATCTACAATTCACATAGGCACAATTCAAAATGAGATTTTCACCAACAAGTGTATTGAATGCATAGAGAATCATGCACGTTCCTATGTTCAAAAAACCCAAAAATAAAGAGAATGTTAAAAAAATTAGGTCAAATACTATTCACGGTTTTTTAAGTTAGATGTTTATAACAAGTTAGTCTTTTAAGATTTTTTTGTTACAAATTAATCTTTTAAGTCATAAATATCCTATGACTAACTTATAGTAAACATCTAACTTAAATACCGCATGAGATATTTGGCAAAAAAGGTACTAATGTTGCTTCATGCTAGTGAAATGTTATCATTAAGTAGAGTGAAACTAGTTAAATTGATTTATATTTAAATCGCTAAATATGAGCAATTTTTTAACTTATATTCAAGTCCAAAAGGAGTACGATTTAATGTGAAAGTTCTTTTTTTGTCTTCCTCCCCTCTCTTATTTTATTTGCTTCTTTTTCACTCTTCTCTCGTCTATTGAAATTTGAATTCTCTACATTAAGGAAACATGTTGTCAAACAATTTGGACAATTCGATTTAGTATTTTGAATTGTATTTATGTGTTTCTCAACAATTGTCTGATTCTCGCAATAGGCAGGAAAACGATTGTTTGCAATCAGTAATCACATTATTGTATAGATGAATGACTCGATCAAAATCAAACAATGACAATTTGATTTGGTATTTTGAATTGAAAAATGTCAACTGGTGTCCTAGGACACTAGTTAATGAAGCAAATATGGTAAAATTATTTTGAAAGATGTGTAGTCAAACTCTTAAAAGTATAAAAAAAATGTTATTTTCAATGCAAAATTATCTTATCCTTTTCAATTTTATTTATGTGTTGTCTCAACAGTTGCATGATTCTCTTCGTAGATAGAAAAATGATAGTATGAAATCACGTAATTAGACTATTGTTTAGATGAATGACTTGACCAAAATTTGTAGATTTTCTTAGTAGTCTATGTTTTGACTTTGGGTTTTTAGACCTGTTTGGCAAAGTGAACCGTCTGATTAAATTCTAATTACTAACCATGAGTGTGTAAATTTATACTTCTTCCGTCTCATATTAGATGACCTTATTTGACAATATGTAGTATTTATCTAACATACTTTGATCATATTGTTCTACCAATATACAAAGACAAATAATATCATATGAGATGTTGTTGGATTCGTCTCGATAAATATTTTTAAAGGAAAATACTTTCTCCTGCGAACAATAAAACCACGAAAACCAAGAATTTCACTTACCACCACCCATGTTTTCCACCAAAAACAATTTAATATTTATTCATTATTTAATTAAAAACACTGTCAGATGTTTGTGTGGTATCGTGGATTTCGTGGCTTGATCTTTCGTGGTATATAGCATTAACCATTTCCAAAATATCAAATTTTTCATAATTTTTTCTAATAGATAATTAAAGATAAAAATATGCATTGATATATGTGACAAAGTCAACCATATCACTTAATATAAGACAAAGGAAGTAATTAATTCTAACATAAAAAACCCATGTCAGTAGGGAGAGGAAAGGAAAATTAAGGTTACCTATGAGAGGCAACAAAGAAGGCCAAATGCTACAGAAGGACAAGACAAACATATGCAAAAAGTAACAAACGGAGTGTGTTATGGAAATAGTTAAAAAGAATAAAAGGGTTATTTACACTTTTAGTCTCTGCAAATATGACATATTTGGAGTTTGGTCCCTGTATTTATTAATTATTTTAAACAGTCACTGTAATTACTAATCATTTTAGTTTTGGTACTTGGGCTCATAATCTCGATGATGTGGACGTGATTAGCTAATGTGGCGTATACTGACTGTGTAATCACAATATTGACTATGCATAAAAGACTTGAAAGGACCATTTTGCCCTTAATAAACACAGGAAAAATGTGAAATGACAAAATTGCCCTTAGACCTTAAACTCACTTCTCTCTCCATACTACCTGTTCTTCCTCTTCTTCAACAGTGACCCTGTTCTTCTTTTTCCTCAATTTCTCAACCTGCCTAGACAAAACCCTAACAACCGTCACATAATTCCTCAAATCCTCCTCCAATTTCTCAATCCTCTGCAAAAATTTCACCTCCGAAACAGAAACCCCACCGTTCAAAATATATGCAAAATATATGTGAAAGGATTTTGGCAAATCCTATAGAAAAAGAAAGAAGTGAAAGGTTTGGGTACAAATCACATGGGTTGCAATGAGTTTTTGGGAAAATATTCTTAAATTTTTTTGGATTGTAATTTGATGTTTGGATGAGTTTATAGGTTTTGGTTAATGTGATGAATTTTGACAATTTGAGTTGAAGGAGATCGATGGAGAGCAGAACTTGGAAGGGATGAAGATTGATGTAAAGGGTATTTTGGTCTTTCCCTTTTGTTGTTTGAGGCATAGGGGTATTTTCGTACATCCAGATCAATATGACATAAGTCAACATCCTTCTATCCTGTTTAGCTATGCCAACTCAGCAAATTAGTGACGTGGCTGTCATTAACTGGATTGAGGAACTAAATTTTAAATGATTAACATTTGTGGAGGCAGTTTAAAATAATTAATAAATATAGAGACCAAATTTCAAATACGTCATATTTGCATGGACTAAAAGTGTAAATTAGACAAAATAAAATGAATATGGAGATCTAAAAGGGAACGGTGAAAAAGTATAGTTGAAAGGAGTATGAGGTGGGTGGTAAAAGCAAAGACTTGATTTGATGGGTTTGGGGTCCATTCACAGTCCCACTTACATTCTTTTTGCAGAGAATATTATGGCATTTCAATCCTAATATATATATATTAGTCTTTGACTAAAAATAGTTGTTTTATCCCTTGACTAAATTGATTTTTCACCGTTTGATTTTTTTACCATCTGACCGCACAATAATTTATTAATAGATCTAACGGTTAAAAATCGATTTGCACGGTGAGAGACCTGTTTTGATCTCTCACCGTAGCCTAAGCCCACTTTCTCACATTTTGTCTGTTTTGATTTGAGTTTGCATTATAGTTTTTAATAATAGTATTCTTTTTTTTTTTGTAATGAAAGTGGAGAACAGAATTATGAGGGATTGTAGAAGAGTGAGGTGAGAGCATATGACCCTTTTCCTCTAAGTCAAGATTTTATCAACTCACTTAATTTAACTTAAGTTTATAATTGCTATATATACCCCTTCGGGAAAGTGTGTTCCACTCTACAATTTCAATTATGCATAACTATGATCATATCACTAATCACATGAAATTTTCAATTTTTCTTATAATTTTACTTCTTTTTTTTCTTTTCTGAAAGCAATGCAAATGCCAACGTCACCAAAACAAAAAATGATGAAATTATGAACAAACTTGCAAGTTTATAGCAAAAATACGGCACAGGTGATAATTTTACTTATGGTTGGCCAAAACTGTAATTTTCTCTTTCCTTTTTTTTAATACTAAAAATATTAAGAATTAATTGATTTTTAGTCTATGTAACATGCACTGTTCCACGTTTTAGTTTCAATTTTCTTGCCATCTTTAATTCTGAGAATAAATTAAATAATTACATTTAGTCCTCATCTATTAAAAAAACTGTAATGGGCTAATACTATAAAGTCTACGATAAAATTATGTCAGCCATATTATATAAAATAAAATTAAAATGATCCACATATCATTAGTGTTAAATGGATTAGTGGACTTGGGGACATTTTCTTTAATATTTCAGGCATTAAAAATGGTAAGATCTTTTAAAGGGACTAAAATTGAAGAGTGAAAAAAATGTTATTGGGTCTATTATTAAAGAGACATAGAGTATAAATATAATAAAGCCAGTTATTGAAAAAGATAGTTCTTGTTATAGAGTGTTAAAGGTCTATTATTATGACTAGTTATAGTAAACTATATCATTTATCTTATAATATAGTAATTAGTAAATTTAACCACTAGTGTTGTTTGAAAAAGTTTTATAAATTTTAGATGTTTGCACAACAGAGGAGCTGTAAACCTCCCAAGCAACAACCTTTTTTAAGCATGGACTTTATTTTGGAATATAGGTTTCCTCAACAATTAGGATATATGGACTCGTGAAGGGTTCTAGTCTTTTTACCTCAGAATGTCAAATATTTGATTTAATCTATGCACATAGGTAGTACTTAGTATCATTTAAAATTTTGCATATATTAACAAGGATATTTAGTTCTTAATTATAAGGATATTTTTA
This sequence comes from Medicago ruthenica, assembly GCA_018208015.1. NCBI lineage: Eukaryota > Viridiplantae > Streptophyta > Magnoliopsida > Fabales > Fabaceae > Medicago > Medicago ruthenica. The sequence goes on along the minus strand of CM031374.1, from coordinate 19,707,500 downwards.
TATAAAATAAATTAATAGATCAAGTAATTTTTCGTCTTAACTCTTCGGTTTTTAAGATAAATGGTTCTGATATTCCAATGTAAGGAGGTAATTATAAATAAGCTAATAAGTGTTGCACTCAACATTTTTTTGGTAACAATCATTTCTCATAAATAAAACCAATGTGAATTTATTATTTATACTTAAAAGAGAAGTAAATTTAAATTAGCCAAAAAATTTGTACCAAAGGGTTGATAGAGCCATGCCTATGAGCTTCTTCTTTTTATTTTTTGGTTACAGCCTATGAGCTTCCTTTGCCATCACCAACACACCTCGAAATAATATTAAAAGTATTGAAAAAAACTAAAACAAGAGAAACAAAAAGAAGGGTCACATTGAAAAGGATGGAAGCAACATCCTACTTAACTAATAATCACGAAATCTCAAAAAGGAAAGTGAAAAAAAGAATCATTTCACTTGCTAATCAGCGACAAATTTGTAGTATATCATGTAAAAATAAACTTTTCTTCCTTCCTTCCAAAAAAAAAAAGTTTTCTTCCTAAATTACAAAAAATACTTATGGTTGTGCATTGTCACATTTTTATGCCAACATCTAATGAAAAATTATTATTTTATCCCATCACACCACTTTTGTTATGATATTTTTAAAATTTATGGTGTGGCATGGAGAAATTGTGTACTCATGTTGAATGTCAGAGTAGAACTATTTTACCTTGATCATTAAAAAAAACAAATTATTTTACCTTGACAATGTATGTCCATTAAACTCTTAGAAAAAATGTTACATAAGAAATAGATACTTATAGATCCACGTGATCAAAGGACTCATAGTGAACTGATGAGGAATTTGAAACCTTTAAGCTTTGGTTGTTGGTGATCCTTTATGAGATCTTAAGAGAATTTAATTAAAAGCAAGGTAATCAAGAGAATTTAAGATTATAGGGTCCCAAAAATAATGATTACATGTCATGTTTTATCATATTCATATGGTGCTGGTTGCAAAAAAGATACTTTAGTATAAGATATGATGTGTGAACAAAAAACACAAGACATGAAATGAGAGAGCACCGTTAGTTCTTTGCTAGAATAGGAAGAGATAGACAATCAAATAATTTAGACCTTCTAAAGTAATAGGACAGAGAATCTTTTGTGTTGAATTTGGAAATTGCCATCTCTCAATGAAGTTAAAAAAAAAATGTCATCTTTTCAAGTTTCCTTGTGTCGATATATTTGGTCAATAATGTCTAAGCTAACGAGCCATAATTTAGTTTCAATTTTTATTATAACACAATCTTTTTTTTAATCTATTTTTCCTTCAACTTATTATTTTATATTGTGAGTTATACTTCAGCTTATAACATCTGGCTCGTGTATCTTTTCATGCATGACAATATTCATTCAGATATAAACAATTTCACTTTTTTCTTTTAAAGCCTATAATATAATGCATTTATGCAGAGTTAGTATAGATAATTAACATTTAAATGTAAATTATTGTGAGAGAGAAGGTTAAGATTGCCACCAAGCCCTAAGTTCAATAGACACTCTCAATTGACTTATAGATTCTTCTGAGACCAAAGGAGTGTCATTCTTCCTTTTTTTTTTACATTCAAATTATTCATTGAGCTAAGATTTCATTTATCATTGCATCCTTCTACCGTTCAAATGTTTCATTACCCTTGTCACCGTCACACCTTTTTATGTGCCTTTTTTGAAGTTTTTTGAAGCAAAAATTCACCTTAACAACTCCACTAACAATAATTAATGAAGGTGTTTTAGTAAATGATAATAATTTTACCATTAAAATCAACTAATTATTTTCTTAAAAATTATGCGCAACTCTAAAACGACTATTAAAATGAGACGGAGAGAGTGATTTGTTTAATGATTTATTTTTAAGAGCAAGTTTGATTTAGAATTTAGTGTAAATTTTTCAATCAAACACAACAGCTTCTTTTTATCATTTCTAACTAACTTAAAGCTTGGATATGAAATCAATTTTCTAATTGCAAACTAAGTTTGGAGGATAAAGATAGATGAATAGCAGTAACATGGAACTAAATTATATCTCTAACACAAATAAACATCTATGTTTTGACTAAAATCATGTTTCGCAGAGACAAAATTTCTGATCAATAATTATTTCAGCAAATATTTGAACTTCCAATTTTAAAGACAAGTCTAACATAATAAGAAGAGTGAATTTTTCAACACAACACAAAATCTGCTTTTTTTTATCACTTTCTTGCCAAGTTAATATTAGAGACAAAACTGATTATGCTTGACAGAAACCAAACACCCTTTGTTTTTCACTACAATCACCTTTGACATGATATGAAATTAATTCTGATAGGATGCATAAAACATATATATGGGTGTTAGCACATTATGTAAGATATATTCTCATGATAAAGTTCATCAATTAGAACCAAAAGTTTAGTTATCTTTTTCTATACTTGATTTGAATCATGTTTGTTTCTTCCTTGAACATGTACCAAGAAGTAGCCATGCAATACTGCAATATAAAGCAAAAGACCAAAAGTAGTAAAAATCCATCAAGGAATCCAACCTCTTAAGCAAAACTCAACAAATGACATCATTTGGTTTTAGAAGATGGAGTACACTTTATGCACACTCTTAATTGGATACTCGTCTAAAATCATAGTCTACATTTTAATCATAAGCTTCCTATTTTTCTTCTTTTCTCCTTTTTCCTACTTTTTATAAATTTTCAAAGATTATAATTACCATTGTTGGTCATTTCTAGTGATATTGGAAGCCAACCAACATACTCGTGGCAATATGAATCATAACCTTTGTTGCTTTCTTCCCATTTTCCATCACTGTTATTGCTTTTTGTGGATTGGTTTTGACTTTTCACATTTCTGTCTCATCCATTAGACAGGTTCATTAACAAATCTTGTAACATTTTCCAGATTTTTTTTTTTCAAATTTTTCATTATCATTTTGAGTAATTAGCAATTTTTCATTATCGTTTCTAGTGATATTGTGAAAACATTGTATAATTGTAATCTATTTTATCCTTTTTTTAAATGGTCAATATTAATAGTTAGTTGACAGATTAGTCCTGATTCACAATATCACTAGAAATGATAATGAAAAATTACTAATTTGACAGATTAGTCTTAATTGTATAATTGTTATCTATAGCCTATAGGAAGCAACCTCGCCATATTTTTTCATGTATTATATCTATTGAATTGCAAGTTAAACCATGGCTTAACTCTAATAGATTATTATTGTTTTATTAAATGTTAGCTTATTTGTATAATTGTAATCTATTTTATCCTTTTCTTAAATGGTCAATATTAATAGTTAGTTGATATTTTTGTTCCAATCCCTTTGTTCCTCCCTAGAGCACCTTATTTTATCCCTTCTAACCAATGTTTTATAAATAAAATCAAACATGAAACCGGATGGACCTCAAAGTCATGGTTTAACCGCTTCAATATATCTTCAAACCAAGATGAAACCACAATCAAACTGCTCATTATGCTGAACTCAGGACTAATCTGTCAAATTCATTTCAATTTTTAAAACATTGTTTCTAATGTCAAATCACATTATGCCAAACTTGTAATATAAACAATACAATTTTCCCAATTATACCCAGACAATTTGCTAATCTGTACAATTAGTCCTGAGGCATTTTCTACAATCATTGTACAGATTCTCCCCACCTCTTATCATCTTTATTACCTATTGAATTTCCAAAATTTGAAATGTATAAAACAAGTAGACAGTAAAACTCTTCGAATTTTCTAATTTTATGTCATTATAATGTCATCGGGAATACATGTTTTAGGGGAACAACTTCAGTTGAACCCAAAATAAAGGGGTACAGTGCTTCTGTCCAAAATTAATATGAAATTATGATCAGAGTATATTTTTTTTTTACCTAGATCCTCGGTATAATTTGAGTTGAGACTCATACAAGGAGCCAAACATGTTCCTATACTTATTTTTATAATTTACAAGGCTTAGAACTCAAGACATTATTTAAGAATCAAACTTATTAGTTCTTACCACTTAAACTAACACAAGTTGATTTATGATCAGGGGTTAATACAAAAAGCAAAATGTGGAAAATTCAATGACAGTCTCAACTTTAAAAAACGACGCATGAAATGTAACGTGCAGCTTCTTTAAAAAATAAAATGTATAACAAATGTACAAAATTTCCTCTGTAGATGGAAACATGAAACCTTGCTAACTAAAGAATTAAAGAGATGTTGTATTAAGAAAAGAAAAAAAAAATATCAGAAAACAATATTTTCTGCACTTGTACACATCATGTGTACAGCTCACAATTGACAGAGCTCAACTTTCAAAAAAGTAGACACGACAGAAATTAAGAAGAATGCACTGTCATTTTGTATTGGTGGAGTAAAGTTTAATTTACAAAAATATGGATGTAGTATTATGCATGTTACAAAATTTTGAATCCTCCATACAAAACTAAGTGTTGTTAATCCATCATCTTCCATTGTCTGCAAAAAAAATTGCTAATTTATCATATTTAAGGATAAATCTTAGAAATTAGCTGGCTTGAAAAGAACAAAACTCACCTCACAGTTAACTTGCAGAATTCATCAGTCCGAGTGATCACGAAAGCGAATAATTTTTTTGATGAAAGGTTTTTCCCGGCAGTAACTATAAGACCAAAAACAAAAGTATGTTAACAAAGAAGGAAGTGATAATAAACAACTGTAATCAACAAAAATATCATGGAAGTTGAAATAAATGGAAAGAATATATACATCACATATGACGACACACAGAAGCAAGCCAATCCAACAGAGAAATGGATCATAAATGTTGGCCAGAAATTATCTTGGTCCAAAAATACATTCTCAGAAACGAGAGTGATTACACCTGAAAGTAACAGAATAATCCATCCGGAAGGCAAGCAGCTACGAAAAGAAAAGGAGGAAGATCCCTGTGGAAATAATAACTCTTAAATATGAAAACCATTCTCAATATTTGCATCAAATTATGGTAAACCAAATCAATGCCAATTGTCATACCTTGAAGTATTCCTTTATGAACATTGCAGAATATAAAATCCTCAATGTCATATCTTTAGTCAAGTGAAGGATCCAAACAAAACTTTGCAATAACAAATGATGTAAATTAAATGTGAGAATCAAAGGTTGAACTAAAGGATCTAATTAATAAGGTAATTATGGTTGAGCTAATAACCATGTTAGATTTCAGCTGTTTAGAAAGAAGTATCTAGGTTAGAACTCTGCGGAAGTAACAAATTGGTATGCAAGTAATGTTACTTGTCTAGGCACTGAAAAAATTGGTACAGTATCAGTGGTGGCAGCAGATCATGCCATTAGCCAATCTCGCAGCCATTTAAGTTAATATGTCTCTCTCTAATACGGACCAGAGAGATAATATAAATATTTAGTGATGGGAAATTTTCTCATGAACTGGGATAGTTGTTGGTTCAACACCATAATCAAGATTTGTAAAATCAGTGCTAATAATACCATACACAACTTCTTACACATTGCTCCAGAGAGGAACAAAATCACCATGGTGCTGGACATTTTTTTATTTCTTTAATTTTTCGGTGTATGAGGGGGGATGCCGGTTGAGTTTTATTGATATTGAGATACACATAGATGCAAGAACATGAAAAAGAAAAAAGAAATTTAATTCAGCATGTTGATAAAGATTTTAAAGTAATAACTATGGCAGTAAAATACACTAAGAGAGAAGAGATAAAGTATTTCCTCTGCTTTATTTTCATTTTCTTTCCTGTGATCAAGGGCATTTCTCTATATATTTCCCCTCATGATATCTTTTGCATTTATATCTTAGTTTTCCTTTGACCTTCATTTGAACACTGAGTTATAAACAATAACTATTATGTTTGAGCATCAACGTGGTTTCCATAAGGAATTAAAAAGTGAATACTCAATAGCGTAAAATAACCAAATGTTAGGATTGTTGCACAGGCAACCAGAAGGTATAAAGGATACTAAGAGAATTTGCCATGATCAAGCCAACTGACCCAGAAAGCTTTATTAGTAGGACATTCAGAACTACAGAGATCAAAGAGAATACAAGTAGTGAATCATTTGAACGCTTGAGTTGGCTCTCTGTTGCAACTGCATGCATAAAGGCTTCAGATGTTCCTAAAACGAGGAGAAAAACATAAACATTATAAAACAGATGAAGAATTTAATCCACCAGGGTAGCTAGTTATAAACAAAGGAAATATGCAAGTGCATAATGATTGTTGGATGAAAACTTGTGCTAACTTTGCTAATACCTAAGTATGCATTAGGCATTCGACTAAGTCAAATCTATGAGCGGCAACAGTACTAGTGGAACAATTCAACTTGGAATATCAAAATAATACACAACATGGATTATGTTGAATAATGGGTTATCCGCTGTCTATTTAAATAATACCAAAGATCTTTCCTCCACAATCTACAGTTCCCCGACAAAACACAAAGGTTTTGCAATAGCACAATTCCAGTTCAACTTATCAGATGCCTAATGTAGTTTATTCAGTTCCTGCGCTGTAACCCCAAGCCTTTGTTGCCAATACGGAGCCAGTTCAACACTCTCAAAATTGGTATGTTGATTCGCGAGCCTCTCATCACATTGCCGTCAAACCTCAGAATCTGGTAAATGAGTCCCCTCTCAGCAACCAGGAGCATGTTTTTCTGGGCAATGAACAAGGTCTGCTAATTAAACCCATTGGTTCAGCCTCCTAATGTTAAGTTACATGTAAAAAAATTACAATGCGTTCCTTCGATTACTAAGATTCTTAATACTGTAGGTCAATTTGCAAAGTTTAAATGTATCAAATCTCAATTCGATCCATCTAGCTATGTAGTCAAATCTCAAGGTGATCACAAAGTACTGCTACAAGGCTATCTTGGACCAGATGGACTTCACACGTATTCCCACCTGCTGTCAAATAATTTAGTCAAGCATTCAAAGCTTGATTCTGGTTTCTCCAATAATTCTGTGTATTCTACAGCTCTTTTTGCATCATTTGTAACTTCTTTAAATGTCACTAACATTGTAACGACATACTCCTCCACTTTGCTTTCTTTGTGGCATAACAAAATAGACTAGGTGTTAGGGTATATAGAATAAAGGGGAATTAGAGTAGCTATGCGCTGTTAGAGCAATTAGTAAGTTAGTTGGTTAGTTTGTTATGTGGTTGTTCAGCTTGTTAGTAGTGTGCTATTCTGTTGTTATTTCACTTATTGTTAGCAAGTTTTTAAATAGTCCTCAAGGTGTATAGGGGAGATACATCAGAATAGTTGAATTTTATACTTTTCTTCCCCTTGTGTTGTTGAATAAGGAATTCTAGTATTTCTTTTGCAATCTTCATTCTTTTGATTACTCAATACTGTTTTGTTCTGGGAATTATCTCCTAATCAAAAAAGGGATCCTAACACTAGGTCATCCTAGTTCCAACACTCTTCATAATATGCTCAAATTGTACAATGTTCATGTAAAAACTTAAGCGGATATTATGTAGCATACCCCTCCGCTGTTTATTGCTGATATTTTAAAGTGATCTCAGCAACATCAAATTTCATGTTCTAGTGCCTTTGTTGTGCATGCTGATAACTCCAAAATCTATGTTGCTTGTCTCTCCAAAGTTCTGGATTCAGGTGCAACCAATTACCACTTTGGTAACAAATCCTTATTCTCTACCCTTTCTACTTTCGGTTATTTACCAACATTTACCACAGAAAATGGGTCCCAAACACAGTCCAAAGGGAAAGGTACTGTCAATCTTCTTCCCTACCACAGAACAACAAAGATAAAAAATACTCAAAAAGAATGACTTCGGTATTGAGCCACCATCCTTAGCCAAGAATAGTCCAGTGATGGGTTTAACATTTCTCAGGTTTTCAAGCACCTGCATTCCCAATCAAAATCACCTCTCCTCCTAATCTAGAAAAATTACATCCCCTTCCCCTCAGACAAACTATTACTTGTAACGCTTCTTACATGCTCCCCTGTTAGTTATTTCTGTTACGACTTACAGAGGCATTTCCTATACTACAGCCACTCCACACATGCACTTTAACAGTATAAAATTATGTAGGTTTCCAAACATACCCCAGACATGCCAAATTTACCTATCCAGCTTCCTTCATTCTATTGGTAGTTGCTAATAATAGATGGAATATGCTTAAAATTATCGCATTTTGTTGGCTAGTCTTCTATTGTTCCTGAGCAATGAAGAGTCATGACAATATAACTAACATTCAATTTACTACTTTCTATTTCATCTACAAAATAAAGCCCCAAGAACCATTGTGTCCAAAAAAAAAAAGATTATATGTAGAATAAAAACTGAGATGTTATGGTCTTGTATTAACCCATGATTAATGTCCTCAACGAATTAAAAAATGAGCAACCAAAAACAAGGTGAATTACCATTCATAGCCAAAACAATGACATAAAAGCAATAATAGCGGAGGACAGTTGATGCTTCTCCATCACTCCATTTTTTTCCATACAACAATCTAATGAGGGAATAAGAATAACTTGGACCAAATGCCATGAAAACAACACCTGCAAAACAGATAGCTGGATATTATACCACAGAAGGAACAATAGAATATACAATTTAATGCAAAGCATGTGCAAATTTCCTCCTTTGTGGAAAATAAATAAGGCTATATTCACACAACTCTTATTCACAGCAGCACAAGTGGCTAAATTTGTGTATAGGGCTATTTAGGCAGGCCATCTGGCTTGGATAGAGCAACTACAGAGTAATTGTGACTTATGACAAGAAAGACTGTGTTATCATCTTTAATATAAATATGATACCGACTCCTCAAAAAAAGATCATAGACCAGATCTTCAAAAATCAAACTACAAAACAGTCTAACAATTTCATACCAATAATTTTAAGGTCTTAGAAGGCTTATCAATGCCTTAGACAGCATCCTCATTGAGGGGTCATTTAACACTATTGTTATTGTCTCTATTGAAATGTACCAAGCAGACAACATATTCATTGTTTTTTCATAAAAATGTTCTTCCTTGTGACATGTAATACTGGCCCTCAGTAAACGAGGTCAATCTGTTAGAAAAGCTCACTCAGGGTTACATCCATATTTTTCTATCCTATATATTTTCCCTACAAAAAAGTCGTAGTCTCATAAATAGTAAGATTCAAGTTTCTTTTCTTTTTTTCCCACAAAAGACATTAATATGGAAAAAAAATTACATAACTTAAGTTTGCTTACTACAAAAGATAAGAGAATAGTAATATACAGCCAATGAGCCAATATAATATCAGGCAGCATGCTAAATGGTTATACAGTAATTTACATTGACTGGATCTGTTTATGAGACTTTACAATCTTAACAAAACCATGAACTCATACAAACTAAAACACAAGTAACTTTACATCTATTTCAAATAAGGAACACAGTTAAATACTTGGTACTCAACAATAGGAAAACTAATAAATACGTATCCAGCACAAAATATAGAATTAAATGAAAAGACATACCAATCAACAAAACTAACTTGAGGGATTCTGTCAGGCAGCTTCCTAATTTCTTGTGTTTACCCTGGTATTCTCCTGTTAGGCATGCCAAATCATTATTCAGTTTGTGAAATTGAAAACAATCTATAGCCACGGCCAAAACAGTAAGCTTTATGATTAAATATGAAAGAACTGAGCCTTTTAGAGCTAGAACATAAAGTGAACAACAACCACAACAACAGCAACAATAATAACAATAATTGACAGAACTAGTACTCAATTAAACCTAACACATTCCGATGAGTGAGGAAGATAAAAATAAAAACAAGAGATATGTGCACACCAAAAGTTATATGCATTAAGGTTTCTGAAGAAACAGAGAAAAGAAGAAGAGTGTAGTAGAAGTAAATAATAATTGAAAAGAGAGCAATACATTCAGGTTTACAGTTCAACATAAATAAAACAAGAGAGAAATAGAACCTGAAGCAGACCTTGCAAATGTTGTGTATGAACTTTCTTCAAATGGTAAAAAAACAAGTCTCACCACTAAGCTACCTGAAAAGGTGGTATTTTTTTAGAAAGACAGTCATGTTTAGAAAACAAACATGTATCACATTTCTGAGAGAAAAAAAAAAAAGTACTCTTAATGCAGTTAGAAGATTTAGAAACAATAGTTAAGCTTTATAGCACAAATTATCCAAACCATATACTGACCTAATTTATCAACAAGGCCATATACAGCTTGATTATATGGTGTATCAAACCACACGAGCACTATCTTCTCTCCTTCCTGAAGGATCAACTTTCGAAACGATTGAAAGGTGAACAACATACACATCTTCGATAGTTGCTGGTCAAATCCAAAACCTTTTCCCTCTCTGCAAAAATTTGTCAGTTTAAACTGCACGCTGATGATATAAACAAGCAAATATCAAACAAAATGAAGTTCATAAATGTTATCAAGCTTCCACCATTTCCTTGCCAAGCATATATTCAATACATCATAAATAAAAGTATGAGAAAATCATGTGTGTAATCAGAAAGAAATGTACTGACATCATTCTGACATAACACAATAGACTAATACAGGTTAGTGTACTTTTAGGATTGAGCTCAAAAAATGATAATCTGTTGCTATATTGAACTGGAACAGAAGAGATATCCTCTTACAATGGTTATGAAACGAAGGAAATCGGTAATGAAGGGGGAAAATGGAATGGAGTAGAGTAGAGTACTACTCCTTCTGAGATGGATTTAACAGAAAAAGAAAGGGAAACTGAAATCTGCCCGGAGAGAAGCATTGGCTCCTTACTCTCTACACCAAAACCATATCCAATGTCTCAAAAACTGCCCACTGCGGTCACTCATACCCTCTCTAATTCCCCCCTCTCATGATTCACGCAGATTCTCCCCTTCAATCTTTTTCTTCTGCAAGTCCCTTTTCTATTATCACTCTTTTCTTTCCATTCCTACATTTGTCACACGCTTTTCCCCATTTTCATATAGTTGCAAGCAAAACAAGAAAAAAGAGAAGATAATTAGACATGGAATTTCACATGGTTCAACCGACTGCAAACTAAAGGCTTACATCCACACACAAGGAGTAGCCTCTGCCAAATATGATCCCTCAGTAATGACCTAAGAAGACCTAGCCTATCATAGTCCTATAACAAGCTTGTCAGACCACTGCTTGAAAGTTAACTAAAATGTGCTAAAATAATTCCTAAAATACACACCCTTTCCTTGAGCTACCGCTGCCTAGTTCTGAATTTATGAACAGTCTGATTTTTTTAAATTCCCTCCATCTTCTTCTGAATGAGAAAGCTATAGAAGAAACAGACATCAACCATGGTCAGATATTTCTGTGAAAAGAAAAAAAACTGTACCTGAATGGGAAAAGGTAAGAGTATCTAAACTTCCGAAAAAGAAGCAGATAGCCCCAATAACCAAGAAATAAGCAAGCTCCATAAGCAGACTGTGACAACGCAAATATGATTGATTTTTCCTGGAAATTGTCATTCATCTCCAAAATTAGTTTCACTTACATGGAAATTACCATAGTCCACCAAACTCTATTGGAAAGACTATGGATTACAAGTACATAAAAATCCAATGCACTTTGATAAACTAGTTCTTATTAAATGCAGGATAGGGAAATGAAACAAACAAGTATAATTTTATTTAAATGTGTAAGAATTCAATAATCTTTGTGTAAATTCTGTGTAAATAATGAGATCACACACCTTGTGTTTATAGTAGTTTTATAATAAATGCATTGAATGCTTAATGAGTAAGCACTAGCCTAGGAAGATGTATACTCTATGAGTAATAACAATCAGTCTAAGAAGTTATACAATTAAAGGAATGTCTAAAGATTCCTAATTTTAACAAAATGCGACATGTTTTCCAAAAATTGATGAAATAAATTACTTGAAAAAAGCAAGAATTGACAATTCAAGAGTCAAAGGGCTAGAATTCATGGGTTTCAACGACTATGTGATACTAGAAGAACGCTTCTGCAAATTTATCCCTTAGATTAAGTCATTAGAAAATAATTTACTTTTTAATTTTAGTTTTTTTTTTTTTCTATTTGCTACAACTTTCACTTTCTGTAATTGCTCCTGGTCATTGGATTGCATTTCTAATTCATCTGAACACCCTTCAGTTCATCAAGAATTTAACAAAGGAAAGAGTTTAACAATTGAATTATTTTACAGACGTAAAGATTAATATAATACTTGGCTGAATTCTCACTTTTAATAAATTAAAACAAATGTTTGTAAACAAAGAAAAAAAAACAACAGTAATTTGTAACCACGACAGTAGCTGGAAAATTAGAAACTGGTCCAATAATTAACCGGTCATTAGCATTTCACAAGAATAGTAGAAAAATCATTGACTGTCTGGTTAATCATAAGGAAAGAAACGAATATGCTTAGCTCTTACCAGTCCAGTTAGCTTGACAATTAAAAAGTACATTGTCAAGCACCGTGAGAATGTAGCTACTGTCTCAACCATCAACCGTAATTCCAGCAAGACCAAGTTCTGTGAAAGAATATACAAAGGCTCAGCCAACAGCTCCAAAATGCATGCACAACCTGGCATAATAAGTGAACTTTATTGATAAAAGATCTCATTATGTAGCTTGGTAGACTAATAATTTTAACAGGGGTAATATTATAGAAAATACCATTTTTTTACCAAAGAAAATACCATTAATTACCCATTAAGGTAGAAGAAAAGGAAAACGGATGACAATAAGCTTCATTTGATTACCATTGATCAAGACAGCTTGCCCATATGGACTAAAATAACTTATTTGTTGCCACCAAAAGACAAAAAGGCATGCTACAATGGTAACAAGTATTCCAAGCGGGACACTCATCCATGCTACTTTCAATAGCTTCACGACACCTTCTTCCATAGACGTACCATCACTACAATATGAAAAATATATTTTTTAATGGAGCTCAGGCAAGAGCACTGGAAAATTCAATTTTAAAAAATAATGTAAGAAGTTATAAACCTTCAATCCCAATAATCTGATATTTTTGGAATACATAATATTCTAAGCAATCAAAGAATGATAGACATAACCAATGATTGAGGGATTTAATAAACATTTTCACTAGCCCTTTCAATATTGATATAGATATAGATATAAACAACAATTGAGAGACTCGATTCCGATTTCAGTAGCTCTTTCGATCAAATTGAACAATAACAGTTTATATATAGCATCATAATATAATAATAATTACTCACCTATGATGTTATAGTTGTATGCCTAACACTAACTCGTTTTATACTAAAGCAAATGGTAAGTAAGTAGTTCAAAAACATAGATCAGATAAACGTAACAAAGAGAACTAAAAGAGCTAACAAACCCCTCGGTTCTGTTCGGTTTGGTTCAGTTTTCTCCCTGAACCAAACCATGAACACCCCTAAAACTAACTCTAACAAAGTTAGCTATTCTGTAGAAGCGTGCAAGCTGAATGCGGGCTCAAAAGAAACTAATGCCCAATACAATAGGGTAAACTATATCTGCATATAATATAGAATGCCTATGTCCTAATGAACAATGAGAGCACACTAATATTTATATTCCTAATAGTCAAACTAATTTGACAAAACAGTGTTGAACATAATTTCCTAAACAGGAAGTTATTCACATGCAATAGAATTAGCAAATTATAAAGGATCACCTTTTCATATCCATCCGCATGCATGCTCGGCGGAAACCCTCCCGGCTAAGAAATAAAACACATGTGACAAACAGATGAAACTGCACTGCATACATCTGCATCAAAAAAAGGTAACATCATGGTAAATCATTTTTTTATCGAACTTTATCAAATAATTTTACAATGCAACTCAAAATGACAACAAAGCACATACACATAAAAAATGAGCTCATTTTAAGGGATCCGGCTCATCCAAAATGAGAAACTCACTTTAGACGGTATAGTGAACAAAATTCCATTTTAAGGTTTATCACCTCATTTTAGGTGATAACAGAAATCAAAACTGGAAAGGAAAAACAATTTACCGCATAGTCCTCTTCTGTGAGATGCCTTACGATCCATGTATTGAAAATAAATGGAATTCCTCTTGACAAGAATTGAGTAGCTGGACTCATGTTATACCAAAAAAAAAATCAAAATCAGCCTACTAACATAAAGCTTTACTATGTAAAACATGCAAGCGAGTGCACACACCCATTCAAGAGAAAGGGAACATGCATTGTCAGTATAAACTAGTTTTACACTGACGTCCAACAAGAATTCGGTATTTTACATTGGTTTTTAAAATACAGTTACAAAGTAGGCTTACGTGGCAATATAATGAGCTCTCATTGGATAGTCATTGTAAAACTAATACATGCATCCCCGATTAACTCATTATTCAGTACACTAAAGCATTTAAAAAATATAAATAAGGAGAAAAGAGGATATGCAGTGTCAGTGTAAACTAGTTTTACACTGACAACCAATAAGAATGAAGCATTTCTTAGTCATATTTAAAAAGTAGCTATAAAATAAGCATATGTGGTAATATGATGGTTTCTTATCGGACTTTACACTGTCAGTGCGTATCCATTAAACTCGTGAATACATTTCAAGATTTAATATATGTTTACGCTGACAGTGTAAATATTTTGTACATTTTCAATCAATGATGACGGTGAGTGAAATCATTAAAAACAGGTTTTAAAATGGTTTATTTGATTCAACAAATTAAAGTATAGATTAGAAGCACAGAATGAGTGTAATGTAAAGAAGGTGAAAATGAAAGAAGGAAAGGTACCTAAAAGGTATTTGAAGGTGCGAGACAAATTGGTGGGATCTTTCGACATAATCGAAGAAATTGGAAACTGCATAAAATGTTAGGTTGTTGAATGAAAGACATTGAATTGAATTGAATAATTCATTGTAAAGGAATCAAATACCTTATTATTAGATTAGATTATACAGTAGAAGCGATTCCTGAAATTGAGAACCAAAATCAGTTTTCCAGCAATTGAATTTCAGTTACTGATTTTGCATTTGTAGCTGAATGCAACAATGATATCTCTCGATTCTGAGTTCTTGAACCAGTGAGTGTTGAATTGAAGAGAAATAATTGGTGTGCGACGCCGGACGCCGTAAATCGCATTCCGACGACCGTTTCGTTTGGGAGCTTCGTTTTAAGATTTAGTGTTAAATATGTTTGTAGTCCATGTAAAATTAGGACCTTTTAAGCATATATTTGCATTTATACTTATACTCTTGAGTTGTTCAACAATTTTTTACGAGACGTGTTAAGAACATTATTAAAAGTTCCTCCGTAAAAATTTATCGCAAAAATTTGATTTCTACGTCCATATATTTGTTACTTTTATCTTGAACTTTTGTCGTTTTAAAAAAATCATATTTAATTTATTTCATGTTAAATTAATTAGTAGTTTTTTTTTGAGAGGAAATTAATTAGAAGTTGTAAGTCACTACTTTTTTCTAATGCTAGCTAATAGAGTAGTTCCTAATCTTGGTAGAGCATTTGTATTAAAGCTATTACATCGAACTAGCGAAAAGACGGGTACTCACGTGCCCGTCTTTCCGCTCTTTTTATTACTCTAACGTTTGAAAATTATGAACGGTGATTTTTTATGAAATTTTGATTAAAACTAAAAATATAAATGTTTGTTGCTTTTAAGTTATAACAAACCAAATTAACCATGATTATCTATTTCAATGACACCAACAATATAACAAAAAAATATAGTCTAAATTCTTTTTTTTAATGACACCAACAACAATCTTTATTATAGAAAAAAAAAATTTAATGGTATAATTGGGATAATGAAAAAGTAAGTATAAATATACTCATCTAGTTTGTTATACTTTTTAAATGATAAAAGGAAAAAAAATCTGATATATATATTCATATCTTGTTTGTTACATTTTTTTAATATTTAAATTTATTCTTATCTATTTGTTACATGTGTTATTTGTATTGAAAATTGAGGGCACTTTTAGAAAGAGAAAAAGTCTGCTCAAAAGAGCTGAAATGGGTTATTTTCTTTATATATAGTATAGATGAAATGATATGAGTTTCCTTGCCTAAAAATGCATGTAAATGTCTACGGGTCAAACTCTAGTTAGTGTTAAAATACCTGATTTGAGTTATATAATTCGAACAAGTTTTGCAGCATTCCAGGTTATATAATCTGAATTTTGTTAAAACCCAAAAAAAGTATTATAATTGATACAAAGATATTTTATGTACCATCCCATGAAAATGCACATCAATTTTGGGGATGGTATTAATTGTCAGTAATGATCATGGTATCACATCCCCCTCCCAAATAAAAAAAATAACAAAGAAAAGTGTAGAGGGGGTTTACACTTAAAATAAAGAATAATGCAAAGTTATTTATAGCCAAAAAAATTCATCCTATAATGTAACTAGAATCAAAAGAAACATTTAAAACGACTCAACCAACAAAAAATGCATTAAACACATAATAAATCGCCCAAACGTTGCTTGTAACGCCACTATCCATATTCTAGATGGCTACAAATTATATAATCCGAACATTTTCCCAGATTGGTCTAGCTTATATGATCTGAAATCTTCATAAATTGTGTTATAACTTGATCTTTGGATGGTTTTGCAGGTTTCCGATTATATAATCTGAATTGTGTCCAGAACACATCAAATTGAAAAAAAAACTACCATTAGATTAAGTTCTACAACGAAAACAACATACATTAAACATAAAAAGTCAACAACACAATTTCAACAACATAATTCAAATTATAAACTTTTTAAACACAATTCGGATTCTAAAATTCAAAACACACGAAAGAAGCTTCAGATTATAAAATCTGAACGGATGGTAAAATAATCAACTCGAATGACGCATGAGAAGCTGACAGAGTGAAAAAAGAAATTCTCTACTCATAAATACTCTCACCATTTGCTTCTACATATAGACCTCATAAACTTCTTACCTATTGGCATTTGGCACCATTGATTGTGTTACATACACCTCTTACTCTTAGTTTACCCACCCCTATCCATATTTATGCCGTGCTAATTTTGTCCAAGCCTTTAAAATGCATTTCAAGTCGAGTCCTCGTGACTCATGCGTTCAAATTTCTTACTTTAGATACTACTCCGTCCCAAAATATAAGTAAAAACGAGTCAACATAAGTTGATGTATTTGGTACAAATTTTGAATCAAATACATTAACTTTTGTTGACCAATTTTTTCTTATATTTTGGGATGGAGGGAGTACAACACTAGCTATACCGGCATGCAGTGTGCAAAATTTTGAAGTTTAATTTCATTGGAATTTAAAATAAAAAAATTAATTGCATATAATAATTGTGATTCATGGGGGGCTATTGTATTTATTAATTGTAAATTTTTAACGTGCTACCTTTTTGTCATCACATGCCATGAGACATGTCGAAAGAGAGGGTCATATATAATCACGATATATTGATTCAATTTCTGAAGCAAAATCAACCTGCTTTCTGTGTTGATTGGTTAAATTTGTCTCCAAAAATCATTTTCTATTTTATTTTTTGTAATAGAACAAACTATACATTAATTTGTACAAAGTCTTACATTTTGAATAACTTACCTAATTACTACTCTCTCCGTCCCAAAATATAAGCAAAAATTGGTCAACAAAAGTTAATGTATTTGATTCAAAATTTGTACAAATACATCAACTTATGTTGACTCATTTTTGCTTATATTTTGGGACGGAATAGTACTTATTATCATCAAATATTAATTACACACGCTTAAAAGGAGCGTAAAAGGAACAGGTATATGTTTTTTTTTACAGATTAATAACCAAAAAAAAATGATTACATATTTAATCTATGAAGAATGTAAATTAGATACAAATTTGTTCACAATTATTGAAACAAATTAGTCTTTGAAATGGACTAAAAATTATCTTAAATAACTAATTTGACGAACAATGAATAAAAATGGTTTCTTGACTCCGGTGAAAGAGTTAATGAATTGAGTGATAAAGAGGTTAAAGATTTGATCCTTGCTCTCAGTAAAAACTAATACTAACATTTATCGACACATATTAGACATTCTAATTTTTAAAGAACTAAATAGTTGATTTAGATTTAAAAAAATTATTAAATCGATATTTTCTGTTATCAAGAATTGAAGATATTAGAGACTAATTTTGTATTTACTCAAATAAATACAACATTATTGTAAAATAAGGTTAAATTTTGACAAATACATTGAAAGAATGTGTGTGAAGGGTAATAAGGGAGTGTAACCAAAAAAAGAAGGGTTATAAGGGAGACAAAATCTGTCCCAAAGTCTTATCATTAAATTCTAGGCTTATTTGGTCTATTGATCCCTTAATTAATTTTCAGTTTTCATTCTGGTTCCACAACTAATAAAACCCACATTTTGGTCCCCTCAAGTTAATCTCCGTTAGTCAAATAAATAGTACTGACTGTTAATTTTAACCCCAAATGTCTATGGTGGACCAACCTTAAGAGTGGTCCACCATAGATCCTATTAATTTTTTTAATTAAATCGTTTGATTTTTTTATTAAAAGAAGACCGTTAGATCATGCATGTGTACTGTATTTTACGGTGAAC
Source organism: Medicago ruthenica (assembly GCA_018208015.1). Taxonomy (NCBI): domain Eukaryota; kingdom Viridiplantae; phylum Streptophyta; class Magnoliopsida; order Fabales; family Fabaceae; genus Medicago; species Medicago ruthenica. The sequence goes on along the minus strand of CM031374.1, from coordinate 19,688,849 downwards.
CAACAACAACTAACTTTATATCTCATTCTTCACCTTCTTCCATCCTCTTATTGATCACCTTCATCAAGCTTCATATTCCAGAAAACACAACTACACATAAACCCAAAATATAAAATCATTATTTCCACAACAAGGGGTGAGAACAACCCCTACTTCATAGTTTGATTTTCATTTTTTGATAGAAAACAAAAAAAAAAAGCGAAGAGAAAGGAAAAGGCATATCCAGAATCAATCGAACATTTGAACACGATGAACATGAACATGACTAGCAACCCAATCGTTTACTTGCCTAATTGATCAAATCAGTGGTTTATAGCATCAAGCATTCCCCAATCCTGATTTTCACTGTTTCAATTTTCTTCATTTAATCAATTTTGTTGTTTTGTTTTGTAGATGTCAGTGGATATGTTGATTATCGCGGTTCTTTTCCATATCTCGGTGCTACGGATATGAGATTTGTGTTGAATCATATCAGAGCAATTAACATGAAATTGGTTGAATAATCAAGTTGGAAAATTGCAGTCGAAGCCGAAGCACGAGCCATGTGGAAAACGATTGGGTTGGCTAAGGATTGTTGCTTGAAGAAGGTTATATTTGAATCTGATTGTGATAATTTGATAAATGAAATCAATGGTAACCCTAATTTCAGAACCATTTGGGGGAGATAGATTGAGATCTAAGAGAGATAAAGAGAAAGACTTTACTGGGTTTTCTTTATGAAGGTTGATAGAGGTAATGTTGAAGGTGATGAATGAGGGAAAGGAAGAAGATAAAGAAGGAGATATAAAGTTAGTTGTTGTTGGTTCACCGTAAGATACAGTAGACATGCATGATCTAACGGTCATCTTTTAATAAAAAAGCGATCAAACAGTTTAAATTTAAAAAAAAAAATTAATAGATCTATGGTGGACCACTCTTAAGGTTGGTCCACCATAGACATTTGAGTTAAAATTAACGGTCAGTGATTTATTTGACTAACGGAGATTAACTTGAGGGACCAAAACATGAGTTTTATTAGTTGTGGAACCAAAATGAAAACTGGAAATGAATTAAGACCCGGATTCCTAGGGTGAACACATTTTAATTTTAATTAAAAATTAATCCCTCCGTCCCTTTTTATAGGAGTAGTTTACAAAAATCTCGTGTATTAAGAAAAGTTGTTGAAGTAATAAAGTTGTCTAAAATGTGTATGACTATTACTAAATTACCCTTAATTAAATATATATTTAATGTTAACTTTTCATATACCAAGACCAATTGATAGTATTAATAAGGGGTATATTTGGAAGAAAAAAAGTAATCAATGCATTTAGAAATTTGTATATAATCTTATATTTAGGGACAAAACTTTTTGTAAACTACTCATATAAATAGGGACTGATGGAGTATTGTAAAAGCTGTATATTCGTTGAAAAAAATTATAAACGAAATTCACACATAATTACGTCTGCTATGAGAACTTTTTGCACAACTTATTTAAAAATGATAACTATAACTTGTTTATATTCCAAACTTGTTTATATTTCATATATTTTGTTCATATGTGATTAAGTGCCACTAAATACTTCACAACTGAGGCATATAATATGTTGTAGAAATTGTCATATATGATTCAAAATTACCATTATGCAACTGTATAGTTGGGTACTATATATCCTTTTAAAAAAAATGTTGGGTACTATATATTAGAAAATATCTAGACAATAAACCACATGCAGACCCATCAAACTACAACGTTATAAAACTCATGACACTAATATTGACAAAACAAGTTTCAAAAACTCAATATCATTTTTATTTTTCAAAGTGTGTTCGAAGCTCATATGTTGAACTCCACAAGGCAATGATGTTTTCACCGGTGAGTAAAATATTAAAAAACAATGGAGAAAATAAAAAGAAAGCAGTTGATTGTTACGGTTTTAATTAGTTTAAGATATTCTTTCAAAAAATTAGTTTAAAATATGTTACGATTTTCACCTTAATCCTTTTGGTACACATAGTTGTGCATTGACTCTTACGAATTAACATTAAAATAAAGAACCTTTTTGTTAGCATATAACTTAAACCCAATAAACTATGTTTCTGTAATATCCCGCTTAAACGTGATTTTTATCAGTATCACAGGAATTAAACGAACACAATGGCATTATGGTAATTATAGAAGGGAAGGATTTAAATATGGGAAGTATGAGATTTTTCTCATTTTGTCCTAATCCTTTCTCTCTCTAAATCTGATTTCTTCCCTCCCTCTCTCTAGAAATCGCCCCTCACCTTCAACAACCCTTAATCCATCAAACTTCAACCTAAAATCTTGGACTTCAAGCAAGCATGGTTTTGGGAAAAGTTGGAACAAGAGCAAGGTTAAAGAAAAACAAGAAAAGAGCAAGAGATGAGTTAGGGTTTCGATGTAAAGCTTGGTAAAGATCAGAAGCAAGTTTGAGGTGAGCTCCTAGGGGTTTTAGAACCCACCTTGTGAGTATTTGTTGAGTTTTGTTCATTTTGATCATAGTTGGTAATTGTTACCCTAATTCCTATTGCTTGCAAATTCCTTGTTCATACTTGTTTTAATCAATCATTTTATAGTTGTAAATCATTCCTTATGATGTTATAGTGCTTGGGTATGCCTTATTATGTCAAAAATGGTGGAAAAATCACGTTTTGAACCATTTCTGCGCTGACAAAATCGCCTGGCGAACTCGGGGCGATCGTGCAGTTACTGTTTGACAATTCTTCACTGCCTACCTTCGCCCAGCGAGGTGGATTTCGCCCAGCGAAATTGGGCAGCAATTTTATGACTTTTCTGCTTCGTTCTGTGACCTGTGCACGTGTCAGGCGAGGCTTTTGGTAACCATTTTCAAAGAAAACCTTATTTTATAAGAAAAACACCATTGTGGGCATATCCGAGGGCATATAACGTATACGGAATAAAATGAACACGGGATTAGCAACGCATGATGAGTATAAGGGTTAATTGAATAGATAATCCTAAGATGGCATATGATAACGATATGTCGGATCCTTTGATAGGAAGACGGGAATTATAGTATGAGTGTAAGGATTAATGGATAGATCCCTTGCACGTGAGTTAATAACTCTTAAGGAAAAACATACGACCCTGATAAGTCAGGAACCTATACTAGGTGAATAAAGTTATAGATGTATTCGGATTAGAATACAAGAGTTATAGGGATGTTTCTACAATCATAGTCACAGATAAGGTTTATAGTGTTGGTTCTCCAACGAATATAGGTGGCTTATGAAAACGATAAGCCAAGAATCATAGGTTATAGATTATAGTTACAGGAATGTTATATGTTCATAGTAACAGATTATACGTTCATACGTTAAAGTTAAAGAAATTAAAGAATTAAAGATCAAAGTTATTGGCGTGCTTGCACGTTTCACAGTCATAGGCATGTTCAGCAGACTCCGGGATACGCCGGATGGGATTTCTCCGAGAGGGTTATCCACATGCAATTTCATAGGGAGTCCGGTGATAGCCTGATATGATAGGAGTTTCACCGGTTCATAGGGAGACGTATCTCGGGGTTGCTCCACCCGGGGTGCCCTCCGTAAAATGAACTCAGATAATTGTTTGTTCAACGCTAACAGCTAACATAAAACTGCTATCGAACTGCTTATATGTTTTATGTTTCATAGTTATAGTAAAAGTCACAGTTACAGTTATAGTCACAGGAAACTCATAGTTATAGTTATAGACAGTTATCAGAAAGTGGTCCTAGGTTCTCCCCTCGATCACTAAGTTAAAGTTATAGACAGATTACAGTTATGATTATAGACAGCTACAGCAAAGGTTATAGGCAGTTTGAGTTATAGTTACAGTTATAGAAAGTTCACAGTTAAAGATAGATTATAGTTAAAGTCATAGGCAGGTTAAAGACTTGGCGATTCTAGAATTTCCCTAAATTGCCAAGGTAGGCATGGCGACCCTAGGTTCCCTGTGGTTGCCAAACAGTAGGTTGGGTAGAGCTCACTGAGACATTATGTCTCATCCCATTCCTTCTGGTGCAGGGTTACAGGCATGTCAGAGGTTCGTGTTGAAGTTTTGCACAGAGATGCTGGATGGAGTGCGTTTGCTCGTTGTGTACCAGTCAGAAGCTCAATGGATTTATGTAAAAGTATTGTAGCGGATTTTGGATTATTGTACAAACGAGTAAACATGTATTTATTCTGTTGTGATGTAATATTATTATTGAAATTTTTAAATGTATCCAGTATCAGTTTAACGCACATGCTAATATACTAGTTAATGTTAGTATGGGTGTTACAATTGGTATCAGAGCAGGTCGATTCAGACCGTGCCATGGGTCGTTTAAGATTCAATAAAAGTAGTGGAATCATTGGGTTCCAGATGTTGTTCTAAAGGTCATGTCTAGTTGAGCCTGATCAACTCAGTCTAGTATATGACCGTTAGGACAAATATCCGAGAGCTGAATGTGACCAAGGAGGTATGAAGTGTTCAAAGGGTGAAGGTTAAGACGTCAGATTCTAAGACGAATTTGCAAAGTGCTTAAGGTCGAAGGATGGTTCTCTAACAGTGAAGTAATTGAGCCAGTTAATGGCAAAGTTTCAGGATTTTAAAAGGTATTAAAGAGTAAGGTCAAGTACCTTAACTAGTTGGACGCATCCTTGAGCGATGCCTTCTCTGAGGAGATGTGAAGAGTAAAGAATTATAGTGTACTCTGAAGAATGATTTGGAAAGTTAAAGTTAAGGGTTGATTAGAGTTTTAATTCCGGCTGCAGATGCAATAGATTGTGTTACCAAACCCAACGATTTGGAATAAGGAATGGACAGTTAATTTTTGAAAACTCTGGGCTTCCAGTGAGGATATAGTGTGTAAGGTGGAAGGACTTGCACCCTTAAAACGGATGAGATTTTAATATCCGACAGTTAAGAGACTCATTTATGGATTAAGCGAAATATCGGACAGATGAACCAGATTACCTTCCTTTCTGTGGGTCGTCAAGATGCTTGGTATGAAGAAACGCAAGCTTAGCAACAAGTAAAGGAAACCCCGTTCAGGGTATGAAGTAAAGGTTGAATTTTATGTTGTCGGATTACAGCAGACCGCTTTCGAGGATTAAACAGGAATTAGCTAAGAACTATTTTGAGGCTCTGGCAACAGGAAGAACGTCACTTATATATAAGTTACAGTTAAAGTATGGTTGAAGTTAAGGAGTTCTATATTCTCTTTCGATGGGCTCCTTGCATACGTATTCGGGTAAGCCGACAAAGATCACACTATGTGGGTATGTGATAAGATGGTAGAAAATACATACCTTGGATTGTTCGAAACCGTGAAGAGGGCGACGGTCGAGAAGACGTTGGACTAATGTTCAGATAAGAAGATTAGAATGGAATTGTGGATACAGTAATAAGTTATAGGAAGGATCCAATGGAAAATGTTAAGTATTGAAGCTTACAGATTTATTAATCGGGTACTTGAAGAGGTGTAGCATGTGTTTGAATTTACAGGAGAGCCGGTAAAAGTTGGGTTTATCCAGACGGATTATTTCCGGAGTGACCAAGAGTCATGTTAGAGTTATGTGGACCTAAGTGTCTTGGAAAAAGGTCGTGGATGTGAAATCCCTATGGATAATTATAGGATGAGACTCGATTCATTAATCGACTAGGTATATGAAAGATGAGAAGTTCCAGAAGTCATAGAATGTTTCTAGAAGTTACCACAAGTAAATAATGTATGAACTTAGGTTGTTTTAACAGGAGCATTGTTGGGCTCGTATTTATTGTTAAAGACTGTTTACAGGTTTCGGCGTGTTCCGTGAAAGTAAGAATTTCGTTTATGTTCGAAAGGAAAAGCAAAGGCAAGCGTCGAGCAATCAGTAAGTTTAACAGGTGGTTTAAACCATAAGAGAAATTATAATGTAAGACGGTTACGTATGGTAACTACAAAGTTTTAAAGTCAAAGGATTGGCCAAGGGGATTTTATATGGTAATAGGGGTGTATTACTTCTATCTCAAGGTAAATTGTTAAAATCAGAGTTGCGCAGTGGAGGAGTAATCCAATTATGAGTTAATAGACAAATCAAAGTTGAAGTTTAGAGAAAGGATGTTTGTGAAGTCCTTGTCAGAGGAACTACAGGAAAGGTATTCAGAGATTAAATCCCAAGTTACAGAATATGTATAAGCAGTGATGACTTGAACTTATCACCAGTTCTAACAGGGAATTTTAATAGATAGGTCGAGGAATGATTCGGATCTCGAAACTCATGAGATAAGAGAATTGAAGTGGTTTGAGAGATTAAAGGATGTGTTTATAGCACGCGAAGGAGGCCACATTTCATACGGTGATCTAGCTGTTTAGCTCGGTAACTTAAAGTTAACTTGAATAGTAAGTTTAATCAAAGAGGAATTATACTGTGGCATGCAGTTGTTCCGCATTGTATCCACGTTATGCTAGCATGTCGCATGTAACAGGCATGTTACAGGTTATGATTAGTATTATGTATACTGATCAGGCAGAGTTTATGCTACTTAGATAGTAGTGTAACATATTTTATAGTCGTGTGACATGTATCGGTAACCGTGGTACGCAGTCGGTAATGTTTTAACAGGAAAGTCTTAAACAGAACAGGTTTGTTATTATTGAACAATTTCGGTAGAGGAGTTCAGAAATTCTTGAACTTAAAGTTAACAGTTAAAGGAAGGAAATGTCTTACACCGATCAGAAGATAACTCATAGTTTATAGTAAAAGGCTACGTGAATTCAAGTTATGTATTAAAGGATTAAGAGTTTTAAAGTGCTATTTTGAATAGCGATCATAATAGAGTTTTCTTTTGGAAAACAGAGTGACCTTGGTTGACGTGGCATTGTCTCAAGTGTATGTTGTTTAAGTATGATGTCCCGTTAGTTGGACAATGATGATGCGGCGTACTGTGTACCCGATAGGAGTGTACACGTACTTGATCATGTATAGAAGCTTTGTGTTATGGACTATATTATATGATGATAAGTGAGACGGCTTATGCCACACATCACTTATACTGGATTTTTATAAGTTTGAAAGTATTGGTAAAGAAGAAGGTTCCTAAGATCTTTGGTTACATGTTATTGTTGATTAATTAAATCGGAGCGCGAGTGGCTCATAAGATTTCTCGAGCCTTAGGGATACCCGCAGTGGGAATGTGAGCAATGCTTATGGTTGTGATGATAGTTACATCAGGATGTCAGAAAGAAAGGAACTTGTACCGTGAGTTCAGCCACCACCTTGTATTTGAATCGTGGAGGTAGTTGCAAAGGACTTTATTTCCGTTTGAGAATACTCAATATCAGATGCTTTTCAGAGCAAGACTAAATCTATATAAAGAATGGTATGATTGTAACAGTAAAAGGTCGTCTTCGAGGCGAAAGTTAAAGACAAGAGTCCTTTGAAACTGAAAGTAATGTAATAGATTCCTCGGAAAGTAGGAATAATTGAGGAAAATCGGATCGACCTGACGTCTTCCGGTTAAGATTGAACGGTCAGTAGAAGAAGAATGGATAAAATTCAGTGAAGGAAATCCAAGACTTGATAATTTTAAATTGAATTTGCAAGAAATATGTCGAACAGAGATCATAGTTAGATAAAATGAAAATGTTGGTTCAGGTAACCATACGTCCTAATAGGTAATAGTTATATATTATACGTCAGACCTTTCGGTTGGAAAGAGATTGTCACATGTTTTGATTTACAGGAATGGGAATCATGGCTAAAGATCAAGTTTAACCAGTATAGTTTAATCTGGATGCATGATTAATCTACATGTCAGGCCCTGGAGTTGCCACGAAGTTCCAACGAGCTTAAAGGATTGGAAAGTTTCATAGTAGAGAAAGAGGTTGGAAGGATTTATCTTTTCAGGATCTCATAAGGATTATCTAAATTTCGAGGACGAAATTTCTTTTAAGGGGGGTAGAGTGTAATATCCCGCTTAAACGTGATTTTTATCAGTATCACAGGAATTAAACGAACACAATGGCATTATGGTAATTATAGAAGGGAAGGATTTAAATATGGGAAGTATGAGATTTTTCTCATTTTGTCCTAATCCTTTCTCTCTCTAAATCTGATTTCTTCCCTCCCTCTCTCTAGAAATCGCCCCTCACCTTCAACAACCCTTAATCCATCAAACTTCAACCTAAAATCTTGGACTTCAAGCAAGCATGGTTTTGGGAAAAGTTGGAACAAGAGCAAGGTTAAAGAAAAACAAGAAAAGAGCAAGAGATGAGTTAGGGTTTCGATGTAAAGCTTGGTAAAGATCAGAAGCAAGTTTGAGGTGAGCTCCTAGGGGTTTTAGAACCCACCTTGTGAGTATTTGTTGAGTTTTGTTCATTTTGATCATAGTTGGTAATTGTTACCCTAATTCCTATTGCTTGCAAATTCCTTGTTCATACTTGTTTTAATCAATCAATTTATAGTTGTAAATCATTCCTTATGATGTTATAGTGCTTGGGTATGCCTTATTATGTCAAAAATGGTGGAAAAATCACGTTTTGAACCATTTCTGTGCTGACAAAATCGCCTGGCGAACTCGGGGCGATCGTGCAGTTACTGTTTGACAATTCTTCACTGCCTACCTTCGCCCAGCGAAGTGGATTTCGCCCAGCGAAATTGGGCAGCAATTTTATGACTTTTCTGCTTCGTTCTGTGACCTGTGCACGTGTCAGGCGAGGCTTTTGGTAACCATTTTCAAAGAAAACCTTATTTTATAAGAAAAACACCATTGTGGGCATATCCGAGGGCATATAACGTATACGGAATAAAATGAACACGGGATTAGCAACGCATGATGAGTATAAGGGTTAATTGAATAGATAATCCTAAGATGGCATATGATAACGATATGTCGGATCCTTTGATAGGAAGACGGGAATTATAGTATGAGTGTAAGGATTAATGGATAGATCCCTTGCACGTGAGTTAATAACTCTTAAGGAAAAACATACGACCCTGATAAGTCAGGAACCTATACTAGGTGAATAAAGTTATAGATGTATTCGGATTAGAATACAAGAGTTATAGGGATGTTTCTACAATCATAGTCACAGATAAGGTTTATAGTGTTGGTTCTCCAACGAATATAGGTGGCTTATGAAAACGATAAGCCAAGAATCATAGGTTATAGATTATAGTTACAGGAATGTTATATGTTCATAGTAACAGATTATACGTTCATACGTTAAAGTTAAAGAAATTAAAGAATTAAAGATCAAAGTTATTGGCGTGCTTGCACGTTTCACAGTCATAGGCATGTTCAGCAGACTCCGGGATACGCCGGATGGGATTTCTCCGAGAGGGTTATCCACATGCAATTTCATAGGGAGTCCGGTGATAGCCTGATATGATAGGAGTTTCACCGGTTCATAGGGAGACGTATCTCGGGGTTGCTCCACCCGGGGTGCCCTCCGTAAAATGAACTCAGATAATTGTTTGTTCAACGCTAACAGCTAACATAAAACTGCTATCGAACTGCTTATATGTTTTATGTTTCATAGTTATAGTAAAAGTCACAGTTACAGTTATAGTCACAGGAAACTCATAGTTATAGTTATAGACAGTTATCAGAAAGTGGTCCTAGGTTCTCCCCTCGATCACTAAGTTAAAGTTATAGACAGATTACAGTTATGATTATAGACAGCTACAGCAAAGGTTATAGGCAGTTTGAGTTATAGTTACAGTTATAGAAAGTTCACAGTTAAAGATAGATTATAGTTAAAGTCATAGGCAGGTTAAAGACTTGGCGATTCTAGAATTTCCCTAAATTGCCAAGGTAGGCATGGCGACCCTAGGTTCCCTGTGGTTGCCAAACAGTAGGTTGGGTAGAGCTCACTGAGACATTATGTCTCATCCCATTCCTTCTGGTGCAGGGTTACAGGCATGTCAGAGGTTCGTGTTGAAGTTTTGCACAGAGATGCTGGATGGAGTGCGTTTGCTCGTTGTGTACCAGTCAGAAGCTCAATGGATTTATGTAAAAGTATTGTAGCGGATTTTGGATTATTGTACAAACGAGTAAACATGTATTTATTCTGTTGTGATGTAATATTATTATTGAAATTTTTAAATGTATCCAGTATCAGTTTAACGCACATGCTAATATACTAGTTAATGTTAGTATGGGTGTTACAGTTTCAATATTCTTTCAAAAAAAAAAACTATGTTTCAATATTAAAATATGAGATAACTTTAATTAAAATAGTTTTCTCAAATCACAAATATAATCACTTTTGGTAGAAATTTACCTCCAACTTAAAGTAGCATTATTTAAGGGGGCGATCTATTTTCGTTGCTTTAACTAGCATGAATTTCACTTGGCATTCAATTCTTGTATTACATTTGATCTCATTATACTACTTACTCAGATTGTATTACATTTGATCTCATTATTTTCAGCCTTTCCTTGCCAAAACATCCTCATTTAGATATTTGGATTTTTCTTGGGCCTCATGATGCGATTCATTATTTTGTTTTTCAAATATGATAACCATAATTTGTCTTTGTAGCTTTAAAGATCTTATCAAACTGAACCATATCAATTCAGAAACAAAAACTTCTATTGTTCTGCAATATGGATTCTTGCATATGATCAACAAGTTATTTATCAATGCACGTTAAATAGAGTCATTTTGTTTTTACCGGTCCACATTAACTATAATAATTAAAGAGAGAACAATAAAGTAACCAAACTTAAATTAGCTGCAAGTAAATTAAAATCAAATTGCATAATAGCACAACATTCTGAGTTGTTATGTGTTCCAGAGGTTAAAGTCCAAAGTCATAAACTTAGCCTCTCGCAAGGAATTTAGAAGAGCATTTGTGCTTTGAGACTAGCTTAAAAAGGCATAAAGTACCTTTGAATTTAAACCCAGCCTTAGGACCATATTGCTCTAGAATATTATGCTATATACACTTTGAAGAATATTTCAGTTTCTCTACACCTTAATAATTCATCTGTTTATGCTATATTCTTAACAAACAAAACATACAAGCCCTCAACATGTGTCAAAACCCACCAGCCAGCTGGGAATTGGTGAAACATCTTACAATCCAAACAATGATTCACTGAGTTCATGTTTATCATTTCCCTTTATGCATCCCAAATTATATATTTAACCTAACATAGGGTCAAGCTGAGCCAACTACTCAAATCAACAAACATAGAATAGAAGCCTAAATCTCAAACATTGATTAAGACAGAACAAAGAAAAAATTCGAAAAAATTAATAATAATTACTCTTTTCACTTCTCAAATTGCTCCCAGCCGGAGTTAAGTGTCGTTGGACACTTTTTAGAGCGGTTCAATCACTTTTTAAATATGTTTAACCGATCTTAATAGCGTCCAACGACACTTAACTGCCGCTCGAAAGCCGATTGAAAGTTAATTGTCATTGGGCCAATGACAGTTGGAAAAAAGAACAATTTGAGAAGTGAGAAGAGTAATTTAAAAAAAAAATCATTTGGTCAAGGAAAGCGTGTTTTATATTCTCCATTTTTATTGGTCCCTCTTCCTAAACACCAACACCACACCACAAATGAATACATTATACAACACCACAAAGAAATGTAATTAACAAAAAGCAAACATCTTAACTGTAAAAACAATCCTATGAAGGAATGCTTATATTAATTTGATGATTTGAAAAAGATAACTAAAATGACAGTGGCCAAGGCCATGCTTAACACCCCCACTTGAACTCCCCAACAAATCAACTACCCGTATCACAGGTATGAACACAATAGCCATGACTCTGTCCATTCAACCATTCATCAGCATAAACATCCTCAGTGTAAAATCTATAAACCCCAAACTTATGTCTCAACCCATCTCTATACTAAACCTTGTGCCCTTAGACCAAGTCTCAACACGAAACCCATCATACATACCATCAATCGAATCCCATTCATATATCTCCCACTATAAGCCTAATTGTTGAAAATTCGTTTATTTAGGATCACAAGTGGCGGAGCCACTCAAGCTTGAGGGGATGCACCTGAACCCCCTGGCTTTCTAAAGTTACACGTGTATATATATATATATATATATATATATATATATTGTGTGTGTGTGATCTTTTTACACTATGAACCTCCTGACATTTTGACTTTGCACCTCCTCCTTTTACTGCTTGCTTCTTTCAGTCTTTGGAGATTAACCAGTAGCTCTCAAATCAAGTTTCCATATAATGATTATTGTACCTTTTGACTTTTCTTCGTTCGCTTTTTGCAAGCATAGTATAATAGTTCAATTCAATTTTACGTTTTAGTTTTATATTGATTTTTATCTTTTACTTTTTATATATAGTTTTGTTTCCAAAAGGCAAATCTAAGGGTTGAACCCTTATTATGGGTTTAAATTAAATAGGCCTAGCCATTATCCTAATCTGCAAATACTGAAATGTAATCGCATAACTAAAACATAAAGCATATAATAATTCTTAATTGTTTACTATAACTAATCAAAATGGATAATCATAAGAATATATATGTTTAATATTTATGTTTAGTGTGTGTGTATATATAATAATTGTTGGGCTAAATTACACCAAAGGTCCTTTAAGTTATTTAATTGTAACAAATTGGTCTTTAAGTCTTTTTCATATCACTTAGATCATTTACGTTAATTAATTGTAACAAGTTGGTCCTTTAAGTTTTTTCCGTATCAATTAGGTCATTTAAGTTATTTAACTGTAACAATTTGGAGTATTTTAGATCTTAAAAATGTAAGTTATTCGGGGCCTAAAAGTTACAATTAAATAACTTAAAGGACTTAAGCATTACGAAAAATATTTAAAGGACTAACTTGTTACAACTAAATAACTTAAAGGACGTAAGTGGTACAAAAAAAAAACTTAAATGACCAATTTATTACAATTAAATAACTTAATGGACTTCTGGTGTAATTTAGCCTAATTGTTATTATTAAGTAAAGTTATAAAGCTTTCACCTATTTCAAGAGTTTGATGGTGATAAAAGACATGCTTTGGATTGGGAAATTCTTGATTTTTAGCCCTGTCAATGTCCTTGAAAGGAGATGAATGTAAATCTTTCTTTAAATATTTTTTGAGCTTGAAGATCTTCTCTACCTTATACTAGAGCATCATCCCCTTATCCTAAATTTTCTTTATGAAAAAAATTCCCGCACCCCCTACCCTACGGTCCTTGCTACGCCACTGATCACAAGGTCTTTGATCCATCTCAATCTGATACCTAGAAATGACAATTCAGTTAGACATGGTGAGCATAATAATATATCTGACATTGGTGAAGGTTCATAATATTGCTTTAAGGCTAGGCTATGTTATTTTAAATCACGAATTATTCTCCTTTTCTTGTTGGGTTGGCTAGCTACTAGTGGATAAGGCTACTTTCTCTACATGTAAAAATTTGGACTCATTTAACGTCACATTTATAGATATGTTACTAGTGCATAGTCTAAAACACTTATAGATATGAAGTCACGCAGTTTTCCATGTAATTTAAGCATCTATCAAGATATGATACAAACATATAATCTATTTTATATGACAAAAATCATCGATGTATTAGTGCATGATAGTTTCTGTCTTTCCGTTAAAGAGAGGTTTTGAGGAGGAAACAACAGAAGATGTAGAACATGAAGAAAAGTTGAGGCACAAACCAATAGAATATTTTTGAAAGTATTGGAAGGCTAATTCTACAATTTTATAGCACAATATGCACAAGCCCAGGTACCATGTCTTGTTTTCAGTTTAATTGAGGATTAGTGCAGTATCCATTTATCAACAAACTGTAAAGAAGGCATAGTAGTGGACTAGTATATTAATGGAGTCTGGATAATTTACCCTGCTGTTATAATCATTATGTACAGTTGCCGGATGTCGAAAAAAAATTATACTTGGAACCCTGCTAAAATGTTACTTTCAACCCTTTGTATCCAATCACAAAGGATGGTATTCGCTGATTCTGGCACTTCATCATGGGGACAATGGCCTGTAATGTTGAGCAAAAGAAAAAGATCAATTTAAAACAAAGGATAAGACACTTTATTATTAAAATAAATATAATAGAACGTATATATAAAATATTAGTTACCAGCATCTAATTCCTTAATTATAACACCATCACAATGCTCTTTAAGCATTGCCACTGTGGCATTGGAGTCTGAAATTGGATCTTTCATTCCCTAACAAAATGAAATAAAAACAGCATATATAAAGCTAAACCAGAGAATTATCATTCAGTATCAGTTAATTCTATCTTTCTGGTTTTCCCACAACATTTCAAATCCATGTTACAATACCTGTATAATTAGAATCTTTTCCTTGACATCTTCAAGAAGATAGTTAAGAGGTATGGAAAGATTAAAGCTAAAGATGCTTTCCAGGACCACAGGCACACCAGGATCATAAGACTTAATATGTAAAGGAGATGTCAAAAGGAGTTATATATATTAGAATGTGAAGCCTGATGCAATACAAATAATTTAGATTATAGAAGTAAACTAGAGGATACAGCTCTTAGCATTTCATTTATGAGCCAATCATCTGCCCTTTTGATCTTCTGAAAAGCATAATGCCACAGAATCAAGCACTGTCGATGTCAATGCAAAAAGATTAAAAAATCAGCGACAAAAATTACACTTACAGTTGGATAACATTTCTTAACAATGTCTTGAATTCTTAGCCTCAAGTAAAACAGAAGAATTCGAGAGCCCAACCATGAAGCCACTGACGTTTGTCTATCCTGAAAGTTAACAAGTAAATAGAAAAGAAAATTTTAGATAAAATCATTTAATTATGTTTATCAAATAAAAATTTAATTATGTTGTACTCATACTAAGCAATAAATATTTTCTAATTAAATGTCAGGAGAAATTTACATAATTCCAACTTTAAGATCCATTTAACAGCATATTATGCACATTTGGGTGGTTCTTTCAATTAAAAAAAGTATACAGTCATGATACACTTAGGGTAAATATTAAGGTTTTAAACTCTAGAAATCCAACTTCTATTGAAGATTTTACAATACTAGAAAATGCAGGGGGGGATTTTAAAATGGCAAAAAAAAAGCAAATTGTTGTTTTTCAGACAGGCAGCAAAAGAAGAGGAAAAGAAAAAACCATGCCTTGCAAGTGTAGTATGAACGTCAGTCACTTACACTTGGCTTAGACAACGGCATCGATGAATTTCTCGAGATAACATTCCCAGCACTGTTTATCAAGACAATGGATTTGATCAAAACGCTCCAAACTCGAGCAACAATAGCAACAATATAACCTGGAGTAGGGAAAAATATTTAGTATATGATCAAAACATCAACAGAAGCAGGAACAAGCTGGTGAGAAAATTGTGTGCTGGAGCCAAAGTCGCTGCATGTTTGTGAAGAAGAGATTTATTTTGTAGAAAGGTGTACCAAATTTATGTTTATAAATCATACCACCAATTGAGTTGCCAACAAGGTGGACCGGTTCCCCCACAACATCAACAATAAAGTCTCTCAATAGTTCAGCCCACAAGAGCTCAGTATATACAATATTTGGCTTTTCTGATTTGCCAAATCCTAACAATGTAATAGCCCAAACTCGATTTCCAGCTCTAGCCAAACCGTGTATGTTGTCACGGTAATGCTCCCCAAATGCACCAAAACCATGCACAAGAAGAACAGCAGGACCATCTTCGCCAGCAATTGTATACTGAGAAAAGCAGCTTAGCCAATAAAGTAGCACATTCGTTTAGCTTGTAAAACGTATTTCATGTTCTTAACTTATTTCAAATGGGTCCACTAAATCATGTGGATCATACATTTGGGTCCCACATAAATTTGGTGGGACAAATGTGAATTTCAACTACTAGAAGTGTGTTCAAAAGAGTGAGTAAGAGAATGTGTCCCTAGCATTTCTCTTAATAGTAAATCAAGTTTTTCACTATGAGCCAATCAATTTAATACCTGAACAAGAAAACCATTCCAGCTCCATACCCGTGTTGACTGTTTTCCATCATTATTTATCTGATTTCTCAAAGCCAAAAGCCAATACCACTAGCCAACCAAAAAATTAAACTAACTCCTTTGATAAAAAAACAGAACAAAAATAAAGATAAAGGAAACTGCCCATGTATAACAGATAAGACAAAACCGAACCAATAAGACACGTATCAATTTGTACTCTTAACACAACATAACTGTTATAGTTATTACCTCCTTCGAACACACAGCCTCAACTGCTGCTGCAATGGTGGCAGCTGAATATCCGAAGGGAGATAAGAACCCTGCATTTCGTTCTTTCTCATATTTGATAGCTTCATAGTGTACTCTTCTTCTAGATATAATGCCCAAAGATAGGGCAGGACCAAATAGTGCAATAAATGATGCTCCATTTCGACTTTCAGAAGCACGAAGTTTTTCGTGTACCCTGCACAAATTTAAGGCAAAGCAAAGTTTCATTATGTGTACTTTTTTTATGTAACTTAATGACTTCATAGGAAGTATTTAGAAACTCCGCAAATGAAACATATGTTGAATGTGTTATAAAAAATAATAAGAAAAAGAACAGAGAGTAGATGATTAAAATACAAACATAGCCCCGTTTGAGGTAAACAAAAATAATGCACAACACTTTTTATTGAAGCAGAAATGTATGCCCTTCTAATGATACAGAGAAACAGAATGTATCAATGTAATAAAGAAAAATAGGAGAAAAAGTTCACAAACAAGAAGCAGAAAACAAAGAAGGATATATAATGAAGCATTCTCATAATTGAAAATAGTTTTCTTTAAAACAAACACCTGAAATTTGCCAAAAAAGTAACAAAATCTTAGAAAGAGGGTTATCAATACATACTCTTGCCAGTCATCACGGGCCGTTCCCTCCAAATACCTCAAATATGCAGCCAATGCATTTAGTACATTAAATGTTCCACCTCCAACAACATTTCCTTTTTGTGTAACAAACACAGATTCATTTGGTTCACTTGACTGAATCTGTCTAAAGCTATAACTTCTCTCCCTGTTCTCACTGGATTTCAGCATTTCTCTTCCTAACAAGGTTTCAGCTGATGTCTCCTTGATCAAATTCCAGTCATCTCTTGATTTATGTCGGTTCTTAGCCATAAATCCCATCATATCACCATACACAGGAAGGTCACCTAATTCAATGAACAATTATCACATGACTTTTGGAAACATCGTAAAGTGCATCAGCATATCCAGTAATCTTGTAGAGAGAGAGAGAGAGAGAGAGAGAGAGAGAGAATGAATCCTGATAAGAAAAACCATCCACCACAAAACTCACCCCAATCTAGTTCCATTTCTGGACCAGGTAATGTTGACAGCTGAAGTGGTGTAGTTACATGGAGACGTAGTTTCTCAAAGTCATCATACGATACAACAAGATTTTGCAGCACCTGTGTGATAACGATAATGATCAGTCAAACATAACTGAATTACTCAAAAGAACCAATACCATGACACGAGTTTGACATAATCAACTCAACCAAGCAAGTGAAAATGAGAGAATCACCAACTTAGTCCTTGAAATTATACATATCGGTCAATTTGATCTCAAAAGTTAACGAAGTTTCAAATGATCACTGAAATTGATAATTCTCAGTAACATCAGTCTTTAAAGGTTAGTCAATTTAGTTTTTAAAATTCTCCAAACTAAAAAGATTAATATGATTGAGAAATTTTATTTAACAAATTATTTTGTAGTTTCATTAATTTTAAGGATCAAATTGACCGACTCCTACAATTACTAATTCTAAGCTGGTGGTTCACTACGATAAAAATGTTGCTATTATCAAACACAATCAACAAGCTACCTGCCTTTACATCATAAAATGGAGTCTTCCACAATTCGATCCTTGGAGTGCCTTGTGGAATCTCAATCGATTTCAAACGATGGTTGACAACATCCATGATAAGGCAGAGCTCATACTCCACCTCTTGTTCCGCAAATACACAAGTGGCTTTGACCTGTTCCATCCTGAGAGTGGTGAATTGAATTTATTTAAGAGAAAAAAAAGGAATGGAACACATGCTTCAAAAGACTTGAAAATAGCATTAACTATTGGTAATGCATTGAGCAAGCTAAATGCTAACTATCTAAGAAACTATTCCCTCCTTTCCTTCTCAGTAACGCTCTTAAGATTTTTATACATACTTAAGAAATCAAAAAAAAAAATTGATAATTTTTTTTTGAGGGAAAAAAATTGATAATCATTTGTCTTTTTTTCTACAATACGCTTAACTATTTTTAATCTCAATTCACACATTTCTTAATAAATAGTTTAAGGTATTATTGACAAAAAAAAAATAACCAATGTCACTACTATGAATTTTAAACATGGCCTATAAACAGTAACAAAAAAATTCTACAAATACTAGCACTTAGAGCCTCTTTAGATTTACTTAGTTGAGCTTATCTACTAGCAAAAATACTAACAACTTATGACATGTTCATAAACTATTTTCAACTTATTTCTATGAGCTCGTCGCGATAGCTTATGAAAAGTGAAAACAGTTTATAGCTCATATGAAAAAAATTAGACTTTTTTTTGTCAGGTAGCCTAGTGGCTGAAACTTCACATTTAGGGTGAATAAGTGAGGAATCCGAGTTCGAACCCCGACCACTGCATATACGATGCAATGTCCCTACCTACTGTGTTTATTTTATCTTTCGATATACATAAATACCTATAAGATAAGCTCTTATGTTAAATACTTCATCAAGACCAAGTACCTCAGTTACAAGTTGGTGTAACACATTCTCAGCATTGCCAAACCTAATCATGAGATTAGAACCACGACCCTGCAACGACTTCCTCAAATCTTGTACAGCGAACAGAACCAGTTCAAGCATTTCATCGGAAAAACCTACAACGCAAACCACAATCAACAAATTCAGTTTCAAGTTCCAAACTCTTCAACTCAGAGAGGTTTCTTTTTTTTTTAATAGCAAATGTCAGTAATTAGCTATTAGATCAATATTTACTTTTTCGTCCGGGTTTGAACCGTTTGAACCCAGACCTCCAACTTATTATCCTTTAGCTCAAACCATTTGAGTTACTAGTATACTTACGAGAAAGAATGCGGTGGTCGAAGACATAAATAGGAACGAGAGATTGAAAATTGGAGGCAGCAGCGAGGAGACCAGGGTGATCGTCCGTTCGAAGATCATGCTTGAACCACACAATGGCGGTGGTGTCGGAGTTTGTTGCGGTTGTTGGATAGCAACAACGGCGAGTTGGAGTGAAGCGGTTTTTAGGAAAACGAGAAAGTGAGGGAAAATTGGAAGGAAAATGCGGGAAAGTTAGGAGAGACATTTGGGGAAGAGTTTGAATGAACGTGAAAAAGGGGAAGAAGAAATGAAATAGGATATGGATATACAAATTTTTGGATTCGGATTTTTGGTTAATGTATATTTTGTGGCGGAGAAAATTGAATCAATACAAATTTTGTTGACCACGATGATACACGACACTACTTATATTCTGTGGCGGAGAAAATTGAATCAATACAAATCATGCTTCACTATTTGCATTTGAAATTGATTTTAGACTGAACTCACAACATCCATGTTAATGGCATAAAACAGTAAAGTATTTATGTCTACAAATATGACTATGTTCAAGTCTTCAGAATATTCATGTCTTCGAATCGGCAACAATGACATGTCAAAGTCATTAATTGAAGGGTTAATATGTCTTTACCCCGTTGTAATTTGAGTCAATTCCATTACCCCTATAATTTGAAATGTCAAGGATGAAATTGAAATGTGAATTTGTGCCGAAGCTTTGTTTTCTGGGTTTGTGTGAGTCAGATCTGACATGGGTTGAAGCTTTCCGAATTTGTGAATTTCTTGTTGAAATTTTGTGAATCTGTGGATTTCTTGTTGAAGCTTGCGTTGTTGCTGCTCTTGTTTTTGTTGTTGTTCTTGAAATTTTGTGAATTTGTTTTTTTTGGATGAACATGAAGCTTGCTGCATATTCTTGTACTTGTTGAAGCTTGTTTTTGTTGCTTGGGTTTATGATGAATTTCCAGGATTTGGATGAACATGAATGAAGAATGAAGAAATGATGAACATGTTGATTTTTTATTTTTTTTAAATTCCTTATAATTTTATTTATTTAACAATATTTACAAAAAAGACATTTGGAATTGATTAATTCAAGAAATAATGAAAATGTCTCGGTCAACTGTCACGTCAGTAGATTCTGCTGATAAGTTTAAGTGAGGGACTCAAAGTAGAAGAATTTAAAATTACAGGGACAAAATCTATTTTTTTTACAGGACTAAAACCGAAATTAGCTAATATTACAGAGACAAAAAACGGTATTAATCCTAATTTAAAATTTAACAACAAAATTTTATCACATTTATGTCACTCTCAATATAACAACAACAATTTGCCACATTCATTTTCTTCTTTTTACCAAAACATAATATCATCCATTCATAATAATTTTCATACATAGTAGTAATTATACATTTCATTTCTAACAAAAAAAAAGTTCATCAATTTGAGTCAAGTGTTTTTTTACGGAAGTTAAAAGAGTCTTTTATGGTTAATTAAAGATATTTATGTAATTTACTTAGTAAACAACGGGTACAAAAACCATTAAATATGCATTTTTATCCATTATGTCAATGGTAATTGAGGTACTCATTTGTTTTTCCCGTAAATATCCATTAAGGTATACTACTCCGTCCCAAAATATAAGTAAAAATGAGTCAATATAAGTTGATGTATTTGGTACAATACATTAATTTTTGTTGATCAATTTTTGCTCATATTTTGGGACGGAAGGATTATATCTCATGCTCATGACAAACTTTATTGGCGAATGTTCATGAGTACGGATTTCTTTTCATTATCCCTAGCTTCAACGTATAAAAAATGTTGGCACGTTTATTTGACCCTACTACTTACACACAATGACAATGTGTCTGCCCCAAACATTTTTAGAACTTTTCTTCTACTTCTAAGTCATAGTGAAGTCAAACACTATTTTTAAAAAGGAAATTGTGCAATAGACCCCTTCAATTGTTCATAAGCCTTTTAAAAACCCAAAAATGCTGTTATCGGGAGTTACAAACCAAACTTATCGAATCGTATGTCCTGATCTCTTTAGTTTGGAAGTTACGACTTGATTAGCCTATAACTAACCGAACAAGAGAGGTTAGTAGGCTCATATGCATTTTTTAATCAACTTCCCTCTAAAAATAAAGTCACTTTTGTTTATGAACAAAAAACAAAATAAAGTAGTTTTTGAACAAGGAGATGAGTGTAACTTATCAAAAGGGCAAACTGTAACATTCAAGACGACTTTAAATTGTCGATTGACCCCATAAACCAACACAAATCTTTTCAGCGGATTTTGTCCTCACTCGCATGTTTTTTGAGAAACCTTTCAGAATATCACTCATCCCAAAATTGCTCTAAGTCAATCACGTTTAACTATGGAGTTCTTATGGAATGAGCTACCAAAAAGAAAATGCATCTTTTTGGTATAGGTAGTACCAAACAACTCTTATAAGTCTTCCTTCAACCATGCAGTCTCATACCTGCATGACAACAGGATCCCTCTCATTCCGATGTGAATTTGATCCTTTTTGCCTAGAATATTCCAGGAGCCGCTCTTTGTCATGCCTTATGCACCGACAACCACTCCCTTCCCTCATCAGCCTTAGGCTTTCACAAACCACTATTTTGGTCCTTAGAAATGTAACTCAATAACATAGTAGACCCTGATTCACAGGGGGAAAATCCATGCGTCTTCATTTTATTAGTTGCTTTCATCCCTGACGTTAGTGTGGGTTGTTAACTGTGTAAAAAAAATGAAGTGTCACATTTTATGGACAACTGGCCTAATGACGTGGCTTTGGGGACCAAAATGAAAGAAAATAAATGTGTCTTGTTACTTTAAAATTCCCAATATGAAAAAGAAATAGAACCCCTAATTTCTTCTTGTTCCATCTCTTTTAATTATTGTCAAATTCTAACTGAAAAGGAAACATTATGAATGAATGCTATTTTATTTTTAGTCATATTTCTGAAATCTAGAGGAGTTTTAGATGAGTATCGTGAACATTTCGGTCCCTAGACGTCTTCAACACTTCAAAAAAATCAACACACAATACCATATTATAAGCCACAGTTGGCAGACGTGAGATTGACATCGACGGAATGGATCATAAGCCACACTAAACAAAATAGAAAAGGTTGAATGCATCTTTCAAGTCCTTCAACTGTTGGAGAAGAAACATAATCACAACTTCAACCGTTTGAGGGGAAAGAGTGAGTCTGTCTTCCAATATTCCGATTTTTATTATGGTAATAAGATCAATTAAATTTAAAGGTTGAAATTTGGTGTAAGTCTTTTGACTTACACATAGTGTCAATGGATAGAGATGTCAAATGGGCTGGCCCAGTCCAGCCCGGCCCAATCCGGTGGGCCAACACATATAAATGGGCTGGACTAGCCTGGCCCGAGAAATATATGGGCTGCAAAATTTGAGTCCAGCCCGGCCTGAGCAAAGCCATGTGGCCTGGTGGGCCGGCCCGGCCCATGTTTCAACATTTTCTTTTTATTTTTTAAAAGTGATAAATGTACAAAAAAAAAGCTACACTTTTTTCACATACACATCAAAAGGATCAATGACACAAATAACTCACAAAATAGCTACCACATAAAACACCATCAAATATTTTCCATACTAAATAGCTACGACATAAACATTCAAGCAAGCTTACAAAGTACAACCTTACATAATAAAGTATTATCAACCTGACAATTCAAAATAGATAACAAAATAAATTACAAAATAAATAACTTCTTGGTCTAAGTCCCTTGAGCACTTGGTTCTGCATACAAGTGTATCTCCTCTACTTCTTCCACATCTGTATAATACATGAGAACTCAATGACTAAAAACTAAATGCAAATTGCAAATAAAAATGGAAGAATTATTAATAAGTAATAACAATATACCAGAAGGTCCAACTTCTTGAAAACCATGCAACCAATTACGTGTACAAATAAGAGCTTGAACAGTATCTGGGACTAAGCGATTCCTATACTTATGTAAGATACGACCTCCGATGCTAAATGTAGATTCAGAAGCCACTGTTGTGATTGGAATGCTTAAAATATCGCAAGCCATTATTGCAAGTTGTGGAAATCGAGCATTATTTAACTTCCAATATTGAAGGACATCTACATCATCCATAAGACATTTTTCATCCAAATATATTTCAAGTTCAGACTTGCCATCATTTGAAACCTTTTGTATCTTTTCTTGATGATATTCCTATAATTCGACATGCAAAAGCTATTCAAATTAGACTTGAATAGAAAATTAAAGTAATTAATAATATAAATTAAATTACTAAAACAGTAGAGAAACCTCGTCAAGCAACACCACATGACAATAAATTAATCATGGAAAAACATTTCAAATTATGCTTGAATAGAAAATTACAGTAATGTAATAATAATACAAATTAAATTACTAAAACTTGCCTTCAAGAATGATGACTTGTTCAATGGTTGGCCTGATGAGTGAGATTGAGTGTTTCTTGATGAACTAGCTAAAGATGAGTTTGTTGCAACCATATTGTTTTTATATGCATTGAAGATATTATACAAACCATCCTTCACTTGTTTTACCTTCTCTTCATAATCAGTTGGATAAAGTTTCTTGAAGCAAAAGTTCAGAAAGTCCAACTTTGATGTTGGGTCAAGAGCATTTCCAAGTGAAAGAATGACAGAATAGTTACTCCAATACTTAGAAAACTTCTCTTTCATTGATATTGCCATCTCTTTGATCACATCATCTTCACTTTTCATATTTGCATTCAATTCCATCTCTATTAACGCAGCTTGCATGAAGTATAAGTTTGAGGTTGTGTAAGATGAACCAGAAATCAAATTTGTGACATTATAAAATGGGGCCAAGAAACTACACATCTTCTCTGCTCTTTCCCACTCTGCAATGCTTGGACAAATCTTGTAGTTCTTATCATTGTAGCTCAAATTAGTGAATGCACGTCGATACCTAATAGCACTTTCAAGCATCATATATGTCGCATTCCATCTAGTAGACACATCCAACCTCAAGAAACCACCTCTTACATTATTTAGATGCACCTCTTCAATACATTTTCTAAATTCCCTCAATCTCCCCTCCGATGCCTTCACATACTTAACACTTTCTCGAATTTTATATAAAGCATCCCCTGCCACCTTTAAACCAGCTTGTACTATGAGATTCAACACATGTGCACAACAACGCACATGAAAATACTCACCTTTACATAACAATGCATCTTGCAAATTCAGCCTTTCTTTCAAAATGGTTACCATGCTATCATTGGAAGATGCATTATCCAATGTGAGTGAAAATATCTTACCATCTATTCCCCAATCCTTAAGAGCACCAAGTACTTTTCCAGATAATTCCAACCCTGTATGTGCACTATCCAAGTGACAAAATGAAAGTAATTTACTATTTAACTTCCAATCTTTATCAACATAATGAGCAGTGACTGTCATATAACCCTGTGTTGTTACCGCTGTCCATACATCAGAAGTCAGACAAATTCTACCTGGAATAGATGCTAACTGACTCTTTAGCTTTTCCTTTTCACTTGAAAACACACTCATACAATCAGTTTTTGCAGTGTTTCTACTAACCGATACAAAATCAGGATTCAATACTTTGTTTGTATCATTAACCCCATCATACTCAGCAAAGCTAAATGGAAGATCATGTTTGATAATGCTTTTAGAAAGTGACTCTCGGTAAGCCATAGTATCAAATTTCCACCGTTTCAAAAATGTTGCATTATTATCCAGCAACACCCCCACATCATGATTCTTTTGAATTTTATGACATTTAAGAATATGGCGCTTTAAGTGACTGGTGCCACCACCCCATGAATACACATGTCCACAACCATTGCATTTACATTTCCCCCCCCCCCCCCCCCATCAACTATACCAATCTTTGTAAAATGTTTCCAAACCTTTGAGAAACTACCCCTTTTTGAATTAGTACATTTTTCATCAGTGTTATTCTCACCAGCAATTGGAGGACCATCTAACATAACCAGATCATCACCATCCCCTTCCTCATCAATAGTTCCCAAAATTGAATGAATATCATCCATGACTGCCATAAATAGGACAAAAAATTAAGACAAGCAAAAAACAAATAAAGAAACAGATGGCATTAATTTAAGGCGCAAAAAGCCAAAGTAAACCCCCCCAAAAAAAACTATAAAAGTCAAAAACCACCAGCATCACAGTTTATAAAATTAATGCAACCATAAACACACCCAAACCTGCAAAAAACTTAGGTTACTATGGCCAACTCTACTTCATGTTAAGCCAATTAATCAGCATATATTGAAAATAAAAAATATCAGCAGTCAGTTCAACCACTCACCAGCTAACGATCACACACCTTTTATATACAATTTAGAAAAACCTTATTTCTACAATTATGGTTTTATGATCAATTGATCATAAAAGCAAATTAGCTAGCAAGATGAAGAGAAACAATTCATATGTGGTTGTGATAATCATACAAGCCATATATGCTGCCATGTTTCTTCTGTCAAAAGCTGCATTCGATCATTACATGTAAGCCAAATGCCAATAACTAATCATGATTTAAAAGCAAGTCTTTTGTCACATTTTTTGATACGGGAATATAATATTAGGACAAGAGAGTATCCCATCAAGAATTCAATACACAAAATTTGTAAAGCAAATCATAGAAAATCATTCAGATGTTCGCTTAATTAGGCATTTAAACACTTCAAATTAGGCATCACAATTCCATCCTTAACACAAGATAACTATATATGTTCCTTATCTCAAGTTTGAGCCAAATGAATGGATCACAACATAAAGTAAAAGAAACTCTGGAAGCATATCATAAAGAGAGGGTAAAAGACGAACTCACCGTAAAGAGAGGATCACGAAAATGAACAGCGGAATGGATCACCGTATAAGGATTTCAGTCTCAGTCTCTCAGAGGAAAAGAAGAGGCAGAAGAGAACTGAAGGAATGAATATTAAAAGTAGAATTATGGTTTTTCTTAATTAGTGGGTGGTGGATACTGGATAGTGGTAGTGGACTAGTGGTAGTAAGTGGAAACTAACTGAGTAGCATAAGTGCATAACTGCGTACGGTACGACCTAAATTGATTTTTTTTAATAAAAAATATTTTTTTATTTTAATTAAATGGGCCAGCCCAAAGCCCGGTGGGCCAGCCCGGCCCGGTCCATTTTTGAATTGGGCTACATGGGCTGGGCCAAAAAAAGCCCGGATGCTTTTGGGCTTGCTTTTCTCTAGCCCGGCCCGTTCAAAATTATGGGCTAATGGGCTGGCCCATCAGCCCGGCCCATTTTTGACATCTCTATCAATGGATCATCTCTCTATATACACACACACATACATATAGTTGGCTGGATTCATAGTCGGCTTTGATATACCAATCAAAAGCAAAGTTTTTTCGGGTAGATAGGACATGAATTAACCAATTTAGTAAAAAAAAAACATTTCCTAAAAAAAAAAATGAAATCAATCAAAATACAATACCATGTTATAAATTTTGTGATTGGACTAAGTAGTTCATGAGGCTGGGATCAATGGTTTGGAAAAATATGATTTCAAAAATCTAAATAAAATAACCAATCATCACTAAGCTGAATTTTTAATTGTCAAAACCTCTTCTCCCTAAAATAAGAGGATCAAAAACAAGAAAAACAATACCATATTATAAATATATTTGTTAACTATAAGTGAAAAATATAAAAAAATTAGTTCAAAAACACTAATACATTATCCAAAATTATTAACTAGCTAGGAAAAATATGAGGCTGTCAAATGGATCTCAAAATACAAATAAGAAAAAAAAAAGTCTAGACATTGTAAATGAAATCAATCATTCTCCTTTTCCCTAGGCATATATAAGTAAGTTTAATACTACCTCTAATGGTTTTTATAAAAGAAATATGAATAAACAAAACAAATATTGATGTATTTAGTTCAAAATATGAATCAAATGCATCAACTTTTGTAGTTGACCCATATTCTCTCATAAAAAGGACATGGTAGAATTTACATAGCTATGAACATGGTCCTAGAAAAGGAGAGTCTCTATAATAGATCGCTTTGGCATTAAGCACACAGGACATGTTTGGAGAGAAGGTTCACACGATTTACAAGAACATAGGTGCCTGCAAGGAAGGAACATAAAAGATGACTCCTGTGAATAACAACATTTGCAAATTGTGTTTAGACTTGTGTTTTCCCATGTTTCTTCTTCATGATTTTTCATGTCACAACATGACTCTACTTCTTCTACAACCAATGTTCTTTCTTTGATCTGTTCTAAGGCGTTATTGAGGGACAACACCATAGCTTCATTTTCTCGAGAAGCTCTCCGCCACATTTGATTCTCTATCTTTAGTCTGGTCAAGAATTGTTCTAACTCCAACCTTTTCTTTGTCGCTTGTGCTATTTGTTCATCCTTTTGTCTTAGTATATGAAACATATCCGATTCTACCTTCTTCAATAATTTCCCCACTTGTTGCCTTCTTTGCTCTTGCACCAATATTCTCAATTTCTCATTCTGTCACCACAAAAATTACCAATTAATTAGATTATATCAACATTTTAAATAGCAGTCACGGTCGCGTTAATAATTTCGTGATTTCTGTTGTTGCAGATATTGTGTTGGGTTACTTACTTATCATGTTCTTTGTAGTGTCGATGAATCATATAATCTTGCAAATCTTATTAAGTTATTTATTTTTTGGTTACATCTTATTAAGTTATTTATACTATCATAATGCATAATAACTCAATTTTTTATTGCGTCTTCATAATTTAATAACTGTAATTATTTTTATAACATTATAATGAATTCATTACTTCTAAAAGCTAAATTAACCACTATTAAATTCAAATTTTAATGTTTTTAAAATATACAAGAACATAAACAAAATGAGACAAGAAATGTGTTCTCTACTGTTTCTTGCGGCCGTAACGACGTATTAACGTTTTGTCGCGGCCGTAATATTATTTTGTATGAAGAAAACTGTTTTTTAGAACCTCATATTATACATATTCCACAAACATATAAAACAAATATTTTTCTTGAAAACCTAAGGACGGCCTAATCCAGGATATCTCACCATCAACTATCAAGACATAGATATGGAGTAGACCAACACAACAAACATAAGAATTGTTGGCACATATTCTATGCATATGTTACATATGTATCAAAATTGAAAAAGGAAAACTAATTACTAACCTGTGATGTGATAAAGTGATTAACCTCGTCCATCTGTTGTTGAAACTCAACCGGCAGTGTTAGAGGTTGATTGTTGTTATACATAGTGGTGGCATAGACATTAGAATTTGAATCAGAATTAAGGAGATTGAGATCAAGATTTGGCATGTTTTGAACAAGAGTTGTTTGTTTGTGGCTGTCAGCGTTAGTGTATAAGAGTCTGTGATATATAGTACTCGAATCAACGTGACTTTTCAAGCATTAATTAATCAATTAATTGGAAAAAAAGTACTATTGGAAATGAATCAATGCATAGATTTTGACTGGAAAAAAAAAATAGTATAACTGAAAAAATTTGAAATGGAAATAAAGAGAAAATAGGAATCCGTGGTGTAGTATAACTTTCTTCCTCTTCTTTCTTAACTGATTTATACATACATGTTTAATATGAATCTTTGTTTTTTTTTTTTGACAATGTATCTTTGTTGTTATATAGGATTTCCAAACTTTTCCACCGACATATTCCTTGATTATTTTCCTCATAAGTAAATCGAAGAAATTCATCCTTTTTTTAAAAGGAAAACAAATTCTTCCATTATTCAAAAAAAAAAGTTCCATTATTCCAAGATATATGCAACCTTTTATATAAATATATGGAGTAGGATCAAGGGCATTGTCTTACCTTGGAAGCTACCCTTTCAAATATTGCTATATATGGAAGTTTCTATATATATAAATTTATGATTTTTTTAATTTTTTTATAAATCATTTATTTAAAAATTTAATATATATTTGCTATATATGGAAGTTTCTATAATATATATATATATATGATTTTTTTAAAATTTATAAATCATTTATTTAAAAATTTAATATATATTTATACAATATATAAAGAAAATGTACTATATATAAAGAAAATAGCATGTTTTGGATCTTTTGGGCTGACTTTTTTCTCTTTTCAAAATTACCCTCAACTTTCAATACAAATAACACATAACAAATAGATAAGAGTAAATTCAAATATTAAAATAAATTAAGTGTAACAAACACGATATAAGTATACATATGTCTTGTTTTTTTTTCTTTATCATTTAAAAAGTGTAACAAACTAGATGAGTATATCTATACTTACTTTTTCATTATCACAATTATACCCTTAATTAAACAACTTTAATTAAACAACTTTTTCTATAATAAAGATTGTTGTTGGTGATCCCCGTGAGATTAACTCAGTTGGTAGGGATATTACATGTTATATAGGGGCCAGGGTTCGAACCCCGGACACCTCACTTCTCCACATTTAAAATGTGCGAGCTCTAGCCACTAGGCTACTTGACCAAAAAGATTGTTGTTGGTGTCATTAAAAAAATAAAATTTAGATTATATTTTTTTGTTATATTATTGGTGTCATTAAAATAGATAATCATGGTTAGTTTGGTTTGTTATAACTTGAAAGCAACAAACATTTATATTTTTAATTTTAATCAAAATCAAAATTTCATAAAAAACACCGTTCATAATTTTCAAACGTTAACGCAATAAAAAGAGCGGAAAAACTGACACGTGAGTGCCCATCTTTTCCCTAGTATATATAAATATTTTAGGATAATCCACTTTAGAAAGCAGTAAAAAATGAAAATAATAAATTATAATTTTAAAAAACTATGCTTTTTTATATCACTATTATTTTATAAAAAGATCATATTATTTAGTATATAAATTGTTAATTAATTGGAAATTGTCTATATAAACAAATTTAAAATATTATATTACAAAAATTAAATAAATATTCAAATGATATAATGATAGTATTATTTATCGATGAAATTTAATTGAGAAAATGTTGATCACAAAATAAAAATAAATATGTTAAGAAACATTTTTAATTTTAATTTTTGACAAATGAAACATTTTTATTAAATGCATGTGCAATTATAACTTGATATATTTGTTATGTTTTTATTGAATATTTATTTATATAATCACATTAGGTAACAATTCAATATATATATATATATATTAGGAAATTTCAATTTAGAAACACCACAAAGAATTAGTATAGAAAGCATTAAAAATTGAAAATAAAAATTATTAAATTAGAAAAATAAAAGAAAAAATTTTAAATTAGAAAAATAAAAGGATTTTAAACCATTTTCTATTCTTTTTATGAATAAAAATTGTTTCTGATATTTGGTATATAATTGTAAAATCTAAACTGATTCTATGTAAAATTTTAAATATTATATAATATAATAAAGGTTAGAATAATAGAATCATTTAACGACAATATTTTTTATAGAGGCTTACTGTGAATATGAGATTGGAGGAAAGGAAAGAAAGAAACATGACAAATGTACAAGCAAAGAACAAACATACACACTCCAAATCCAATACCATTTCCAGAATACAATTACAAAGTCGGGTATAAAGGTCGCGACCGAAAATGCAAAGCAAAAAGAGAAGGTCGGACACATGAGCCGCCACCTCTCAAACAAATAGAAAATGAGGCAAAAACGCAGGAAGACATCTAAGCTTTCCCATCGCCATCGAGCTCCGTCGAGACCAAATCTTCACCAGGTTTTAAGGAGTCTAACACAACAACATTTTTTGGGTCATCGTCCTTAGAGTCAGACTCCTCAAGAGATTCCTCATGAACGATAAGCCCATTTTCACCTACCACATATATCATATCTAGTTGGGTCTGACCCACAACAATCCCACGAAAATGATCAACCTAACAAATGGCATTATTGATGAATTCTTTTCCAACCTTCTAAAGGCCCCCCCTCTAAGCTTCTTGTTTTCGGATTCTAGGGATAGACGATCAAGGAAACTGCAAGGACTAGAACAATATATAGCTTCTCACAGACCTCAGCGAGAGCATGTCCAAACTCGCTCGGCAAGATCATAAACTTGTTGCGCTTCAGAACCAGAGCAACCTTCTCAACTTCTGCATCATCCACGACATTCTCAGCGTTCACCACTCGCCCAATTGTGTTCTCCGACTTAGTAGCCTTATCCATAAGTTTGTTATCAAACTAAATGACCTTCGCGCTCCAATGATGAAATATGATGGAACGCCATAGTGGTACTGAATTCTTGATTCACTGTCAATAAGGAGCAGTTCAAATAGACTAGCTTCAAGATGTGTAGACACACAAGAATCAATGGTCGACTTATGAGACGAGGCCCCCAAATTAGCAGTGGCGTCAACATCAGCCCCATCGACCATATATCTATGGATTGTAGGGGTGGAAGGAGCCGGATGAGAGCATAATGGTATGAATTTTCTAGAACAAGAGAAGTCCCTTGGCACATCCACCTCAGCTTGTAATACGACCTTCCCTAATGCCACCTTCTTTTTCTTCAACTATGGACCAGAATAAATAAGAACCCGCTTGGAGGAAGAACTGTGGGACTCCCCCTCGGCCTCCACAAGAGGAACCGTTGAGCCATAAGAAGTTGTTCCCTTGCTTTATGGCCTTTCTTCAGTTTCTTCAAATAAGAAGTAGGGGGCATTTCACCTGAAAATAACGCAGGCAAAGAAGTCAGAAAAAGACAACAAAAATGAAGAGAAAAGTCTCGTGTCGTCTTATTCTTCACCTTATAAAGAGCGGAAGTCCCAACAAACTTCTTCAACTAATTGAAGAAATACTGATAAGGAAGTTCGAGGTCCTCCTAAGCGACAGGAAACTTGGTGTTCTCAAGGGCAAAAGGGTCCTCGGACCAAGAAAGAAGGAATGCCAATTTATAAACCTCCACGTGACCATCCTCAGTGGTGTGAACACAAACACCAGGATAGGCCGCATGCTAAGGAGTGGCAACCATGTACTGAAACTTAAAGTTATTTATCGATTCCTCACATGGTTCGAAGAATTTGAAGGGATGGTAAAAAGAAAGAAGCCAACGACGATTATAACCATTGACTTCCACACGGTAACGCTCACATGCCCTTACAAAGGCCTCCACATACCCCTAACACTCAGGATGGAGTTGAGAGGGAGAAACCTGCAGCTGATTAAAAACGTGTTTCTAAAAGAACTAAAAGGGAAGGTCGACTCTGAAATTCTAGTGCACGCAGTCGTACAAGAATGTTCATATCAACTACAAATATAATCAGTAAAAGTAGTGTTAGATCAACATTTGTTAAAGAACAAAGCCCTTAAGTTTTGATGATAACAAAGAATGTACAAATCATGTATGAAAACAATTAAGGTACTCTAATGTATGTTTAAGTGTGCGGGAAATTCTAAGTATAAGATAAGTTTTGTCTTTGGACCAAGTCAAAGCTCTGAACCTCCGATCAACGCAAGTACCTCTGGTCAACGCTCTGGACTATGGTCAAAGCTCTGGACCTTGAAGAATCTTTATGTCATAGATAAAGACAATGATATGTATCAAGATCAAGGTCAACTATGTGGAAGTCAACATTGTGGTTTAAGCCTTTGGACTGAGTTCCTTTATACCAGCATTGACTAAAGAATTTGTTAATGATGTGTGCAACGAATCTTTGCTAAGAAAGGAAAATTTATTCTGACTTATGTAAATGAGTTAAAATGATTAAGAGCATCCTTGATGGAAATGAATTACTGATACGGTGACTGCATTTAGTCAAGGATATATCTGCATTCAATCAGACATTCAAAGACAATGGATTCTTCAGCAACGGTCATCAAGCTTCAGCTCTAAATAAATGACCAACTTTGTTTGAAGAAGGTGATGACAGTTGAGAAAATTAATGTAGATAAAGCATAGTATATACCTTGTATATAAATAGTCAAGAAAAATCATAAGAGATACACTTTGAGTGTGTTAAGCTTCATATTTGTCTACTATTCTTAAACACAATCTTTTGTAATTAACAAGCGTTGTTGTAAATATCTGGATTGAGATTGGGAAGTCCTCTAGGTTCAGGCAAGGAAACCTAGGACTAGGTTGACATAGTGTTCTCGTAATTGTGATTTGATTTTCATAGAAAAATCCCTTGGTAGTGTAAGGGAAATGGACGTAATTCCAGGTTGTGTGGTGAACCTGGAGAAATATTTGTGTTATCTCTTCTCCCTTATCTCTTCACTTTTAACACTTAAATCATATGTTAAAAAGAGTCAAAAGAGACCAACACAATTCAACACCATGTTAGTTTATATGACGAATGCAAAAGATAGCTAGAGGGGGTGAATATCTTTTTCGTGTTAAAATCGTTTGCAAAAGCGTGTTGTTGAAAATCTTTGAAATATAATAATGACTATTGAAACAAGCTTGACTATGATGATAAGATTAAAACAATGTAGAGAAATAAGACTTCAATTATGAATATGAAATTCACTTATGAATCTTATTTGACAATTTAACAATCAATACACAATTCAAATCACAAAACTAAACTATCTCAAACCAAAACAATTTATAACAAATCACACTACCTAAGAACTAGAACAAATGATATATGAATGAATTTTGTTAAAGTTAATTTCCAAGTTTGATTGTGAACAATTTAAGTGTTTGAATATCTCAATTAAGAAAATTAAGATTAGGTTAATATGAAATCAATATTCACAATCAGACGGCTATTGCTTTAATCAAGTAATTCATATATCACAATCAGTATTGAAAGCAAAAGAGATAAATGAGAGAAG
Organism: Medicago ruthenica; assembly: GCA_018208015.1. Lineage (NCBI taxonomy): Eukaryota > Viridiplantae > Streptophyta > Magnoliopsida > Fabales > Fabaceae > Medicago > Medicago ruthenica. Next base: position 19,654,903 of record CM031374.1, on the reverse strand, counting down.
AACACCGAGATTTATAGAGGTTTCCCTTTTCGTCATCGCTAGGGGTACGTGATAACACGTAAAATGCACTACTGTTTTAGCTCAACTTACACATTGTTTGATCTCGATTTTAAAGAATTTTGCAATGTTATGCTAGTATTGTGTGTCTATTTTAGGTATCTGTCGATTAAAGGTCTTGTGCGTCAACATAGGAAGAAAGCTCCAAGCCGTCACCAGAAAGTCAACAAGTCAAGGGACCGAGTCAACGCCTTCCTGGCGGTCAGACCGTCACTGAGGCTGACGATGTCATGGCGTTGAGTTGACTAATTCTTCCCCATGTTCAGAAGCAGTTCTTCTCAGTTCCTGCATTTTCTCTACCACTTGGGACACGATCAGAAGCACTCCGTTACAAATTTTTGCCTATAAATAGACCTTCAAGAATCAGTTTTTGGGTCAAAGCTTTTTAGAGAGGAATTCAGTGATTTACAAACAATTTATTTTTCACTTTTAAGTGCTTATTGTAGTTTAAGCTTTCGGTTCACCTTTTAGCAATTTTGAATTCCATTACTGCTCATATTTCAATTGCAATTCCATTTCCTCTAAACTTTACTGTTAATCGAATTCACTTCCATTGCTATTTTGAATTCAATTCCAATCCATCTCAATTTGCTTTGCGTGGTGATTTTCCTGGGAGTATTATGCATATTGCCGAGGCTGGTCTGTTTTAAGTATATTGGTATAGTTTTCATTGTGGCAGTGCAAATTGTATTCAATTAAAGATTCCAACGGTAGCAGGTTTCATTTCTTTTTACTTACTTTTTAATATTAATTCATTAAAGTTAAAATTTAGATGTTAAAATTTAGATTATAATTTAATAATGTCTGAGTAGATTTTTATAGAGTCCGAAATATGATGACCATCGTAGCAATGGTATTCTGTTAAGTTGTATGATTATAAATTTTAACAGAAATTATTTTTAAGTCTAAAGATTTTGATTTTTAACGATGAATTTTACAGTGAAAACTGGAATAATGTGATACCGATTTAATCTTGAAGAGTTAAACTTGTATCTGTCCGTAGAAAATTCAGGAATTAATTTTAAAATTCAGCGACATCGTTTTTTCTTATTAATTTAGAAATGACTGATTTTCAAAAATGTTATTTTAAACTTGTAGTCGGACACGCGAAAGCGGCGTCTGTGAGTTAAAAATACGGTTCCGGCTATGCGAAAGCAAATGAAACTTTTAAGTTAAATTTCTACTAAAAATAACTTTTAACGCAAAAATTGATTTTTTTTAAACAAAATTTTGAAGTTGTAATGTGTATGTGCGAAAGCGGTCGAATAGATTACAAAATCGAAATTCGGTGTCGTACACGCGAAAACGGGGCGGCCTCTTTAATTTAATTCTTTTTGCACGCGAAAATATTTTCATGTTGTAATAATAAAATATAATCTAACAAGTATTCACGGTCGACACAAATTATATTATGGTCTCTCGTCATTAAAAATAATTAAAAACAAGTTAATTTCCTAATTTCGCAATCAAATTAATTAGCACCGCCTTAGATAAACAAAGAGACAATATATAACGGTACTTGACATTGATCTTTGTGAGATTCGACATCTTTTCTACTAAAACCGATATTTCCGTGCACTTGCGGACTTATCAGTACGTCCTCTCTTCGTGATAGAAAATGCCTCTATCACGAGCTTCCACTATGATAAAAGTGTTTAGAAGTGTATGATTACAAAGATTCATTTGATTCCTATCTTCTATGCTAAGAATCACACAAGATTCAATCTTCACGACCTCTTGAAATTGGAAAGCCACAAGGTCATTGAATCTCAAGCTTGCATGCAATCCCTTGAACTTCTACTCTGAGAATTCGTCTTTGCTGTGTCTCCGCTTCGAACCCCTTAAACCTTGAATTGGTGAGAAAGAACCCCCCAATTCTCTTTGGAGGTGAAAAGAGCCTTCTTTTCCTGTAGGTCCTTGATCTACCACCAAGACCCTTGAGAGAAACCAATCTTACAAGTCCTATATCACCCTAACAATCTTAGCCTCACACTCTACAAAAGTTCTTGGAAAAAGTGTTTAGTCTGAAGAAGATGTAGATAGAAAGGGTTTGGAGAATTGAGAGTCTATTTGCAAATTGATTCAATGAATAGAAAAGTATCTGAGTAAGAGTATATATAGGTGTGAGTGAAAAAAGTTGATTTTAGTCACAAAACAACGAGCTTGAACCGAATCATAAAAAGTATGATACAATTCAAATAATGTGGAATGAGAGAATCTAAAGAACATGAAGATTGATACAAATCACAAGAACAATGAATCGTATCAGGAAATTTCTAGATGAAGTTTTAATCGATTCAAATATGCAAAGGCAAGAATTTGAATCTTATCATGAAACCCAGATGAAGTTTGATATGATTCAAAGAACACTGATACGTATCAACTAAGCTAAAATCAGATACAGAGGGCTCACATGAATCGATTCAAAAATTTCAAAGAAAGTTCTAAATAGTATCAAATATCATCAAAAGACCAATGGAACCAGAGACAAGGAATGATACGCTTAAAAAATGTTTGGTAACATTATGAATCAAATCAAACACTCACAAAAGCATAATTTGAGAAAAACTTGACTTTAAAGAAACTCCTAAACACACTACTAATGTTTGCAAACATAGGACAGAGATAAAAAATGTGGTAGATTGACTAAGGTGTTTTCACAATTAAGCTAGAACATAAGGTATTGAGTTTGTTCAACACTATTTTTTGAGTCTCATTCTTATCTTTTTCTTGTTTTTCCCATTCTGTTCCCTTTGGTAACAAAAAACTAGTTTATATTGCCAATTGCTTGAAATAAAATAAAATTATCGTAGAAAATAAAGTAACGGAATGGGTGGGTACTATGTTTAATTGATGTAACTTTTGTATATCAATACTATGCAACACGAAGCCACCTACTACCTCGTTTTCTATTTTAACCATAGGTTTAAAAATCGGGCCGGTCGTCGATTCGGTAAGGTAACTGGATCATTGGGTCATTGGTTTAACCAATGAGTCATTGGTTGAACCGCATGACTGACCCGGATTAAACCGAATAACTCGGTTGTAAAAATCGGTCTCTATAAATATGTGTGCGTGTATTAAATATTTATTTCAATTTTAATACATATATTTAGAAAGAAACAATTATATTAAAAATATGTATTTTAATTATATATACTACCAGAAAGACGGACACTCATGCGCCCGTCTTTCCGCTGTTTTTATTGTGCTAACACGTGTAGATTATCAACAATATTTTATAGAAATTTTGCATGTAAATTACAAACGATATTTGTTATAGTTTTTTTTATATAGATTAAAATTATAGGTATAAATATTTGTGACTTTCAACTGTAACAAAGTCTTCTTTAAAAAAAATGTAACAAACTCAACAAACTATATTTATCTTTTTCAAAAATAAGAATAATATAACAAGAGCCTGTCTAGCATGTGCAATATTACACATGTTAAAGTAGCTAAAATAAAATCTTTTTTATTGAAAAACAACAATGATTTATTAAAAAATACATATTTATTATTAAATGCACAAGTTCCAATGAAAATTTATTTGTTTTAATTTTTTAAAACGTACAAATTTACACATAATAGAAAAACTCATTTGTTTTAATTTTTTAAAAGGTGCAAATTTACATGTAACAGAAAAACTCATATAACAAATATAGTATAATTAGCTAATGAAATGCAATAATTTTCCTTCTTAAAAAAATATAGTATAATTTAAAATAAGAGTTAAATTAACAAATTGAATCATGTGAGCAATGACCTAGTGGTTGTGTTGTCATGGTGGAATGTTTTTTTTATCAAAAAATAAATTAAATTAAATTACAACTTTTTTTAATCAAAATAAATGAACAAGCATATATACATTCCGTCAAAAAAGAATTGAAGCATGCTTCAAAAATAATAATAAGCGTTAGTGTACCCAAAACAAAAGGCATACGTGAATGATGGAAATATTGGAATATACAGTGAAGATTTGCTTCTCCACTTGTATGTTTTATCTATCCTATATATAAAAACAATAACCCTTTTCAGCTTAAAAAAAAAAAAATTGATTAATTTTATATTGAAAAAGTTGTTTTTTAAATTTTATATAGAAACCCCTCAAAAAGAATATATATAAAAATCTTTTCAAATCTCATTATCCACCCTTATGATTGAAACTTGAAAGTGGAAGAGACCCACACAATCTGATGTTGGGATAATTGGATTAAAAAATGTCATTGAAAGTGTAAATTTTGACGTTTGGAATTCTAACTTCTAATATAAATACCTTAGTTTCACTTTCACATTTACACATTCACCATTACAATGAAGTTTCGCGGCATTTCATCTTCTACACGAACCTGCAAATCTAAATCTTTATCAACCCCTTTTCCATTATCTTCTTATTCTTCTAATCTAAATAATCCTTTTTCTATTTTAAACTCTTTTACTATTAACACCCCCAATAATGATGATGGTCCTCCTCCTTCTCAAACTGAGGTTCATGATGCTCTCTCTTCTCTTCAACGGTAAAAATATATTGGTTTGTGTTTTTTAACCTTAAAATTGTTTGTTTGTTTCTGATTTTTATTGTTTAAGTCATATTGGTAATAATCATGTTTGGATAAACATCTTATTTTCAATATTGGAGAACTTATGAAAATAAGCTGAAAAAAGCTTATGATAAATGTCATAAGCTGTTTTTATAAGTTCTCCCAAACAGTCTCACAAAACTTATGTCAGTAGGTAAGCCAATCCAAACAGACCCTAAATGGGGTTGCAGATGCGCCACAGTTGCCGCTTTCGAGACTTCTAAAACCTTTATATTAAGGTTGCAGTTGTGGTTATTTAGAAATATATTGGTAATGATGGGTCTGTATGAATGCATTATTCATTCCATATATGCTATATTAGTCTCATATTGTTTGTTAGAGTTAAAAAAAATGATCCAGGTATTCTATTTGACTGATTAGAAACTTTGGACGAAGATCAGGTGTTTATTATCTAAGTTTGTATTTTGAATTTGATTAGTTGATGTTGGAATTTTAGGAGTCTAATTTTTTACAAAAAAAAGTCTAATTTTAAAATAATTTTTTTTCATTGTGTGTGTTTTGAATTCGATGTGCTAAACTCTGAATATGAATAGTTCAATTTTCATCTAAAGTTTGGTCACTGCAATGTTGGAGTTTGTGTATTGAATTTGATTTTCTGAATTCGGGATTTGAGGAGTCTAATATTCATTTAAAATTTGCTCGCTTAACTCTTTTGATTTTGTGTTTTGTATTCAATTGCTGAAGCCTGAATGTGACGAGTTCAATTTTCATCTAAAATTTGCAGAGTGTGTTTTGACTCAGTATGATCAGATTGTTATTTTAATTTTAACATATGTAGCTCGGGAACTTCAGGTTGAAGGTGTCTTAGTATCCAACACGACACTGACACTTGTGGTTACATACAATTACTTGTATATTTTCAAATTATTATTGGTGTCTACGTGTTTGTGTCTTGTTCAGTGTTAAGTGTCAGTGTTTCATAGATTTTAACTGGACCAACATAATCAAAATCTTAATCTGTGCATATTAATTGTTATATCTCATTTTATTTTCATGTATGTGTCGTGATACATTCATATATGTCATGGACTATAACTACATCCATTTTGCAAGCATTTCAGTGCCTAATCACGGCGTTGTTGAGTTTATTGTTTCGCTAACCAAAAGTCTTACGCACGACATTTATGTATAATTAACCACCAATTTTCTTAATTGATGAGCTTAGCCATCAGAAATTCAGAACTAGTGCGTTCTTCTGATTTTCTTCTTCGCTAATAACTAGTAGTAAAAATTCAGTGGCGAAAAATAAATGCATGCAATTCTGCCATGCCTCATTACGGACATTAGGAATTTGTTTAGACAGAGAGATAAATAGATAGATTTCTCTCGTGCAAAATTTTGATGACTTTTAAATATTCTTTTTGTCTTTTTCCGCTATGTTCTCTCTTGCCAGAATTTCTTGTTCTTTTAAATTAAAACAAAACTATTGTTTGTCAAATTTGGTAAGTGATAAATCTCAGCATATGTGCAGGGTGTTAGGGCCTGCTTCACGTGCCGAGCTCCTTAGGGACAGGTATTTCAACAAACTAGAAATTGAGCTAGGCAATCTTGGCCAAGTTTCTGAAGATGAGAATACAGACTGGCTAGAACCATCTTTGTTTCCGTATAATCCGAAAATGCTACAAGATGATGGATTTGATAGAGTTTATTATGCAATTCACTTATTGCAGACTGATCCATCTGTTCAGGTGCAGTCCGTGGTCTATGACTATATTTTTATAACAAGGGTTTATGAAAAAAACCACTTTACTTACCTTTAGTAGTTATATTATATCTTCCAAATATTTGAATTTGGGAAGCACTTCATACTTGATCACTGTTGTTAAATATCACAGCTATAGCGCTATTGCCAGGAATGGAACCAGAAAATTTTGTTAAGAGGGGCAAAAATAATTCATACAATGTCGAGTCATTTGCTTGGTTTGAAATCAATTAATCAGTTTTGTTTTAAATTTCTGGTTTCTAGGGAAAAAGCTCTGGTAATTTTGAGGTAGGACGGGACCATATAAATAACAAAGTCTAATCAAATATTTTTTATTAACTAAATGATCAAACTCGGGTCCTTAATTGAAACTCATTAACTATTGTCATATTAATGTATATATTTTTTTGCTAATATGACTAAGATGATTATTTTATCCTCTCAAACAAAAAATACTACTAGTTTTAAAAGAGGCAAATTTAATGAACTATTTTTTTTCTTTTCTTTTAAGCAATAAGCAAAAATTAATATCATTATAAAAAGATGACTAAATGTGGCCCTAGATAGAAAGCATGTATAAATATCCCAAGTGATGTGGAAAGGAATTGAAATTAGAGTGTACTGCTTTTTGCTAATCGACAATAGCACTTTTCTTTCTTTAGAGGGCGAGTATAAGTTTCAGTATATTTATAGTCATAATTTTCTTGTATTTGGGGGTGGCGACCACCCCAAAACTATTATATGTAGTTCCGTCCCTGGCTGTTGTATAGCGGAATTTGAACAATTTGCTATAGTTCTTCAGTATGCTATTAGCACAAAATATTGTCAAATAGCAGTTATATCGTGATGCTATAGCACCGATACGTACAAACTTTGTGGAGAACACTATTTTCCAGGATCAGAAATCGACAACACTGTACTGGATTAATATATTGTCTCATCTCCTTGCAAGGTCTTACAACTTATTTTTCTATACACTTCTGGGTTGGTAAAACTGCTTCTGTTTGATCATTTGATAAGTCCTGGTTCATAGTGAATCTATTTAATAGCATTATTTTTTGTTAATTTTGTCAAAATGTAAGCTTTTTTGAAATGTAAAATGATAAACATACTGTTGTTTTGCATTATGGGCAACAAATTTAATAAACATTGTTTTGAAGCAAATTTTTTTCTTTGACATATATTGCTGATTGCAGTTATCTTTTCCTGTTTAGTAATGTAAAGTATACTGTGTTTGTGGAGAGGTTCTTGGGTGAGTGTCAAGCCTTCAAGCTATTGTTATATTGAAAAGAGAAAATTTAACCATGAGATATTTGATAACTATAAGGTCTTGTTGCTGCAGAGATTAGTAAAATCATTATCCACCGATGAAGCTGTTTGGGAGGCTGTTATGAATAATGAAGCTGTTCAGCAACTCAGAGGGTCAATATCTTCAGGTTGGTGTTTAAGTTTTTATTTTGTCTTTGTTAAGGTGTGGTTCGCCCTTACACTTGGTGAACAAGTGGTGATAGAACGTTTGGTGAAATTGATTCCTTTTACTTTATTCAATTTTTCGGTATATAAATTTGCACAAATGTGGGAAAATGGTGAAAAACATAGGTATGAAATTTCGCCATGGTGTTATTTGGGGAAGGCTTCTTTTGAGTAGTTAGATTAGCTTTATGGTTCAATTTCATTTGTAGTTTAGCATTGTTGATATTATAGAAGTATGACCTACTGGCTTGTGGGCATGGGAATCTCAATAAGACTAATCTGGACATGTAATTTGCAGATCAAGAGCACGATCTTCAAAGTCTAGATGAGGTTGCTGATGATGACCCTGATAATACAACAAATGTTTTGATTTGGCTATTAAGTACTGCCAGAGCCAAACTCATCGAAGTAATCGAGAAAATTACCAAGATTGTGATCAATTTTTTTCAACATTCATATAAAAAGACAATTGCACATACAAAAGATTCTGGACCCTTTATTGAGAAGTTGAGAGCTTCTTTCATGCTTTCGATCATGGTCTTGTTGATTGTGGTTGTGTGTCGGATCCAAAGTTAGGTGCAACATCATTCGACTACATTACAAGACAACATTTTTTGGACTTTTGGGTTATAGAAGAGTGCTATGAACACTCTGTTACACATGCAGAACTTTCTAAATGTGATCTTATGCTACTGGTACTTATGTTTATTCTTATTCTTAATCAGAAATCTGAGTAAATTATCATATAGTTCTTGAATGCTAGATTTTATTTTCTTGAACTTAATTTAGATGGCTTTATTTGTTTGCAGTCAAACTCAATTTCGTTTTCATTCCTCAAAATCAATGCGATGAATAATTTAGTGAAATTCGTCGCACATAATTTGTTCTCTTGTATTGGAGGTTAGAGATTTTCAAAGGTTCTCTTGTAGAGAAATCATATACAAATGCCTACAATTCAAGGATCATAAACATTGAAGCAAATGAAATATTATCAGACATTGGTCAACGATTTCAGTTCAACATAAAGAAAGCTAACTATTCCTACAGACCAATTAACATAAATTCGTTTTCCACTTGATATTCCATCAATCTCATACTAGTTTTACTACCTAGTTTGTACTTCCAATCATCAGGATATCTCTAGTCAAATGTATGCACAAAACATCCCTGTTCACATAAGCCACATAGGTATCTGTACTATCACCTTTTAATGGCGATGAATCATGTGCTTAGCTTGAGTGTTTTATAGTCCAATGGATTCAAGATCAATGGCATCAATGTCAGGAGTTACAACAGCCTTTGCGTCAACCGTAACCGTCCCAATAACACTGTAGTTTTTCTTTGCAGTGTTAATTGCTACAACATCTTGATCAAGTATAGTTTTGGTACCTGGAGATACCTGTATGAGAAACAAAACTAATTTGTTATCAACTTCAATAATCAAAGTTAAAAATGGTATAATAACCAAAATATGGGATAACTTTTTTGGGATCTTCAATTCATTGTTGCATATTTTACAATTAGATTGAATCGCAATTAAACTAACTTGGTACTTCATTCGGTAAATATATGGTAAATGGGGTGGCTTGTTATGCTTATTGTCAATTTTGAAACATGGATAGAACTTACATCATACAGGGTTTCTCCTATTTTTAATTTGACTGCTCCACTCTTATACACCTGCATTTTGCCCATATATCCACTCGGAAGCTCCAACAAGTTACTCGCCTTTTTCGCCTTTGCTGATACTTTCGAGGTACCAATTTTCTCCTTCCCTTTACTGTTCACTGGTTGCTTGACACAAGGCAGAACAGTAGGAAGCTTAAAGAAAATCAACTGTGGTTGCTCACTTTTGTCCTGAAGCAAAATTTCCTATCTATTATTATATCAAAGTTCAGCTGCATAATGATAGTAGGATTAGTTTAATATTATGTCATTGTGACTACTAACCAAGAGCCCAAGTTCTTCTGCAGAATTAAGATTGTCACCATCATATTTCACATTAGTAGCAGCCTCCCCAAATTCTATCTTATCAAGAATTGCTACCATAATAAAAATCAACACATAACTGTTAGTGGCAAAACCTAATATATATCCCAAGAAAAAAGTGTTAGAAACAATCACTCTAACACACTTTTTCCGACATTCTCTATTCTATTTGGTGAAACTCGAGTATGTCCCGCCATTTTGGGAATGGGTCCCACATAAAGTGGCGGGACTTGCATGAAATTCATCCAATAGGAGATAGTTTGACAGAAAGAGCGTGTTAGATTGTGCAATGCTAGCACTTTACATATTCTTAAAGGCTTTATTTGTTTAGTTCATCAAACCTGGATCTCCAGAATTGGGCTTCCTTAGAGGAAGAGTAGTAGGATAGTTTGAGTCAGAATCCTGTAGTTAAATCAAAGGTTCAGATGCTTATATGGATGAGAAAGATGAAGATAGGAAGTGAACATCTGAGTGATAAGAATTTCTCACCCATGGTTCCATGTAGTCTTCATCATCAGTGGTATCATCCATAACATCTATCACAGAAGTATAACTCTGATATTCCATAGCAGTTGAAGAATGTGTTGAACCATATTTCTCATCAGCAGAAAATTTGGATTCTGAGCCACTGCTTTCACAGTTACCACTGCCAAATGATCTCAGTGAAAGTGATGAATCTCTAGGAAATGCAACTCGCGCACTGGCTGCAAGTTTTAAACACCAAAAGGAAAAAGTGTTTTAGAATGTGATGATAATTTATCATTGTGAGCAGAGCAGGCCACATTGAATCAAGTAGTCATGGAATCTAAGATATTCTCATGCTAGTCAAAGTAATTTTTTTTCATGGTAAAATGATTTTGGCTAATGTCTAAATACAAAAATGAAACTTCTTTGTAAAGAAAATGGAACATTCAAATATGCATTTGAAAGTAAGCAATTTTCTCTTATTCCAAAATCTTATCTTTGATTCCCAACATCACAACTATCATGAAATAGAGTAATTAATAATGTTATGCAATGTCTTTTGACATATAAAGTGGTAAAAACAGATAACAAATAATGTTTTGCAAATGTAAGGAGAATTACATTGTTTTCCAATTTTAGGCTGGCGTCTTCCAACCCTCTCCTGCAAAATATAGATAAAACAAATGGTGTCAGTTTAGGAATACTGGAAAGTAAAAGAAAGAAAAAGCATCATTAACATATCTTTATAAACAGAATAATTGCTACCTTTTGATATATTTTAGTAGCTTGGATATATAATACTATGATAGCGTTTGGTAGGACAGGTTAGAATTGGAACAGAACATGTTACATGTGTTATGTCTGATACATTACAAAAATAGAATATAATAACAAGATATGGAGTTAAAATAAGTGATTTGCACACTGTACAAATATATTCAGGGAAAGAAAAAAACCTACACAACGTAGCTTCTAAAAAATCACGGTATAAGAGTTTCAAACTCACTACTGTGGTTGTTGTCCACTATTCAACCAAAGACACCATTAAGTGAAATAGAAATCGCGAATACATTTTTAAGCGATATTCACTAGACCTATTGTAGTGAGTTATATGATATTCACTAAACTAATATTTGACATGTGAACTTATATTACTGATACTAAAAATTTCTAACCTGAGAAAGTTAGTGAGATAATGAAAAACCAAACATCTACTATAACATTTTCTATTAAATATGTGAATAAATGCCTCTTTCAAAACCTATCATGTTTTTGCTATTGATTAAATTTTCGGACTAAAATTGCTTAAAAGAATATGCTAAATAAAATTACTTAAAAAATTGTTTAAAAGAAACAGCCACCACAAATAGGTAAAAATAATTAGTGCTAGATTACATTTAGTGAAAAACCTCTTTTTTTTTTGACAAAACAACGGACATATGAAATATATGCAAGTTTTATCCTTAAAAATTTTCAATTGCCTGTTCACAAAACCAAAAGTGAAATCTTTATATCTTGGTTAAAAATTAGTTACTCGATTAACTTTTTATACCAACACACAGCCAATTTTTACCATATAAAAAAATTCTCCTAAATTAACCAAAAGTAAAACTAAAATAAATAAAAAAAGGCAGCATAACAAACACCCAAGAAACATAAATTTATATTAAAAAAAAATGGCGTCCACAATAAAATATTTTTTGCCTTTTTTTTTAAAAAAAAATATATATTTATGTTGAGTATTCATACGAAGATCTCCAATTTTTATTCAACACTTTTCGAATATAAGCAAAAATTGGTCAACAAAAGTTAATGTATTTGGTTCAAAATTTGTACCAAATACATCAACTTATGTTGACTCATTTTTGCTTATATTTTGGGACGGGGTAGTATTTTAGTTCATTTCACTGCAAATTGTTCTATCAATTTTTTTCTCTGACAAGATGTAATTAACTTAAATTAATCATAAATTAACATCACTTTATCTAAGAACATTTAATTAACAACAAAAATAGTAAATAATTAAATTCTTACCAATAAGCTACGTACACGAACTTGAGTTTCAGAACTCTTCTGTTCATCTTCAACACCAGCTTCACTGCAACAAAAAAATCACTTTTCAACAATGAAAAACCGATTCAAACTGATTATTTCAAAAATCGAAGTGATATTTATGTGTTTTTGACTTACATTTTCGTTGTTTGAGATTTGGGTTTTCCCTTTGGAACAAACTTCAGCTGTGAAGAAAATAAAAACAAAAAATCGATTTTAAAAGAAAAGCACTTTTCCAAGGAAGTAATTTGGGGATGTTAAATTTGTTTGGTACCTTTCGTGGAGTTCTGTTTGGATCTTTCTTATCCATGGCTTTGCTGAAAAAGAAATGTAAAAGCTGAAGAAAAAAAAATGAAAAAAGAAATTCCGAGATTCGAACTCGCGACCTGGAAAATGAAATTGGGGGTGTTAGCCAACTGGATTATAATGGATTGTTGTATAGGGTTTCGAGTTAAAGATATATAAAGGTTAAATGAGATTTAAAAAACGAGCGTTAAATGTTGACTCTTTCTTTTTGGAGTAAAAATACAATTTTTGTTATGATTTGGTTTAGTTTATGATTGGTTTTGCCTTGACGATAGTTAATTTTGAAAGAGTTTATTCTCATTAAAAGTGAGTTGTAAGTAAAATGATTTATGGTTGAACGCATTTATAAAAAAATGAATTGAATTATAAATTTGTGTGTTACAATCAATTCTAAAATAAAAACCTACAAAGAGTAGTTTAAGTAGAATTGCTTTTAATCTCTAAAATTATTTTTTCAAAAAAAAAAATGTCAAACATAGTTTTATAGAGTTAGAATTGCTTTTAATACTTGAAAAACACTTCTAATGTATCTAAAGGTGAAACCAAACACCTTTGGGAGAGTTTATATGAATTCTTTAAATTTAATATATGTTGTTATAATATTCTTAAAATTAAAAATATATTAATCTAAGTATTAATTTATCACTCTCTAAAAGAATACTCTTTCAAAAAATGTGAAAGATTTTTCAATTTTCTCTCCCACAAAACTATTCCTTCTCCACCCGTCCAAACTCCCAAACAAAGCCTTAGTGTAACATTTTTTTAACACTATCAATTAATTATAGTTATCAAATTATTGAAAATATTTGACTTTAACCATAAGTATTTTAAAAGTCACACATATGAGTGATTGTGATTTACCGACGGTGTAAAAGGTTTTAGCGATTGTATGAAAGTTAATCTATTTTTCTTATGTGTTAAAATTTATAAGAGTCTCACTAAAGTTACGTTTGACAATGTCAGATTTTAAGTTTTTTTTTTTTTTTGTAAATTAAGAGCAAAATAACATCAAAGAGACTAAAAGACATCTCAACTACATTGATACCGATTGTAGCTTCTACTCCTATCTCAGGTATATATATATATAAGATATATGAGAAAATATATAGAAGGGGGAGGGACGCGGACCAACCCCTTACCCCAAAAAAAAAAAGAAGAAACCAAATAAAAAATCAGCAAAAACGAAAATTTGGAAGATCACAGTTATCCCTAACAAATCCTCTGAGAGACTAAATAGTAAAATATCCCACCAAGTAAAACTTGTCACAATGTGACCCAGATTAGCAAGATTATATATCGGCACAAATACACCTCTCTGTAAATATTTCAGAAGATTCAAATTCAAACTAGAATATTTGCTCCATCTGTTGGGCATGTCCCAAGGAACAATGACATGGTTCTTAAACTCTTGAACTGCTACTTGAGAATCACTCTTAATCCAAAGATTGTGCCAACATCTATCATGCATCTTCTCTATAGAAAAAATGATACCCGAAAGTACTACATGAAAGACATAAATATCGTTAAACCTGCAAGAGAATCCGCCAAAAGGGTTCCTAAAGAGTTAGAGTAAATGCCACCACAAGCATCTTTAGTATGCTTCCATACTAACAAGTCAGGAAGGTCCCTTCGAGGAAGGGTCACATCACATGAAGAATGTCATCTTGCAGCCATGGAGCTATAACATCAAATACTTTGGTTGTAAGGGTATGTTGTTGAACGAACTCAGATATATTCAATGCTTCAACTAGAGTGTTACCAATCCAAATAAGAAATTCAGATACACCAACATGCTGTGTGTGAATTTCTTCGTAAATGGGAACTTTAGAAAGAAAAAAGTTACAATTATTTCAAATAAGAAACGAGTATTAATTATTTTTTTATAGATGTTTTTTTCATTATGATAAACATTATTATATAGGTTCTATTTTTAAAAAAAATTCTCAAAAAATTAATTTTCAAAATTATGGAATATCAAATTCTTTTCTTTTTATTTTATAATATGTAACAAAATTAATTTTACCTTTTTACTTTAATTATTATTTTTAATAAATGTGTCTATTTCCTCAATCAAATTACTATTTTTGAAAACAAAAAATTTACAATATATAAAATAATACTCTAATAAGTTTTTTTTTGTCAAAATAAAAATACTCTAATAAGTGTTGGTGTAGCACTTTATGCAATTTAGCAGAGGGAGGAGTTTACACCACCTATCATCATGTGATTCGATTTTAGTATTCAATGGAAGATTCAATTTTGGTATAAAAAGGAGTTTGTGACACCATAACTTACATTTCTTGGTCATTGTCATTTTTATACCATAGCATAACCATGACTTATACCATTTTTTACAATTGCCACCTCATTTGTTAACGAAAGTTTTTAACGTCAAGGACTAAACTGCTAATGGGGTACACGTTATGAGATTATCTTGTATTTTATTTTGAGTCAGGACTATTGTACCAAGGAGATGCAAAATTAAGGACCAAGATAACTATTTACCATTTTATATTTTCTTCTAAGGCTCAGGCTGAGAGGCCAAAACAAGTCTCTCATCGTGCAAACTGATTTTTGGCCGTTAAATGGATTAATAAATTCACTAAATTGATTTTTGACCATTTGATCTTTTCACCATCTAACCGCACAATAATTTATTAATATATTTAACGGCTAGAAATCAGTTTGCACAATGAGAGACATGTTTTAATCTCTCATCGTAGCCTTCACCTTCTTCTAATTTTATCTCAGTTGAAGCTCTCGCAAGGTAGGAAATATCTTTTCCTGGTGCACCCTAGCCTTTGCCCTCTCTCACACCAAAACAAAAACCAAACATTGGAATGGTAAGCATGCACCCTTTCTCACTCATCCTTTTTTTGTTCTTATCTATTTCATGGGTCTCAGTGCATTGATTCAACCTTTCTGCTGTTTTCTGTAATAGCTTTTTCTGCAAAAATCTATTTTTTTCCATGTGGGTCATTTATATTTTACTGAATTTCTGAGTAAAAAAGAGGGATTTTGTTGAATGTTTTATTAAAAATTTGAAGTTTTAATTTTTGTTATAGATATAAAGAAAGTTTTAGAGATATATATCCATGGAAGAAGCAGAAAAAGGTTTGTTGTTTACTTGTGCAACTTCAGAAACCACTGTGGCCCAAGATGTTAACGTTGTTGTTGGTGAAACCCTAGATGGGTCTGTGGAATGTGGGGGTCAGGTTCAGATAGTTGAGGATGATGAGCTTCATGATGAAGTGATTTCTGGTGATTCTGTTAAAGGTGCTGGGGCTGTAGCTCGCCCGGTTACTTCACTGTTTGCTGAAATGTTGGAAACGATTGATTCAATATTGTACATGCCGATTGGGCGGAATGATAACATTGATGATATTGAGGAAATGTCAAATTTTGAGAACGATAAATTTGACGCAAAGTCTAATGTTGTTGATATCGTGGAAACGATAGATTTGATATTGAACATGTCGATTGGGAATGATAAAGTTGATGGCAAAGCCAATATTGTAGATGAAGTTGTTTGTGGAACTGAAGTTGAAAAGTGCAATGCAAAGGAGCAAATAATAGCTGACAAGGATGTGAGTGGTGTTTCTGCTTTGAATGTTGAACAATCTGATGTAAATGAGGGGATGCAAATAGATGTTGAAGATCAACAAGGAACAAAAAGAAGTATAACAATGAACCAAATTGTCGAGGTTAAAGGTAAGATATCTGCTGATCTCATTGGTGTTTTTTTCCAGCTTAACTAGTGGTTAAAATTGAAATTGTAGTGAATGAGAATGTTTTTTAGTTTCTAGATAGTGATGCTTGTAGTTCTTTGGTGCAGGTTTGTCAGTATCTATTTGTAGTGAGGAAAATTTTGATGCTAATACAATTGTAGAACAAGGCACTCAAATTACTGACCAATGGAGCCATGTGCCGTTGGGTGATGGAAAGGAAAAACTCAACGGGGAGTCAAATATGGGGCAAAAGATTGGAGAGAAAGAATGTGTTTCGGAACAGGTTGGTTCAGATGGTGGTCAGGAAATTGAAGAATTTAATGAAGCTAGGAAGAGAAAACCAACATATGGAAAAGCTGTAAAACATGCACTGGTGAAGCCTGGTAGTTCAGAAATAGTTCATCAGGCACAGTATTTGCTGCCAGCAGTAAAAAAAGAAGGCGAATTTTCTTTCTCTGATATGGTTTGGGGCAAAGTGAGAACCTACCCATGGTGGCCTGGACAAATATTTGATCCCTCCGATGCATCTGAGTGGGCAATGAAGCATTATAAAAAAGATTGCTATTTGGTTGCGTATTTTGGTGACAGGTCATTTGCATGGAATGAAGTATCTCAGCTGAAGGATTTTAGGGCACATTTCTCCACAATGGAAAAGCAGAGGAGCCGTTCAGAATCATTCCAGAATGCTATAGATTGTGCTTTGGATGAAGTCTCAAGACGAGTCGAATATGGGCTAGCATGTTCTTGTATACCTAAAGACACCTATGACACGATCAAAAGCCAGACTGTAGACAACACTGGGATTCGACAAGAGATAAGCATAACACATGGGGTGGATGAATCTCAAAATGTTGACTCATTTTCACCGATGAAACTTATAGAATATGTGAAAACACTATCTGAGTTGCCTACCGGTGGTCTTGGTCGATTAGAGCTTGAGATTGCTAAGGCTCAGCTGCTTGCATTTAATCGGTTTAAGAGTTTCTCTTGCTTGCCAGAAATACAACGTTGTGGAGGCGTTGACAAGGACAATTTATTTTTTGTTGACGATGAACAAGATTTGTGTGAGGTTATTGAGCATGCAACTCCTATAGTTAATACCGAGGATCAAGCTGGTCCTAGAAATTTAAAAAATCAAAGCAGCACCCATCAAAAGCGTAAATATAATTTCAAGGATACTATGCATCCGGCAAAGAAGGAAAAAAGGATGTCAGACCCAATGAATGGGACTCCAGATTCTCGAGACAGTGATTGTTGGACTCCAGATCACCAGGTTTCACCTGAACATTCCAAGAGAAGGAGTGCCATGGATCACTTTGATGATGACTTTGAAATGCAAACTGGGAAACAAAAAATTTCTGGAACAAAAGTCTCAAATACCACAAATCCATCGTTTAAAATTGGTGACTGTATTCGTAGGGCTGCTAGCCAACGCACTCCGAAGACAGATGGAGACGTTGATGTTTTTCCTGAGAATGGATTGGATGTTTCTCCTACAACTGTTGAGTATGTTGAGAACACGACAGAATTTTCGTCTCTAGATGATATGCTACCTTCACTTCAGTGTGTGGCACAAAAACCCCTTGGAGAATATACTTTTCTGAATGGCATAGTCACCTTCTTCTCTGATTTCAAGAATTCTGTAATTGTGGCTGCTGATTGGAAAGAGATTTCATGCACGGATAAAGTTGGCACGAAGAGGATGGAGAAACTACCCATGGCTGGAACTGGATCTGATACATTTGAATTTGAAGATGAGAGTGACTCGTATTGGACCAACCGGGTCATTGACAATGACAATGAAAAGAAATCAGTCCAACATCCATTGCAGAAAAACCAGAAAAAAGACGAACTACTTGTCACTGCTAAGTCACCAAAGCCAGCTGTTAAGTCACCAGAGCCCGCCCAAGTTATCCGTAGGCCCTATTCCCGGGAAAAAAAAATCTGAAAACAAGCATGCTGAGGCTCTTGAAAAACCTCCTGGTTATATAGATGAGAATGCTCCTGCTGAGCTTGTTATGAACTTTGCCGAGGTCAATTCTGTTCCCTCAGAAACAAACCTTAACCATATGTTTAGGCGTTTTGGACTTCTAAAGGAATCTGAAACAGAAGTTGACAGAGCAAGCAAACGGGCAAGAGTGGTCTTTAAGAAGTGTGTAGAGGCAGACGTAGCTCTCAGTAGTGCTAAAAAGTTCAACATATTTGGCTCAGTAGTCGTAGATTACCAGCTTAATTACACTCCAAGTGCTGTATTCAAAGCTTTTAGCAAAAAACATGATTAAAGATCCAATTATCATGGAAATGCTGCTTTAAAATGACCTTGTTTGTAAAGTAATGGTGTATCCAACTTTAGTTTCATATTCTGTTGAAATGAGAAAATTGGATACAGTTCTCAACAAAATGAGTATTTATACTCCTAGGATTGTGCTGAGTTAGGAAAGTTAGTTACAAGGTCAAAGGCTAAACGAATTTCTACTAACATAGTTGGTTAGTCCAGCTATTAGTCTATTACTTTTATTATACTAATAATCTTAGGAGAAATAAAAGAAGCAACATTTTAGAGCATATTTGATTGAAGAAAATAAAAAAATAAAATAAAATTGAGAAATAGCATCAAACAATCTTCAAGGTCTTTCATCAAACAATCTAGGCCTGATTTAAGACAAGTAACCACGTTGCAAATTACATGGTTTATCCAAATAATTCTACATGGTTAACAATAATTTTATTCTGATTGCAAAAATGACACTAGCTATCTCCATGGGGTGGAGGCTCTTTCACTTGCACTTTTCAAACTCCGCAAAGTTAATCTTTCCGGCTTTCCCATAAACAACCACTCACTTTTTCATTTGTTGAGCAATTGTAAGCTTTTTGAAGAGGTCATCATGCTTTGGTCTGATCAAATAACCAACTCTGGGATTGCTTCTGTTCTCCGTGAGAAACCAACATTGAGGTCTTTGTCGTTTTCCATTACTCCTTTCGATGTGGAATACGGTGAAGAGTACGCCAATCGGGCCACCATTAAAAATTTCTAGATGATTTCTCCTCCTCTCCCCTAACATTCTAAAAAAATGCAATTAAAATTAGGACTTTGACTTAAAATTAGGACTTTGAATCAATCCAAGAGTATAATTTTACGAAATAACTATGCGAAAAAAAAAAAAACTAAAATCAATAAAGATGTAAAAAAAAGACTCGTATAAATTTAGTAAGTCATAACTGAGCCACTAAAGAAAACTAATTCATTTGAACTTTAGGGAGAGGGTTGAAAATATGAGAACAAGTAATGGATGGGGTGAGGTAGAAAGAGGGTTAGGCGAGTGATTGAGAACTAAATATTCATGCTTTTTAGATTATTGAGAATTTTTTTTAACACAAAATCTATGAATTGGATCCTCTCATTCTATTTTTTCTCATTCTCTCTCATAACCCTCTATCTTTCTCTTGAGAGAGTAAGATTAAAAGAGATATAGAGAATTAAGAAAAAAAATAAGGAGAGGATCCACATCAACACCATATATTTATACAGTTTTCGACTTTTTTTTCCCCTCATCTCGGGTTCTTTTTCTCTCCTCGGGTCTCACGTACCCGATTATATATGGTGTCGGGATAAGATGTTGATTTTTGTATGTCTAAATAACATCAGTTGACCAACATAGTCACACTTCTATAAGACCAACTATAAGACACTCCTTTAATTGGACCTAAAATAATAAAAATCATAACAAAATTAGGTTGCCTGTGCTTGTTGATAGAAGATTATCTTGATCCCTTTGGAACTGCCAAAACCATGGACTTGTATATGGATGGTCATCCAAATTTTATCAAAACCCTTATTTGCGTTGAAAGATTTCCAACCTCTCAATTATACCTTAGGCGGCCGAACCTAATGTGGGTGTTTCCGTTCATTTTCCCAATTATTGTGTAATTTGAAAACATCTAAGCTGAAGGTTTAAGACGATTGAATTGATGAATGACAAAAAGGTGAATATCTTGGAGGGAAAACAATGTAAATGGGACTATATAAGAGAGTTTGATAGCTTTATGGATGCTCTGTTGATACGTGGAATTTAATTCTTGTGTTAATTGAAACTGCTAGATAGCTTGGTATAATTTTGACGTTAAGGTTGATGATGATATGAAGATGATACTGTGTGGATAAATTGATGAAGTGAAAGATGTTTTGGGTTGTTGTGAATAAGTTTCATCATTCATTATGAAAAATTTGAAGTGGTGAGGCTCAAAAGTTTATAAACATGTTGCAAGTAATTTTTAGAGGAGGTCTTGATTAATGAGTATTGTTCGTGAGAAAACGTAAATTTTAAAAGAAGTTTCATTTAGTCATCGAAAAATGTTCTCAAATAGAAAATAATGTTAAGAGTATTTTGTAACTTGATTTGAATGTTTCTTTGAAAAGTATTTGAAAAATGAACTTACTCATTGGGCATTGAATCTTTTTGATGAAGGACTTTTAAAATAACATTTCAAAAGAATCTTTGATGAAGGAACTTATAACATAACATTGCAAAAGAAATATCACATTCATTTCACATGATTGTCAAGAACTATTCAGAATAAAACTATTTAAAATGAGTTTGACACGAGTTTTTTTTCCAAAGAAGTTGAAGTCCGAGACTTAATTCGTGACTTTGAGACGGTGTCTGACATGTATTATAAACTAGGGTGACATGTATCCATTTCGATTACCAACGTACTATAAACTAAATCAATGGATCTAACCAAGTTTACTAGACATTAGACAATCATATTTGATACTTGGTTTGGATAGACCATATTGTATTCATGGGGTTAGAGAACAACTCTCATTTCGGCACACTAATTTATTTGGTGAAATCCAAGTCCCACTGCTTTATAAGAAATCTATTTCCAAAGCGTACGACTGTGAGTGAGTTGGAGTTAATAGAGTATTCCAAACACTCTCCTAGAGTCCCCTGTATTCATATCAAGAAAAAACCCGTCAAATAAGATAAAAAAACCTGGACAATGTTTGTCAAAAAAACAAAAGAAGATACCCAATGTGTTATACTCACTATCCACCCAAATAAACTCTTGCAAATACTTTCTTAGTTTAAGATCTAGAGTTCAATCTGGGAATAGAGACCATTTCAAGGATCTATCCTAGCCACAATCAAAGATAAAATTTCATGAAGAATTAGGAACTTCCTACTTGTGTTATCAAACCATGACAAAGAGTCACTTGGTATTTCGCATCTAAAGACAATATAGGATTGATGTCAAAACATCTCTAAACATCCACTCTCTTATTGAGAGAAATTCAAATGAAACTCATTAACTCGAATTGCGACATAAATTTAGTGACACTAGCACTTTAACCAATAAAAGACCGTTGAAAGGTGTTCAATAAAGTGTGTTAAAAAGTGTGTTCCTACCAATATCATTCCCTTATCGCTTATAGGCAGACTTAGCAAACTAGCAAGGCTCCAGTATTTTATTTACCACAATCTAATATTGCATTGTTCGATTAGAAAACTTAAGATAGTTACCTAACAACGATACAACAGAACTATTGGTTTTAATTAAAAAAAGGAGCAGTAAACGTAGCAAATTTCTACAACTCAAATTCTTTGATCATCTATATCTATCTTCACCCAGCAACACAACTAAACGAAGCATACGACGACAACAAACACTACCAACAACAATTTTCACCTCAGCCTTCATCTAATGCCCAAAAACATTGATGGTGTCAACAGGACCCCATGATCGCTTCAGAAAGAAATGAGAAACTTGATAATTCCTGTACCATGACACAAGAACTTGGTGCTCATAACACCGTGTCAGCTAAAAAATTTAATTAGAGGTAAAAATGTAAAAAACGTCGCTGAAGTCTGACAGTTATCATGCCAGAAACAAAAATTTGTTTCAAATCATTTTACCTGTCACACACGAATTGTTAAAAACCAAATCTCTTATACCAACCCGAAATGCCTAAAATAAATAGCAAGGCACAATTACCTTCGGGGTGAGATGTGTGATTAAAGGCATCAAAAGGCAGCTTCAGCACCAAACAATTAAGAGAAATAGTTGTCAAACAAAAATATTTAAGCTCATCACCAAAACTATAAGTTAGAGTCAGTTCTAAATGAACAAAATCAACTGAAAGTGACAATAGAAGAGCATAAACAAAAAACACCAGGTCCCAGCTGCCATAATAGTTTAAACAAGCTTTCAAAAAGAAACATTAGCAACCAGACATTGTGTGAATCAACAAAAATGCCACAGAAAATAATGCAAACCATTAAGTCCTACACATTAAAAAAGATTAATAATTATCATAACAATAATAAGCTTTTGATGTTGCCTCCAGCTGCATGAAGATTGTTTCTCAATTTCCAGCCCGAATTCTCTGCAAATTTCATAACAGTACAGCAAGGTTAAAGAAGTGAGTCCCAAACTTCCAAGAAAGACATGGCAAACGGTTAGGAAATCAGGTTCACAAGAGCTCCAAGAAACATCAGGCCTGTCACAACGTTAGATAATACCAATGAAGCGTTAAGAGGAGGTAAAACTATGATAAAATATACAGTAAACATATAGTGCTGATTTTATGCATAATGACAGCATGAGAATAGACACCCTCGAGGGAAGAAACAGAGACAGATATTCGAAAATTAGAAATGAAATTCATGGATGTCATTAAATCGAACAACAAAAAACCTAGACGTTCCTCTTTTTTTTTTAAGACATCAAGGGGATTTTACATCTGAGCCATAAAACTTTAACTAATTTCTGCTTCAATGGACACCATAAAATTAGGAAGTAGACGAGACACCAACACAGTCTGAGGGATAATAAATTAAGAAACAGTTAGTGCCAATATCGAACATACTCACAGTAATAAAAGTTTGCCCACTCTTCTGTAAGAGTTCCTTCAGTTGTACAAAAGACCAGGTGAAATTCAAGTGAAAGAAAGTTGATATAGAGAAAATTGTATATTTTTCATATAACTAAAATAGCTTAATTTAGGTGATAGAGAGATCACTGCAGCCAACATTGCTTCCTATTTGCAGAAAAATAAACTCGCAGGCAAGCAAACATATTTGATATAGTTGATAAAAAAAACTTGGGATGCAAAATAACATCCAAATTCCAAAATTGCTTCAAGAATAAACCATAAATTTAACAATGTACCAATGAACATTAACATATATCAGAAAAACAATGATCTTCCAAGTTGCATCTGAAAATCTCAAACTCAGGAGTCTAACCAACACTCCAACAGCATTGAACTATGAACATTAGCACACAAAAGGCAAGTTTAATAGCAATAAAATTAACATATTAGTATTGATTAAAAGCTAAGAACTCTTGGTCCCACAGGTTTTCAGTCAGAACAAAATGAGATACAACACATGGTCTTTATGGATGCTCATGGGCAAAAAAATGTCTAAAATTGGCACTTATGTGCATGGATAGTAACTTTATCAAGAGCTTATCTCTTAAAAATATGCAATTCCGACAATTGTAAAAGGTTAATAAATAATTTTCATATATATGTCGAAACAAGTCAGGAATTCAATTCTAATGTTATGACAAATGAATCAAGAGTGAGAGAGACAGACCAGAAACATACCTTTTGGAACATCGAATAATAACGAAAATGAACCTAAATCATTTCATCTCTGCCATGAATTTCTCATACTCAGAATCAGCTCCATATGACGTCTTCTCCGCCGATGAGTTAGGAGGAGGCATAGGTGGAGGCACATTTCCAATGCTCTGGGATTGATCTGCAGACGAAGGAGGAGGCGGGACAGGATGATTACTGGCCCAAGGCGCATTTGCAATGCTGTGTGATTGGTCTGAAGTAGGGGCAGGAGGGAGAGGTGGTGGAGGAACTGCATTGTAGTAAGGTGGAGGAGGATATCCATAAGATGCAGGATATGTTGGTGGAGCTGCTGGTGGCATTGAAGGCACTGTGTTCCCATACATGTTGGTCGGTATAGATTGAGTAGATGAATTATTATCAGACTGCACTCCAGGAGGGTAATTCTGCTGCATTTCACCAGAAGCCGGGGGTGGGGGAGTGGCACCAGGGGGGCCTGTCGGCATGGGTGGGTATTGAACACCATAAGGAGGCATAGGGTGACCATGCATAGGAGGATACATAGTTGATCCAGGCGGAGGAGGAGCATAAGGATTGTATGGAGGAGGAATAGGAGGTCCCCATGGGACTGGAGTACCTCCATAACTCCCAGGAGGAGCACTCCCAAGGGGACCACCACCGGTATATTGTTGGGATGGATAGGCACCAATTGGCTGGCTTTGAACAGGATAAGTAGGCACAGCCGACACTGGTGGGCCTGGAGGTACAACAGGCTGAGGAGGCTTACCAGCAACTCTCACTGCAATAGTTCGACCCTCAAGGCGATAACCATTCATGGCAACAATTGCATTGTTTGCCATTGTGATATCAGCATACTTCACAAACCCGTATCCTTTACTCAAACCTGTCATTCGATCCTTGATAACTTTTGCCATAACAATCTCACCAAATTGTTGAAACAATTGGATCAAACCATCATCCTCAAGAGTGGGTGGCAAATACCCAATGTACAAATTTGTATCATCAATTTCCTTTTTAACCGCACCAGCCCCTAATCCAGCTTGTGGTGTACTACCAGCGGAACCAGAATTGTTAGCCCAAGGAGGATTGCTTCCAGAAGAATTGCCCGACCCAATAGCCAAAGTACTAGTTGTCTTAATCGCAGATTCAGGAACCGTACCACCCAACTCAGCCAAGAAATTCTGATACTCATCATCCATCTTCTTCCCAGTAGCACCCTTCACCGGACAATCAATACTAGGATGACCACCATCCCCACAATGCTTACAAACAACCTCACTCTTAAACGTCGAAGTCCTCGTAGGACACGCATATTGACGATGCCCAGGCTCACCACACAACCTACAATACTCTTCATCTCTAATCGTCCCATTCAAAGCCGCAAGCTCCCTAAGTTGCTGCCTTTTATGCTCATTCAAAACCTCATCCACAGGCTGCAATAGCTTCTCCACCATACCAGCCGCAGCCTCAAGCGCATCAGCTGTATCAGCCTCAACCAAAACATGCAAATCCTCATTCTCCGACGGATCCGGTTTCAAATCCCTCTTCTGCTGCAACCTCCCTTCTTTCACCGACCCTTTACCCCGAATCACAATCTTAGCACCAGTCTCCTTCTCCATCCTCTTCTGAGTATTCCCCCTAGGACCGATAATAAGCCCAATAAAATTATAACCCGGATACTCTTTCATCGGTATATAAAGCTTCTTCTGAAGCTTTGGTGGTCTATAATCAGCAGGTGGCTTAAAAGCAGGATTTTTCTTAATAATCTGAGAAATAATCTCTTGTCTCTCTTTCTGAAACCTCTCACGAGCACGATACTCTCTAGTATTAATCCTAATCCCCATATTATCATAAATAGGTTCAGGTGAAGGAGATCTAGCCCCTTCAGGACGATCATCTAAAGGTAAACCAGATTGCAACATTCTACTAATCTCAAGTAATCTACTATTCAATGTTTGAATTTCAGGATCAAATTCAATACCACCCATGAAATCAGGAAGTTGAATTACCGGTTTCGGCTCGTCATCCGCCCATCGGGATTTCCTTTTCTTTGTTCCGGTGCCGGTTTCCCCGGTCGAATCGTTTGAATCTGGTTGTGGGTCCCACCGGCTTCTACGGCGGCGTTTGCTGGTTGTTTCTTCCTCTCCGCCTGATTGATCTTTGTCGGTTCCGCTTCGGGTGTTGCCGCCGGTTAATCCGTTTTCGGAGAGAAGTTGATTTGGAATCGGTGGACGTGAATCGTTGTTTTCGGATTGGTTACCATTGAAGCCGTTTTGGGAGATTAGGGTTTCGGATTGGTGTTGTGGATTATCGTCGAGCGGGGGTGGATTCGAATCGAGAGCCTCCATGGATGAATCTAGAGAGAGAAAGAAGAGAGAGATAGGGATAGGGTTTTGAAGAAGAAAATTGGTTTGTGAAATTGCGAATGCAATCTATATATGAAGTAACACACGCGTGACGTAACCTATCTGTTAACTTACACTTATATGTGAAACACAAACTGCAATACCAATCAGCAATCACAAACGTACGCGATTAGGATTCTTTTTTTTTTTAGATTAGTTTTTTTTTTTTTATCAAAGATTATAAATTTTTTTGGTAGTTTTTTTTGGTCCAGCTAAAAAAATTCAGTGAATAAATGAGGTGTCCGAGTTTGAATCCCGACCCCTGCATATAATATGCATTATCCGAGTTAAACTTGCGGGGATGGTAGTTCTTAGAGTCTGTTTGGCAAGACACAAAAACAAGTTTATGTCTTATAGCTTATAACTTATTAGCGCTTGTCTGAGAAAAAAAGATCTGTTTGGTAACAGTCTTTTCGTCAGGAGCTTATAGCTTATTTAAAGAGCTTATAACTTATTTTTCAGACGCTATTTTAAGTAGCGTTTGAGCTTATAGTTTATAGCTTATTGTTTTTTCTTCCTCTTTTACCCTTACTATTTAATTTAAATACTAGTTTTACCCCTTATGTTTTATTATAATTTAAAATAAAAAATAAATGTATTAAATACATAGAATACCAATGATCATGCAAAGAGAGATAAAAATGAGTTCTACTGCTTCTTCATTCTCGTTGTATCGTCATTCTCCTTCTCCACCCTTCCTCCATTGTTTCTTAAATAATGATGATGATGATTATTATTATTATTATTATTAATGTATGTTGTTTTTCTTCATAAAAAATTGAATGATATAAAAATGTTCTTTTATGTCATTTTACATCTATCAGCTAGTTGAACCGCTAATTTTACCAAACACTTCAATTAGCTTATCAGCCATAAGTCATCAGTCATCAGCTATAAGCTATCAGCTATCAGCCATCAGTCATAAGCTATCAGCAATCCGCTATTTTTGTCAAACAGACCCTTATTCTAAAACAATATTTTTACAAATAATAACAAATATCCGTTTTTTCCTAGCAAAAAAAAAACAAGAGTCTTGTTAACTAATGTCCACGGACACTAGTTAAAGAATCCATAAATAGAAGTTTTGTGTTGAAAATATAAATTGTTATTTTTTATCAAGTAAAAATTACACATTTTTTTATCAAGAACTTTTTTGTTTTAGTTCTTAACCAATATCATGAGCACTATTTAGTTCTTAAGCTTGATATTAATTAAAGAAGTAAATATAGAAAATTTCAGTTAGGAATTTGTTCTAAATTTTCTATAACAAACAAAAATGAAATATGTTAACCCATTATATCTCTCACAAATAGTGCAAGAATAGAAAATAAAAGTATTTACAAATCATACAAAATAACACAAAACCAAAAACGAAGCATCCAAAAGAACCTAGTTAGGCGACGAATTCCAAACACATGAAAGGATATAATTGAAGCTATTGTACAATTATGTGTAAACATTATTCAATCAAACAAAATGTTTTATTAATAATATTGTCTCGTGTATGTTTTTATAAAAAATTATAACTAATATATTAAAATTATTCTCATTTTTATTTAGAAGATAGAAAATAATTTATAAATTTAATTTATTGATCGACGATAAACATTGTCATATGTATGATTCTTATTATAAATTATAATTATTAGTGACAGATATTTGTCTTGGGTTTTTTTAAATATCAATGACAATTTTTTTATGGGAAGTATAAATGACATTATTTGTCTCATATTTTTTATATTTGTTAATGATACATATTTATCCATTTTTTAATATATATCACTGGCAAGTACTTGCAAAAATTAAAGAGAATTCAAATAAAAATAAGATTGTGTGGGATAATAAGACGAAGTTTAGCTTATTTTAAGAAAATAATCCTAAATTATCCTTGTGTGTCAATTAATTAATTTAGGCCAGTTTGATATACAATTGAAGTTCAACGCAACATTATTGATGTTGTGAGGAGCCATTGATACACTCTGAAGAAACAAAAAAAGTATGGGCAAGCAGAATAGAAATGAAGAAGTGAACTTGTTGATAGATTTGAGAGGGAAAACAGTTACTATCTATGTGACTAACATTGCTGAGTTGGCTAACTAAATCTACGAAACCGTTAGTTATTTGACAGTGTGTTAAGATTGCTTGCTTTGTAAGTTATTAACTTTTCCCTCATATTCCTTTTCTGATTTATTAATCTTCAATATAAAACATTGGAGAAAACTTATATGCAATACCATATGTATTTTTGGGGTTGTTCACCTATTTTAAAATAGGTCAAATGCATCACGAGGTCTTTTAAGTTTAACTTTTATACTGGATTAGTCATTTTAGTTTTTTAATTTTAAATTGATCATTTATGTTAGTAAAAATGTGTACCTAGTCTTTTAAGTCATAAAATATATGCACTATTACCCTCTTTCTATCAAACTCAGTGAAAAAGTGTTTATTTGGACGTTTATTGCTAAGATGGCCGGTCTAAGTTTACCTATCTCAAAATTAGAGTTCATAGGTGTATTATTCAGTCTTAGTTTCAAACAAAAATCACTTGATTACTTGATTTATAATGTTGTTGGTGAAATATTTATCTCTAAAATTATAATTAAATTGGCAAACAATAAGAAAGAAAATGTATATAAGTAATTATGTTTTGTATCATAAATATTTTTTGGACCTTCCAGATCAATGTTAAATGGTCATGTTAAAAGTTTTTAACAAAGTTGTATGAAAAAGGAGATCAATTTGTTACACCAAAATAATTAAATGACTAACATGTTTATTTTTACAGACATCCAAACACGGGATAATACAACAAAAAAAATCCAACTGTTCATCCTATATGAAATTACCACAAAATTTTGAATTATTTTAGATGGTAAATAATTTTAATAGGGTTGGCCCAGCTAAGGTCTACCGTTTGCTAGAAGATTAGAGGTAATAAAAAATGATAGAATTAAATGTGATAGCTGAATTTTATATTGTTGATTTCACATTTTTTTTGTCTAAATTCGATGTATCTTAGGTTTAGGCTAGTAGCTTTTGATGTAATCCTTTTGTAGAGTGGAACGGCTACAACTGTAGAATATTAAAAAAACAATTGAAGTACATCTAAAAAAATAGTCTTAAATGCTGATTTGATTTTTTTTTCATATATGCGATGTATTTAGATTAGAAGCTATAACCCATCTGCAATGCATTCTTTCAACATTTAATAGTCCCATCTGATGCAGTTTTATATTTTGTGAATAATTTAATGGGCCTAAAAAGTCAAAAAGACTATTAGACTACAAATAAAAAATTAAACTATATATCCCTGTTGAGGAGCCTACCCTGTAAAGCAAAAAAAAAAAAATTATACACTAAAGCCTAAAATTGTAGACATCAAGTAAAAAGACTTTTTTCTTATTTGATTTCATATTTGATATATATATATATACTCTTTGGCTGCATTGAATTTAATCCAGCTTTCCACTTCTTTCCACTTGATTTTTATTGCTTTGCCATATTATACTCTTTTCCCATGATCCCATTGTGCTTCCTTTACCTGCCAGATGATTGTAGCATTTAATGCAAATCATAGGACATATATCTTCTTCACTCTCACTCATGCTTCTCTCTTTTGTCCTAATTGCAGAACCTTGGATGAATATAGCAGTATTTCCTATATCTTGGTTCTCTAAACTTAACCTTAAACCGTTTGCTTTAAACAATAGAAATAATTTGCTACCCAATCTCTGGTGCTTCTGCAACATCAACCTTGACCCTACTGTTTTGGATGTTAGTGACCAACATGTATCTTTTACCCTAGCTGTTAATGGAAAAGAGTGGCAGCAGTTTATGCTTCTACTTCTTACTTGAAGAGGAAGCAACTCTGGGAGAATCTTAACAACCTTCAATCTCAACATGACTTACCTTGGAATTTTTTGGGAGATTTTAACACTATCTTAGGAGTCTATGAGCATTAAGGCATGTTCCCCCCCAGCAAGACCCCCTATGCAAGATTTTCAGATCTGGACTAACACTTTTGACCTTCTCCACCTGCCAACTAGGGGTGCCCAGTTTACTTGGAATAATGGTAGGAGAGGGAGGAGACACACACAAAGGAGACTTGACAGATCCATTTACAATCAAGCCTGGCTAGATTAATGTAGCACAACATCATGTTTAACCCTGATCAAAACAAAATATGACCACTATCCATTGCTCCTTACATTTACAACCTCTGAAATATTTTGCTTCTAGCTTTAAAGTCCTCAAAATGTGGACTCTCTGTAATGATTGCAAAGATTTCATCTCTTCTGTTGGAAAACTAGAATAGTAGGCTGCCCCATGTATAATTTACCCCTCAAAGCTATGTTGAAAGTTCAGAACAAAGAAGTGTTTGGATATGTTCATAACTATGTCAAGCAGGCTGAGCAGAATCTTTCCTCTATTCAATATCAAATCCAATCTAATGGCCAAACATATATTCTTCTAAACCAAGAAAAAACTGCACAAGATACTCTTGACAAAGCCTTGGAGAGACAAATGTTTTTGGCAAGGGAAAGCAAGAATAAACTGGCACATGGATGGTGATTGAAATACTGCCTATTTTCACAACTCTCAAAAATCAAAAATAAAACCACGCTAATGAGTACATTGAGAGATGGAGAGAATATTCTTAGTGAGCCACAACAAATATATGACCATATAGTTAACCATTTTAAAAGTTTGTTTTGTACTAACCCTTTTTTGCAAGATCAATTGCTTGTGGAAGAGGTCATTCCAAAACTAATGGGGGGCAATATAAATAACATTCTGATTGTGCTCCCATCTCATGAGGAAATTAAACTTGCAGTGTTTAGCTTGATGCAATCTTGCAATTCTTTGTCACTGGATGAATTTTACCTAATTACAATGTCAATACCCTCATCCTTATCCCAAAGAGTCAAAATGCTGATTGTGTGGAGCAATATAGGCCAATAGATATGGCTAATTTTAAATTCAAGGTAATTTCAAAAATAATAGCAGATAGGCTTGCCAAAATCCTTCCATCTATTATTTCAAAAAATCAGAGGTTTCATACAAGGAAGAAATATAAAAGAGTGTATTTGCCTAGCTTCTGAGGCCATCAACCTACTTGATAGGAAATCCTTTGGAGGAAATTTTGTTATGAAGATTGACATCACAAAAGCATTTGGCGCCTTGGATTGGAACTTTCTTCTAAAAGTTCTTAATTGCTTTGGCTTTAATAACACCTTTTGTAATTGGATATCAACAATTCTTTCCTCTGCTACCTTGTCTATTCTAGTTAATGGAGCTCAACATGGTTATTTTGCTTGTTCCAAGAGTGTAAGGCAAGAAGACCCCTTATCACCATTATTATTTTGTCTTGCAGAGGTGTTAAGCAGAGGTATCACTAAACTGGTAGAAGATGGAAAGGTTAATCTCATTTCAGCATCTAGAAACTCTCAGATACCATCACATTGTTTCTATGCTATGACATTATGATATATTGTAAAGGAAAAATTGAAAGTCTTGAAGTTCTAAAGCACCTCTCTACCAGGTATGCCAATACTTATGGAAATCAACTATATATGCAGGTAACATAACTCAGAATAGGCTTCAAACTTTTGTTAATCTGCTTGGATTTAAAGTTGGATCTTTGCCTTTCATCTACCTTGGAGTTCCTATTTTCAAAGGTAGGCCTAAAGCTATTCATCTGCAGCCAATAACAGACAAGATCAAAGGAAAGCTTTCAGCATGGAAAGCCTTTTTATTGTCTATAGTAGGGAGAATTCAACTGGTTAAGGCAGTAATATTCAATATGTTAACTCATACCATGTCTATTTATTCTTGGCCTATCTCTCTCTTGAAAAGTTTGGAGAAATGGATAAAAAATTTCATATGGAGTGGGGGTATAGCAAAGAGGAAATTAGAAATAGTAGCATGGAAGAAGAATTGTAGTACTTATGATGAAGGTGGTTTGGGTCTGAGATCTCTTATCAACTTAAATGAAGCCTTTAACATGAAAGTGTAGGGACCAATAACAAAAAGTGATGAAAGTGCAGGGACTAATAATGAATAAAATACTTGAAATATTTTAATTTTGAAAATTTTGTCTTTTAGTGTACCACGCGGCGTGGAATGATTGGTCCATGTGGCACACCGTTAGTTTTGTTTTGTTTTTTTAACTTGGACTTAACATAAGGAGCAAAGCCATAAATTTTACAAAGTGCAGGGACCAATGTCAAACAAAAAAAGTGCAGGGACCAATGCCAAAATTTGGTGAAAGTGCATGGACCAATGACATATTTAAGCCTTATTATTATTATTATTATAGTAGTAGTTGTAGTATAGAAAGTCAGGAAGGGAAGATACAACAATGATATATGTCGCGGTGATTTTCGGAGATCAAGCTATTGATTAGCGTTGACTCACTAATTTTATTTCACGACTGAACTTTTAATTTTTAAATGAAAAGTGGAAAAAAGTTCTAAATTACCACATTTTAAAAGATTAGGGTTCGGGGGTTAGTTACGTTTAGGGAAGGTGTTAGCACCCTAAACGTTCGTAGTACTCTACGAGAACCTCTTGATTTTATTTATTTATTTTGGCTATAACTTGCTTATTTTTTTTAAGAAAGAAAAGAATGAATTAGAATAGTGAGAAAAAATAAAAATGTTTTATTATTGTATTTTTTATGATTTGGAAGGACAAGGTCCTCTGCCTACGTACCCGTGAGGGATCAAAACCTCGTAGTTCGGGGTAAAAATGACGGTTGATTTGTTTTGTGTTTTTTATTGGTTTTTAAAAAAAGTTTTAAAGATAAAATAAAGGCCAAGTGGCAAAATGTGATTGGTTTGTGTTTTTTATTTTGAAAATGATTCAAGTGTTATTAAAGTAGATTAATGGTTATTTAAAGAAAATAAAAGAAAAAAGGACACTGATTGAAAATCAAGGTTTGTTTAAAAAAGATTTTTTTGTGATTTTTGAATATTTGCATGTTTTTTTGTTTTTTTTTTTTGAATATGGACTAAGACTAAAAATATAACTAAAAAGCTAAACGCGAGGAAATTCCGTGGTGACGTTGGATCACCACGAAACCCTTTTGAAATTAAACTAACCTAATATTTTTTGTATTTTTTTGTAAGGCGAAATAAAAAATAAAAGACATAAAGCGGAATAAATAAAGTGTGAGTGTCGGTGCATATTCTCATTTATATTTACATTGTTCCTAAATACATTCTATATAAAAATGAAAATGACAAAATAAATAATAAAAGTAAAATTGCTAATATAATAAAATAAATATGCTGAAAAAAGGCAAGAGATGCAAAACAAAGAAATAAACATGTCACATAAAAGTAAAAGAATGCATGAGATGCTGAATTATAAAGCATTAAAATGAATAAAGTGAAAAAAATGCATGATAATTAACCTAAAGAAAACTACAAAATTGAGAAAATAAAATAAAGTAAAAAGAATGAAGAAAATGCAAAAGATAAAAAGAACAATAAGATGAAATGCATGAGGAATAAATAAAGGATGAGAAATGCAACAAATAAAAAGAAAATGCAAGAAAAAGAAATAATAATAAATAAAAATAAGAGGAAAAGAGGGGTGCAATGAGTAGGAAAGGGTTGTAAAGAGGCGGTGCGGTTTTGCGTAGTGGTTGTTTGGTTGTGGGTTTGGCCGTGTGTGTGGCTTTATGTGGTTGTGGTATGTGGTGGTTCAGATTAGTGTTAGTGGTTTGTAGGTGGTTAGGGAGGAGGTTCGGATTGATTGTGGTGGTTGTGGAGGTGGCCGAGTTTGTGGTTTTGATTATGGATGATGATTGATTTTGGTTTTGAGATATGGTTTTTGTGGTTTCGATTTGCTGGGGTTGTGATTAATTTTTGGTTTGGAAATAATTGTGGTTTGTGTACTGGTGAGTTTTTTCCCCCTTTGGTTGCCGGAGCGTGTGCCTTTATATACACATTGGGGTGGACTTTTGACAATAAGGAGACAAGGATTAAATCCCCATCAAATGAGATTAAAACCATTAAATCACATATATCAAAGCCATTAAATCACATATGTCAAAGCCATTAAATCAAACATTTGACCTTGGACTTTGGATAGATTTGATTAGCAATAAAGACCAAAAAAATAACCATTAAGAATAAAAATAAAAACAAAATAGAATAAATGAAAAATAAAATAAAAATAGAAAAAAAAATACGAAAATTAAATAATTAAAAAAGAAAAAAGATAAAAAAAACTAAAGTAAAATAAAATAATAATAAAACTGAAAAAAGGTCGCCTTCGGAACCTTAAACGAGGTATTTTAAAATACCTCTCTGCCGAAATTTCGTCTGAAACGACGAAAAATTCCGAACCAAAAAGACGAGTAAAAAAAGAAATTTTAGGTCAAAAATTGGGGTATGACAGATGCCCCTATTTAAGTCTCTTCGTCCGGAGATTTGAAGATAAAATCTTTGATTCGGCAGGTCGAAGGGACTTAAATACAGAGTACGCCAATTTTGGACCTAAAAAAAATGTGAGATGCTCGTGATGCAAATGCAAATGCAAGACGGCGAAGATGACCTGACCGGGGGTAAAACAAAACCAAAGGATACCCGAGTTTGTTAAAGCAAGGGATCCGACTCCACTGGGGGATAACATAGTTTCACTGGGGAAGGAATTGTCTACTATCGCACTAATTCAGAACGATAGCCTAACAAAGACAAAGACCGATGTTACCTACTATCGTGTAAATGATAGCTTAAAAAAGGTAAAAGAAGGAGACACTGTCTACTATCAACAAAGATGATAGCTTAAAGTAGACAGGTGACATGTATTACCTACTATCGTGTATTGATAGCTTAAAAAAGGTAATAGAAGGAGACATTGTCTATTATCAACAAAGATGATAGCTTAAAGAAGACAGATGACATGTATTACCTACTATCGTGTCTTGATAGCTTAAAAAAGGTAATATAAAAGGAGACATTGTCTACTATCAGCAAAGATGATAGCTTAAAGAAGACAGATGACATGTATTACCTACTATCGTGTATTGATAGCTTAAAAGAGGTAATATAAAAGGAGACACCGTCTACTATCGTTGTATGGATAGCTTAAAGAAGACAGATGACATGTATTACCTACTATCGTGTATTGATAGCTTAAAAGAGGTAATATAAAAGGAGACACCGTCTACTATCGTTGTATGGATAGCTTAAAGAAGACAGATGACATGTATTACCTACTATCATGTATTGATAGCTTAAAAGAGGTAATATAAAAGGAGACACCGTCTACTATCGTTGTATGGATAGCTTAAAGAAGACAGATGACATGTATTACCTACTATCGTGTATTGATAGCTTAAAAGAGGTAATATAAAAGGAGACACCGTCTACTATCGTTGTATGGATAGCTTAAAGAAGACAGATGACATGTATTACCTACTATCGTGTATTGATAGCTTAAAAGAGGTAATATAAAAAGAGATACCGTCTACTATCGTTGTATGGATAGCTTAAAGAAGACAGACAAAATATTTTACCTACTACCATTGTGAGGGTAGCTTAAAGAAGGTAAGAGATAAATGTCAGCTACTCGGGATGTAGCCGAACTTGCCACTGACGACAGGATAAAAGGTAAATGTCAGCTGCTCGGGATGTAGCCGAACTAGTCAACTGATGACAAAAGACTGGATAGGAAAATGCACAAGCTATTCGTTAAAGAACTGCCACTTGGCGAAAAGAGGGTGACATCTTTGGACCAGACACACTGGGGATGACACTTGGGGATAAAGAGTTACAAATTGTTCATGATTGATTGACATGAAAGGCAAGACTCAGGGTGGTTAATGCAACCATGTATTGAAAGATGTTATGTGCATGTTGTGTATGCATGAATGTATGAATGTATGTGTGAATGTATGAATGAATGTATGTATGACAATACGACTTGTATGACTCTATGGAGAATTGACTTGTGTGATAGTATAACTGTATGAAGGATTGACTTGTATGACTGTATAACTGATGGACTTGATGAGACAAGATTGGACATGTAAGATGGAAAGTGGACTGACGGCGCAGTACAAACACTCTGCAATCTTCATTGGGGATGGTGCCACTGGGGACATATCAAAACATTGACGGGGTAAAGCCCGATGTATGCAACAACCGGTGGGGAGCAAACACCTCCTGGGGGAGACGTGTTAATCCATAGACCTGGCAGAAGAACTGGTGTTTCTGTGGTCATGCTTTTTGTTTTTTTCTTTTTTGAATCCCTAACTTTCGCCTGGGCCGCCCTTTCGGGTTTTCAGTCCACCAGGAATATATTCTTTTTGTATGCCCCTAATTTTTGCCTGGACTGCCCTTTCAGGTTTTCGATCCACTGGGACGCTCATTTTTGCTTAAGCCGCCTTTTCAGGTTTTCGACTTACCGAGCTTTTCTTTTCTCTTTTTCTTTTCCTTTTTTTTCAAGCAATTGACCATGTTTAACCTGCAGAGTCTACCCGTTCTTGGGACAGATGTTGACGTACACTTCACTTATTCATGAGTTCAGAGAGAATGTGTTTGTTGTTTATGCTTTCCAAAAATATAAAAAGATTTATGACTTTTTTTGAAAAATATTTTGCTTCAAGTACTACCATCAAAAGTAGAAGAAATTTTATAAACAGAATAAATGGGAATTCCAAATAAAAGGCACAGGCTCAAATTTATTTAACAGAGTGGTGGCCCGCCGATGGCGTGGCTCCACGGATCTCACAAAGTTTGGAAAATGGTAAATATAAGGGGAAGGTACATTGAACACAATAACCGCTATTCTCCCTAACAACTTTGAATTCCATTATCTGGATGCTTCAGATTCAGAGTCTCTTTGACAGCTAATGTGCCCCAAGTGAGTCATGGCCAACCTGATGCGGTTACTTTGTCTTTTGATCCTTAATTTTTGCATAGATCGCCCTTTCGGGTTTTCGATCTATCAGGATGATTATTTTTCTGTTTCATGTCTCTAATTTTTGCCTGGACCGCCCTTTCGGGTTTTCAGTCCACCGAGACGCTCATTTTTGCCTAAGTCGCCCTTTTGGGTTTTCGACTTACCGAGCTGTTCTTTTGTTTTTAGTCAAAGTATTTCTTGACTGCATCGGCATTCACAGGACGGGGAAACTCATCACCATCCATAATCGTAAGAGTCGTTGCACCACCGGAGAACGCTCTCTTGACGACATATGGGCCTTCATAATTAGGCGTCCATTTGCCCCTGGAATCCGGTTGAAAAGATAAAATCTTTTTGAGCACAAGGTCTCCTTCTCGAATTTCACGGGGGCGAACCTTCTTGTCAAAGGCTTGCTTCATCCTCCTTTGATATAATTGTCCATGACACAAGGCAGTCATGCGTTTTTCTTCAATCAAGTTCAGCTGATCATACATACTTTGACACCATTCAGCCTGAGACAACTTGGCTTCCATCGGAACTCTCATTGATGGGATCTCGACTTCCACAGGGAGCACTGCTTCCATGTCGTAAACTAAAGAAAAAGGGGTTGCCCCTGTTGAAGTGCGCACTGAGGTACAGTACCCATTCAAAGCGTACGGTAACATGTCAGTCCTGTAGGTGGCTACCATCTTCTGCACTATCTTCTTAATGTATTTTTTTTTTGTTTTTTTGTTTTTTTTTTTGCAGATTCAATGGCACCGTTCATCTGGGATTCGACCAGGAATATTGTGATGGCAGTTCCTCGGAACCCAAGTTAATCATTTCAAATGCTTCTTCATGAGGCTGAATGGCTTTCATGTCATACTAATAACCGATAGATCTTTATGGGAATCCCTTCATCCTCCTCTTCTTCAGCTTCGTAAACAGGGAACTCAAAGTCGGGAGAGAGCATAGGGTTACAGTGTTCAACGGGTTTATTGATGTTCAGTCTACATACGATTGATGATTGATTTTAGAAAATGAGTGAAAAATGCAGACCTTTTGAAATAAAATAAAATATTTTTTGGTTTTTTTGTGTTACCATTTTCCAGAAAAAGCAGTAAAATAAAAAATAAAAGTCGCAAAAGAAACGACAATTTTTCATTGATAGTGGTGACTTGAAGACAAAAGTAGAGCCCTACATGATTTCACTTTCGTCTCGGGCGAAACGAAAGGACTTTTGAAAAGACAAGACAACGAAAACACATCACTTGGACCCATGAGTAATTGAGGGAATGTCAACAGCGACCCAATTGCGGCAAATCCCTCCTTGTGTTTGCACGACCACATCCATTTTCTCTCTTCTATTTGCACAAGTGTTGTAGGTGCGAGCAGGTTTGTAAGGTATGCGTCGGACCACTTTCTTGGACTAGGCAGATGGACCTTTGGAAAGACAAAATGTGAGACTCGGTTTGGGAAACTATGAATGCGATATGATGCATGATTATGCTTATGCAAAAAAAGAAAGATTTGTTATCGAAGGACTTTGTTGAAGTAATTGTAAACATCATGGTTTGAACATTTCATTTGAGCATTAAGACATTACAAAATAGTTCTTTTTTAGAAACAGAGCCAAGGGACCAATTCAAAAGTCCTTTAGTGGAAGCTAGATTTTAAAAAAAAAAAAAATCTAAAGACTCCTAGCTTCCTTAAATTCAACAAATCAGGGCTTTTGAAGGTGTACTTCCTAGTGCTCCTCTATGATGTTTAAAAAAAACTTGTTTAAGTCCTTCGATAATTTGATGAAAAAATGTTTATGAGTGCATGCATGCATGGTTATGCTAAAGAACGGAGAAAACATGGTGAGGTTAAGTCCATAAGGTAGGAGTCAAGGGTAAACACGCCATTTGGTAAGGACTATGGTTTCATTTGTACTTGTATCACGGGTTCTACCAAGTTCCCAAAGTCCTCAACCCCTTCCAAACATCGTCGGGTTACGAGATTGACTCCCGGTCCAACAATACTTGTAAGAAAGTCTCGTTTGAGTGTAGTATCGCGTATCAACTAATTCAAGATTACTCTTGGTTAGCCACCGCACTACGTCCTAAAATGCCAAGATGGGTTAAATGTAACTAAAGGTCCTCAACTTCATAGGTCACTTGAAAATATCAATGCCGAACACGACTTACTCATGCCGACATAGTAATACTTCCAAGATCCCTCCATTGAGCGGGGTTATCACATGTGCCACATCCGAAATTTACCCTCGGCTACATTTTTATTTTTGTTTTAAGCAAGTTATAGCACAAAATAATTAAATAAATTCAAGTTAGGCTCAACCCTCTTAGGGAATATCCCCAGTGAAGTCGCCATTTCTGTCGCGGTGATTTTCGGAGATCAAGCTATTGATTAGCGTTGACTCACTAATTTTATTTCACGACTGAACTTTTAATTTTTAAATGAAAAGTGGAAAAAAGTTCTAAATTACCACATTTTAAAAGATTAGGGTTCGGGGGTTAGTTACGTTTAGGGAAGGTGTTAGCACCCTAAACGTTCGTAGTACTCTACGAGAACCTCTTGATTTTATTTATTTATTTTGGCTATAACTTGCTTATTTTTTTTAAGAAAGAAAAGAATGAATTAGAATAGTGAGAAAAAATAAAAATGTTTTTTTATTGTATTTTTTATGATTTGGAAGGACAAGGTCCTCTGCCTACGTACCCGTGAGGGATCAAAACCTCGTAGTTCGGGGTAAAAATGACGGTTGATTTGTTTTGTGTTTTTTATTGGTTTTTAAAAAAAGTTTTAAAGATAAAATAAAGGCCAAGTGGCAAAATGTGATTGGTTTGTGTTTTTTATTTTGAAAATGATTCAAGTGTTATTAAAGTAGATTAATGGTTATTTAAAGAAAATAAAAGAGAAAAAAGGACACTGATTGAAAATCAAGGTTTGTTTAAAAAAGATTTTTTTGTGATTTTTGAATATTTGCATGTTTTTTTGTTTTTTTTTTTGAATATGGACTAAGACTAAAAATATAACTAAAAAGCTAAACGCGAGGAAATTCCGTGGTGACGTTGGATCACCACGAAACCCTTTTGAAATTAAACTAACCTAATATTTTTTGTATTTTTTTTGTAAGGCGAAATAAAAAATAAAAGACATAAAGCGGAATAAATAAAGTGTGAGTGTCGGTGCATATTCTCATTTATATTTACATTGTTCCTAAATACATTCTATATAAAAATGAAAATGACAAAATAAATAATAAAAGTAAAATTGCTAATATAATAAAATAAATATGCTGAAAAAAGGCAAGAGATGCAAAACAAAGAAATAAACATGTCACATAAAAGTAAAAGAATGCATGAGATGCTGAATTATAAAGCATTAAAATGAATAAAGTGAAAAAAATGCATGATAATTAACCTAAAGAAAACTACAAAATTGAGAAAATAAAATAAAGTAAAAAGAATGAAGAAAATGCAAAAGATAAAAAGAACAATAAGATGAAATGCATGAGGAATAAATAAAGGATGAGAAATGCAACAAATAAAAAGAAAATGCAAGAAAAAGAAATAAAACTAATAAATAAAAATAAGAGGAAAAGAGGGGTGCAATGAGTAGGAAAGGGTTGTAAAGAGGCGGTGCGGTTTTGCGTAGTGGTTGTTTGGTTGTGGGTTTGGCCGTGTGTGTGGCTTTATGTGGTTGTGGTATGTGGTGGTTCAGATTAGTGTTAGTGGTTTGTAGGTGGTTAGGGAGGAGGTTCGGATTGATTGTGGTGGTTGTGGAGGTGGCCGAGTTTGTGGTTTTGATTATGGATGATGATTGATTTTGGTTTTGAGATATGGTTTTTGTGGTTTCGATTTGCTGGGGTTGTGATTAATTTTTGGTTTGGAAATAATTGTGGTTTGTGTACTGGTGAGTTTTTTCCCCCTTTGGTTGCCGGAGCGTGTGCCTTTATATACACATTGGGGTGGACTTTTGACAATAAGGAGACAAGGATTAAATCCCCATCAAATGAGATTAAAACCATTAAATCACATATATCAAAGCCATTAAATCACATATGTCAAAGCCATTAAATCAAACATTTGACCTTGACCTTTGACCTTGGACTTTGGATAGATTTGATTAGCAATAAAGACCAAAAAAATAACCATTAAGAATAAAAATAAAAACAAAATAGAATAAATGAAAAATAAAATAAAAATAGAAAAAAAAATACGAAAATTAAATAATTAAAAAAGAAAAAAGATAAAAAAAACTAAAGTAAAATAAAATAATAATAAAACTGAAAAAAGGTCGCCTTCGGAACCTTAAACGAGGTATTTTAAAATACCTCTCTGCCGAAATTTCGTCTGAAACGACGAAAAATTCCGAACCAAAAAGACGAGTAAAAAAAGAAATTTTAGGTCAAAAATTGGGGTATGACAATATACACGATACTTATATTTAAATTCCTCTTATAAAGTAAAATTGCAGTAATTTTATTTTATTGTGGCAACATTGAATCAACAAATCATTTGTTTTTGGGTTGTAATGTTTTTAGTTCTCTTTGGAATCTGGTGCGTAATCGGCTTTGGTTTTCTCCGGTAGATCCTTTCGGTATTACGGAACATTTCTTTCAGTTTGCTTATTCAGCATGTGTCTAAAAAGCTCGGCGTTCTATGATGCATTTAATTTGGCTCTCTCGTGCTTGGGTATTTTGGAATGAAAGGAATAACATGATTTTTAACAATAAGACAGCATCATTTCATGAGCTTATAGATAAAATTAAGTTGCTTTTCTTTTGGTGGTTGAAAGCAAAATATGTTAATTTTGCTTTTTGCTATCATAGTTGATGACTTTCTCCTTTTGTTTGTCTTGACATTGGTTAATTTTTCCTTTTGTGTTTTTTGCCGGTCTCTTTATCCGACTGTTACTGTTGTTTAAACTTTGGTGTTCTTCTCCGGTACGCCTTGTGCTGAGGAGAATGTTTTTCTGGTTTGTTCAATTTTGGTGTTCTTCCATTTTGACTTGTTCAAAAAAAAACTATTGTCCCGTTTGCATTTATATAAATACATATTTTGTTTTATGTAGTTGTTTTTTTTACTTTGCCTTTATTTTTTTTATTTTTTATATAGAATATGTTGTTCCTTACTTTGCACTCATCGTGTTAACTTATAAATTTTTTGCCTTGTCCAATCACAACAAAAATTGTATTACTTTCTCTAACATTTGAACGTAGTGTAAAGATTATTTTAGTCATTTTTTCGTTTGCAATTATAACCCAATTTAATTTAACTAATATTTGCGTCTTTAAACCGCATCGCACGGGTTACCAAAAGATGACGAAAAGAAGAAATGCATCTATGATGGTTGGATTTAATTTGTGTCTAATAACATTCTGCAGATGGGAGAAAAAAATTGTTGCAACCTTGATTTTGCTTTGAATAGCTTATTTGCTAAGATAGCTAGATCAGATTGATAAAGTATGGAAGAAAATTGAAGTTTGTGTGTGGAAGAAAATTAAAATATTACGTATTTTAGTGGATGTTTATCTATTGTTTTTATGCGTAGCTTTGAACTATATGTGTTATGCACCATGTTTTTTTTAATAGATTTCAATAAGTGAGTCCCTTGTTTTTTTAGCTTGGAAGACTTGTTGGAAATAGGGACAAACCTTTTTCGACTTTGACGAGTTGAATGTGTTTGTGTGTTGTTGTGGTTTTTATCTTCATGCGGCTATTATTAATGAATGATATTTATCTTGAATTGACGAGAACAAATACAACATAATTAAACCTAATTATGACATAATTTATACTTCCATGTAAAATTAGTTTCTTGTTGTCGTGTTCAACTTTAATTAAAAATTAAATTAGTCTTTGTAATCAAACTACCGTTGTTTGTAAAATTTTATGAACCGTGCGTTGCACGGGTCGAAACACTAGTAAAGGAACAATTTAAAACTAAAATAATTAAACGGAATAATTCGATACAAACTTTAAACTTAAAGAATCTTAGAATGTATTTGGCATAAAAATAACATGTGTCCTCCTATCTAATGCAATTTCATGTTGTTGCTATTGAGTGTGTGACCATCACTAATAGCATGCAAAACCAAAGGCACCGAATACGCCTCAACCATCACATCCATTACCGACCTAATATTAAGCTTCATCGTTGCGCATGCGAACTAACCTAAAAGTGGCTCTACTATAGCCATCGTGTTCTTGTCACCAAACTGCATCTTAAAAGTAGTGAAAAATACAAGAAATGGAGTTTGAATTATATTCTCAAAATCCTTTTGGAAACACTTATCGAAAACAATAAGTTCAAAAACATATTCCTAAAAACTCAATAAAAATAACTTCAGATTTTATTTAAAAGAGAGGAGGTAGATAGAAGGTCAACACAAGATATTCATATTGATTCACTATAAACTTAATTTTTAGTTCAACCCCTTCGACTTGAAGGATTTTCATTAAAAGTCGCATGAACCAAAAATCATTAAAGCATACAACTGTCAACTGACTATATATATCTGGCTTAGTTCAATCAAGCCTACGAGGAAACATGACATTACTGGGCTAATTAAGTTACAAGATAAATAGAGTTTGATGAAATACAATCATCGTGTGTGAGTTTTAAATAAAATTACACAGTTTCAAATAGTGTATTAAAATTTGTTTGAAATGCATAAGGCTTAGAGTGCCACATTACACACAATAATCTCAACAAGTTGCGCCGTTAAATTTTTTTGAATGACAAAACCAATCTCCGTGAACACGACATTCATAGACCTTGATGATGGAATATTATATGATAATTTAGGCTATTTTTTTTAGTTATTTTCTTTGTATTTGAAGGCTAATAAGAGGTCATTTAGAGGAGTTGTCAATGGTTTGAGCGACATTTTGTATCGTTTTTATTTGAGTAGTTGTAATTCAGTTTTATCCTAAATCATGCAACTTCATAGGTGTTTTGAGTCTTTCTAAGCTTTTTTCAAGCCACCCTGAATTATTATTGTTATATCCTTTGTGAAAGTAGAGTGCAAACAGAGGTGCATTAGTAAAACTGGGTAGAAAATAGGTGTAAACATCAAGATTGTGTAGTTACAAAAGAATAATAACCAATTTAGGGGGTGCAGATAGTAAGCATGTTAAAAAGATTATGTGAGGAAATTAAATCCAAGTAGTGTCTATAAATAGAGGGCAGCATTAGAGAATTAGAGTTACAGAAAAAGAAAGGAGTTCAGAGAGCAAGAGAAAACTAGGGTTTTCGAGGAAAGGAGGCAAATGAAGCATACAGAGAAAGCTTAGGGAGAGATTCAACCATAGAATTCATCGTTGC
This sequence comes from Medicago ruthenica, assembly GCA_018208015.1. NCBI lineage: Eukaryota > Viridiplantae > Streptophyta > Magnoliopsida > Fabales > Fabaceae > Medicago > Medicago ruthenica. The sequence continues at coordinate 19,610,285 of CM031374.1, read as the reverse complement.
TGCTAATCATTAATATAAGGGGGAAGTTTTATTCAATTTAAGAGTTGTATATTCATGTAGGTAGCCAGGAGTCCTTGACCTCCGGTGTTTTTATTTATTCTTGTGATGAATTTTTTGTTATATCATGTTCTTTTATGTTGTTATAATTACTTTTGATGAATCTTTGTTAAAATCATGTTCTTTTATGTTGTTGTGATTACTTTCGATGAATCTTTGTTAAATTTATGTTCTTTTATGTTGTTGTAGTTACTTTTGATGAATCTTTGTTAAATTCATGTTCTTATGTGTTGCCGTAATTATATGTTTGATTTTCATTTCTGAATTGTGTTGTTTTCATGTTAAATTCGTGATTTAAATATGATGATGTTGTGCTTTGAAATATATAAGAAGAAGTGAGTAAAAACCATGAAATTAGAGGTATATAATGAGGTTTTAAGGTGTTGGTGTGTTAATGAGAATTAATCATATGAAAAATTAATGTTAATGGGTAAAATTCTGCAATTCGTAACTTGGATATCCTCTCACTAAATTAGTTATAACTTTATTAAATAAATTTTTATTTTATATGCAAAACATCAATCAATGTTTGCTGGATGATTATAAAATTAAGGAGATCATGAGCTTCAATAAGGACGATTATGAAATTTTGCTGGACTTCGATTTTTTATATTGTTTGTAGATATGACCATTATCCGTATTTAACTTTTTAAAAAACAAATAAATTAATTTCATAGTTATCCGTGGAAACTGGTTACAATTGTGATGACCATTATCTGTACTATTTTCTAAAACGCAAATAAATTAAATTTTACAAAATGACCATTATGCACATAAAATTAAGGAGATCATGAGTTTTAATAAGAGCGATTATGAAATTTTGTTGGACGTTGATTTTTATATATTGTCAGTTGATTACTAGTGTATACATGCTCGTGATGTTTATGTTTTGTTTTTTTATTCTTCTATATTAAATTTTTAATTGAGATTTCGAATTATAATATATTATTAATGGAATGCATTATGTCTGTGTGGATACTTTTTAAAAAGTTTTTTTTATTTGTTTAAATAAAGTTAATATTGTCACAATTTATTGCAATTTTTAATTTGAGTATGTAATTCCTAAAGGATTGAAGTACACACCTTTTTCTAAGAGAGTAAAATTCTAGTATTTTTACGTCCTGGTTGTGTTAAGATTCTTTAATATTGTGGAGAATGACTATACCAAATACGGCTAAAACAACCCTAACATAGTATAATATTTACAATTATTGTCACGTGCCTTTTTTTTATGAACCCTGTTTTAAATGTCATTCATCATTGTAGCCACATTACTATCATTTGGACATTAAAAATGTTGGTCACCAATGGTAATGTGGCTGTTTTTCAAAAACCTCTTTGACATTATTCATCATTTAAATCATGGTAGTGATCCTTAATGTTGTAGAAATTTGTTGTGTAATAAGATTGATGTGGTTTCAATTGTGGTAGTAGTGTGATTGTGGAAATATCATAAACCTTGGTGGACGAAGATTGCAGGGTTGTAATTTCGCCGCAATTAGCATTTTCAATTATCTCTATTGTTGATGGAGACTCACAAGCCAAAAGCGTCACAATGAACCCTACTACCGCTATTGACAACATAGATTGAAGGTATAACAACTTAATTGTTTTGTTTCGAAGAGGTAATTTTATTCCTAATTTATAGGAGCACTAAATTTTTCATAATAATGTATGTTAATATTTTTGAGAGTAACAACTTTTTGTATTGTAAAAGTGTCTTTTTATTTTAAGAAATGTGTGCGAAAAGAAGAAAGAAATGAAACAAAAAAATACAAAATAATAGATGAAGAGAGATGAGAGATCAAAGAAATGATTAACGTTGTTGATGTTTCCTGACTAATTTCAATATGGTAACTAGTGTAATTTATAATTTGTACATAAAATAATAGAACGTTACGAAATTTTATACAATTATTTTAAAAAATTTGTTATTTGAGGGATAATAGATACACGATACATAAATATAATGTGGGTTAAAATTTACAATCACTTTAAATTTCTAATATATATTCAATATCCATTTCTCACGTGACATGCATGAATCAAAGAGCCATATTTAATACATGAAGAATGAAGGATTTTTTTGGAAGATATATTTGTGGTTCATGCATATGGTTAGTGGTAGTTTTTGTGATTGAAATGCATGACTCAAAAATTAATGTTTAATTCATGAGAATGAAAGAAAATAAAATGTGAGTAATTTATTTAATATTCAAAATTGAATTTTAATTTAAAATTAATAATATATTAATTGTGTTTTTTATATTTTATTTAGTTACTAAAACATGCATTCACCAAGGCCTGTTAGGTTTCAAAAATGATTCTCGTTTAAACAAGTTGTGAATCAATTCACAACAACATTGAATATTGTAATAATTTCTAAACTGTCAATCAAGATCAATGTTAAGTACACACTTTTAAGGACTTTTCGGTTATAACGGGGCTTAGGTATTGGTGGGATATTTTTGGGAAAGTAAGGTTAAACAAACAATGGAGTTAGACTCATTCTACTTTGTTAACAACGAGAAAAGAAAATCAAATCCAAATCCCCCCAAATTATCAACAATTGAGTGATAGAGAACTCTTTTTATTTAATTTTTTCTATGACATATAATCACAAGTTAGTCTCATATAGTTTTTTCTGCACAATTTAACTGTTTTTTTTTTCCATTTTTCAAGAGACATTTTTCATCTCTTAGTTCTCTAGTACCCTTACCCCAAACCTAGAATGTTGCTAGTTCCAACAACAACCCCAAACTTAAACATTTCACACAACCAAAACAACTTAACTCTAAAACAAATTTGGGTCATTCACACTTAAGGTCTTATAGGTTTGTAATGTTGTTAGTCACTGAACAATAGGGTCTAATCCTAAAGGCTCAATTTGACTTCACAAAGGATAATTATAAACATAAAATTCAAGGTGAGCTAAAAAATGTCATTCATCATTGCAGCCACATTACTATCATTTGGACATTAAAAATGTTGGTCACCAATGGTAATGTGGCTGTTTTTCAAAAATCTCTTTGACATTATTCATCATTTAAATCATGATAGTGATCCTTAATATTGTAGAAATTTGTTATGTAATAAGATTGATGTGGCTTTAACTGTGGTAGTAGTGTGATTGTGGAAATATCATAAACCTTGGTGGATGAAGATTGCAGGGTTGTAATTTCGCTGCAATTAGCATTTTCAATTATCTCTATTGTTGATGGAGACTCACAAGCCAAAAGCGTCACAATGAACCCTACTACCGCTATTGACAACATAGATTGAAGGTATAACAACTTAATTGTTTTGTTTCGAAGAGGTAATTTTATTCCTAAATTGGTTAGAGATATAACATCTCTAGTGCTTATAAACCTAGGTATGTTCAACTAACAAAATGGTTTTGTGTTACATTTGAAATTATAAGACAATGCATACATTATATTAAAAGAAAAATATTTTTTTTGGTAAGAGTAAGAAAAATATTGTTGAATTTATTAAATTTGCTTTAAAATTCCATCGTTTTATTTATATTTGATTCTACAATCTTAAAATTTATATTACAACAGGTAATGCGATGAAGCATTTAAACTACACTCTTCTAAATGGGAATCCCATTCATATTATGTTTGCTCATCGAGATCTTAGCATTTGGAAAATTGGATTTACAACTGTGTTCATTAATAATCTAAACATATCGACAAATAAGAAGACGTTATATGATACTTTTGCTGCATTTGAAACCGTTCTTGGTAGCTCTTGATATCAGTGGTCAATTTAGGTGATATGGTTTTGTGAAATATGACAATGGTGTCCGCATAAAATGCCATCAAAAAATTGGATTGCATGTTGATAAATGATAAGAAAGTTTATGTATAGTATTTTATTCGGTGTCAAGAAATATTAGGAAATTGATCACCTAAGTTCACTATTGTGTACGTGAAAAACCCTTCTGAAACATATAATGATGAGGACCTCAAGAGGCTTTGCATCACTTATGATGTAATAACAACTGTTGTGGCCATGAAAATGAAAAATAAGAATTAAAACTCTAATTGTTTTGGTTTGTGAATTTTCAAAACCCGAATTCAATAGAAGTTGTTGCGAAGTTGAATGGGACCATAAACAATGAGAGGGATATTTTATTTGTAGGAAGAGCTCAACGAGAATCAAAAAGAGAGACAAAGTTGAATATTAATTTTTAGCAAGAATATATGAAAGGATATGAGAAATAACAAGGGGCCAATTTATACCTGAAAAACCATAATGTTAATGAAGAAAAATTGAAGAAATTTTTTGAGTTTGGAACAATAATATCGTGCAAGGTATTACAAAATTTATCCTTGAATATACGTATCTTTTCTCTTTTATTGTTCTAGTGCATGTGAATGGATACTCAATGACAACGGTGGCCATGAGCACAATTGAAATTCGACCCTATATATAAAGCGACACTAAAATTTTTGCAGTAGTAAGTATGTTTTAAAAATTATACCTTGTATAGATAAATGAATAAATATAATATATAAATATAGATATATCTATCACATAATGATAGTGATACAAAGGCGGTCCATTTTGAAAGGCAACCTTTAGATGTCCATCGACGGAAATCAGGAAGTTGCATAGCCATTCTTAATACTTCAGGTCAAAACTTGGGTTGGACTCACTATGATGACTTCAGGTTGAGGCATACACCATAACAAGTTCAGTGGGATAATCAGATTCAGTATGCTGACTTCAGCTCAAAACTTCGGTTTCACAAACATATCGCATAATACCTTTAACAAGATTTTAGCTAGGCATTGAATTTGATTGGAGTTTAATTTTCACTTCATCAAGGCAAGCCTGAATATCCTTGAATTCTTCTGTGTCAGAGAAGCTCTGAGCCTGAGAAAACAAGTAATAAATTAGAAAAACGTTAACTCTACTGCTGGCTTTTTCAACCCTCAAACATTAGAAGCCTTAAAACAAATATCTTGCCTGTCTGCAAATGTTCTTCAAGTGCATCTCAGCGGTAAACAATTCCCTGATACTGACAGTTGATGTGGATATTTCCATGTACACCTTGCAAAGTTCTAAAGATGCTTTTGCAAACTTTTGGAAGCGATCTCGGTCATTCCAAGTATCAGAACCCTGAAAGAATAATTGGACAATTATATCAAGACAACAAATGCAGGAGAAATTTCAGAGAGCGAGCTCGACAATCAAAAGAAAAACATTGCAGTGTTCATAATGTTAATGTTAATGGTGGGTGGTTTATTGTGCACAAGCTACTTTTACTTATAATCACCATGAACCGCCTAGACTGGTTGTTCACACTAGCCAAAAACATGTTATTGAACAATAAACCTTTTCCAACAAACACTGCATGTAATGCTTATTTTGGAAATGTGTGGCGATAGGGATGCAATGCAACATTGCAACTGCACAGAAATCATGTCATATCTTTTGGATAAAAAAGATATCTGATATGTACTTGACCTTAAGGGGCATACCTGGAGGGATCGAACTTGCTTCAAAAGGGCTTCAGAACACATCATGAGATCTCCCTTAATTCTGTGCCATTTAGCATATAAACCCCAGATTTCAGGTCCATATCCACTCCCATTTTTAACTATCTGTATCAGCAAAGTAATATTAAATAGGACCTCGTTAATTTGGATGTACCACTTATCTTTTGCATGACCTTTATTTAACAAGCAAAGATTATTGAGTTGCACCGCCTGTGGCACTTTCAGACACACCACCAGGGCATTGGGATGGAGTGGGAAGTGTTCATTAACCACTTCACTAAGTAGAAGGAATCTACAAAAACATAATCTTGATAGAATTGTGTACCTGCTGTAAAACATTTCCAAGCGACGACAGTAATTGTTCAGTTTCACGCGATCTTCCTGCAACGGATAGTCCAGATACTTGCTCTTGATGTTCTGATCCAGAATCAACAATGCAGAACTGATCTGTATTAGGCTTATTATCAGTTGTCACAGGAGGCACAGAATTACTTGTAGAATGCCGCTTTTCCACCTCATTTGTGATTCTTTCCAATAAAATCGTGTCTACTCTTTTATTTTTAGTAATGTCCAACACCATCTGAGCGGCTTCCAGTGCCTAAAAGAATTTATCAAACTAGATGAGCAATGAAGAATCAACAAGTGCTTCAAGTAAAGTTTTTTTTAATGCACCAACCTTGCATTTTATATCATATTAATTTTTTATTTTTTAAAACAGCTAAATCTTTAACACACCAACCCCACCTTTATTGTCTCTCTTCTTTACCCAATTGTCCAATTCACAATTTTATCACAGCGACTTGTATATTATGGGGTGCCTAAGTCCCACAGAGAGTAGTATTGGATACTCCATGGAGTGTTTAAGGGGCTTGGTTATTCCCCCTTGATAGCTAGCTTTTAAGGGAGGGTTCCTCAAGTGCTTGGGTGCTTATCACATGTCTAGGACTGGATATTTAGAGCGCAGCCGCAGACAAATAAGGGTGACCCAAGAAAATTGCCATAACAATAAGGAAACGTTTGCAAATTAAGTTGATTCCATACCATAACCCGAAATTAAGTTCATTCCATCATATTTTAAACAAGACAATGATAATTAATAGCATCATATTTCATTTCAGTCCAAACATAGCCTTGCAGTGATGGCATACAGGGCATAAAACATGGAATAAAACTGCACAAACAATATTCCATCATGTGTCAGTCATTTTGACCAACAATAAAAAAGGGCAGCTCGGTGCACTAAAGTTCCCGCATACGCAAGGTCCGGGAAGGGGTCCCACCAACAATATAAAATAAAAAATCACATACCTGACTGATATTGCCAACGTCAACAGCAACATGGCTGTAATTCTCCCAGAGTTGCCAGCTGTTTCGTCTGTTACAAATCACCATCGTGTTAATGTGTATCCTCGATGGCTAAATTCGCAATGATTATGAACTAAAACACATGTATCACAATAAGTGGACATTTCAGCATGCATATACAGGCTGATATTTATGTGACATAGAGGAAGTTTACTGTTGAAATATATATTATTTCCTTTAATTATTATTCTATTTTAATGGTTATTTATTTTTTATTATGTCACTGCTTAATTAAAGAGTTGATTAGTTGTATTCTCTCCTATAAAAGGAGCACCATTCTCATTGAAATAAACAACTCTCAAGTTATAGAGTAATTTCTACATGGCATCAGAGCCCCCGATTTTTGGGGGCCTTGCTTCCGCATAAACCCTAGCCGCCATCATTACGGCTCCTTTTTCTTTTCTTTTCTGGTTTTTTATATCCAGCACACTGTTCACCGAAGTACTGTTCATACCGCGGCACTGTTCACGCATCTACTATTAATATCGCTAACACTGTTCATACCGTGGTTACTGTTCACGTGTGTACTATTCACATCGACGGTACTGTTCACTACCGCGGTTACTGTTCACGAGAAGAAAAATACTCAGAATCGTAGCTTGCAGTGTCTGAGTCGGATCTAAAAGTGAAAATTCAAAGGGGATGAATAAATCTAAGACCAGAAGAGAGAAGGCGCGACAAAGGGTGATGATGAGTAAGACAATTTTCAACTCGTTAACTGAAGGTCGTGCATTCCAAGATATTTCTGATCAAGGGCAGCAGTCTTCCTCAAACTCACTTCCATCCACTAATGAACAATTGTACAAGCTTCTTGAGTCTCAAACAACTTCTCGTATGTTTTCCTTCGGTTCCATTGCCCAAAAAGGTAATTTTTTAGAGTCAGCCCTCCTTAGTGTCAAACCAAGTCGTACCTGGATTGTTGATTCAAGTGCTACTGATCATATGACAGGAAAGTCTAGTATGTTTTCTTCATATAGTCCTTGTGCAGGTAATTTAAAAATTAAGATTGCCGATGGTTCTCTTTCAGCTGTGGCAGGAAAAGGTTCTGTCATTATTTCTCCATTATTAACTCTTCAGGATGTTTTACATGTCCCCAATCTGTCGTGTAACCTATTGTCTGTCAGTAAATTAACCCGAGATAAAAGGTGTCAAACTCATTTTTTTGATACTCATTGTTTGTTTCAGAATTCAATCTCGGGTAAGACGATTGGCAGTGCTAAGCAGAATGGAGGACTCTACTACCTTGAAGATAAACTTGAAACTAGACATCAACTTGGACAAATAAGTTCTTTCTCTAAATCCTTTATTGTTTCAAATAATAAGGATGATGTTATGTTGTGGCATTTAAGATTGGGTCACCCAAGTTTCAAATATTTAAAAACTGTATTTCCGAAATTGTTTGTTGATCAAGATTTTTCTTCTTTTCAATGTGAAATTTGTGAACTTGCAAAACATCACCGAAGCTCTTTTCCTGCCCAAACATATAAACCTTCAAAACCTTTTTCTATTATTCATAGTGATGTTTGGGGGCCTAATAGGATTAATTCTTTATCCAACAAAAGATGGTTTATCACCTTTACTGATGATCATACTAGAATTTGTTGGGTATATTTATTAAAAGAAAAATAAGAGGTAGGACAAATTGTCAAAAGTTTTATTAAATTGGTGCAGACTCAGTTTAATTCCACTATACAAGTTTTCAGAACTGACAATGGAACTGAATATTTTAACACAGTTTTGGGAAATTTTTTTATGGAAAATGGGATAGTTCATCAAAGTACATGTGTTAACTCACCCCAACAAAATGGAATTGCAGAGAGGAAAAATAGACACCTTGAAGTGGCTAGAGCCTTACTTTTTTCCACTAAAATTCCAAAATACTTATGGGGTGAGGCTATTTTAACCGCTGCACATTTGATAAACCGCATGTCATCTCGTGTTTTAAACCTTAAGACTCCTCTCGAAACATTTTTAAAATTCTTTCCCATTGCCTCTATTTCAGCCGATTTGCCTCTAAAAATATTTGGATGCACTGCAATTGTCCATGAACACAAACAAATAGGCAAACTTGAACCTCGTGCTATTAAATGTGTCTTTGTTGGATATTCTCCCACTCAAAAAGGGTATAAATGTTTTGATCCCAGTTCTAAACGGTTGCTGGTAACTATGGATGTTACTTTTTTTGAAAATAAACCTTTTTTTGAGAGCAATCATCTTCAAGGGGGGAAATCAAATGAAGATTCATCTTATTTTTTTGAAAATTTAATTCTATCAGAAAATATGTTTATATCACATAGTTCTAGGCCGCTTGCACCTAAAGAAAATGTCCCAGATAATGTAAGTGAACCTACTCCTTTCATGAGTGAGGATGTCACAGAATCAGGGGCAACAAACCAAAATTCTAACAAAGACTCTTTGGAACCTAAGGATAATCAAGAATTAAGTCAAATGTCACTACATGAACATCCTTATAATGAAACAGAAAGAAAGTTTAGAGAAGGTGAAGGAACTTGGAAAGGAGTAATTTATGAAAGAAGGAACCATGATAAGGTAGTAGAAGACTTGATTCCTCAGCACAGTCATGGATCTGAACTGAGGGAGAATCAACCTACAAATATAAAGAAAGGTAAAATTCCTCCTGATATTCATGATCCTATTCTTGATGTTCCAATAGCTCATAGGAAACCAGTTAGAGCTTGCACCAAGCACCCCATGTCTAGGTTCGTATCATATTCAAATTTATCCTCCTCTTTTTCTGCATTTACCTCTCACTTGTCTTGTATAGAAATTCCTAAGAATGTACAGGAAGCTCTAAATGTTCCAAAGTGGAAGGAAGCTGTGTTTGAGGAGATGAGAGCACTTGAGAAGAATAACACTTGGAGTGTTATGACTTTACCGGCTGGAAAGAAAACCGTGGGTTGTAAGTGCGTGTTTACAGTAAAATACAACTCTGACGGTTCAGTAGAAAGATATAAGGCAAGGCTGGTTGCTAAAGGGTTTACTCAGACCTATGGCATGGACTACTCAGAAACTTTTGCTCCTGTTGCAAAGTTGAACACCGTTAGGATCCTCTTATCTCTTGCTGCGAATTTGGATTGGCCTCTACATCAATTAGATGTAAAAAATGCGTTTCTCAATGGTGATCTAGAAGAAGAAGTGTACATGGATGGCCCTCCAGGCTTTGAAGAAAAATTTGGGTCAAAGGTGTGCAAATTGAAAAAATCTCTTTATGGTTTAAAGCAGTCTCCAAGAGCTTGGTTTGAAAAGTTTACTCAATCAGTAAAGAAACACGGATACACTCAAGGGGAATCAGATCACACTCTATTCATAAAGTACAATCCTAGTGGAAAAATTACTATTTTAATTGTTTATGTCGATGATATTGTTCTTATTGGAGATGATGTGACAGAAATGGAAAGACTAAAGAGCAACCTCGCATCAGAGTTTGAAATCAAAGACTTGAGATCCCTAAAGTACTTCCTTGGCATGGAAGTAGCTAGATCAAAGAAAGGAATAACGGTGTCTCAACGAAAGTATGTTCTCGATCTCTTAAAAGAAACAGGTATGAGTGGATGTAGACCTGCAGATACTCCCATGGACCTAAACGCAAAACTTTGGGAAAAAGGGGGGGATACACCTGTCGACACAGGAAGATATCAAAGGTTAGTTGGGAAATTGATTTACTTGGCACATACACGGCCTAACATTCCTTTCCCTGTTAGTGTTGTTAGTCAATTTATGCATGCCCCTTATGAAGAACACCTTGACGCCGTCTATAGAATTCTGAGATATTTGAAGGCTGCCCCCGAAAAAGGCCTATTCTTTGGAAAAACTAGTGATAGGAATGTGGCTATTTTTACTGATGTTGATTGGGCAGGATCCATTACAGATAGAAAGTCGACTTCAGGTTATTGTACCTATGTATGGGGAAACTTAGTAACATGGAGAAGTAAGAAGCAAGGTGTAGTTGCTAGAAGCAGTGCAGAGGCTGAGTTTAGAGCAATGGCCCAAGGAATTTGTGAGGGTCTTTGGATTCATCGAGTTCTAAAGGAGCTAAAAATGACAGTAGAACTTCCATTGAAATTATATTGTGACAACAAGGCCGCAATAAGTATAGCCCATAATCCAGTTCAACATGATCGAACAAAGCATATTGAAATCGATCGTCACTTTATAAAAGAGAAAATAGATTCTGGAATTCTTTGTCTACCTTTTGTGCCTTCAAATCAACAAACAGCTTGATATTTTGACCAAGAGCTTAGCAAAGACAAGTTTTGAGCATCTCATAAGCAAGCTGGGCATGATTGATATCTATGCACCAACTTGAGGGGGGGGGGGTGTTGAAATATATATTATTTCCTTTAATTATTATTCTATTTTAATGGTTATTTATTTTTTATTATGTCACTGCTTAATTAAAGAGTTGACTAGTTGTATTCTCTCCTATAAAAGGAGCACCATTCTCATTGAAATAAACAACTCTCAAGTTATAGAGTAATTTCTACATTTACTAAGAAGAATAAATACTAAACTTGAACTTCAAGGCTTCTTTAAATGCAATAAAGGCCTCCTTGCTCTTTTTCTTGATCAAATGCCTGCAATGTTAGGTTACACATATCATTAGTACAAGCAAGAAGGAAAAATTTAATAACCCATAACAACTGTTTTTTCTTATCATCTTTATTATTATTTAATAAAGATTTTATTATTACTAGCATTAATCATTATGGACTGGGAATATAGAGTTTTATTACTGAGCTCACAGCTGTGATACCAAGGTAAAAGGGTTCTGATTCAGTTTCTACAGGATATTTGTGTCCCTATGGATAATCCAAAATGATAAAGCATCAAATACTCTAAAAGCTGGAGATCTCAACTCTAAACCCAACAGGAAGTAAATTAGGTGAAATTTAAGAGGGACCTGATTTTCTCCTTATTATGTAGCCCAATATCCGACGCCCGAAAATTTATGCTTTTAAATAATTACAGGGGAGGCTTTGCAGAAAAAAAAACTAAAATAGTGTAAACACACGCAAAACTATTTTTGAATATCAGAAGAAAGCAAGAACTACATACAAGCAAGCTATGTTATTCCAAGCTTCCCCATTGTCGGGATCGAGCTGAACAGCACGAGTAAATGCATCTAGAGCCTTTTCAACATCCCGTGCCTGTTGAAATTCTATGGTTAGTTTGATGTACTCTAGAAAAAAAGAGTAAGAAATAGAAAACAAGGGGAGCAAATCTACATTAGACATTGTCAAAACATGGAAATTTGTAATTCTGTGCCCATCCTGACAAACCAATTAGGTGATGCAACATATATATAAATCTGCATAGACAACTGTAACATAAGTGGAAATCTATGCACAGTCACAGTCGTGACTCCCTGAAATAAACCAACTGCACTTAATATTTTCTGATCATAGTCATTCACATGCAACTACAGTCCAATTCACCAAAGTAGGCTGTAGGCCTAATACTAAAATACTGTCACAATTTACCTTCAATGCAGCAGCCCCAAATGCAAACCAACCATCTGGAAACATAGAGTTCATTGACATCGCCGACTCCCTTAAATTAACAAGCAAAATTTACTGTAGTTAACATATCAAAACAACAGACATTTTTAACATAATGAAGACAAAGACAATGATGAAACACTTCATTCAGGATCCACATAGCTCACCATAAAACTTTAGACGTCTCATATTCTCCTCTATTGTATGCACTGCGGGCCAGAGAGCGCTGTGAACCAGAGAAAACAAATCTGTTTAAAAAATGTTAATTTAATTTTTTTTATAATATGACAGAAGCAAAGTACATTAGATTAAGCATATACATAGGCACACCTTAGCTCTAGCAGACCTATTGTTTGAAACTTCCAGAGCTTTTTCATAGCATGCATCATTATTGGTAATGTCACCCAAGGAGCACCTAGAATAATGTTCACACCAGGAAACAAATTATGCAAAATAATGATATTCTTGCTGTTTCATTTTTCAATTTCAATAGTGTAAGCTAGCCTTTCATCTGTCATGGTAGATTCTTGATTGATGACAAAGTGAGTGAGGAAAAAACAGATAACCACATATACTCTCAGTGAAGATCTTCAGGAGCAACAAAAAAGACAGGGCATACTTAACATAATCCAAGTCTGCACTCTTTCAAAATTTGGTCATCGTATTTTCAAAAAACTATAGGTGGTCATCTTTCACTATATCAACCCTTATGTGATCATTGTTTTCATATTAAATTGTTCAAAATTAACGTGCTCCAAACTTTTGACCAATTAAGAAACACTGAGAGATTTTATTTAAGCTGTTTGTAAGCTGTACGGGTATATGTGCTAATGCAACAGAGTTAAAGGAAGCTCTTGGAAAATTAATTTATCTTTTTCAGAAATAAATTGGGAACCCTTGCATAGGGGATTAAATCTTGTGATCCTTTACTAATTTTCTTAAATTATTTATTTCAACTATATTCAGTAGCTTGTACATAGAAAATTATTGTTTGGTTTCTTTCCTTTCCTGCTTCTTATATCACACCTCCCTTGCTGACCTTGAGCTGTTTATGTACGGCTCTACTGGAAAAATTGAACAACAAATAGATTATTTTCCCGACCTCTATTCTCAGAAGCTAACCGTCACTTTTTAGTCCACGAGTGACACTCAGAAGCTAACCGTCACTTTTTAGTCCATGAATGACAAAGTGATATTGGACCAAACACGGAAGATAAAACACCCTAATTATCCTATCTTAGTGAATATCTTATCCACCTATCATTATAAACTTCCCCTTACTCTCCAACAAAATACTTCATTTTTATTGTTAAAAAAATTAAAAGCACTGTCAAATCATACATCACTTGTAACATTACCAATTTTCTCATATTGCTAATGAAAATGATCCACAAATATACAATTAATACTTTTCGCAAAATACCAGGTCATCTGTCTTCTATATCCTATGAGTAACATGGTATAGTTATGAATCTTGTGATCACTAAAATGACAATGACAAATGTACTACAAAAAGTAAATTCTTCAAACAGTTATCCTCCCAGAAGAATCAGATGAAAACATAAATTAAAAGAACAAAAATAATTGTGTGATAATTTTTGATAGAAAAAGTAGTTGCTATAAGATCTGGATGTCCTTCCCCGTGCTCATTAGTTGTTATTCCTAAAAATACCAACATGCTTGAATAAGCAGCTTAAATAAGCGCTTTTCACATGAGATCTTATATCATAAATGCTGAAAATATTCAATAAGCATAAGCCCGTTTCCATTAGCTTATCTAATGAGCTTATTGTTGAAGTGTTTGAGACATAAGCTAAACCTAAATAAGCTCTAAAAATACTCTTCCAAATGCCCACAAGACTATCAACAACCCACTTCAACTCAAGAATGGATTGTGTGTGTATATACACACACTACGGTGCAACTTGTCAGAGAAATAATCGTAGTGGTTAATTAGCTATTTTAAAAAAACCAAAAGTAAGACGAGCCAGCCAAGTAACATACCATAACCTAGGGTCATTTGGTCTTTCTGAAAGACGCTTCCTGATGAGTTCAACAGCTGTTGCTTTCTTCTCCAAGAGACTGATTTCCATGTCAAACATCAAACGAACCAATAAGGCGTGAGTATTGAGAGAGTAAATTGGTTCATTGATTTCATATCACATCATACCTGTAGCAGTGTATAAGATTGTCCCATAATTCTAAATCTTCAAACTCCTTTATTGCCTCCCCTATCAAGCCACAACGCACCAAAAGTTCCCCGTACTCTCTGAAATTGAAAAATAAAGTAACAAGAGTTAATGGGGTAAATTACAAAAGAAAAATTTGGGACGAGGGGGTCATCTACAGAGAAAAAGTTTATACTTCCTCAAAGCGGGAATACTAGCCATGTAAACACCACAACTGAAGGGAATTCTTTCTGCAATTGCTGGAGAAGATTCATAAATACGCTTCACCTACAGAAATATGCATATATTTCTATTAGGTGCAGTAAATAAATCAAGCCAATTCACAATCATATTGCAGCCAAACTGAAACCAATGCACTATTTATAGGTACAAAGGTTTAAAAAATCTTCAAAGTATCATATAAATATTAAATGTTAAAGATACATTTCTTCTTATTTATTGTTCTTTTAAATATTAAATTGTGATTATTTATTTTTAATATATAAAATGCGAAGTATGTTGAGCACAATTTACTTGCAATGTCATAAATCCTACAAGTCTCTTAAACTCTTCAAGAAGTAATATCCGCTGGTTGTGATCCAATTTTGGGCAGTATAAACAATAAAAAAGTTAATTTAAGTTGATAGCTTAGTATATTTTTCTATGAGAGCTCAACATCAATATTTTGACACAAAAAATTATAAAATTTGTTCATTGCAATAGGGATATAGCAAAATCAATTATCAGACAAATGATATAGTTTTATAAATATAAAGTTAACAGGTTACTAAATTGAAACACATACTAAGTTATCCATCATCAGTAATGCACGCTCCTTTGTTCGACTACGCAACGACTCCCATCTAATACGCAAGATATCGCAGAAGCTTCGTATCTAAAGCAGAAAAAAAACATTAAAAAATGCAGATGATTAAGTGGAACACTAGAATAAAGGAAAATACACACCATAAGCACAAACAAAGTTGGCTCTATGGTGTGGGAAAAAAGCCTCATTTTAAAACAAATATAAGTGGTAGATTTTTTTTCTACTTACAATGAAGTAAGAGAAATGCTGGGAATCAATTGCCTCCATGTAAGGAGCCATATCCCATCCTGAAACCAAGTCGTGAGCCAGCAATTAAGTCAACATTTACAAGACACATCCATTTTGTTTTCTCCTCTTTTCAGGAAAGTTTATGGTTTTGGATTTTAGAGCACACTTAGAAATGTAAATAGCACTAAAAGGAGGGGGAAAAAAGGGAAAGCAGACCACTAACGTTAGAGACCATAATGTAGGTTATGAAAGAAACGGCTTAATTAGGGATTACATAGTAATGGATCCGCAAAGTTCCAAACAAAAGTGGATATTTAAATAGACACCAGATCACCTTTGGAAAGCAAACAAGATTATTGAAATTGATTTTTTTTATTTCAGACAAATCTCTCCTTTCATCAGACTCAAAAAATATAAAGACAGCATATGCTTAACAGAAGAATGGGTTAAATTGTAGCAGTTGACCCTAATTTCACCCCTCCTGTTGTTTCAAATTTGGCAATCAACACGCTGAAACTTTGAATATGTTGCTAATAAAATAAATACTTCATATTAATGTTGCACAAGTTTAGAAACATTAACTGAAAATTCAATTGCCCATCTACAGAAGTAACCTATGAGAGCAGTTAACCCACTTGAGTTGGCCTGGTGGTGTTGGCTTGAGACCTTGGAGTGTGCTCCTCTCAAGGTCTCAAGTTTGATTCTCCCCAGTGCCAATTTCGGTGGGCTAGGGGGGCTTTTTAAAAAAAAAAAAAAAAACTAGAAGAGCAATCTGTTGAGTAAAGATAAACCAAAATATCTATTCATTTGATCCGATTTCTATCTTTCTTTCACTTCAAGTTTATTTGAACATCAAAAATAGGTTTTAACAACACTTTATCCCATAGCCGAGGTAGTTTCAAATTAGAAGGTTGAAAGAGGGATTTATTTATTTATACGAAGGCAAATGCTGACAAGTGCCCTAAGGGCACATGTTAAGAAACCAAAGATAGAAACTTTATCTTGGAATTTGTGTTTAAAAGAACATTTTTAAACTTCAAATAATTAAATATACAATTTCCAAGATAAATTTTCTATCTTTGCTTCCTTAACATGTGCCATTAGGGAACTTGTTAACAAGACCCTTATATGAAAGTATACAAATGATAGAGATAATATTGTAAATGCATGTACAAATAATAAAGGCAACTTACGTTGCAATTCATCGTGTCGGGAACTCTTCTCAATTAGAAGGCAGTATGCTAGAACTACAGCCTGTTGTGTTGCTGTCATGTTGGAAGTGACAGAAGCACCATTTTCCATGTCTCGTGACCTAGTTTTAGAGTCATCAGCATTTTCTAACAACTTTGGTATTACCAGTATGTCAGATGTTTCAGAGGCTTGATGCTGATGCAAATTATTTCCACCATTGCTGTCATCACATGTTTGGATGCCAGTTCCCGTTAAGGGGCGGTTGTCCCCACTGTTTGACGAACTTGTGCATGTGACAAGTACCATTTGTGCCTTTGGTTCAGCCTGTGTCAATGAATAACGTATTAAATGGTAAGTACCATGAATGGAACTTGCCGACGGTGCAGCTAACTTTGTTTACCTGATGTACGGTACGGAAACCAAGTACCCCAGTAACTGAAAGCTGAAGCCCAGCGGCCATCTCAGCTGACTCAAAATGTGTCCTGATAAAAATATACAATAAGGTACTTCGTCATAAAAGGACACCATGGGAAATCGAAGTTAACCATCATTTCAACATTCAAGTAGTATTCTACAGGAAAATTTTACTATAAACTTATTTTCTAGTCTCATCAAAAGCATAGTTATTTTACCAATTCCAAGTCCACCATGCTTCCAATATATATTTGTACACTTCAAGGTGAATCCTCGCAACTGGATAGGAAATACGGGGTGGGGACATCATTCATATTCAGTTACAAGTCACAACTTAGTATTCTCGGTGAGAAGTAAGAAGCAATGCATGATGTTAAACTAATCAAACGCAGGCTGTGCTTGACCTTGTGTTTATCAACTACTTTTTGCTTAAGATTAGTAAACGTATGAAGGCAAAGATATGACAATTTATGCAATGCAAGCCCAAAAACCATGAAAAGGAAAACACAACTTTTTCCCCAACCAACTTTCCATTTCCTCAGGGAATGGTTTTAGTTGGTTTCGATTCCAGTAACAGATTAGTAAATCCTGAATAGGATTTACTTCCAGCATTGGCTACGTAAAGAAGCTGGAACATATAAACGAACCAGAAAAAATTACCTCACAAATTAATGTGACTATGCAAATATTGTCATTTGTATGTTGCTAATATCCAATCAAGAACAACATAGTCATTCCAAGAGGTAACGAGACAGGATACAAAATATAATAAGTATATTAATGATAAGACATCACTAATACTTAGATAGTGTCGTCATAAGGACAACCGTGGTTTGTTGAGTAACAAAATTTTGGAGTTCTGTTATATACCTAGTATTAGAAATTTATTTATCCAGTCGCTATTTTAAAAATAAACACAAAACAGACAACACTTTCTTGTCTAGTCCCTTGTTTTTAAACAAACCAAGTGTACCCTAAATGTAAATTGCTTCCATTGAACAGACTTCCTTGCCTACAAAGAATGGACTAAAATATTCTGAAAGTGACTGGCCAATATACAGGTACATAAAGCAAGCTAAGGCCGGAAACAGACCTTCCATTCACATTGCAAACAAAATCTGTAATAGTAAAAGGAAAAATAAAAATCCAAGAGAACTGACCTACAAGGATCAACTCGTCCATATGCATATTCCATAATTCCAGCCTCTAAATGAAGCAACGAAACAATGGCCAAGCTCTCTCCATCATGCAAATCAACATCCCAATAACTTTGAACTTGTTCTGAAGTGCCAAATTGTTGTAAGGCTTCACCCATATAAGCATGCAAAAGATCAAAAAGTGTAGAAGACCGCTCATCCAAAATTCTCTGTTCAAGAAGCAAAACCCTTCCAAGCCACCAAGTAAGGCTTCTAATTCTAATATCAACTGATAAATCTTTCATCCTCATAAGCAACATCTTAGAAAAAACTATATACTACAAAGAGAAAAAAAGACTAATTAGTAACTTGAGTTGAATCGAATGTCAGTTGATAATTCAAAGTCAAATTATGAAAGATTTTATTTTAACTAATTTTATATAAGTATAGTAATAATGAGCTGTTAAATGCACGCCTAAACGAATGGAGTACCTGAAGATTCGAGAACTTTCCAAGCAAGTCAGAACCATCAGCCATTAGATAATTACGCGCCCAAATGTCCCATTCTGCACATTCAAATTCAACCAGAGACAAAGGGAATCTCAGTAGCTCCTTCCCCTTCAAAGGCCTGCAATTACAATCCACTGCTTTAAAAACCAATAGCTTATTTGGGCTTATCCCCTGGCATAAGTACTCATGAAACGGTTATGTTTTTGAGATCTTATGGAAACAGTTTATGAGATGTTCATAGTTGTTTTCAGCTTCATAAAACAATTTCAGCTTATTTCCACGAGTTTTCCAGGATAGTTTGTATGAAAATCGACTTTGTTATATCTTTTGTTATAAAAATAGTTTATACATAAGCACTTATGCTATGAGCATTTAATTATGGTTATGTTAGGATTGGCTTATTTGAGCTTATCAACCGACATAAGTTTTGTGATGCTGTTAGGATTGGCTTATTTGAGCATTTAATTATAAGTTTTGTGAAAACAATTTATGACAGTATAAGCTTCTTTCAGTTTGTTTTCATAAGTTTTCAAAGACAGCTTATGAAAACAGCTTATAGCTTATACGAAAATAATTTAACTTATCTAATCTTTTGCTGTAGAAATAACTTATACATATCATGATAAGTGCTTGTGTCGTAAGTTGCAAATAAGATATTTATACAAACATGTCTTAATCCAAACCGGACCCAAATAGCAAATAAGAATAAAAACGGTTTCTTTTGTGATGAAAAGGAACATTACCCAGTGAAATTACATTGAGTAAACCCTAAAAACGCAGCAACAGCAATACACAACACAAGAGTAGCCCTGCGAGTCTGTTCAACTGTGCTAACGGTGGCGTCTGTTATAAAAGACTCAGCGCGATCCACCAACTCGGAGTAGAACCGTTCACCGGAAGAATTCGGTGGCGGAGATTCGAGATTAAGCTGGAAGATAAGTTTACTGGATTGTGAGGTGAGTGCTTCAGCATAGTTTCCACACTCAATTGAGCTCAAGAGCTTGTTGATGAGGTCATCGGAGGATTCGGAATTTGAAGACGGAGACGGTGAAGGAGTGAGAGTGCAACGGAGGAGACGGAGCTCGTAGCGACGGATTACGGTAACGTCAGATTCTTCCAAGGTAGTCATGTTTTCTGACTAAGCTCACGTTCTGTTCTTGCTTCAGGGTTTAGGGTTTTTTCTTCTACTTTGTTTTGCTTCAAAGGTTTTTTTTCTTTTTTTTTGTAAAGTTTAATAAAATTAAAATTAGGAAAACGTTAACACCCAGGGGCACTCTTTAAGCACTGAAAGTAGTAAAATTTTATGAAAGTTTATGTATTTATTACATTGGAAATTGAAGTTTTAATTTTTTTAAAGAATAATTTCTTCATTAGGAATGCTTAAAGAGTGTCTCGAGGACATTCGTTAACAAGACCCTTGAAATTAATGTTTAACTTAGGTACCGTTTGACCCTGCTTTTTTTCTACTTCTCTACAATTTTATGGAGAAGTAGGACAAACACAATATATATTAACTACTTACTAAAAAAATATTTTAAACATTTTTTCCCTTCAAAAAATATTTTAACATTTTTTTATTTATTACTCCCTCCGTTTCAAAATACATGTCCATTTTAGAGAAATTGCAGTAACCAAGGACAAGCTAGTTTGACACAAAAGTTCCTATTATACCCTTGTCTTTGATTTTCTCCATTTTACATTTATTTATCCCATCTCATAATTACTCCCAATACCAATACCAAAATTAATTAAACAAGTTCTTGGGAGAGTGCATGAGTAAATTCACTTAAAATTGGGTCAGCATTTATTAGTAGAAAATAATTATTGTGGAGAAAATCTAGAATCCAATTAATTGGTAGGCAAGGGTAAAATAGACAAAATGTATCATTAAACTATCAAATAGACATGTATTTTGAAACAAAAATTTCTCCAAAATGGACATGTATTTTGAAACGGAGGGAGTATTGAGTAGCATAATTAGTACATCCCAATTCAATACCACCAGGACAACCAAGTGGGATAACAATATAACATTGTTATAGGTAAATTTATTTAAGGGTATATTTGGAAAAGAAAAAGCCACCCCAAAACCATATATTCTATTTATATATACTAGCAAAAAGACGGACACTCACGTGTCTGTTTTTTGCTCTTTTTACTGAGCTAACATTTGGAAATTATGAACTTTTTTTCTCTCTGAAATTTTGATTTTGATTAAAAGTATAAATATAAATGCCTATGAATTTAAATTTATAACAAACCCAACTAACCATCTTGTCAAAAAAAAAAAAACAAACCCAACTAAACATGTTTATCTATTCCAATGAGATCAACAATATTAAAAAATATAAAATAAATTTTTATCTTTTTAATGATAGCAACAACAATCATTATTATAGGAAAAATTGTTTAAAGATATAATTGGGCTAATGAAAAGGCTAGCCCAAAATCTCCTATTTTCTTTATATATAGTATAGATATAATATAGATAAAATATAATAAATTCATAGTCATCAAAGATAAATGTTAATAAGATTCAATAAGAATCAAAAGGAAAATAACCAATATTAATAAGTATTTTATTAAAGAAAAGGAATGTAGCAGAAAATATATAAATATTTGTAGGAGCACTAAATTTTTCATAATAATGTATGTTAATATTTCTGAGAGTAACAACTTTTTGTACCATGAGTTTGTAAAATTGTCTTTTTATTTTAAGAAATGTGGGCGAAAAGAAGAAAGAAATGAAACAAAAAAAAATACAAATTAATAGATGAAGAGAAATGAGAGATCAAAGAAATGATTAACGTTGTTGATGTTCCATGTCTAATTTCAATATGGTAACTAGTGTAATTTATAATTTGTACATAAACTAATAGAACGTTAGGAAATTTTATGCGATTATTTTAAAAAAATTGTTATTTGAGGGATAATAGATACACGATACATAAATATAATGTGGGTTAAAATTTACAATCACTTTAAATTTCTAATATATATTCAATATCCATTTCTCACGTGACATGCATGAATCAAAGAGCCATATTTAATACATGAAGAATGAAGGATTTTTTTTTGGAAGATATATTTGTGGTTCATGCATATGGTTAGTGGTAGTTTTTGTGATTGAAATGCATGGCTCAAAAATTAATGTTTAATTCATGAGAATGAGAGAAAATAAAATGTGAGTAATTTATTTAATATTCAAAATTGATTTTTTAATTTAAAATTAATAATATATTAATTGTGTTTTTTATATTTTATTTAGTTACTAAAACATGCATTCACCAAGGCCTGTTAGGTTTCAAAAATGATTCTCGTTAAACAAATTGTGAATCAATTCACAACAACATTGAATATTGTAATAACTAGTTTTTTTAGCAAGATATTCTCTCCGTGTCAAAATATAAGCAAAAATTGGTCAACAAAAGTTAATGTATTTGGTTCAAAATTTGTACCAAATACATCAACTTTTGTTGACTCATTTTTGCTTATATTTTGGGACGGAGTAATATAAATTATTTGCTTTTTAGATCATTCTATATCAAGAAAATGAAAAAAATTATTTGTTTATTGAGGATTATGTTTGGTTAGTTTTGACAAAAAATATTGGTGGTGTTATTTTGTGTTATGTGTTGTGATGTTTCTTAGATTGATTTGTCTGCTAAGAAGTAAGTGAATTTATTTATTTTGACAGGTGTACATGTAGCCGTGATGCTTATATACATTAATGACATGCCTTCTTTTTTATTTTCTTTTGTAAATTTGCAACTTAATTTGTTTTTATCTTTACTTTGACACCCCAAAGTTTTTTGTTCATGTTCCACCACTGTGCTGAAATGAATATTTAACATTAAGATTAAAAGGGGATACCATTGTTGTAGTTGGTCCAAGACACTAAAATTCTCAGGATCGACACTGCTCCTTAGTTATGTGTACATCATACATGCATGTGTCATTACTCTCTTCATCATTATTATTTGAATATTTGAAAGTATACCTGCATTTAATATGTTTCTTCAGGTAATGTATGATGTTAATGGCCATAGCAAATAATTCGCTTTGGTTGCCTTTTCGACTTCTGAAGAAGAAAGTAAAGTTGTACTACTCCGTCCCAAAATATAAGAAAAAATTAGTCAAAAAAAGTTAATGTATTTGGTTCAAATTTTGAACCAAATACATTAACTTTTGTTGACCAATTTTTGCTTATATTTTGGGACGGAGGGAGTATGTCATTTGTTCTTTTGTTTAAAACGACTTTGCTCAACCAAATATTTTTTTATTAGATGCTTGAGTTATATTGTGTTTTTTCAAATAAATTAAATGAATGGAAAGATGATTTGACAAAAGCCCTAATATGTTGTTGTGACCCAGGGTAGATAAGAAAGAAAAACTTGTTTGTAATTGATGTGTAAGTCCATTTGTTGAAATATCCAATTTCTATTTGATTTATGTACATGATAACTTGTCATTATATCTACTTCACTCTTTCTTTGTAGTTTTCATTTGTAGCATTGACTTATACAAGTTTTTCAATATGCTATTTTTTTCCTTCCTAGACAAATCTTGTTTGTGGGTAGAGGTTTGTTCATATGATAGTCTTTCAAAAACTTGTTTACTTTCAATTTTTTTGTTTTGTTTTCAAGCCTAAACAAATTTAACCTTGTTTATTGTATAAATTCAATAGTTAGGCTCACAAACTTGCTTAGTTGCAAAAGCAATTTTCTCAAATCCAATCATCGGTGAAATCATACATTTTCCCGCAAGAATTGCTGGATATCATCCAAGTGCACCAAGAATTACTCCTTAATAATTGTATTATGGGCAAGATACACATGGCCTTATGCTTTATCAATCATCTGAATATGGTTTCTAGGTAATTTCATCATACCATGCAGCCTTCAAAGGAAGGGTCATCCTGGACATTGAATGTGTGTGCCTTAAGTTGGTAACTTCCACAAGCGCTGCTAAACCAGGTATTTATCCCTTAAATCTAAGATTCATTGTTTTGTAAATAGTATTACTAGCTAATTTATCACATTTGAAAAAAATTTAATTTTGGATCTAGATGATGCCTCACAACTCCAACCAAGGGTTTAGATATAATGGCCGAAATGACGTGGGTTCATATGTAGTTTTCGAAGTTATAATGAGTCAAATAATGGATCCATCTATACAACATCATAGTGCATTGTCTAACAACTAACTGAAGGTGAGAAAAACACAAGAAAAGAGGGGATTAAATTGTGTTGACTTTTACTAGTTTCTTTTTCTGAGTGTTAGAACTGATCAGATTCTGACACAGAGTCTGAATGCAGCGGATAATAACGGACACGGAGATAAGAGAGAGAGAGAGAACAGACACAAGTAATTTATACTGGTTCCTCCCATAACATAGGAATAGTCCAGTCCCCTTGCACTTCAAAGGGATTTCACTATAATCACTACTAATTACAATTGCTCAAGGACTCTTCCAAGAGACTTCCAAATGCTCAAGCACACTTGTAAGAGACTTCTAATGCTCAAGGTTACTAACAAGAGACTTCCACTGCTCAAGGACAACTCCAAGAGACTTCTAATGCTCAAGCACACAGGCAAGAGACTTCCAATGCTTAAGGACAACTCCAAGAGACTTATATTGCTCAATCACAAGTGACTTATATTGCTCAAGGACAACTCCAAGAGACTTCTAATGCTCAAGCACACATGCAAGAGACTTCCAATGCTTAAGGACAACTCCAAGAGACTTATATTGCTCAATCACAAGTGAAAGAGACTTCTGGTGCTCAAGCTTTGCAGAAAAGAGACTTCTATTTGTTTACAAATATAAACAAATTTGTTCTTACACCGGATAAACAATTGGTGGTGTAAAAGGAACAATGTTGAACACACTCTTATGACTTTAGGATTTCTAAGATACAAAAGTTGAAACGAAAATCCTAAGTGTTTTGCGCTATTTGATTTTGGCAGAGTAATTACAACAGAGAAAATAGAATATTAAAGCAAACAAAAAAATAACTCTAAAGTAAAACAGAATCCAAGATCACAAGAGATGCATTCAGGATCATGAAATACGATGCAAGATGTATTCTGGATCATCCCCAGTCCCCACTTTTTTGGTTTGCTATTTTCAATTAATAATATATAGGATGAGGTTCATTTGACACATGATTAGGGTACTAGCATAACTGGTGTACGTGTAAGTCATATAGGCCAATAACTTTATTAGAACATGGTACTTGTATCAAATTACTTATCAATAATAATAGGCATTTCTTTTGTAACATCCCGCCTAAGACTCGAGTATTTATTAATATTTGGACGATGTATCAAAAATGTTTTAAGCAAGGGACAATTTGATAAATTGTTAGTCAATGGGATTATTTATATGGCAAGTGTAATATCCCGTTATAAGTATCAATTATCAGTATTAGACGCGATTAAGAAACATGGCAAACTTGTAAAATAAGTGGAATGGCTTTTTGGTAAATAATAGGAATGTGGAGATTGTTTTTAAAATAAGGAGTAAGATAATTCTTACTATCTTTTCTCCATTATTCTACAATCTTCTATTTTCAACTCTTCTCCCTCTTTCCCCTCTTGATCACACGCCTCCCATCTCTCCACCTACACTCATCAACTTCATCCTAAACCTTGTGAGAAATTCATGCTAGCAAGCTGGGTATTTGGGAAGTTAGAGCAAGAAGTAGTAAAAGAAGAGCAAGGAGAATTAAGAAGAATCAAGAGTAAAGGAAAGTGGAACAAGCTAGGGATTGAAGGGGAACTTGTCAAGGAAGCAATCTAGCAATCAAGGTGAGCTCCATGGGGTAATATAACCCATTTGAGTAGTTTAGTACATTTTTACAAGTTGAGATCAAGGTTTAGAATTTGTGACTAATCCCTTGAATACTTATTCCTTACTTAATCATGCTATTATCTACCCTTATGCCTTGTAAAATTCATTCCCATAAGCTGTTTTGATGATTGGGGATGTTTGGATTAGTCTAGGAAGCAAAATTATGAGTGCTGCTGAAGCCAAAATCGTGCTCCGATTTCTGGGCATCGGGCTACGATTTTATGCCCTGATTTCATGAAAACTTTCGGCAAAAATCGTGCTCCGATCCTCCAAAATCGAGCTACGATTTTCACCTTCCTCAGCTTTTTATTCGTGAGCTTTGGATTGGAATTAAGGTAGGATGAAGAATGGGCATGGCATTAGGAGATGAATACTTATGCCCTAAGTTATACAGACATATAAAGGGATTAGTAATGGGGATTATCTCTATGTAAGTGAAATCCCTACACTCACTTAAGTACATGAAGCCAAGATAAGTTCAGAATCCAAGTCTAGGACCTTTTATAGGTTAAGTAATTAAGAGTGATTATTTAAGAGTGCATTAGTTATGCTCAAGAATAAGGATTAACGAGATAAAGATGCATTAGACATGCATGAGTTTATAAGTTATATATATATATAAGAAGGAAAAGAACAAGAATTATTAAGATACTAAACCGTGGCCTTCGTCGTTCACGCCAGTGGGACACGAATGGTTCACGTAGAGTTAAGACTAAGATTATTACCTTTAAGTCGTGACTTTCATCGTTCACGCCAGTGGAACATGAAAGGTTCATGCATAAGCTTAAAGTATATTTGTTCGCGTCTTCCGTCGTTCACGCCAGTGGGACACGGGAGGTATACGCATCAGTTAAGATTAATTTTAAGCCATGACTTTCGTTGTTCACGCCAGTGGGGCACGAAAGGTTCAGGTATAAGTTAAGACTAATAATGAAGTATATTAATTCGCGTCTTCCGTCGTTCACGCCAGTGGGACACGGGGGGTATACGCGTAAGTTAAGTCGTGTCTTCTGCTGTTCACGCCAGTGGGACACAGGAGGTTCACGCCAGTGGGACGTGTTATTCTGCAAGGATGACCGCACGACGACAAGAGGAGTCCGGTGTTAGCCTGATATGATAGGAATTTTCACCGGTTATCAGGGGAATGTGCTTCGGGGTTACTCCACCCGGGGGCATTCCGTAAAATGAACCCAGATAATATTGTTTGTTCAACGCTAACAGCTAACATAAGACATTTATCAGTTAATTATTTTATTATGTTATCAGACAGAGAATAGTTATCAGACGAGTATCAGATAATCAGTTATCAGGCGGTGATCCTAGATTCCCCTCGATCACCCAGTTATCAGGATATAGTCTAGATCTCAGGACTATTCAGTATCAGACTCAGATAGTGATCCTAGGTTTCCCCTTGATCACTAGTTTAGCAGGATGTAGTCCAGTTTATGACTACTCAGTTTAGCAGGATCAGTCAAATAGCCCACTATGGGTAAGGTTAAGACTTGGCGATCATAGGTATCCCCAAGATTGCCGAGGTAGGCACGGCGACCCTAGGTACCCCGAGGTTGCCAACAGTAGGTAGGGTAGGAGCTCACTGAGACATTATGTCTCATCCCTATCCTTCTGGTGCAGGTTTTTCAGGTAGCCACGTGGTTTTCAGATGAAGATCTTCAGGAAGATGCTGGATGGAGTGCAGATGCTCGTCAAGGTCAAGCTCTGGAGGTCGACAGATTATCTATGTATTGGAGAATGTAATTGTAAATGATATTTGGATATTTGTATAAACGAGCTATTTGTACTCATTCAGTAGTTCTATATTGTATTTATTATTGAAAATTTTAATGTACCCAGTATCAGATTAATACACATGCTAAATATTCTAGATAATTTAGTATGGGTGTTACAATTGGTATCAGAGCAGGTCGATTCAGACCGTGCCTTGGGTCATTAAAGTTTCAATAAAAGTAGTGGGACCATTGGGTTCCGGATATTGTTCTAAAGGTCACATCTAGTTGAGCCTGATCAACTCAATCTAGTATATGACAGTTAGGATAAATGTCCGAGAGCTGAATGTGACCAAGGAGGAATGAAGTGTGTGAATGGCGAAGATTAAGGTAACAGAATTCTAATACGGATTAAGGAATTATGGAATACTCTAAGGAATGACGTGGAACTTTAACGGGAACCGCAGTTCGAGAAGTTAAAGTGAAGTGTGGACTATGTAGCAATTCTGTGTACAGAGTTAAGGAATTGCGGTACCAAACCTAGAGACTCAAAATGAGGAATTATCGGTCAGTTTTGAAACCTCTAGACTCCCAGCAAAGATAGAGTACTGAGAATCAAACTCCAATCGGATGAGATTTTAATGTCCAGACAGTTAAGGGAATTAATTATGGATTAAGTGAAGTACTTGGGCAGACTAAGTTTACCCCTCAAAAGTGGTCATCGAGCGTGAAGCGCAAGTAAGTTTAACCCCATCAGATCAGCCGCACCTCCCGAACCATAAATGCTAGATTTGGGAATTAAGAAAAGAAGTTGCTAAGCAACCTAAGAACTAAGATGGATGATTAAGAGGTGATAATAAGACCTGTTGCATATCGAAGCGTGAATCAAATTTTTGGATGTATCCTAATGGTAAGAAGATTAGAAGTAAGAGAAGCTAGGCTGGAATTTATTATGTAGATGGACGAATTAAGTTGAACACTCTTGATTAGACGAACATAATTGAATTTCCTTGATTGGTTAAAGAAGGCAAGTTCAAGATAACACAAGGTTATAGTGGACCAGAGTTGAAGGATGATCGGAATTTCAGCCGAGAAATTATGTTGAGATTTTTATATACGGCGGATCGTCTTGAACATGAAATTTTAGGATTGAGGTAAATGCTAAGGAGTTGTATGCACCCCATTGAAGAGGTTCCTTCCACAAATTTTATAGAACAGAAAGAGATCACCTCGTGTTGATAAGTTTCCGAGGGCAGTAATGAGGAATAGACTTGAATTGTGAATACAAGAACGAGTTACTGGAGGAATCCAATAGATCATGATAATGTGCAAAAGTTTAAGATCGATTCATCGGGCACTCGAAGAAACGCAACCTAAGTGGGGCGTTCTAGAGAACTGGTAAGAATTTGGAACTGTCAGGACGGATTGTTCTGTAGAAACTCAAGGGGTAACTTAAGGGACATGATAGAGCTAAGGAGACCAAAGTTGTCCCGGGAAGATTATGGATATGAAATCATTACGGATAAAGAAAGAGAGAATAGTAACAAGACTCAAATGAAAGGTATGAACCGTCAGAAGCTATAAGTGTTGTTAGAAGTTGTCACAAATGGATGTACATGAATTTAAGTTGCCTCAGATATATTTTCAATCGGGTTACTGCAATGTTTAATGATTCTACATGAAGAGCTGACCTAGAGAAATGGTAACGTCAGACAAATTTGCTACAGTGATTGCAAGTGATAGAGTAAAATGATAGGTCGATGGAATTTATATGACAATAGTGAAGTTTTCCTCCGATGCTAACTCGAGTGTTAAAAATCAGAGTGGCGCAGCGGAGTGGTAATCCAAGAATGATATAATGAACAACGCTAAGCTGAGGCTTAGAGTATGAGAAGATGTTAAGTGCTTAATTCCTATCATACGGGATAGTAGTAAGTATAAGTGAATTGAACATATTATGAGTTCTAATGGAAAGTTATGGAAGTTAAGTTGATGAATACCTTAAACCTCGAAATCCATGAGGAATGAAATATTTGAATAGAGGACTTGACCAGATACGACAATGTAGTGGCGAGTAAGTTTAATTCCATGTTGTAACAATGTCATGTTAACCTATATTAGCCGAAGATTTCGGAAGTCTTGAACTTAATATTCACCAGTAAAGGAAGGAGAACTTTTACGTAGATTTAAAGTTACTCGTAGTCCACGGTAAAGGGCTGCGTAATTTCAGGATTATGACTAAAGGATTAAAGACTGAGTGTGCTATTTGGGTAGCAATCAAGTAGAGTTTTCTGTTGAAAATAAGGATTTTGAATTCGACGTCCTGGACGAGAAATAAGTTAGTGAAACCAGTGAATCGTAACCATAAATTTACATTATAGGTTGTTGTATACTTAAGAATAAATATGAGTAACATTGGCGGGGCAAACCTGGCAAGCCAGTTGAAAGGCAAATCCCGGATGTTACGAAATGAGTTAAGAGTAAGAAAGATTTCCCCAATTGATGTGGTAGTGTCTCAAGTATGTTAAGATTAAGAATAATGTTCCGTTAGTCGGACAAAGATGAGGTAATGTATAGTTTACCCGTGCTCGCTTATGTATGTAAGTTATATGCTATGAAATATGTTATATCATGATATGTGAGACGACTTAAGCCACTCTTCATTGGACTAAACTCCCATGAGTTTGGAATTATCGGTATAGAAAACATTTATGCTACGACAAGAAAACGAGAATAAGTTGTGACAAGAACGATGGGAGATTGGCAAACTCCTAGTATGAAAGATGATTCCTAAATTATTAAGATAAGTAACGTCGTAGATCTATCGAAGCAGAACACGGGTAATCAGTAAGATTTCGCGAGTCCTTGAGGAATTCCGTAGTGGAAGCAATGGTTAAGATTATAGAAGGTAACACACCAGGATGCCTCCTCCTTGTATTTGTATAATGGAGGTAGTGCGGTAGTTTACTCTCATTAAAGAATGGTATATTTATGGTAAAACCATATATGTAGGATGCCGATGTATAAGGCAAAGATCGAATATAAGAATTCAATGAAATCGTCGAGGATAATAAGAAAGTCCAATGTCGTCGAAGTAGGATTACGCGGACTATGACGAGATTATAAGATTCAACACAAGTGTTAAGATTGAATAACTCTAGTTGAGGTTTATGAGAAGTGTATGAACAAGGATATAGTCGGCAAGTTGGATGCGATGATTCAAATAACCTCATATTCTTCTATGCAAGGAATGTGTAATACATATCAGTCGCTCAGATAACGAAAAGATTGTCGAATACCTTCGACTTATAGAATTGAAATCTAAGGGATTCCGATAAGTAAGATGAACTGGAGTCTTGGCTAATGAAGGAAGTAATATGGGAGATTAATTATATATGATACTGGATTCTAAATTTCGAGGACGAAATTTCTTTAAGGGGGGTAGATTGTAACATCCCGCCTAAGACTCGAGTATTTATTAATATTTGGACGATGTATCAAAAATGTTTTAAGCAAGGGACAATTTGATAAATTGTTAGTCAATGGGATTATTTATATGGCAAGTGTAATATCCCGTTATAAGTATCAATTATCAGTATTAGACGCGATTAAGAAACATGGCAAACTTGTAAAATAAGTGGAATGGCTTTTTGGTAAATAATAGGAATGTGGAGATTGTTTTTAAAATAAGGAGTAAGATAATTCTTACTATCTTTTCTCCATTATTCTACAATCTTCTATTTTCAACTCTTCTCCCTCTTTCCCCTCTTGATCACACGCCTCCCATCTCTCCACCTACACTCATCAACTTCATCCTAAACCTTGTGAGAAATTCATGCTAGCAAGCTGGGTATTTGGGAAGTTAGAGCAAGAAGTAGTAAAAGAAGAGCAAGGAGAATTAAGAAGAATCAAGAGTAAAGGAAAGTGGAACAAGCTAGGGATTGAAGGGGAACTTGTCAAGGAAGCAATCTAGCAATCAAGGTGAGCTCCATGGGGTAATATAACCCATTTGAGTAGTTTAGTACATTTTTACAAGTTGAGATCAAGGTTTAGAATTTGTGACTAATCCCTTGAATACTTATTCCTTACTTAATCATGCTATTATCTACCCTTATGCCTTGTAAAATTCATTCACATAAGCTGTTTTGATGATTGGGGATGTTTGGATTAGTCTAGGAAGCAAAATTATGAGTGCTGCTGAAGCCAAAATCGTGCTCCGATTTCTGGGCATCGGGCTACGATTTTATGCCCTGATTTCATGAAAACTTTCGGCAAAAATCGTGCTCCGATCCTCCAAAATCGAGCTACGATTTTCACCTTCCTCAGCTTTTTATTCGTGAGCTTTGGATTGGAATTAAGGTAGGATGAAGAATGGGCATGGCATTAGGAGATGAATACTTATGCCCTAAGTTATACAGACATATAAAGGGATTAGTAATGGGGATTATCTCTATGTAAGTGAAATCCCTACACTCACTTAAGTACATGAAGCCAAGATAAGTTCAGAATCCAAGTCTAGGACCTTTTATAGGTTAAGTAATTAAGAGTGATTATTTAAGAGTGCATTAGTTATGCTCAAGAATAAGGATTAACGAGATAAAGATGCATTAGACATGCATGAGTTTATAAGTTATATATATATATATATAAGAAGGAAAAGAACAAGAATTATTAAGATACTAAACCGTGGCCTTCGTCGTTCACGCCAGTGGGACACGAATGGTTCACGTAGAGTTAAGACTAAGATTATTACCTTTAAGTCGTGACTTTCATCGTTCACGCCAGTGGAACATGAAAGGTTCATGCATAAGCTTAAAGTATATTTGTTCGCGTCTTCCGTCGTTCACGCCAGTGGGACACGGGAGGTATACGCATCAGTTAAGATTAATTTTAAGCCATGACTTTCGTTGTTCACGCCAGTGGGGCACGAAAGGTTCAGGTATAAGTTAAGACTAATAATGAAGTATATTAATTCGCGTCTTCCGTCGTTCACGCCAGTGGGACACGGGGGGTATACGCGTAAGTTAAGTCGTGTCTTCTGCTGTTCACGCCAGTGGGACACAGGAGGTTCACGCCAGTGGGACGTGTTATTCTGCAAGGATGACCGCACGACGACAAGAGGAGTCCGGTGTTAGCCTGATATGATAGGAATTTTCACCGGTTATCAGGGGAATGTGCTTCGGGGTTACTCCACCCGGGGGCATTCCGTAAAATGAACCCAGATAATATTGTTTGTTCAACGCTAACAGCTAACATAAGACATTTATCAGTTAATTATTTTATTATGTTATCAGACAGAGAATAGTTATCAGACGAGTATCAGATAATCAGTTATCAGGCGGTGATCCTAGATTCCCCTCGAT
This sequence comes from Medicago ruthenica, assembly GCA_018208015.1. Classification (NCBI taxonomy): domain Eukaryota; kingdom Viridiplantae; phylum Streptophyta; class Magnoliopsida; order Fabales; family Fabaceae; genus Medicago; species Medicago ruthenica. Next base: position 19,577,418 of record CM031374.1, on the reverse strand, counting down.
CACCCAGTTATCAGGATATAGTCTAGATCTCAGGACTATTCAGTATCAGACTCAGATAGTGATCCTAGGTTTCCCCTTGATCACTAGTTTAGCAGGATGTAGTCCAGTTTATGACTACTCAGTTTAGCAGGATCAGTCAGATAGCCCACTATGGGTAAGGTTAAGACTTGGCGATCATAGGTATCCCCAAGATTGCCGAGGTAGGCACGGCGACCCTAGGTACCCCGAGGTTGCCAACAGTAGGTAGGGTAGGAGCTCACTGAGACATTATGTCTCATCCCTATCCTTCTGGTGCAGGTTTTTCAGGTAGCCACGTGGTTTTCAGATGAAGATCTTCAGGAAGATGCTGGATGGAGTGCAGATGCTCGTCAAGGTCAAGCTCTGGAGGTCGACAGATTATCTATGTATTGGAGAATGTAATTGTAAATGATATTTGGATATTTGTATAAACGAGCTATTTGTACTCATTCAGTAGTTCTATGTTGTATTTATTATTGAAAATTTTAATGTACCCAGTATCAGATTAATACACATGCTAAATATTCTAGATAATTTAGTATGGGTGTTACATCTTTAATATGTTTATGTTTCCAAAGTAATTAAGTTCCTATAGTAGTCAGACCGTTTAATGGAACATTAAGTATGATTTAATTGTGAGACCTAATTAAGAATAAGGACACTACTCTTAAAATATTTGTAGTCAATCTTTATTATGAAGCGGGGTAACATAAAAGCATATAGACTATTATGTGAGAAGACTGATGATCACATCTCACGAATCATAGATAAAGAATTATCAAGTCTTCACATAAATATAATGTTGGAACAAAATGTATGAACAACTCTCTTTTGGGTTTTGATGATAACAAAGTGTTAAAAAGAAAATTGGAATTGCTAATGCTTGATTCTAAGTGTGCAGAACCATGTACTTAAAGTTTGGTATTTAACATTGGTTATGGAAGAACAAGCTAAGAGCAAGAAGGAAAGCATAGAAGCTTATGTTGCAAGTATGAAGCATATCAGTGTCTGAAGGCAACTTCTGAAGGTGCGTCTGAAGGTAGCGTCTGAAGACTGCGTCTGAAGGTCAACGAAAGTCAACATCTGAAGGCTGCGTCTGAAGGTCAACGAAAGTCAGCGTCTGAAGAAGTGCGTCTGATGAACAGTGCTTCTGAAGGGTGCGTCTGAAGAGAGCTTCTGATGAACAGTTCCTGAAGAAGCTTCTGAAGTCTAACTTTTAAGGAAAAGCAACTGTCACTGTCAACAGTAACGGCTGCACAGTCAGAACAGCTCAATAGAATAGTTGCCTCCTTCGAAGAAACATTCTCCAGCTTTTAAGGAAAACTATTCAAAATTTGTGTGCTCTGTTTTCTGCAGTTTCGCACACAATGTCAGCTGGACCTAGCTTCTATTTTGCAACGGCTCTTTGCTGGAAAACTGGGCAATCTCAACAGCTCTTTTATCCTCTATAAAGGATTGAAGATTTGAAGAAGAAAATTGCTAAGACTCAAGAACTCAAAGACTGAAATTTGGTGCTCTGTTTTGCTGTCAAATTCGAAAGTCACCAAAAACTCTTAAAAATTCTTACAATCTTCTTATCTTAGAATTTCTTAAGTTTAGAGTCTTAAACTGAGTTGTATTTTGTGAACACCTCTGATAGTTTATCAAGTGTTCAACTCAAACTTATTTTCTCTGTAAATCAGTTTGATTCAAGTCTCAGCCTGCGTGCTTGAGCAATTTGGAAGTCTCTTAACTTTGTGTTTTGAGCATAGAAGTCTCTTAACTTTGTGTTTTGAGCATAGAAGTCTCTTGCTAGGTGCTTGAGCATTGGAAGTCTCTTGCGTGGTGCTTGAGCAATTGTAATCAGTTGATTATAGTTAAAATCCCTTGTAAGTCACAGGGGGACTAGACTACTTCCGATCTGTGGAAGGAACTAGTATAAAACTCTTGTGTCTCTCTTTCCCTCTCTAATTTAAATTTACCCCGCTGCTAAATAACTCTAAAAAAGTTTCAGAATCTGATTCTGAACTTAACCAAAGTTTTTGAGAAAGTAAGAAACAGCCCACACAATTCAACCCCCCTTCTTGTGTGTTTTTCTCACCTTCAGTTGGTATCAGAGCTCCGGTTCTGATATTCAATCACCTAACAGTGAGTCAGTGAGATCCTGAGAAAAACATGTCTTCTAGTGGTTCCCCTCCACCTCCTCCTCCTCCTGGTAATCACACTTCTGTATCATATGACTATGGTATAGATGAAAGAAAATCTCGTTCACACAATAAACCTCCAATGTTTACTGGTGATCCAGAAAAATTCTCATGGTGGAAAAGTAAGATGTACAACCACATCATTTGAATTGATGATTCCTTATGGGATATCATAGAAGATGGAATTTCTATTTCAGTTGATGAAGAAGGAGTAGCTGTTAACAGAAGAGGCCTGAGTGATGCTGAGAGGAAGATCTACAGAAAGCATCACAATGTTAGAGGTATCATTGTGGATTCTCTACCTCACAGTGAGTATCAGAAGCTGAGTGATAAATCAACAGCCAAAGCCATCTTCACCTCCCTCTGCTCTAACTATGAAGGTAACAAGAAGGTTAGAGAAGCAAAGACAAATATTCTGGTTCAGCAGTATGAGCTGTTCAGAATGAAGGAGGATGAAAATATTGAGACTATGTTCTCAAGATTTCAGACTCTGGTTTCTGGACTTCAGGTTCTGAAGAAGAGCTATACTACTGCTGATCATGTGAACAAAATTCTAAGAAGTCTGCCATCTAAATGGAGACCCAAAGTGACTGTTATTGAGGAAGCTAAGGATCTAAATACTCTAAGTATTGAAGATCTTATAAGCTCACTCAAAGTGCATGAACTGGGACTTAATGAAGATGATTCTGTTAGAGAGTCTAAGTCAATAGCACTGAAATCCAAAAGAAAGTCTGTAAAAGCTCTAAAAGCTATTGAATCTGATGAAGAATTTCCCTCAGGAAGTTCTGAAGAAGATTCAGATGCTGAGGAGCTTGCAATGCTTTCCAAAAGATTTCAGTACTTAATGAAAAGGCAAAATAAATTTTCTAACAGAAGCATCAACTTCAAAGGATCTGGTTCCAAGAGGGAAGATCAGAAGGGTTGCTACAATTGCAAGAAGCCTGGTCATTTCATTGCTGATTGTCCTAAACTTCAGAAGGACAAGTCAAAGGAAAAATCAAAGAAGACCAGCTCTAAATCAAGCAACTTCAGAAACAAACTCAAGAAGAGTCTTATGGCAACATGGGATGATCTTGACAATGATTCTGAGTCTGATGATGAAGAGGAAGCCAACCTGGCTTTAATGGCAACAACATTTTCTGATGCAGAATCATGTTCAGACTCTGATAATGAAGATGAGGTATATTCTGAACTTACACGTTCTGAACTGATTGAAACAGTTAAAGATCTTATGAACCACCTCAAAAGCAAGTTAGGTCAACTAAAATCTTTGAAAAATAAACATAACTTGTTGACTGAGGAGAATCTCTAACTTCAGAATCACATCAATGAGATTGATGAAGAAGTTAGAGAACTCAGAGAAGTGGCTCATAAGAAACCTGAAGAAATTCCAAATGAACAAGAAATTGCTCTTCAGGATTTTATTTTAACTGGAATCAATAGAAGTAAGGTTGCTTATATGATTTATAACATTTACAGAAACAGAGGTGAAGGTATTGGTTTTAATAATGATTCATTCAATCATTCAAATGAATCAAAAATACCATCCTGTTCTGAAAGTATTATGAAAGGCACTGAGGTGTGCTTTGTGTCTACTTCTGACAGTTCTTAGAAACAGGATTTAACAGAAACTGAGACTGCTAAGTCTGAAGTTCTGAACTGCTCAGAATCTAAAGCTTCTGAACCTAAGGGAAAGATGAAGGCAGAACTTAAAACTTTGCCAAAATCTAAACCAAAAGGTCCTAAGCCTAAGATTATGAGAAAATCAGACTCTAAACCTAAAAATGTTCAGAGTCTGAAGAGTTCAGAACCTAAGACAAGTAAGTCTCAGAGTCTGAAAAATTCAAACTCAAATTTTACTAAGACTGGGTTTATGAAACCTTCAAAAATTACTAAACCAGTCTATTCAAACCTCAAAATGTCAGACCAAAGGTGCACAAGAAACCTTATCCTTTCAAGACTAACCATAGAGGACCCATAAAAATATGGGTACCTAAGTCTGAGATAATTTCAATTGCAGATATGCTTATCATCCAAAGAAAAGGAAATGTCTTGGTACCTGGACAGTGGCTGCTCGCGTCATATGACAGGAGACAAGTCTATGTTCCAAACCCTGATCATGAAAGAGGGAGGAACTGTGGGGTTTGGAGGAAATCAGAAAGGAAAGATCATTGGTACTGGTAAGATAGGTAATTCTTCCCTGTCCATTGATGATGTCTGGTTGGTAGATGGACTCAAACATAATCTACTTAGCATAAGTTAATTATGTGACAGTGGTTATGATGTCCTGTTTAATAAGAACACTTGTACTGTAATCAACAACAAAGATAAATCTGTTGTGTTCAAAGGAAATAGTAAAAACAATGTTTATAAAATTAATTTTTTAGAACTGGTTGAACAGAAGGTAGTTTGCCTTCTGTCTGTGAGTGATGAGAAATGGGTATGGCACAAAAGGTTGGGACATGCTAACTGGAGACTCATCTCTAAGCTTAGCAAGTTGCAACTGGTCAGAGGCCTGCCAAACATTGACTATCACTCAGATGCTCTTTGTGGAGCATGCCAAATAGGAAAAATTTCTAAAACATCTTTTAAATCCAAAAACATTGTTTCTACCTCAAGACCCTTAGAATTGCTTCACATTGATTTGTTTGGTCCTGTTGGAACAACTTCAATCAATGGGAAGAAGTATGGGTTAGTAATTGTTGATGATTACAGTAGGTGGACTTGGGTTAAATTCCTTAGAACCAAAAATGAAACATATGATGTGTTTAACAAATTCTGCAAGCAAGTACAAAATGAAAATGATTTGAAAATTTTAAAAGTAAGAAGTGATCATGGTGGTGAATTTGAAAATGAACCATTTGAAAATTTTTGTGAAGATCGTGGAATTCTCCATGAGTTCTCTTCTCCTAGAACTCCATAACAAAATGGAGTTGTAGAGAGAAAGAACAGATCTTTGCAGGAAATGGCCAGAACCATGATCCATGAATCTAAAATTGCAAAGTACTTTTGGGCAGAAACTGTTAACACATCATGTTATATTCAGAACAGAATCTATATCAGACCTATTCTGAATAAAATAACATATGAATTATTTAAAGGAAGAAAACCAAGCATTTCTTATTTTCATCAGTTTGGTTGTACTTGTTACATTCTGAACAATAAGATCTACCTAAAGAAATTTGATGCTAAGGCTCAAAAGGGTATCTTTTTAGGATACTCAGAGAGATCTAAAGCATACAAAGTGTATAATTCTGAAACACATGTTGTTGAAGAATCAATACACATTAGATTTGTTGATAAGAAGCCTGGTAATAAAATACCAGAGTTAGTTGAGAGTTTTGCAGATATAAGGCTATCAGAGAACTCTTCAGAACCTGAACAGAGTTCAGAGTCTGAAGAAAGTTTAGAAGCTGGAAATACTGAAGAAACTGAAAAACTCTCAGATGCTGACACTCCTCCTGAAGCCAATCAAGATCAAAATGGTTCTGAACAAGCCCTTGATGATTCTTCAGAAGCTAATCCACCCAGAACCTCATTCAAGTACAAGTTTTCACATCCTGAGGAGCTGATCATTGGAAATAAGGACAGTCCAAGAAAAACAAGATCAACATTCTGTCAGAATGAATCTTTGGTTGGACTTCTGTCAATGGTTGAACCCACAACAGCTGATGAAGCACTTGCAGATGATGGATGGATTGTAGCCATGCAAGAAGAACTGAACCAGTTTCAAAGAAATGATGTCTGTGATTTAGTTGCAAAACCAAATCACAAGAACATTATTGGAACAAAATGGGTGTTCAGAAACAAGCTTAATGAACAAGGAGAAGTGATCAGAAACAAAGCAAGACTGGTTGCTCAAGGCTACAGTCAGCAGGAAGGAATAGACTACACTGAGACATTTGCTCCAGTTGCAAGACTGGAAGCAATCAGGTTACTTCTTTCCTATGCAGTTAATCATGATATCATCTTATATCAAATGGATGTTAAGAGTGCTTTTTTAAATGGAGTTATTTCTGAAGAAGTTTATGTCAAACAACCTCCTGGTTTTGAAGATGTAAAACATCCAGATTTTGTTTTTAAACTTAAGAAATCTTTATATGGTCTGAAACAAGCCCCTAGAGCTTGGTATGAAAGACTAAGTAATTTCTTACTTAAAAATGATTTTGTAAAAGGACAAGTTGACAATACACTCTTTAGAAAAACTCTTAAGAAAGACATCTTAATTGTTCAAATTTATGTTGATGATATCATATTTGGTTCTACTAATGCCACTCTTTGCAAAGAATTTTCCAAATTAATGCAGGATGAATTTGAAATGAGCATGATGGGAGAGTTGAAATTCTTTTTGGGAATTCAAATAAACCAATGCAAAGATGGTGTCTATGTTCATCAGTCCAAATACATAAAGGAGCTTCTGAAGAAGTTCCAGCTTGATGACTGTAAGCTGATGACAACACCTATGTATCCAACCTGCACCTTAAGCAAAGAGGACAAAGGCTCAAAAGTAGATCAGAAGCTGTATAGAGGTATGATAGGTTCTCTTTTATACTTAACTGCTTCTAGGCCAGATATTTTGTTTAGTGTCTGTCTGTGTGCTAGATTCCAGTCAGATCCTAGAGAATCTCATATGACTGTTGTCAAGAGAATCTTTAGGTATCTGAAAGGAACAACTAATTTGGGACTTCTGTATAAGAAATCTTTGAATTATAAGCTAGTTGGATTCTGTGATGCTGACTATGCTGGGGACAGGATTGAAAGAAAATCCACCAGTGGAAACTGTCAGTTTCTTGGTGAGAATCTGATATCCTGGGCCAGCAAAAGACAAGCAACTATTGCTTTGTCAACAGCAGAAGCAGAATACATCTCAGCTGCAAGTTGTTGCACACAACTGCTCTGGATGAAACATCAGTTGGAAGACTATCAGATTCATGAAAACAACATTCCTATCTACTGTGATAATACTGCTGCAATCTGTTTGTCTAAAAATCCAATTCTGTATTCTAGAGCCAAGCATATAGAAATTAAACATCATTTTATAAGAGATTATGTTCAGAAGGGTGTTTTGGATATTCAATTCATTGATACTGATCATCAATGGGCTGACATATTTACAAAACCCCTCACAGAAGACAGATTTAATTTTATTAAAAAGAATCTGAACATGCGTTTCATCTCTTGAAAAAATTGCTTGACTCTGAATAGAAACTGAGATTCTAAAGTTCATCAGTAGCTAAGACTTATCAGTCACTCACTTTGAGAGTCTGAAGAAAGTTAAGCCTCTGAAAAACTTCAGAGTCTGAGTTTCAGAATCTGGATTTTTGACTTCTGAATCTGCAAAGTTATCTAACTTTTGGTCAGAATCTGATAAGTTATAACTCTGGGAAATGATGAATTAAGCTTTGAAAGTTACACTTTGTCCCTCCTAAAATCATCAATCTGCAAATGTGTTTTTCTGTTTTCAGTTCTGAAATGTTTTAACAAAAACACAGACACACTTTCATCTTTTCATCATACATGCTCAATTTGGTATCAGACATGTTCAGTTTTTCAGACCCTTTTTCAAAAACTCTGATCAGTTTTGTCTGAAAGAGTTCAGCAGCACTGAACTAAATGCTATGTTTTTCAGTTTTATGAAAGAGTTCAGTAGTACTGAACCAAATGATCTGTTTTCAGTTTCCTAAAACCAGTTAAGTGGTACTGAACAATACTGTACAGATTGTACTGAACAAAAATGCTCTGAACATTTTTATCTCACATTTTAAACTCTCTTATTTCTTAAAATTCAGGAAATTTTCTTTTTGTTGATGACAAAAGGGGGAGTAAAAGTTACAAGTATTAAGGCTCTGAGCTCAGAACATAAAGTTAATTTCTGATTAAAATTAACTTATGAGAACAGTTTATTATCTCTTAGCCTCTGATTTAATATCTGTGAGATACATTACTCTTTATTGAGTTGAAATGAATTTAAATAACTTGGATAAGACTCAGGGAGCTTACAAACCTCATCCTGTGGATTATCAGACTTAGGGGGAGCTTACAAACCTCACACCCTGAAGTCAGCTTGTTATTTATAATTCTAAGTGATAATTTCACATTATTGTTTTAAGTTGAATTTAATTAACATGGATAAGAATCAAGGGGAGCTTGCAAGCCTCACCTTGTGGATTATCAGACTTAGGGGGAGCTTGCAAACCTCATCCTGAAGTCAACTTGTTAATTAAAGTTAACAACAATTCTGAAATAATCACCTTTTTTGATTTAAACTGAATTTAATTAACCTGGATCAGACTCAGGGGGAGCTTGCAAACCTCATACCCTGCAGTCAACTTGTTAATTAAATTAACAACAATTTTCTATTAATACTTGTGTTTGTCATCATCAAAAAGGGGGAGATTGTTGGAACAAAATGTATGAACAACTCTCTTTTGGGTTTTGATGATAACAAAGTGTTAAAAAGAAAATTGGAATTGCTAATGCTTGATTCTAAGTGTGCAGAACCATGTACTTAAAGTTTGGTATTTAACATTGGTTATGGAAGAACAAGCTAAGAGCAAGAAGGAAAGCATAGAAGCTTATGTTGTAAGTATGAAGCAAATCAGTGTCTGAAGGCAGCTTCTGAAGGTGCGTCTGAAGGCAGCTTCTGAAGGCAGCGTCTGAAGACTGCGTCTGAAGGTAAACGAAAGTCAACGTCTGAAGGTTGTGTCTGAAGGTCAACGAAAGTCAGCGTCTGAAGAAGTGCATCTGATGAACAGTGTGTCTGATGAACAGTGCTTCTAAAGGGTGCGTCTGAAGAGAGCTTCTGATGAACAGTTCCTGAAGAAGCTTCTGAAGTCTAACTTTTAAGGAAAAGCAACTGTCACTGTCAACAGTAACGCCTGCACAGTTAGAACAGCTCAATGGAACAGTTGCCTCCTTCGAAGAAACATTCTCCAGCTTTTAAGGAAAACTATTCAAAATTTGTGTGCTCTGTTTTCTGCAGTTTCGCACACAATGTCAGCTGGACCTAGCTTCTATTTTGCAACGGCTCTTTGCTGGAAAACTGGGCAATCTCAACAACTCTTTTATCCTCTATAAATGATTGAAGATTCGAAGAAGAAAATTGCTAAGACTCAAGAACTCAAAGACTGAAATTCTGTGCTCTGTTTTGCTGTCAAATTCGAAAGTCACCAAAAACTCTTAGAAATTCTTACAATCTTCTTATCTTAGAATTTCTTAAGTTTAGAGTCTTAAACTGAGTTGTATTTTGTGAACACCTCTGATAGTTTATCAAGTGTTCAACTCAAACTTATTTTCTCTGAAAATCAGTTTGATTCAAGTCTCAGCCTGCGTGCTTGAGCAATTTGGAAGTCTTTTAACTTTGTGTTTTGAGCATAGAAGTCTCTTAACTTTGTGTTTTGAGCATAAAAGTCTCTTGCTAGGTGCTTGAGTATTGGAAGTCTCTTGCGTGGTGCTTGAGCAATTGTAATCAGTTGATTATAGTTAAAATCTCTTGTAAGTGACAGGGGGACTAGACTACTTCCGGTTTGTGGAAGGAACTAGTATAAAAACTCTTGTGTCTCTCTTTCCCTCTCTCATTTAAATTTACCCGCTGCTAAATAACTCTGAAAAAGTTTCAGAATCTGATTCTGAACTTAACCAAAGTTTTTGAGAAAGTAAGAAACAACCCACACAATTCAACCCCCTCCCTCTTCTTGTGTGTTTTTCTCACCTTCATATAAATATTAAGAGTAATATTTATATCAGATTGATCCACCATAAAAATACTACATAGAGTATTTTGTAAGTGTTAGAAGATATTCTCATGGTGATAGTGGTGTATACCACTATTCGACCTGAAACCACTATGAACCCTAGCTGTAGGATTCGAGTACTTTGTTGTCGTTCAAACGTTGTCTATAACAAGATGACCATAAAGCCTATCGGTGGGTATTCTAAAAATCATGTTGAGGGACATGAGTAAACTAGAAGGAACTTTCCCCTCGTATATAATATGTGAAATGTCTAAGGGCCCAATATGAACTGGACAAAGGTGACGCGTTATGGCTTGTGTTCAATATAGACATGAAGGAAAAAGAGTAATTATACACATAATCATTATCACAACAAAGTTTGTCATATCACGTGATGTTCTCGTCACTTGGGTATAGTAGTAACATGTTGCTAGATACCACTCACTATTTATAATATTAAACGTTTGATTCAATATTATTGCCAACATTACGAGACCCTACAAGGTCACACACATTGGACAAATATATGAGAAAAATAAATAAGTAAGACTTTATTTATAAAATAATAAGTAAGACTTATTAGCAATTGAATAATTAATTATAACTTATTATTGAATTTACGAAAATAGAGAAACACAGTCCACTGTAAGGTAAGATGTGTTTAAGTTAAATATGGTGCAGGTACGATTTACTTAAGTGATTGGCTTACTAAACACACAAGTGACTTTATAAATAGAGCCCTTGTGCTTAAGCTTTTTACACTTAACTTGATTCACAATTCAGAAACCCTAGTTCTCAAAAATCAAAACCACACCCTCTAAGCCTTCATCTGCAGTAGCTAGCACTATGATTGAAGAAACTTTGTTCATGAGAAATGAGTAGAGGTGTTGCCAATCGAGCGGTACTTGTGATCATTCCTTAAATTCAACTTAAAAGGTCTGCACTACAAGAGGTAATTTTCTATCTCTGATCATGTTCATTAGTAAGGATCCATTGAAAGGAAAATTTGTATTGTTTTATATGCTGCGTGTAATTGGTTTTGCATGCGATTTCCCTTCAGCATGAATGCCAACTGCCATAATTAATGCATGTCTCATTAATCATTCATAAAAAATTATGATGTATTATATTAGAGGGTATTTCTCATGCTTTGCCTAAGGTCCATAAAATGTCAGAAACGTGGCTGCAAATTACTCACCTAACACTACTACAATTTTGGCTTTTAATAGGATAATTTTAATAGTGCTTATGGATAAATGCTATCAAAAACGCAAGCCATAGACATGTTATAGCACTTTTCAGAAAGCGCTAAGAAAAACTTGTTAAAAATTGGATTAGATAGTGCTTTTTTATAAACGCTATTATTTTGGTTCGCACTAATAGCGCTTTTCAGAAAACGCTATTGTTCGAGGGGGGTATAGATAGTGTTTTTACACCAACGCTATTGTTTGGGCTTTATGAAAATAAAAAAAAAACGGATTTTTTTCATTTTCGTGCACAAAGTCTTAACCCGGCCCCACAGCTCACAAAATCTCCTTCATTCTCATGCTTTGCCTAAGGTCTGCAAATTACTCACCTAACACTACTACAATTTTGGCTTTTAATAGGATAATTTTAATAGTGCTTATGGATAAATGCTATAAAAAACGCAAGCCATAGACATGTTATAGCACTTTTCAGAAAGCGCTAAGAAAAACTTGTTAAAAATTGGATTAGATAGTGCTTTTTTATAAACGCTATTATTTTGGTTCGCACTAATAGCGCTTTTCAGAAAACGCTATTGTTCGAGGGGGGTATAGATAGTGTTTTTACACCAACGCTATTGTTTGGGCTTTATGAAAATAAAAAAAAAACGGATTTTTTTCATTTTCGTGCACAAAGTCTTAACCCGGCCCCACAGCTCACAAAATCTCCTCCATCGTGCTTTCGATCACTGAACTGCTTCTTTCCTAAAAAAAAATCACTGAATTGCTTCTCCTCCATTATCCTTTCTCCTTCATCAACCTCTCAATCTCGTTGTCTTCTTCTCAATCGAGTGGTCATTTCTTCTCTCAATTGTGTCTTCTGATTCTCCGGTATGTACTGTTCTTTTACTGTTCACTGCTTTACTTTTCGTTTCTTCTCTCAACAGATTTTGATTTGGTGACCCTTTTCGTTTCTTCTCTCAATATATTTTGATTTGGATTTGGATTTTTAATGTTCACTCACTTTACTGTTCACTCGCGTTGTATGTTTCTGGTGACCCTTTTGCTTAGATTTTGAGCGTGTGACTCTTTTGTGGTGATCCTTTTGCTTTTATGCTTTCAAAATCCAATTTTTTATGAATAATATTATCTTTTTCTAGTTGTGATCCTTGTTCTTCAACTTTGCTTTTAGACTAGAGAATTAGAGATCATATTTTACTATTATTATTGGTGGTATCATCCCTGGTGGCTACTGTCTTCAGTTTTCTTCTTTTGTTTAAGCTAGATTGAAATTCTTGTTTTGAATAGTTATTGTGCTTGTTTCCTAAATGTTTGTTTGTTTTAATTTAATTTTAATTCAATAAACATATTTTAATTGAGAAAATTGGGTTTGGAGTGTTCTTTAAATGATTTTTTTTTGTGTTGAAGTGGTTAGTGCCACATTTGGGCCCGTTTGGATTGAGCTTATGAAAAATAGCTTATGCAAATACATAAGCTTTTATATTAATTCATAAGTTCTCACTAACGAAAATTTTATCTTCATAAGTTGTTTTTTCATAAACTACCTTAACAAGCTTATGAATAATAAATAAAAGTTTATTTATTTGCATAAGCTCAATCCAAACGTTTGGTATTTTTTTTTTATAAGCAAACCTATTTTGCAGCTTATAGCATAAGCTATAAGCAATTTCCATAACACAAGCCAAAACGAATTCAAAATATTTTTGTATAATCTATAAGCTATTATGTAGAACTTGTGGAAATAAGCTGAAAACAGCTTATGTACATGTCATTAGCTGTTTTCATAAGTTATTACCATAAGTGTCACACGTGCTTATGCTAGTAGATAAACTTAAATAAATTACCATGCCAAACAGAGCCTATGTTGTTTGTATATTTTCTTATAGAATAAGTTGTGCTTTTGATTCTGTTACGCCCCTGTGTTCTTCCCCTGGCCTTGTGCTTGGGTACTCGGTTTAGTGTTTCGTTTAGGAGGAATTATCTTCCTTCTTTTCATAACTTTTAAATTATAATGCTACTTGATTTGATCATCGAATGAATATATTCCAATAGAACGGCCAAGATGGTGATCTACTTACACAACAAACTTCTGTGCTCAAAATTATCTAAGAAAAATATGTATAAATGCTTGAGTTAGTATGTTTAGTTTTCTTGCGTGTGACAGAATGCAATGATTGTGTGAAAAAAATGCTGAATAATGTGTTCCCTTACAACTTGTGTTTTTCTTAATGTGTTTTTTTCCCTTTTATATGCCCTTCCATTACAACTTGTGAGTCAGTGCCAATTTGACAGAGTTCACACCATAAACCTCCAACCTTCATCATATCTGTCAATGCACTCTGCCCTGCTTCCTCAGTTAAAGCACCTTCTTTACTCAAAATCTACATTTTGGTTTTTCCCCACATGTTTCTCCTCATTTTTAGATTCTGATACTCATTCATCAACCGTCATTTCCTCGAGCTTCTTCTCATTTTTGGATTATGTTACACTTACACCATTATCCACCATTGTCTCCAAAATTTGCTCCTCATTTTTAGATTCAATTACACTTTTATCAACCATTGTATCCACAAGATGCTCATCATTTTTTTATTCTGTTACATTTGAACAATTACCAGCCATAGTCTCCACATGTTCTCCTCATTTTTTTGATTTTGTATCAACCACATTCTCATTCATGACTTCCAAGGCTATGCAACAACTATATCAATAACCTTTATCACAGTTTTTTTACTTTTCTTGTTGTGCTTGTCAATCTCCATTCGCTTAGAGAGATTGTTGAATTTGAGCTCACTTTGAGCTCGCTGAACGAGCAAGTTGACATTCATATTCTTCCGTTCTGGTCCTGAATTCATGACATTCATTTTCTCTATTCTTTTTTATCTCCATATTTTTTTCTATCAACCTAATAAAATTTTAATTCACGCAGAAAAGGAGTAAAGAAAATCGAGAAAGAGCTTTAAATCCCAGACATCCATATATGTGTGAAATAGTCAAGATGACTTATAATTTAGCACGGAGGAAGCATAAAATTTGATCGTTACTGTACATTATCTATGCTTGAAAGAGACTAAAAAGAATTACTACTCTACTGCATGAATACTTTTAGTGCCCACATACAAGTTTTGTATTGCGTTAAGGCATTAAGGCATTGCATTAACAATGCTTGAAAAATATATTTGCATTTCGTGTCTTTGTTGCCCACCTACAAGTTTTGTATTGCTTGCCTTATTTATTCAGGTTGTTGCAACATTTTCATCACATGCAATCCACAATGCCTTTAGAGCCCAGCTTACAACCAAACCTTCTTGTATCAGTAGCATTAATATGAGGAGGAGGCATGCATTGGAGGGCCAAAAGGTGCTATCTATGGTCCACCCTCCACCCCTAAAACCTGTCGTATTCAGTTTTAATACTCTGTATGAATATATAAATGGCTTATTTGTAAACTTGAAAGTTTATAGTCATCATTCAATTTCAAGATCTCGGGACTGCTAAAAAAATCCATTTTTCGGGACTGCTAAAAAAATCCACTTTCAAATAGAATATTTTTACGGTTATTTGTTAAGATTAAAATAAAATATGTTTATACAAATAATTTGAAGATTAGTTATGTCTCAAGTTCTCTTCAGATGGGGAAAGAGAGAATATGTTTGTGTACGGTGTATTGAGTACCATATCTTTATACAGGATGATGACTATTAGGGTTTCCAATTATTTTGTTAATGGATCATCAAGACATCCACTTATATTGAGCCTAATTAGCCTTACTACTTAATTTGATCACTAATCAATTAAAGCTCTTGACGACGTGCTGTCATACGATGTTTTTTATCATTTTATTTTATGTTTTAGTTGAGTGTGTAGCATTTTTAGATAACTTGGAGTTGAAGAAAGAAAGAAAATCAATAATTTTGATTTCACAACATCATGACACAATTTCTGTCACCGTGGCACGAATGAAGAGTTTGTTACTGACTTGCAAATCGCGGTACCGTCTGCAACATCGTGGCACGGTTTTGAGAGCGCCAAACCTGGATATTTGAAATTAATGCAACATCGGGCACGATTTTGGTACATCATGACACGATTTTAGGCTCCCATAACCCTATATATAAAAGCCAAACCCTATGCAAGGGTTTGATTTTTTGAATCTATAAGGCATTTTCTGAAGCAAGGAACTCATGATCTATTTCGTGGTGACTTGCCATCTAACTAATAGTTGATTCTATTTCATGTAGTGATTCCTTTTTTTAATCTAGTTATTTATGCTTTAGCCATGAGTAGCTAAGTTTCTATTGATTAGGTCATGAGATGAATCTATTGTAAGCTGTTAGAAACATGTTATTGTATAAACTCTATTCAATTAATTGATATCCTAGTATATTTCTTATATACTCCTGTGTAATGCTTGTTATATCTTGATCAAATATGAAATGAATTTAAATATCAAATGGCTACTAGCCATAAATTTTGAATTGGACACTGTAATTTTGTTTAGCTTAACGGATCAGTCTAGAGATAGATGACTGTTAGGTTATGAAATAGGAATTAACGGATTGGTAAAACGTTCAACGGTTATGGATTTACCTAAGGGGGTGTTTGTTTCATGGACTCAAAAATTATTCCTAGGAATATAAAGTCGGGTGTTTGATTCCTGGGTATTTCTAAAAAAATCTGTTTGGCACACTCTTTAACATTCCTAGGAAATTTGGAAGTTATATAATTTTTTTTTAAAAAAAGTATATAAAGTTCCATAGGAATCCACTTTCCCACCCTTTAACATGGGAATATTGGAAGTTATTTCATTCCCAAGAACCGTTATTCCCAGGATTAATTGTTTCTCAATCTTGTAACAAACATGGGTATACTCATTGCCCACCCATGTATTCCCAGGAATGTAATTCATAACCTTCAAACAAACACCCCCTAAGAGGCTAGGGGATTTTAAACTTAGAAGATGGTTCTGCGTCAACATATTGATCAAAACTAATTTGTTAATTCATCGCGAAACTAGAAGAATAACTGTAGAGTGTAACAGCCCAATTGTTAGTATTAGATTTAATTATTATTGTTTTATTTAATTATTGCTTTTAATACATGTGTGATTGATGGGTTAATGGATTTTAGTGTTTGAGGGTATTTTGGTCCTTTTTGGGTTAAGGGTATTTTTGTGAATGTGATAGAAAAATAGAATTTTGAGAATTTAGAGGATAGTGGTGTAAGAGTAAATTGGGAAGTTTAAGTGAAGTAAAAGTGTAGTGTTATTTTTATGAGAATGAGAATTGAATAAGTCCATTAGTGTGAGTTACCCAAACCTATTATATAAGGAATAGTGTGTGTTGTAGAGAAACTAGGGTTAGATCATTTTTCACAAACACACAAAAAGGCTAGAGATAGAAGAGAGAAAGAAGAAGAGGCTTGGAGAGAAAGTGAAGAGGAGCTCAAGAGTAAAGGGAAAAAAGGAAGATTCAACCTAGAAAGGCTTATTAGAGTGAAGATTTGAGGTAAGAGGGAATGTTACTTTCACAATCTAAGATTTATAAGCAATTGAGTAGTTTGAGTGTTTTTAATTATGTTTAATTTCATGAATTGATGATGATTATGATATAATTCGTGCTCTAATTAAAGTGATTAATTTGGGTATGTTAAAATTGATGAAATCATGTTGTTTCTATGTCAAAGTTCATGTTTGGTTATAGTGATTTGGTAACTTTGTGAATTTTGATGAAAATGGTGAAGAACGTCATAATTGATGATGATTGTGGTTTAATAAGTTGAATTTGAGTATGTGTATATGTTTGGTTTGAGAATTCATGAGATTATGTTGATTAAGCTGTGGTTTAAGTTGTTGTTGCTATGTTCTTGGTGAATATGATTAATTGGATAAAAATGATTAAGTTGTTGTTGAATTGATTAAGTTGTTGTTATGATAATTGAAGTGAGTAATTGTGATTATGATAAAAATGAAGAAAAGTTGTTGTTGTTGTTGTGCTATGTTTGGTGTTGAGTTGTTTTGATAAAATGAGTTTTGAGACGATTAATTGAGTTAAGATTGAATCATGATGATTAATGGTGGAATTGAGTTTAATTAAGTTGTTTAAGTTGAAGAATGAGGTTTAATTGATTAGTTACTGTTGGGTTGATGTTTTGGATCGAGTTTGGTGCGTTTGGAATCGAAAGGTGTCGTTGAAAAACAAGAAAATGTTTTGTTGAATTGAGCAAAATGCACGGTCTGGCTGTGAAAAACGCACGGACCGTGCATTTTCTCCTAACTTGTGTGTGCGAAAACACACGGTCGTGCGTCCGAAACGCACTGACCGTGCGTTTTCCCAAGCTTTGTAAAATCCATTTTTTTTTTAATTTTTAGTATAACCAAGAGGCATAGTTGGGTCCCAAACCCCTAAACTTGATCATTAGGCGTGTAATTGAAATGTAATGATTGATTAACATTGTTGGAACAAAATAAGTTTTAAACAATGCCTCTTGAGTTTTGATGATAACAAGGTATTAAAAAATCAATTGGATATGCTATTATTTGTTCAAGTGTGCAGGACCATAGACAAAAACTTATAATGTCTTAATCATGTATTGGTTCTTAAAGAACAAATGTGGAGCAAAGAATTTTCGAGAGAAGCTTAGTTTTAAGTTAGAATTTGAAGAAGTCAGACTCTGAAGGCAAGCCAGACTCTAAAGAAGTCAGACTCTGAAGGAAACCCCAGAAGCTAAAGACTCACACTCTGATAGTCAGACTCTGGAAGGCAGAATCTGGATAGCTGAAGACTAATAGTGTTGAAGCCTCTACAAGTTCAAGCTATGGTAGTTTTGAAGGTTCAGAAAGTCAATGGATGTCATTGTCAATGAAGGAAAACAGTACGATCTTATCTCCAACATTCCCATGTGCATTTGTACGATGCTGCTGCTGTGTATCTATTGGAAAAAGAACATTTAATCAAGGAAAGAATTTAAATTCATTCCTTCATAAGACATTAACTAAATCAAGCAACAAATCAATGTTGTTTGATCAAGCTTCTATAACGACTATAATGATATGTTGGCACTCTTCAACGTCTCTTTTCAACCTCTATATAAATGATTGAAGACTTGAGGAATAACAAGACTCTGCAATATTTTAAAAGTGTTATTACTTTGTCAAATTGAAATACGCATCAAATACTTAGAATTTCTTATCAACTTTTACATCTTAGAAATTCTTAAGTCTTAGATTCTAAACTGTGTTGTATTTTGTGAACACCTTTGATTGTATATCAAGTGTTCAATCCAAACAATTTTCTTTGTATTCTTTGTTTGTAAGAAGTCTCTTGCTTGTGTGCTTGAGCATTGGAAGTCTCTTGCTTGTGTGCTTGAGCAATTGTAATCTTGTGTGATTATAGTGAAAAATCTCTTGTAAGTGACAAGGGGGACTAGACTACTTCCGGATTGTGGAAGGAACCATGATAATTGCTTTGTGTCTTTCTTTTATCTATCTTTATCTCTTTATATCTGCTGCATTTGACTTTGAACATTGTTTCAGATTATGAACTCTATCAGAAGCTGAACTTTGGACTTAGTTAAAAAGAAGAAAAAGCTAACACAGTTCAACCCCCCTTCTTGTGTTTTTCTCACCTTCAGTTGGTATCAGAGCGCCTGGTTCTGTTGTTCTATTTCAAACACTTAACAGTGTAACATAAAAGATCCTGAGAAAAACATGTCTACTGGTGGTGAGGCTGGAACTTCTGATACTGGAGATTCTAGGGCTGTGCCATATAACTATGGTACTGATGATAAGCAATCTCACACCCATAGACCTTAAATGTTTACTAGAGATCCTGAAAAGTTTTCTTGGTAGAAAAGTAAGATGTACAGTCATATCATTGGCGTTGATGATACTTTGTGGGACATCATTGAAGAAGGTATAACCATTGTTGTTGATGAATAAGGAGTAGCTATTGATAGAAAGAAACTCATTGATGCTCAGAGAAAGATCTACAGAAAGAATCACAAAGTGAGAGGCATTATTGTTGATGCTCTACCTCACAATGAATACTTGAAGTTAAGTGACAAGTAAACTGCAAAAGCTATCTTCACTTCTTTGTGTTCAAACTATGAAGGTAACAAGAAGGTTAGAGAAATTAAGGCTAATCTTCTTGTTCAACATTATGAGTTGTTTAAGATGAAAGAGGATGAAAATATTGAGACTATGTTCTCAAGGTTTCAGACTCTGGTATCTGGACTTCTAATTCTGAAGAAAAGTTACTCAACTGCTGATCATGTGAATAAGATTCTAAGGAGCTTGCCTGCTAAGTGGAGACCTAAGGTGATAGCCATAGAGGAAGCAAGAGATTTGAATACACTTAGTATTGAAGAGTACACAACCTCATGCAGAGTACACAAAGATTGTGAACACTTCAACAACAAAATCCATCTTTGAGTCACTCTGCTCTACCTATGAAGGGAATTAAAAGGTTAAGGAGGCTAAGGCTAATCAGCTAGTTCATCAGTATGAATTATTCAGAATGAAGGAAGAAGAGAACATTGAAACCATGTACTAAAGGTTTCAAACTCTTCAATCCGGACTTCAGGTTCGGAACAAGAGCTTTAATGTAGCTAATCATGTCAAGAAGATTCTTAGGAATCTTCCTGTCAGATTTAGACCAAAGGTCACTGCCATTCAGGAGGCAAAGGATCTAGACAAACCAAGTTTGGAGAACCTAATAAGCTCTCTTAAAAGTCATGAGATTGAGCTTGATGGTGATGAACCAACTAAGAAGTCTAAGTCCATTGCTCTGACCTCCAAGGGTAAATTTGCCAAAGCTCCTCAGTCTGCTGAGTCAGAAGTGGAAACTCCAGCTGCAGAATCTGACAATGACTCATATCTTGAAGAGATGGCCTATTTAACCAAGAGGTTCCAATACTTGACCAATAAGAAAAGATTCTCAGGTAGAAGCAGTGGCTCTAAAGGATCAAGCTTCAGGACCAAGAAAGGATATCAGAAAGGAGGATGTTTCAACTGCAACAAAACTGGACACTTCATAGCTGAGTGCCCAGAGTTACATAAGGGAAAGTCAAAGAAGGAGAGCTCTAAGAAAGAGACCTATAAAAGAAAGCTTAATGAAAGCCTTATGGAGACATGGGAGAAGTTTGATGAAGAATCAGATTCTTAGAAAAGTGAAGAAAAAACCAACCAGGGTCTGATGGCCATTACAACCTCTAATACAAAAAGCAATTTATACTCTGATGATGATGAGGTATCTGTTGGAACAAAATAAGTTTAAACAATGCCTCTTGAGTTTTGATGATAACAAGGTATTAAAAGTTCAATTGGATACACTAATATTTGTTCAAGTGTGCAGAACCATAGACAAAAATTATATTAATTTATGCATGTATTGGTTCTGAAAGAACAAGTTAGTAGCAAAGGATTTTCAAGAGAAGCTAGTTTCAAGTCAGACTCTGAAGGTACTCCAGAAGCTGAAGACTCAGACTCTGATGGTCAGACTCTGAAGGATACCCAGACTCTGAAGGCTACTCCAGAAGCTGAAGACTCAGACCCTGATTGTCATATTCCCTAGAAGCCAAACATAGGAAAGTTGAAGACATTCGTTACTAAATCCTCTGCAAGTTCAGACATGGTGGCTCTAAAGTTTCAGAAGTCAATGAATGTCACTTTCAGTAAAGGACATAGTACAAACTGTACCTCCAACATTCCCATCTGCAAATGTACGTTGCTGCAAGTTGTGTCTCCTTGAAAAAGAACGGTTCATTCCATATCAAGGAATATATTCAAATATAATCCTTCATAGGACATGAACCAAATCAAGCAACAAATCATTGGTGATTGATCAAGCTTCTCTAACGACTCTTTGATGCGTTGGCACTCCTTCAACGTCTCTTTTCATTCTCTATATAAAGGAATGAAGACTTGAAGATTATTACAAGACTCTGCAATATTTGGAAGTGCTAAAACTCTGTCAAATTGAATTACACATCAAACACTTAGAATTTCTTAACAACTTTTATATCTTAGAAATTGTGTTGTATTTTGTGAACACCACTGATTGTATATCAAGTGTTCAAACAAACATTCTTTCTTTGTAATCTTTGTTTGTAAGAAGTCTTTTGCTTGTGTGCTTGAACATTGGAATTCTCTTGCTTGTGTGCTTGAGCATTTGTAATCTTTGTGATTATAGTGAAAAATCTCTTGTAAGTGACAAGGGGACTAGACTACTTCCGGGTTGTGGAAGGAACCAGGATAATTGCTTTGTGTCTTTATCTTCTCTCTCCTTCTCTTATCTTTTATATCCGCTGCATTAGACTTTGAACATTGCTTCAGACTCTGTAATCTTTCAGAGGCTGAACTTTGGTCTTAGTTTAAAAGAAGAAAAAGCTAACATAATTCAACCCCCCATTCTTGTGTTTTTCTCACCTTCAGTATCTTCTAACCTAGCTTATAAGTATTATGTTAAAAATGTCAAAGAACTTGCAAGGCATTGTCAGGACAAATCAAAAGCTTTAAAATATATACAACAACAGCTTGATTTGTTGGCAGCGGAATCCAAGTTCTTGAAACACCAAAACAAGTGTCTGTCAATCCAAAATGAATACTCATGATAAGAAATGAAATTTTGGAAAAATGTCAACTTTCAAATCTCAAGAAAATTGACAGACCTTTGGCAAGAAGTGATAATTCTCTTGAAGAATCTATCACTATATGTGATGACATAAACAAAATAACTTTCAGAATCCGTGGAATAAGTAGGAACAAGAGAGAAGAAAGTAAATTCACAGCAGAATCTGTTAAGAAGATTCAAAATTCTGTGAAAACAAAGAAACCTCCTTGTTCTGAATGCTCTAAGAAGGTTCTGTACTCCCACTCTGATCCAGTAGTCAAACAGGCTAGAGTTATGAACAAAACAGAATCTAAGACTCAGAGTTTAAGGTTCTGATGAAATCAAAATAAAAAACTCCTAAGTTCAGGATTCAGAAAAGTTCAAAACCCATGGCAAGGAAAAGTTCAAGATCAAAAAAGTTTAAATCAAAAGTCTTGAATAAATCCAAACCACAATGCTTGAGGCATAAGGCTTTGAAGAGGAGAAAGTCCTTCAGAACTAACCCCAAAGGACCCATTGAGACATGGGTACCCATGAATAATAATGTTTATGTTTAAGATATGCTTCATAGGAAAACTAAAGCACCAGTCATGGTACCTGGACAGTGGCTGCTCACGACACATGACAGGAGAAAAGTAGTTGTTTCAGACTCTGATCATGAAGGAAGGAGGCACTATAGGCTTTGGAGGGAACCAGCAAGGAAAAATTGTTGGTACAGGAACAATCGGTAATTATGTTATCTCTATTAAAAATGTTTGGTATGTTGATGGACTCAAACATAATCCTCTTAGTATTAGTCTATTTTGTGATAGTGGTTTTAAAGTGGTGTTTGATAAGAATACATGTAGAGTCATCAATGAATCTGACCAATTCACAATGTTCATAGGTCAGAGGAAACACAATGTTTACAAAATAAATTTCTTTGAATCGGTTGATTAGAAGGTTGTCTGTCTTCTGTCAGTGAATGATGAAAAGTGGCTCTAGAACAAAAGATTAGGTCATGATAACTGGAGGTTAATCTCCAAACTTAACAAGCTGAAATTAGTCAAGGGACTATCAGAGCTGCAATATCATTCAAATGCTCTTTGTGGAGCATGCCAGAAAGGAAAGATTTTTAAAACCTCTTTTAAATCTAAAAACATTGTATCCACCTCTAGACCTTTAGAACTGCTTCACATTAATTTGTTTGGACCAGTTGGGACTGCATCAATCAATGAGAAGAAGTATGTATTAGTCATAGTAGATGACTACAACAGGTAGACTTGGGTAAAATTCCTCAGAACTAAGAATGAAGCATATGATGTGTTTAGCATCTTTTGCACACAAGTACAAGCTAAGAAAGATTTAAAAATTCTCAAAGTCAGAAGTGATCATGGAGGAGAATTTGACAATGAGCCATTTGAAATTTTTTGTGAAAAACATGGAATGGGGTTGTAGAAATAAATAATAGATCTTTACAGGAAATGACTAGAACAATGTTTCATGAAAATGACGTGGCTAAGTACTTCTGTGCAAAAGATGTAAACATAGCTTGTTATGTACATAACAGAATCTACATAAGATCTATTCTGAACAAAACATCATATGAATTATTCAAGGGAAGAAGGCCAAGTATTGCTTATTTTCATCAGTTTGGATGTACGTGTTGAAGGTGAGAAAAACACAAGAAGGAGGGGTTAAACTGTGTTGGCTTTTTCTGGTTTCTTTTTCTTGGTGTTCAAATGCTTATCAGAATCTGTGTTATACAAATTCTGATACAGAGTCTGAGTGCAGCGGATAATACAAAAACACAAAGATAAAGATAATGATAGAGAGAGAGAGAGAGAGAAACAAGACACAAGGCAATTTTATACTGGTTCCTCCTACAACCCAGGAGTAGTTCAGTCCCCTTGCACTTCCAAGGGAGTTCATTATAATCACACAGAATTACAAATTGCTCAAGGACAACTCCAAGAGACTTTCCCTATGCTCAAGCACATCTGCTCAAGACTTCCTGCTCTAGGAATCTTCCTAAAGACTTCCTTGCTTAAGCACACAACTTAAGACTTCCTTGCTTAAGCACACATCTTAAGACTTCCTGCTCTAGGACACTCCTAAAGACTTCCTTGCTCAAGGACTACTCCAAGAGACTTACAAGTGCTCAAGCACGCAGGCAAGAGACTTCCAATGCTCTAAGGACACACCTAAGAGACTTATAGTTTATCAAGGTTTCACCAAGAGGCTTATATGCTTTAGCTTCACAAGCTAAAGACTTCTAATTTTCTCAACACCTGATTTAACAATGTTTGGTGTATATGAGCAAATGAACATACTCTCTACAACTCTAGGATTTCTAAGAAACAAAGTTTGGTAAGAAATATCCTAAGTGTTTTGAGCTATTTGATTTGGCAAAGTAATGGCACAGTTGAATAGTAGAGTCTTGTTAATCTTCTTCGCGGTCTTCAGCTCCTTTTATAGGCAGGGATTTGGGAGACGTTGGAGAAGAGTGTCAATGCAAATAGAGTCGTTGAGAAGCTTTGATCAAGAGCGTTGGTCCTTTGCCTGATATGGATAATCCTGTTGGGTGATCTTTGAATTTTCCTTTGCTGAAAGAAGAATTATCCGTTGCTTGCTTTGTTCTTGACGTCCTTTGTCTAATTATGCACGTAGATAGAAGAAGACAAAATAGGACAAAACCTATGTCGATTCTGGGTCCCTCATAACTTACTTAAGTATGAGGGTGATCCAAGTATGTAGTGTCTGCTTCTGAGTTTGATGACCATCACAGAGTCTATTGAGTTACCTCTCCAGAATCTGTGTTAAACTCGTCTTCTTAGGACGTTGACTTCTGGTTGACCTTCCTTTGGTCTTCTACCATAGTCTTCTCAGTTTCTCTTGTTTCTTTTGATGTTCTTCGTATGTTTATCCTTGATAGATAGATCTTTCTATGATTTTTCACATTGAACATATGTTAGTATTCCAATTGTTCTTCAATACTTTGTTATCCTCAAAACCGTAGAGGAATTGTCCAAGACACTTCTTGTTCCAACAATCTCCCTTTTTTGATGATGACAAACACAAGTATTTTGAACAATTGTTAATCTAATTAACAGTTAGACTTTAGGGTATGAGGTTTGAAAGCTCCCCCTGAGTCTGACAGTTTCAGGTTGAGGTTTGCAAGCTCCCCCTGAGTCTACGATAGGTCCATTAAGGTGAGGTTTACAAGCTCCCCCTAAGTCATATTCCCAGTTAATTAAATTCATTCTTAGTCACTCGTAAGCGCATCAGAACTAATAAACAATAAGGCATATCAGAACATCAACATGATATCAAATTGATCACACAAAGGTTTGTAAGATCCGATTAAGTCCAATCTGATACCCATCAAGACATTAGACTTTGATCACACAGAGGTTTGCAAGCTCCGAATAAGACCAGTCTGATATCCCATCAGTTTTGATAAGATTAACATTTAAGCACAATATTTTTTTCATTTTCAATTTTATAACATAAAAACTTTACAGAAAAATAAAAGGTTTCCTTATTTTCTGTTTTGGCTCAGTGTTCAAATACTTTTTTCTACTCCCCCTTTTGTCATCAACAAAAATATATGCAAGTTTAAATAGTTATAGCAGATTAAACAAGGTAATGAGAAAAACATGCATAAAACATAATAAAACAGAAATAGGAGTGCATAATTGATAGTACAACACATATTGTTTAAGGAATTACATGCAAAAACATATCAAAATAAACATCCTAATCACAGTTCTTTAGCAGCCAACATGTCAATCAACTTCTTGACATTTTCATTTGTTTCTTCTGAAGTTGCTTCCACCTTTATTTGAGCTTGAGTCAGATTCTCCATTTTTGAATCCATTCGCTCATGTGATTCCTTCAAAGATGTTATGTCATTCCTCATTTGCTCTTCCCTTTCCTTCAGTCTTGCTAGCCTCTCTTCACCAGTCACATTACTTCTGTCACTCGCAACTTGGATCTCCATTACAGGTTGCTGAATCTCCAGAACAGATTGTAGAGATTGATTTGTGGTAAGAGGGAGTTAAGTAGTCACTTCTGTAGGTTCAGTAGATACTTATGTTGGTTCTTCTTCATGTGCAGCTTCCAGTGCATTTCTTCTGAGGTACACAGGTTCCATCACTTTCCTAAAATCTTCGAACCATTTCAACTGATTACTTGTCAGATGGAAATGTAGTTGATGCAACAGATGATCAGATGTTGGAAGAGCATAGTCACGCATATGTGCCCACTGGTAATTGATCATCCCTGAATAGACAGATTCATGGCTTCTGGCAAATATCCTTTTAGCCCGTCCACTGATTCTGTTGAACATTTCTTCAAGGTCTTTTGTGGAGGTAGAAGGGAAGAATTGGCATGGGATTCTCATTCTATATAGAATTGGTTGGACATTGTTGTGTACACGGGGTGGTCCAAGGTATTGATCATCTTCAGATGCTTCTGGTAGAGCATCTTTCTCAACTTAAGATGGATGAATGTTTTTGTTAGGTTCTATGGTGCCAATAACAATGTGACTGAGCTTTTCTGTGATAACATGAACATCTTCAACAGATTTGTTGATACTCAATGCATATGCCGCCCAGACATCAAGGTATGAGAGAGTGGAGTTTGGATTTGGTGATGATGGAGGTGAGCAGATTTGTGAGGTTTCTTGAGGGATCTGTATGGCTTTCTGATTGGTTAAGGGTGATGGTGAGATATGAGTGGTATGATGATCATTGTCAGAATTTTTGGTTAAATTGTCAACATTCTGATAGATGGTTTCAAGTGATGGTGGTGTGGGAATGATGATGGAAGGGTTTGGAGAATTATCAACACTGTCGATTCTTAGATTAAGATCAATACTTCGTGGGGTCTGTGACTTTTCTTCTACATTATCTTCAAGTAATTTCATTCCATCAGCCACTTCTGATACATTTCCAGCAAGTTCTTCTTCTGTTATCAAACTCACCTTTACAGCTTCTTCTTCAGCTAACTTTGACAGAGATTGAGCATGCTTTAAAGCTTCTTCCAACTTCTCTTTAGGAAGCTTTCTAGCTAGCTGTGATATCTTACAAGATACAGCTACCGGAGTATCAGACTCTGTTTTTCAACCTGAATTTGTCAGAATTAACTTTCTGGCCTTTTTGATTTCCTAGTGACTCTCTCAGTACTTTTTCTTTTTGTTCCAGAAGTTGCTTTAACTGTTTCCTTTGCAGTATCACCACTTCTGGTCTTTGACTCCTTTATTTCTACTCCCTTAGAAATCTCTTGTACCTCCTTTGAATCTCCATTTTCTTGCTTCTTTTCTTGAATGAGGGTGCGTCACCTTTGGATGCGTTGCTGGATGCTTTCATTTTCTTCTTCTATCCATCACATACTGTTGGTGCTTCATGAATAGTCTCTAGATCAATTTCTGCATCGAAGTCCACCATGGCTGTCCTCACCACATCTGCTAGCTCTTGACCACTTAACTCCTTGGTGATTGAGGGAAATTCCTGGATTAGAGGACTTCTTTCTTTCTGGATGGTGATGCCATCAGATTTCTGTAAATCCTTCTTGGGTATAATCAGCATTCCCCCTAGAAGTTCTGCAGTCATTAGTTGTCCAAAGTCACTGTAGCCTAAGATCACTTAGTCGGGTACTTGAAGAGACGTAACCTATGATTGGGCATATGAGAGAGCCGGTAAGAGTTTGAATCTATTCTAGATGGATTGTTCTCGGAGAAACTCGAAGAGTAACCTAACGGACATGATAGAGTTATGGAGACCGAAGTTGTCTCGGAAAAGATTATGAGTATGAAATCCTTACGGATAAGAATCGAATGAATGGAAAAAAGACTCGAGCCATCAGTGGGTTTCAGTATACGAAAGATGGGAATCTGTAAGAGTATTCAAGAAATCAATTCGCGAGAACAAATATATTGTTACGTCTAAAGGAAGACACAAAGCCAGGAGATGACCAGTCAGTAAGGTAAGTAGCATTTCGAAGCGATCCACAGTATGAAGTTAATTATTGTTATTAATATGTGGGCTTCAAAGGACTATTACAACACTTGGGTAAGCACGTAGTCGAAAATCACAAGTGAAGCAACGAGCCGTAAGATGGTTCTGCTTTGGTAACTACAAAGTTATAAAGAAGTAAGATGGGTCAAAAGATTTTATAGGGTAATAGTGGTGTATTACTCCTATCCCAAAGCGAGTTGTTAAAAATCAGAGTTGCGCAGTGGAGAAGTAATCCAAGAATGAGTTAACCAATAATTTGAAGCTGAAGCTTATGGAACAAGAATGCTTGTGAAGCCCTTGCCAGATAAAATGCAGAAAAGGTATTCAATGCTCATTTCTCGTAACACAGAATAGTAGTAACCAGTGACGACTTGAACATATCATAAGTTCTAATGGCAAATCTTACAAAGTTAAGCTGAGGAATACTTCAAACCTCGAAACCCATGAGTAATGGAATATCAAAGTAGTTTAAGAGTATGGAATATGAGTTCCTACCACGTTAAGTCTAAAGCGATTGAAGTCACCGCTAGTACTGTAAATCTAGCTACTCAGCCCAGTAACTTCAAGGGGGCTTGAAGAGTAAGTTTAGCCAAAAGAGATATCTTTGGATTTGAAGCATTGATCACGAACGACAAGTGTAGTGGCATATGAGTTTATTTCACTTTGTACCCACGTTATGTCAAAATGTCTCATGTACCAGATTATGATTAGTATTGTGTACTCATCAGTCAGTACTTATACTACTCAGACAGTAGTATATCATATGTTTCAGTTATGTTATGCGGTCATTGATGTTTAAGTGAGAAGGTACCAATCATAACGGGTTTGTTGATACCGAACATATTTCAGCTGAAGAGTTCGGAAAAGATTTGAACTCGATGTTCACAGGTAGGAAAAGAACTTTGTGGCGCAGATTAGAAATCATTCATAGTCTACAGTATGGGACTACGCAAGTTCAGGTCACGAATAAAGGATTAAAAGATACACCTTGATCGAAAAACAAGGTGTATCTTTTGAATGACGTAACCTAAGTTCTAGAAGAGTTCCATGAGGCTAGTTCTACTTACCTCAATACGATTTGGAAGCGCCTTGAATGATGCAAGATTGTCAGAATCCTAGTAAAGAAGAAGAATTCCTAAGTCATTGAGATACGCGTTGTCGTCGACTAGTTAAGACGGAGCCCGAGTAGCCTATAAGATTTCTCGAGCCATTAAGGATTCCGCAGTGGGAGCGGAAACAATGTTTATGGTTGTGATAAGTAGTACACCAAGATGTCAGAAAGATAGGGGCAGGTACTAGAGGCAATGCCTCCTACTTGTATTTGAATAGTGGAGGTAGTTGCAGTAGTCTTTACTTCCGTTTGATAATATCCAATATCAGATGCCTTTCAGTGAAGGGGTGATTCTACATGAAGAATGGTACGATTATGGCTGTAAGATGCCGTCATACGAGGCGAAAGACAAGGATAAGGATTCATTGGAATTAGTTGTAGTGCAATAGACCTCTTAAAGAGTGGGAATATTTGAGGGGAATAAGATCGATCTGAAGTTGTCAGGGTAAGATTATGCGGACAATGAAGAAAAACTTATAAAATTCAGTAAGAGTATCCAATGCTTAATAACCTTAAGTTGGATTCGCACGAAGTGTGTGAACAAGGGACATAGTCAAGCGAGTCGGGTATATTGGTTTAGACAACCTCACAACCTACTATGTAAGAATTATGTAATGGACATCAAGCCTCTCAGTTAAGGAAGAGATTGTCAAATATTTTCGACTTACAGAGATGGAAACCATGGCTATAGAACAATTTTAACCAGCCAGGTTTAATCGAGGTGCATGAGTAATCTACATGTCAGACCCTAGAGTAGCCATGGAATCCCGATAAGCAAGTTGAATGAAAAAATCGGCTAGTAGAGAGTATCTGCAGTATCAGGAGAATTCTAAATTTCGAGGACGAAATTTCTTTAAGGGGGGTAGAGTGTAACATCCCGCTTAAGACTTAGATATTTATCAGTGTTGGGACGATGTATCAGAGATATTTTAAGTGAAGGGCATTTAGGTAAAATTGAGGGTTGAGGCTTTATAAAACCCAACAAACCCCAATTTTCTCATAACTCTCATCTCACTCTCTCTCTCTCTCTAGAAGTTTTGCTCTCCACTTCTCTCTCTACACTCTCATGATTTTCTCATCCTATCCATTCCAATCTTCACTAAATCAACAACCCAACTGCTTAACCCACATGCAAGCACAATTTATGTGATCCTTGAGTCATTGGAAGCTAAAGAAGCAAGGAGGAAAGGAAGGGATTGAAACTAGGGTTTGAGTAAGAAGTTTGGCAAGATCAAATCAAGTTATTCAGGTGAGTTCCTTTAGATTAGCAATTTCCTTTGGGTCATGGTTGAGTGATTAAATCTAATTTTAAGAGATTATGAAAGAAATAGTTTTCCCCCTTTTGATGCATGTGGTTTAATTTCTGTTAAATCCTTGACCCCAGCATGTTTTTATAGATTAAAATGAGTTCTTGGTATGTTTTAACGATCACCGGACAGTTGGGTTTCAAAGTTTTGAGCACAAACATGTTTTCTACACCTCTGAGTTCTGCTACAGTCGTTGAGCGAGCAAGACTTTGCTCACCGAACGAGCAGAGTTTGCTATTGACTAACTTCGCTTGGCCATCGCTCAGCGAAGCTTCAAACCCAAATCTGGGCAGATGCATCGCTAAGTGAAGTGTTTGGTCGCCCAGCGAAGATTGCCCAGGTGCTCGCTAAACGAAGTTGTCCAGAACCTCTTTTTTTTAACAAATATTTGTACCATACCAATGATCTCTGATATGTTTTGGAATACGATGTTTAAAGCACCGTCAAGGATTAACCTAAGTTGAACACATGCATCATATATGAGTGAACGGTAGTTTCATCCATTTGTATCAGATCAGTTTAAGTGTTTAGATATTCAGACAACCCTCGACCAGATAGAACAGTTTATACCATAAAAGTGGTACAATATTTCCCCAGTTATAGGTACAGATTATATGTATACCAGAACGTGCCTCAGATGTTCACGTCAGAGTGACACTGAGGATACACGTAGCAGTTCAGATAATTAATCAGATTTAATTAAAGTTAATTTTGTGTCTCCGATGTTCTCGTCAGTTAGAGAGCACGGGGGTTCCGGATACAGCTGGAACGGTGTAGTTACCATCCGCGAGGATAGCCGCACATAAGGAATTAATTAAAATGTTAAGTGTGTCTTTTGTGTTCTCGCTAGTTAGATTACAAGGGGTTCCGGATACAATTGGAACGGGCAGAGACCTTCCGCGAGGATAACGACACACAGTAAGAGGAGTCCGGTGACTAGCCTCAGATAAGAGTTTTCACCGGTTATGAGCAGGGGGTGTACTCTGGGGTTACTCCACTCGGATGCATTCCGTAAAATCAACTCAGATAATAATTGTTTGTTACACGCTAACATACTAACTTAATAATATCAGAGAATACTTTAATATGACAAGGTAGATATCAGTTATTAGATAGTGATCCTAGTTTCCCCTCGATCACTAAGTTAGCAGATTGTAGTCTAGTTTTCACGACTACACAGTATAGCAGGCACATACACGTATAAACCCAAAATGGGTTGAGATTAGTATATGGCAATCGTAGGTTTCCCCCGAGGTTGCCATACAACCTAGGATAGGTGGAGCTCACTGAGACATTTCTTTATCCCAATCCATTTGATTCAGTTTCAGGTAAGCAAGAGGTTCATGATGAAGTTTATCAGGGAGAAGCTGAGTGGAGTGCAATTGCTCGTCATGTACCAGTTCATGATTTCATTACTATTTTGTATATATGTACACATTAGTGGTACTTTATCAGTTGTATAAAACGAGCAAATTTGTATTCATTCAGTAGTATCCTTTTAGTATTGAAAAATTTAATGTATTCAATATCAAGTGTTATACAGCTTATGACTTCTGGAGCTTTCAATCTGGACCCAAACTTTAATACAACATTCCACCCACTTCCAACGTCCATCTTACACCTTTCTTGCTACAAAACAAAATTAACATTCAGCCCATAAATACAATTTGAGCTTAAAGCCAAAATCAGCTTATTCATCTGCTACAACTTAAATCCATGCATGCAGAAATATTTATATCACCTCTTGATCTTTAAATTCTGAATTCCCTTGTACTTCCTTGCTTCTACGCATTAAAATAGAGTTTATTCAGCTCCATCACCATGCATGCAAAGTACTTGAGCTACTTAAACTTCAATTTCTCACAAAAGGAGGAAAAGGATGGGAACACGGTTGAGAGAGGAAGGAATGGAAGGGATTAAGCTTGCATCATGGATCAATGCCCTAAGGATTACACTATTATGATTGCATGTTGGTTACATTTTGATTTTGAGTGAGTTTTGGTGATTTGAGTGAAATGGGAGAGAGAGCCGTGAGGGAGAAGAGTGTAGGAGGGAGATGGAATTCTGATAGTGTGAGAAGGAAATGGGAAAAATGAGAAAGAAGTGGTTGTTTGGTCTTATATAGTCTCAAGCGTAATTACCAAAATACCCTTCGTTATAAAAATTGTTTCAACACATTCAGCTGATACTGCAGTCAGTTTAGAATTTAGTGGGATGTTACATACCTTATTCAGACACACTCTTAGGGTTTTTCACTTTAGAGGAAGAGTTAGTTACTTGTGTGTAGATGACTTGTGCTACAAGCAATTATGTAGCACCTATAAATAAAGTCATGTAATGTGAATATTCAATAACACAATGAAATCATATTACAAGGCAATCATCTCTATTCTCTTCTCTCTCTCTCTCAGCCTTAGTTTTTGATTGTTATTTCTTATCTTACTTAGAATAACTGATCAATAAAAATGCTTATGCTGCATTTAAGATCATTGAGTGTGATCTAGCAGCTCAATGGTAAGCATATTACACCTTTGGAAAAGGTAAAATTGTTTCATGATAATTCAAAAAAGTTACTAGTAAGTAAAATATGTTTTTACTGAATATTAAGAAACATACCTTCAAGGTTGATGTTCTAATTGGATTTAACAATGTTTGATTTATGAGTTGATTGTAGTGTTTGATATAAACATGTTGAGCATTACAACATATAATTCAAGATTAGCATCTGCTCAACATCATTACTAACCTATTAGGACTTATAAGAAACATAGGTTCTCAGAAAACACCACTATTTGGTTACAAAATATTCTGCATTTGTTTCGAAGTTGTTTGTGGCAGATTTCAGGGCTCATTGAAAATATTAAGTGACATGCCACCCTGAAATCATCGAGAACAAAGAATTTTTTCATAGGAGACGTGAGTAGACTGTCATGAATATGGTCGAGTAAATCATTAAAATATCTTTAGCAAACAAAATTCATTTGCTCTAAAAATGAAGAGTTCTTGCACTTCCAATTGATTTAGGTAACATTAATAGTGGCAGTTAGAGCCATATCCTTAATTTGGTAGCTCCAAGAGTCATTAATATATTGAAGAGCATGGATAAAGCTTGAATGATCAAAAAGAGTAGAGATCCTCTCCATTTTTTAAAAGAAAGTGCAATGTCTATTACTATAGTTTTAGTGTAAGTTAGCAACCATGCAATGCCAAAACACGTGAGTCACTTACCAATGCATTTTAATTTAACCATTTATTTTTATCCAATGGTTTAAAATCATTCCTCCCACACTCACATAAAATCTCATTCTCAATTGATACAGCTATATACGTTTTTCCAACTTTCTCATTCTAAAAAAAGTTTACGATGAAAACCCATGATACAAGTACCAAGGTAATAAATATATTTACGTTATGTTAGATCATTGCACCTAGAATTAATCAATTCCAGGCTGCAAGGACAATGTCCGGCCGAAATTGATGGGATTCATTATACATGGGTTTTGGTACGGGTACGATTTTGTTATGAATAAAAACAAAATCGCTTTCACAACAATAGGAAAGAGAGCGGTAGTTTCACGTAAAAAACACTATAACACAATAATTTCTACCCTTTAGATTGAATTAAATATATGAATAGGATTTGCTGTCCAAGTTTAATTTGACACCAAGGTGCCATTTGATCTTATCTCCTTTAGATAACAGGGCTGATATTTAGATCTGTTATCTTATTTGCTGGGCCTCTGCATCTGACATCATTCCTTGGTGCAGTGAGCAGAGAGATACAAATGATGTCCAAGGTAAAAGCTGTTTGCTACAAAGAAATTTCAATGTGTACCAACCTGATTTCCAGTAGCTACTAACAATGCCATATTGGCACGTGTACGATATCTAACCGTGTGCTTAATAACTGCCTATGTGCACACAAGACAAAGGAAAAGGGTTGGTGATTAACACGAGATACAAAATGGTACAACAGAAACGTCCCTTGTGAAGGTTTATTAACTAGTCAATCCCTTTATGAACTGATTTCAGAATAACTTACATAACTATGGTTTTCTTGATGAATGGTAACTAAATTAATGCACAATCGTACATTATGTCAGTACGCGTCATATTCATTTGGTTATGATGTGTACTCCGCATTTATTTTGACATAATCGTAGCTTAAATCACAGCCCCATGCTTGTCCATGGCCCGGACCATTGCCTGTTAGTAGGAAAACGGATATATCAATAATAAACATGATCATATTAGGAAGACAAAATAGACATTCACACCCCCATGCTTATAAATTCAAGACAATTCAAAAAGAGGGAAAACCAGTGAACTGTGGGTTACAGACTAACCAATAGATATATGAATTCTAACTGTGCCGTGAGTCTCCCCAGCCTTTCTCAGATAACTACTAGCCTCACCCCTGCAACAGTTCGCAAACTTGATAATATAGATAAACGGACAATAACATTAGGTATAAACTGAAAAGCATGCCAAAAGCTTTTTTAGGCTAATCCTCTAGCTTTGTCTTTGACAGTTAATATGGCGATGTGTAGTCAAACCACCCTCCAATTAATTAGACAATAAACAGTGCATATAAATGGCGCACAAGACAAGGTCCAAGCATTGGTAGAATCTAAGCTGTATGGATAGAGGACACTTGCATAAAATTTCAAATAAGAATGTGCTATGCTACCATATAAATTATAATTAGATGGATCAACATATTGTATGATCAGGCGATTGTTAGGCAGAAGCGTCAATATAGCATAGCAATTACAATACGATTTTAAGCAAGATTTTTTATTTTGACAGGTAAAAAAAGGACATATACTATGCTCTTTGGGCAAAATGAAAAGTAGCTGAAATTATTAGTACTGAAAATTAACATGATAACATATGTTTTCAATCTTGAGCTTTTCCTTTTTTGGACCTACATAATTTGACTATAAAATTGTTAACAGTTTCCTTTATGCAATAGTAATGGTAAAGTGATACCGTTCCACAGCATCAATAACTGTACATTTACTGACTGATATTTATGATAAGTATTTTGTTAGTGTCGAGACTTGTTAAGGATTTACTTAGAACAATTAACAGTAGGCAAAAGCATCAGAGAAATTTACTAGTTTAACAGATGCATGTAATATCTTATTAAAAAAAAAAAACAGATGCAAGTAAAATAACAAAAAACATTACTCTTACCGGTCAAACGATTGTGGTTCCCCACCATCCATTAGTAAAGTATCCCCCAGTTCCACCCTAAGTAAATTTTGGTTAAAAGAAACCCCCGAGTAACCAGCTGCAGCGGCAATGCGTCCCCAATTGGGGTCTCTACCATATACAGCAGCCTGATGATCATTACGTTAGAAGATAGGACTTGGCCAGATTCAAACAATATAAAATTATTCAGTTTAACTATCATGCCTTTACAAGAGAAGATGATGCAACTGAACGAGCAACTTTTGCTGCTTCAGCCTCACTATTTGCACCAATCACACTGACCTAAAAAGTGAAGACGGAGTTTGGTTAAAAAAATACAACATAAAGAATAATTGAGCCCACGCTCTCACTAATCAATTCAACATTAACAAAACTTCAAAATCCATTTATACACAATACAACTGTCACTAGGATTCATTCGCAATGATTTTTCTACCACATAAAGAGAGAGAGAGAGAGAGAGAACGTTAAAATGAAAATGCAATGAAGATAATGATGGAGAAAAAATAAAAATAAAAATAAAAGGTAGAGAAAGATGAGTGATTTATTATTTAAATTAATTTGATTGAATATATGCAGTTAAACCTTGTATTTATATTTGGTTAATTAACAAATATCTGAATAGATGAGGAACATTTGAAAGAAGTGTATGATGAAAGCATTATCTGGTTCACTTTTAGATATTTTCAGTCATGATTCATGTACAAGGAGCGTGGAGGATTACTATTGCAGGTATAAAACAAACCTCAATAAGGCATGTTGCTCCCTCTCCATCCCAAGCTATAGATTTAGCAAGACCTTGCATTACCTGGAAAGGACAAGTAAATAAAACATTTCGCATTTATTGAAAGAAGAGCACTTCTTAATGATAAATTCCATGTCTCAAGGAAATCACAGGACAAGATCTGAGGAAAAAGAGGATGACAAAAAGGAAATCTCAAGCATCTTTTATTACTTTTTTTGCAAGGAAGGGAGGAGTTAAGCATGGAAATTTATCATCACATCCCTTATTATAACATTCAAAAAGCTCACAATTCTGCATGCTGGCCCAAAACCACACCTTAATAACATACCAAAATGTACTATAACAATAGCTCCAGCATAGGTCATAGTACTTTATTAACCTTCTAGTTTTACAAGAACTACTAAGCTTCCAACAAGAGTTGAAGTACATCACTACTATTCTGTTCAACAGGAAAGAATGAATATGATATGACAAAATAATGGTGGAATTGTACAAGGTTGACATTACCGCATCTAGGCATGCCTGAAGTTGAATTGCCTCATCGCTGTCTAGAGAAGAAATGCAGCTTAGCCCAGACAGCCCACTGGCCAAAGCAATAACAGTATCATTGGTACTAGTATCTCCATCTACCTGAAGCAAGATGATGCAAAGTCAACATAAGAATCAGTTATAATCCAAAATATAAATATTTTTTATGAAGAGATCGTGGCATCACATGCACAAGAGAATGGAAGTAAATTTTCCAAATACTCTTTTGACAAACAATGCTATAATTTCATTTGTGAAACTATGACAACATGTTTTTGCACTATAGTTCAAAGAGAAAAAGAATAAATTTTATGTAAATTACTGTATAGACTATAGAGCCGCACCACTATGCCATTAACTGAATTTGCAGTCTACAAAAAAGAGTGAAAATAGCATACAGTTATCTGGTTGAAGCTTCGATTAACAGCAACCTGAACCATCTTTCTCCAAACGTCACTGGTTACCCCGGCATCAGTTGTTATTACCTAGCGTGGATTTAGTTAGAGAAATGGACTCGAAAATCCATATATTCGAAACATGAAAGCATCAAGTAAGACATACCCCGAGCATGGTAGCCATATTTGGGTGGATCATTCCAGAACCTTTTGCCATTCCCCCAATTCTGACCTTAGTTCTTCCAACCTAACCAATACCCAAGAATAATAAGAGTTAGACAATCTCTCTTTTTTCTCACCCCTTAATAGAAATATAGAATGTGAGGATGAACCAGACATAAAAGGCTTATTTAACTACCAAAACTATGGAAGCTATCATAAATATCAATGTTATTTTCCGATTGATTCAACTATCCGCCCTTGCCTTTTTTTTTTTGTAAACATCAACGACCTATGCAGGTCGTATTGAATTGAAGCATTCAATTACAACTTGAAGTGAAGTGTACCACTGCATAAAATGATAAAATTTTCTAAGACAGTCAAATTGTTGGTTAGTTTTTCCATACATTACATAACCACTGGGTTGTTGTGTCTTTTCATATCAACAACTTGTACAAGTGAGCAGAAACCATTGCATTTTATTATTTATCCAAAGGACTAAATCTACCTATCCATACAAAGTGTGTTTATATATGCACGCTTCTTCAGAAGCCATATAAATATTCATTAGTTGAATGAATATGAAACCAGCAAGCAAAGTAGCAAGAAGCAATACCAAAGACTCAATTGCCACACTCTTGCTAACAAGATCTGTTGTGGTGATTGCCACTGCTGCAGAATCTGCCCTGTATGCAGACAATAAGCTTTAAAGAAGAAATGAATGAACCGAAGATTGAAAAGTAGAAACAAGTTTTGTTAGGAGCTTAACATTTTTCAATATATAAGAAACTAAACTGGCGAAAATAAAGCTCAGAAAAAGCTATAAGCTTTGTGAATACAATGTTCATATAATAACCACAAAAAAAAAGCATATGATTGCATCTCATCTCACTTATAAAAAATGAAAGTAAAATATTCATAAATGCAGGAATTACCCCTCATCCGAAGAAGTTAGTGAATTCACTAGTAAGGGAAGTGAGTTTAAAAGTGCCCCCTGAAAACAAAATGACAAATATAAAACTTACGGAAAAAGAAAAAAACAGTAATTAAACAACTAAGCTTGTTTGAATATTTCTCAAGTGGCTTGTCAATGGAATCATAGAGGATACAGGCACATAGGATATAAAACTCAGTGTACCGAATCTTTGCATATACCTTCTTTATTCTTTGACCAATTACACCAGTGGATTCAATTAATACTTCTTCTGGTTTCACTCCCAGTAGCTGAAATTATGAACATTTCTAGTAAGGATTGCACAAACCCTTTCAACATGGAGCACTCTAAGGAAGATCAGTTAAACACCATAAAATAATACATACCTTTGCAAGGCTTTCCACACACTCTATCATATCGTGGTAACCCGCTTCACCCTGGAGATAAGAAAGGACCCAGTTAATAAATATTTACTTAATTTCAGCTAAGAAAGATTAAACATGTTAAATGATCTGAGTTATTGCAAAACATTCGTCAAACTAAAGTAAATCTACACTCCGGTAGACTATATGGTGATTATTACTCAAAGCCCACATGCACATGAAATAGAAAGAGATTCAGTTGCCTACCGTAGCTGCATTTGCTTGGCCTGCATTAGTTAACACAGCACGTGCCTGGCAAATTGCAAACATTGATTTATCAGCAGTCAAGTCAAGCAATGCATTCAGTACAAGCTCGGTTCTATCTTGATGAAAAAGCAAGGAACACAAAGCTCTCTTACAGTGTTTGAAATGTCTAGCGTACTTTTGCAGTATAACACAGGAGCAGCAGCAACCACATTAGTCGTGAATGACCCTGAAAGAAATCTGGTCACATAAAGTGCTTGCCAGACCAAAAATTTAAAATTGTGATGAACAGGAAGGTGAAAGCTAACCTGCGGATATGGCATCAACATCACATGTGACAAGTGCAAGATCAGGCTTTTCTCCTACAGCGCGCAACCCTCCATATATTCCCGCAGCTTTGAAACCCTCTGCAGCAGTAACTCCACCTGGAATCTGAGAAGTTCAAAATAAAAAATTCAGACACTAAAACAGAGCTGAACATTCTGGACTTCATTTAACATATTCAAATAAGATGTCATATCAGTAAAGAAGTAATGTTGATATGAAATGTTAGAGGTGTTCTGTCTAGTCAATAGCAGCCACTATAGTGGCGTTGCACAGCATAGCAGCCCATAGGCTCCCATGCAAAACCTCATTGTGCTGCACTTTTTAGTGGCAGTAGCTACAGTGAAGAAACTGTAAAAGCCCCGATATCCACGTATTTATACTAATTTCCTTTTTTTTTTACTATTTGGTCATTTCACACCTAAAACTTATTTGCTTTTTGCATCGGGTTTGAATATTAGTAACATTGAACTTTGATTATTGGTTATGAATACGTCTTTAATTTTGTGTATTCTTCTATTTTTAAGCTTTTATATGTATATGGTACTATAGAATCTTTTTTCTTGCATTGTATCCCTAAACTTTAAAATAGCGGATCTACCACTACTGTTGTGTTTTGATGGTTGGCCACTATCCACCATTGACTACACTGGTTGTGTTACACTTGTGCAAAATACATTGAACTTCAGATAAGCATTACGCTCACGCAGCAGTCTAGTAGTTTTATATTTATTTTCACCCACAGTGTCCTACAGAAAATAGGCCCATAGATTAACCTATGTTTGGCCAGGAGGTACATAAAATTAGGGCACAATCTATTCTATCATCCGGGGTCAAACTCGTGTAGCGGCCAAACTTGTCTCTTTAGATGAACTGCATTAACCACTTGTGCCCAAACTCGTGGTTGAAGTCTAGCATCTTTTGCTCTTGCTATCAAAGTCTATAGTATTCTATTATGATTACCAAGAGTCAGATTATTGACCTATGAAGCACAAACATCGGACACGACACAAACATGTTGACACACACACACACACACACACACACACACACACACACACACACACACACAGATATATATATATTATAATTAAATAAAATATGAACATTATGTAAATTGAGAATTAAAATATATAAGTACATTACAATTGAGCCATTTGTTTCATTACCAAAAAAATTCTAAAACAATATACAATAGTCTTTAATCTTCATACATTGATCATTATTGCTCTATAACACATTTTTAACCTTCATAGATGTGTCTTAGAAGTGTATGTGGAGTGTCTAAGGTGTTTTTTTTTAATGGCAAATGTTAGTGTGTTAATTGTTATGTTAGTTTTTTCTCCTTGACAAGACTTGAAACCTGGACCTCCAAATCTCTAACCTTAGCTCAAACCAGTTGATTGAGCTACCCAACCCACCCAGGGCCAGAGTGTCTAAGGTGTGTTGAAAAAAAATAAAAAAATAGATTAGACACTACATATTGTACGGGTGTAATACAGGTGTCAGACACGGACGTGTATCAGACACGAGGACACATCTAATCCCAAAGGTGTCTGTGCATTGCAGAAGAGCTATTGAAAGTTATGTGTTTTAGCTGACTTAGCTTTAGATTGAGATTTCTCTATAAATACAACTACTGTACTGTACATTCTGACATATGATCAAAAGATTAACATACAAAAAGTATCTCTAAAATGTTCTTCCATATTTAACTAGCTTGATTTCAATTAAAAATCACAACAATGTAAAGACGTGAAAGAAACTCAGTAGAGTAACCAAAGAAGAGGAGAATCGAATTAGAAAATAACCTGTTTCCAAGGACCTTGGGGAAGGAAAATGGGAGCAGCAGGAATGTAAGTAGAAGCTTGATTCTCCGTGGTGGATACTGCGCGAATTCTCAAATTGCGCGAAGCAAATATCTGCAGAGGAAAAAGATAAAGTGAAGATTGTGATGGAAAAAAAAACGAAGTAATGAGAAGATTAAGAGTTGAAAAATACATTTGACTTTGAATTTGGAGAAGTTGTCGTTGAGAAGTGAAAATGGAGAGAAACGTTGTGAGGAATACAAGAATACATTTCGTGTGTTTCTAGGGTTGGAATTTGAAATGAAATATGCTGCGATCAACACAGTGAGAGTGTCGTGATTGACGACGACAAGTTGATACTGGAGCTGGTTCCGGTCCGGACGACCTTAAATAACCGGTAGTCAGTAAACCGGATAAAACCGCTTCGAACCGGTCAGAACCATTAAAACCGGTGAACCGTCCCCGGTTTTTGGAAACCGTCCGGCCCTTATTTTGCACGCATCTTGTATTTTTTTTGTTCAAGAAAAAAAAAAACTCAGACGTCTCTTTCACAGTTTCACGATAAAACAGAAACCATCGTCCGTCGTCCCGAGACTATATTTCTACATATCGAAGATTATTAGAGGGATTAGAGGTAGAAGAGGATAAAGCAGATCTGAGGGAGATTGGGCTCATTTTAATTTTTCTTATTTTACGGGAATTTATTTATTGAATTTTTTGTGATAAACCAATATTAAGTAATCATTTTTTAATTATTTTTTCTAAAACATTGATTTATTTAGTAACCGGTTCAACCGGTTAAACCGATTGAACCAAAAAGCAGAGGTCACAACGGTTTGTTATCCAGTCCGATTTTAAAAACATTGGTTGATACGAATATTGCAGCAGCTCCCCACTAAATTGCCAAAAATTCCATTTCCCAGCTTACAGCAAATTAAAATTAGCTTATAAGTTGTATACGACTTTCGCTCGTTGGTAGAGACATTGCATATTATAGGTGGGGTTGGAGTTTGAACTTCACACGCTTCAATCTCTAGATTATTTGACAAAAAAAATTGACTTGTAAAAAAAATAAAAATAACTTATGAGCTTCAGTTCCTAAAATCCAAACACGGGATAATAGAGGAAAAAAATTTCAATTGTTCATCCTACATGGAATTACCTCATAGTTTTGAATTATTTTGGATCGTAAATAATTTTAATAGGGGGTGGCCTAGTGAACTTGGCTACTAATTGGGTTGATGTAGGCAATAAAATAATTACCACCACTATTTAATTCTAACCGTGGTAGTGGTTGGTGTGGTACTTTGGCGTGCTACTCGATACTCTTCATCTGCGGTTAAGATCTACACTGTACTGTTCCAGTTACTTGAAAATTAGATGTGGTGTGTTGAGTTTTTGAAACATCTCTAATCTAAAAATAGTTTATTAGTTTTGGTAGAGATAAATAAGATGAAATTAATGGTGGTATTATCATGGGCAAAGGAGGCCGGACAAAGTCAAAATAGTTCAGAAAAAGTGTTGTGATGGCGGTTTCATGGAGAAAAAATAAAGAAAAAAACAGCAGGTGAAAGAGAGAGAGGGACGCGGAAGGAAGAAGGGATAGAACTTAGAAGGGTTCTGATATTTTCTTTTACAAATAACAAATAATAAATATTAATTAAACTAGAACATCGACCCGTGCGATGCACGGGTCCTATCCACTAAAAAAATAAACGAACAAAATTCAGTACTATCCAAAGTATTTATA
Organism: Medicago ruthenica; assembly: GCA_018208015.1. Lineage (NCBI taxonomy): Eukaryota > Viridiplantae > Streptophyta > Magnoliopsida > Fabales > Fabaceae > Medicago > Medicago ruthenica. Next base: position 19,534,766 of record CM031374.1, on the reverse strand, counting down.
TGAATTCGTTAATTGATTGGAAATAAAGTACATTGTTTAACACAATGCTTGAATATATAGTACAAAACATAAATTGACCACAAATTATACTACATTACGAAAAACTTCTCTGTATACAACATTAGAAGTCACATTGGTATCTTGACCATTCTCGTCTGTTGTAAGCATCTTCAATCCATTTCTAGAGGTAACTCTTGAAATTGCAACATATAACTGACCATGTGAAAATACAGCGCTTGGCAAATATATCCCAACATTCTTTAACGATTGTCTTTGACTTTTATTAATAGTCATTGCGAATGAAACAGATATCGAAAACTATCTACGTTGAAACTTGAAAGGAATCTTGACGTTTAAAGGTTGAAGAGATAGCCTTGGTATAAAAACTTTATCGCCTATATTACTTCCAGATATGACCTGCCCTTCAAGAACATACTTACCCATTCTGGTTATTATCAGTCTTGTACCATTGCACAATCCTAGTCTTTGATCTATGTTCCTTAGCAACATAACTGGAACTCCAACCTTTAATCTGAGCTTATGGTTTGGGAGACCAGAAGTGGTAATTGTATTGAGAAATTCAGGAGTGTGAACATCATCAATTACATCAACATTTATGTTCTGTGAAAGCGGGGAATCATAACTCAAATAAACTTTTTCCTCACCTGGTATCAAATCCAACATATAATCGTTTATTTGATCAACAATTGAATTCTTTGGTGCTAATATCGCCCTATCTTAGAAATAAGTTATATCACTATGGCTATCTACTATATTTGGATAGGTGCTATGAACAATAGATGCAAGGGGATCACCATTACTTGATATAAGTAAATCAGATGGAATATCAATTGATATATCAACGTCATTGCTTTCACCAACTGTCCCATCACCAATACCCAATCAGAGAACAATTTTCTATCTAAAATATCTGAATCTAATGCACCGTTTAGAAGCCTCATATTTTTTGTTAATGTGAGAACTTCACAAAAATCCCAAAGATATGAAGAATTTATAATAGAATGGACAACTTCTTGTCTAGTACCTTTGGGGATTACTACAAAATCTGTCTGAAGTCTCCACCGAAAACCACCACTTTACCACCAAACGGAATGTCTTTATTTCGCTTGTCAACTGACTTTAGTACTGGCTAAATCCAATAGAAGGTTCAGATGTTCTGTATTGTAATGGCCCCATAAAGTCTACCTGAAGGCGTGTTCACTCCTTCAAGGATTGGGATGAGGATTGGGATGAGACATAAGGGCTCAGTGAGCTCCATCCATCCTACTGTTGGCAACCTCGGGAAAACCTAGGGTCGTCATGCACTAAACTGTTGGCAATCTCGGGGGAAACCTATGATCACCATCAGTCTCTACATATTCTTATCATATTCATAATCTCATTATTTAGTGATCGAGGGGGAAATTATGATCACTTTTTTATAACTGATGACTGCTTTGTCATATTTTCATTGTATTATAATCATCTTTCTGTAATATTAAGTTAAAGAGTTAGCGTTGAACATACAATAATTATCTTGGTTCATTTTACGGAGTGCATCCGAGTGGAGTAACCCCGGAATACATCTCCCATTACCGGTGAAATTCCTATCTGAGGCTAACACCGGACTCCTCTTATCGTCGTGCAGGACTTACATAGTGAAATTCTGGCTGGACAGACTAAGAACAATAAAAACACGATGCAGGGCACAATAAATTTCAAGAACAGAGCACAAGCAAACACAATGCAAGAGCAGCAAAATAAAGTGCAGGAAAGCTAAAAGAACACAAGGTTTGTTAACCCAGTTCGGAGTAAACACCTCCTACTCTGGGGGATACCAATCCAGGAAGGAAATCCACTATTGGAATTAATCCTTAAGACTCAGACACTGACTCCCAGTTCCTATCCCAAGCAATCAACCTCCACCTAGTCAGACTTCTACCCAACTCTTGAGTATTAGTAACCACTAACTTCCTATTCAAGCAACAGCAACCCAGTCACTTAAACAACCCTTGAAAACTACCCTGTTTTGAATAAAACTTCAATAACAAACCTTCATTCGTACCTACAGGCTTAGAATGAACTTACAACTCAATAAAAACTCTAAACCAACTCAAACAATGAGTGGTGCACAAATAAAACTCTAAGTTTAACACACAGACTCAATTTCTGAATTATAACTCTATATTTCGTATCTCTTGAATAGCAGCAGCACTCCTCCTTTTATAACCTTCAGCAAGTCTCTTAATTATGCACTCAATCTTCTAAATTGATTTACTTCTGAATTATGAATGATCCAATAAGGAAACAAATAAACCAGGAAAGTATCTTGCCAAGTGTCGCGTCGAATTTCGGATGTCAAGCTATTGGGGAAGCTTTGAATCACTAATTCTAAATTACGACTGAACTTTTAATTTTTCGGGGAAAAAGGAAAAAAGTTCTAAATTACCTTGAGAAAAGATTTTAGGTTCGAAAGTCGATAATGCGAGGGGAAGGTATTAGCACCCCTCACATCCGTTGTACTCAACGGGAACCTCTTAGTCGGCTTAGGCTTAAAATGCTTCGATATTTTACTTGCGTGTTTAAACATGTATAAAAGAAAATATAAAAAAACATAATGCGAGATGAAGAAAGAGATAAAAACAAACGAAAGGGAAAAACAAGGTTTTATTAATGGGCTTGACAAGATGTCGATCTTGCTCCTACGTATCTCCCGGTAGTCGGAGAATTCAAAGCGTACGTAGTTCTTTGGTAGAAAAAGTTTGTATGTTGATTCGTTTTAATTAAAAAAAATTTGATCGCGTCCGAGCGAAAAAAGTTTGAAAAAAAGAAAGTAATGAAAGTAAATGTCAACTGTTCGGGTTGCTGCCGAACTGGCCATTGACGACGATGCATAAAAGTAAATGATTTGATGAAAAAAAGATTTTGCACTCGGACTTGAACAAAGGTTTTAAAACGTACGAAGACGTACAAAGCTTTAACATGGTGAAAGATGGACGCTAGGCGATAAACTCGCGCAAGGCGTGAATGTTTTGAATAAATAAAAAGACAGACGCACAAAGGCAAAAAATTCGCGCAAGGCGTAAATGGACGCGCAATGGCGCGAAGGGTTCGGATTGACCACAAGGGCCAAGAAAAGGGTAAAAATGGCCACAAGGGGGCCAAGGGAAGGTTGAGCGTGCTAGACGCGTCAAGGGTGGAATGACGGTTGCCCGAGCGACGAGACATACGTCACGCATTCGTGCAACCGAGGTTTGGGGAGACATACGTCAAGCCATTCCCGTTTCATTCAAGTTTGGTTTGGTCGGGACTCTAAGGAATCTCAATGGGAACCAAAAAAAATGCCTTAAAAGGAAAAGTAAAAAGAAGGGGATCACGAACAAGTTTGTTGTTCGAGTTTATTAAAATCATGAACATTACTTGTTGCTTAAATTATTGAAACTCAAGAACGAGTATAGTTCAAGTTTAAATGATGAACAAGGATCATAAAACATACACAAATTTGGAAAGTTCACAAGTTCGGCTCATCTTGAGTTTGGGTTTAAAAGAGTGAGCAAGCTCGGCTTAAGTTCGCGTTTGGATTGAAAATCATGAACAACATGGTTGTTCAAGTTTGTTTTGAAATAGACGAACTTTGCTTGCTGCTCAAACTTGGTTTTGGAAAATATTAAGAACATAACTTGTTCCACAAGTTACTCAAAATTTGTCGCACGAACTTGTGAAATCTTCAAAGTTGTGCATGATTATGAATTGGGTTTGGACAAAAATGGTTTTAACCCTCTTTAGGTTCTGAATCAAGGGCTGGAATCCCAAAAATTTGACATTTGAATGCCTGATTCATGTTCTGAATTTCACATACTTCGTAGAGCAACCAGAACTTGGCTCTGCGAAGTCAGGTTTGTAGTACCCTAATTTTGTCCTACGCTTTTTAAAACAAAAAAATCAAAAAAAATCAAAGAGGGGAAAAGTCAAAAGTCAACAAAAGTCAACAGAAAAGTCAACTTTTCAAAATTGAGGACTTCGCAATGCGAAGCTCACTTCGCACTGCGAAGTCTGCGATTTTTCTGCAGATTTTTGGTTTCTTGGATTTAATTCCAGATTTTGTTGCACATCACTTCCATAATTATTTTAAGTAGCATTCATGGCTAATTGGGCCAAGCAAAGCCAGAGTTGAAGGACTTGCCATTAATGCCAAGGTTAGAAGCTTTTTCTTCCAACCTAGCATGTGACAAGCAAGTGGGCTTGCCCTTGGGCAGCTCTAGCCTCTCCCATGTGACCTGCTAACCACCACAAGGTTGCCAGCCACCTGCTTGAGGACTTTCCTCCTGCTTGCTGCCCCAAAAAACCAGTCAAACCAGCTGGATTTTCTCACTTGAAAAGCCATGAGTGCCTACTCTGTTTTGCAGCAGCTTTTCACCCTCTCACACCAGCCAATTTTAGCCTTTTCATCCCTCAATCTCTGCACATTACAGTGCACGTTTTTATTGACCAACCATTGAGATTGCAAGGATTGATCCCCAAGCATTAGCCAATTGCAAATCAGCTTTGTTCTTCATCATTACCTTCTAGAATAGGTTGAATTTGTGGCTGAAATCAAGCTGGATCTTGCCCCTTGGCACAAGGCAGGGTTGCCTCTATCCATTAGCATTTAATGCAAAGGGATTCAGTTTGATCTTGGCCACAAATCAGCTGAATTTTGGGATTGTGTAATGATGACAAAGATTTGATTTTGGTCTATAAATACAAGGCAATGCCCAAGGTATCAAAGACTGACATTTTAGACAGTTAACACAACATTCAAAGAGCAGAAACTCTACTCATTTCAACCTACAAATCTCCACAAATAACCAGAAAAAACCACACCACACAAAGCTTACAAAAGTTCGAGTTCATCACAAATCTTCAAAACCTTTGTGAAAGCTTTCAACCAAATCAAGCCAAGTGCAGCTGGAGCTTTGCTAAGGAGTTCTGTAAGTTACTAAGCTCTTTATCTTGCATTTACAATTGTGTTTGCATAGCTATTTTGGCTCAAAACTCTTTGTTCTAAAAAACCCCTTTTGAATTCCAAAGAAATCCCAAGGTTTTCAAAACATCAAAATTGGTTTGTCCAACCTTTTTCATCCCAAAAACTCAAAGCTTTTCACCCACATATAAGGTCTTGAGTGTGTTCAGAAGTTGTTTCTGAACAAATGTTCAGGAACAGCTTCTGAACCCAAAATTTCGCATGCTTCGCAGTGCGAAGTCATGGTCGCAGTGCGACCATGACAGAACTCAGAACCTGAGTTTTTGTATCAAACCAACCAATTTTTGAGGTTCTAGCCCCAGAGCTCAGAACCTAGGAGTTTTTAAACCCATGTTCTTCAAACCATAACAAGGTTTTTGCATATTTTTGGCAAAATCACAAGTTCGTATAACCATTTTGTGGGTAACTTGCAAAGCAAGTTATGTTCCCAAATTCTCAAAACCACATGAACAAACAAGCTATGTTCATCATTTCAATCTAAACTTGAACAATAAATATTGTTCATGATGTTCAAAACTCAAAGATGAACATACACCGTTTACGTTCGCATTTTCGCAAAATGAGACGAACTTGCGCGCTTTCTAGCAAATTTGCTAAACCTTCCCATTTTGGGTTTTCAAACCATATGTTTTGACATACCTTGGGATTTCTAAAGAATTCAAAACAAAACTTGAATGAAAAAGGGATGGTGTGACGTATGTCTCTCCATTGCCCCGATTGTACGAATGCGTGACGTATGTCTCGTCGTTCGGACAATCGTCATTCCATTTTCAATATGTACAACCCTAACCAAACCAAAACTTGGCCCCTTGTGGTCAATCCAAACCTTTTGGTCCCCCGTTGGCCATTAGACTCAACCCCTCGACTCGTTAGAGTCCACTCGGTCAATGTTCGACTCGTCCGAGTCCATTGTACCCGTTCTTGATCTCAGTGGATCAATCGAACAATCGCCCGACTCTTCGGAGTCCACTCGGTCAATGATTGACTTGTATGAGTCCATTGTACCTCCCTTGGTCCCATAGCGACCAATTCAACCCTCTACCCAAACGGACGTACCTTTTAACAATTCTAATGTGATTCGCGAACGAATGCTTAATAAGTCTCCAAGTGCGAGCATACAAGCAACGTTTAATCGCAAGAATTCGGTTAAAACATCGTCCAATTAAAATCAACCAACACACATACGTTTTTCTACCAAAGAACTACGTATGCTTTGAATTCTCCGACTACCGGGAGATACGTAGGAGCAAGATCGACATCTTGTCAAGCACAATAATAATAAAAACTTTTTCTTCGTTTGTTTTTATCTCTTTCCCCCCATTTTATTATATTTTTAACATAAATGAACATGCACGCAAAGTATTAAAAAGCAATTCAAGTTTTAACCAAATAGAAGGTTCCCGTTGAGTACAACGGACGTAAGGGGTGCTAATACCTTCCCCTCGCGTAACCGACTCCCGAACCCGACAATGGTTGCGATGACCTAATCCTTATCCTCATCGTCAAAAGGGTTTTATTATCGTTTCCCTTTACAAAAAAAAACTTAAGGGTTTATCAACGTTCCCTTTACACAAAAAACTTTGGTGGCGGCTTCACAAAGGCACCTCCGAGCGTTCAAGGACGACCTCGGAGGATTTGCGCGTCTTTTTCCCGAGGAAAAAAACGAGGTGCGCACAGCTGGCGACTTCACTGGGGAACTCTGTTCCCACTAGTGAGTCAAGCCTAACCTATTTGGGTTAAAGACAATTGCTTTATTTTCTTTGCGTGCCATGTTTATTTATTTTATTCATGCATGTTATATTTATGTTTTATGTTTATATTTGCTTTATTTGCTTTATATTCATATTATATATATCAAATGCGGGGGTTACTTGAGTGATGTTACTCCACATTGTTCGGGTTAATGCCGGACGTGTGAGGCTCTCTACCCGAGCTTGAGAAAAAAAACTAAGTTAGAAGGAGGTTGTGTGCGGAAGCCCGCGTTGACGTATGTCCGTGAGGTAGGATGTCCAACCCCGCTTAGATGAGATTTTCACGTGGAATTAATTGAAGTCATGTCGACGTATGTCCATAGACAACCCTAATTCCATGTGAGGTCTATGACTCTAAGGACCTCTTCTTAGGAGATTTCACAATTTAGAGCCTACACGTGAGGATGGGGGGAAGTTCTGAACGTTCATATAACAAACCCCTGCATGTCATAACATTTGCATTCATAAAACTTTTTGCATAAACAAAAAAAAAGAGGGGCATATTTTTGTATACTCATTGCATTCATACATTTACATGCATTTTCATGCATTTCAAAGAAAAAACCCTCACATCATTCCCTCGCCAAAAAGTACCCGACCCGGTGTACAGTAGCGTTTCGGATGAGATCCGAGCAACCGGAAGGCCATCGAAATTCTGAAAATCATTTCTTTGTCCAAGTAATTTATCTTGTTTTTTAAAAAATAAAAATCATCATTTTGCTCTTCCCAAGGCAAACGATTAATTTTATGGGACCCCCATATTTCAAATCATTTCCATCACTAATAAATTTGCAGTTTATGTTCAAAGAGCTCGTTTTTCTTTCGTTCTCAAATAAATTTTCATAAACCCTACAAAAAAAAAATCATCATAAATACACCACCAAAAATAACACTGCTACAATCCCTTTTGACTTCAATCTTCGAATTAACCAAACGGAAGATGATAATAAGGACGATTTTGAACCCCCTGAAGGATTGTCCCGACTTGGGGATCAAGAGGATAGGGTAATACAACCTCACCAAGAGAGCCCTCAAAAGAATGGCACTACAGTTTTCCCTCTGCCGGGGCACACTCTACAAGAGAAATTAGGTCTTACTCAGATGTGCGGATAAACGTGAAGCAGTCATGCTCACCGAAGAAATCCATGAGAAGTCCTTCCAAACCCATGCCAAGACATGTCACAAGTGACAAAATTATGCCAACAAGGGGCACATACCACCAACACCTCTGAATGTCATGACATCACCCTAACCTTCCTCTATGTGGGGCATAGACATGTTTGGAATGATTAAGCCAAAGGCTTCAAAAAGGGCACCAGTTCATACTAGTTGCCATCAACTGTTTCACCAAATGGGTCGAAGCAGCTTCCTATGCAAACATGACCAAACAAGTGGTCGCTCAACTCATCAAAAAAAAAGAAACCATTTGCCGTTACGGCACTCCCCACAAATTCCCACAAAAAGCCAAGTCGTCATTGGCATTCCTCACATCACCCATTTCCAAAAAAGCCCAATTTTTATTGGCATCCCCAAACAAACAAAGCCCAATTTTTATTGGCATCCCCAAACAAACAAAGCCCAATTTTTATTGGCATCCCCAAACACAAAAAGCCAAGTCGTCACTGGCATTCCTCACATCTCCAACAAAAGACCAATTTTTATTGTCACACACAATTGCCAAACAAAAAGCCCAATTTCCATTGGCAATCACAAACCCCACTTCCAATAAAAGCCCAATTGTCATTGGCATTCCCATCCAAAAAAAAAAAAAAAAAAAAAAACACAAAAGCCCGACCTTGCTCGGAAGCCAAACAAAACCCCGACCTTGCTCGGAAGCCAAACAAAAGCCCGACCTTGCTCGGCATCCAATCTCAATAAAAGCCCGACCTTGCTCGGCATCCAATCTCAATAAAAGCCCGACTTCGCTCGGCATCCAAACACCCAAAAGCCCAATTTTCATTGGCACTCACAAACATATTCCCAAATACCATTTCCAATAAAAGCCCAATTTCCAGTGGCCCTTACAAACACAATCACACATAAAGCCCAATTTTCATTGGCATCTCCACACCAAAAACAAAAAGCCCGACCTCGCTCGGCAACCAAAAACAAAAAGCCCGACCTCGCTCGGCAACCAAACACAAAAAACCATGCTTGTCATCCAATCACAAAAAACCCAATTTCCATTGGCATTCACAAACACAAACAAGGTTCGACCAACTGAACCCCATAAAAGAGAAACACCTCACAACATTGGGGCATGGACAGCTCGGCAGGAAAGTTCATTCTCGAGAATTTAGAGAAGGAGACTTAATGCTTGGGAAAAAAGGTATTACCCATCCACAAGGATCCCCCTATCAATAAACTCCGGCGCAGTCAAAAAATATATATATGCCAAAAAGAAAAAAAGAGCTCGCTAAATCGAAAACCCGAAAAGGGTGGTTTAGGCAATAGAGAGCGTCCTGCTAGATTGAAAACCTGAAAAGGCGGTCTAGGCAAAAATTAAGGACATCAAAAAAGGAAATACACCCCGGTGGACTGAAAACTCGAAAGAGCGGTCCAGGTAAAAATTAGGGGTTTCAAAAAAAGAGAAAAAAGGCAAAAGACTGCGGCACGTGAGGTCCGGACAGAATTCAAGAGGGAAAGAATCAACCTCATTATCATCTTTCAAAAAAAAAAAGGGGTATTTCAAAGTCATAGGGAAAGTAGCACGTGAAACCCAAGCAAATTTTCATTTGCCTTTTTGTTTCTTCCTTTTTCTCTATCTCAGTAATCACCTCTTATAGGGATTACATTTTCACGAATAGTTACCCACACAAGGGGCTAAGTTTCGTTGAATCAAAATCATTTTTAAACCTTTTCATTGTTATGCGTCCTTACTTGCTCATAAAATGTGTTTTTATTCATGATAGATAATGCATTGAAATATGGGAATAACATAAAAAACAAAAAAAATGTGTTTTTTACTTGGACGTTTAAATGTCAAAAGAATTTCGTTGGTCCCCGTCATTGCATCAGAGGACTCAAAACTTGAAGCTCAGCATCAGTCATTTTAAGACTCATGCTCTTCAGCAGAAACAAGAGCGTAGCTCACGACGCGTAAAACGCAAAGATCCCGGGTGTCGGAGGAGCAGATTTCCCCAAATAAAGCTCACCCTCATACATCTTTTTCATCCACTAAGGCCGGATATCGATCATGCTTCCAAAATGATCCTTATATCCCCAGTGAGATCAACCAAAACCAAAAAGCCCGACCTCGTTCGGCAACCAAAATCAAAAAGCCCGACCTCGCTCGGCAACCAAACAAAAAGTCCAATAATCATTGGCGAACCAAAGTCCAATATTCATTGGCAAAGCAAAGAACTACGTAAGCTTTGAATTCTCCATCCCACCAGGAGATACGTAGGAGCAAGATCATCATCTTGTCAAGCACAACAAACTAAAGCCCAATTTTCATTGGCCCACAATAAAGCCCAAATTTTATTGACATTCCCCAGGGAGTATCAACCCCAAACAAAAGTCCAATCATCATTGGCAAAAAAACACAAATTTTCGGGCAAGGCTCGAACTACACCGGTTTTGATCCCATTTGGGTATGTAGGCAAAGGACCTCGTCCTTCCAAACCGACCAACCAAAAAAACAAACAAAACACAAAAAGAGAGCCCAACTGTCATGAACACAACCACAAACAAAGACCGACTCTGCTCGGCACCCAACCAACATTATTTTATTCATGCATGCATATTTAAAACCATTCATACATATGCATTTCATTCCATAAAACATGCAGCCTTAACAAGGATTCTCCAGTGAGTATCACATATTCACCAGCATCCATCAACATTCAACCAGGGGCACCTATTTAGGGTAAGACCGCAGCTCGTTAGGAATCTATATTCAGAAGCAGTACCTGAATAAGATCACCTAGCTTAGGTATCGACCTCTAGAAGCAATACCTAGAGTAGATCGCCTCCCCCAGTGTATCGACCTTCAGTGTTAGCGGCTGAATAAGATCACAGCTCGTTAGGAATCTATATTCAGAAGCAGTACCTGAATAAAATCACCTAGCTTAGGTATCGACCTCTAGTGACAGTGCCTAGAGTAGATCACCTACCTCAATGTTCCACCTCTAGTTGAAAGTGCCTAGAGTAAATCACCATCTTTAGGTATCGACCTCTAGTGACAGTGCCTAGAGTAGATCACCTACCTCAATGTTCCACCTCTAGTTGAAAGTGCCTAGAGTAAATCACCATCTTTAGGTATCGACCTCTAGTGACAGTGCCTAGAGTAGATCACCTACCTCAATGTTCCACCTCTAGTTGAAAGTGCCTAGAGTAAATCACCATCTTTAGGTATCGACCTCTAGTGACAGTGCCTAGAGTAGATCACCTCCATCAATGTTCCACCTCTAGTTGAAAGTGCCTAGAGTAAATCACCACCCTCAGGAATCGACCTCTAGAAGCAGTGCCTAGATAAGATTACCTTCATTCCCCAGTGGATCTACCTCCAGTGTTAGCGGCTGGATACGATCAACCCCTACCAACCCTTTCATTTGCATTTCGCGAAGGACAAAATTCGGGTCCTTCTTTTTCTTTTTACTTAATTGATCTCCGCAAAGAGTTCATGAGATGCCCTCGGCACTCACGTACTCTATGCGAAGACACAATTAAGTAGGGGCAGCTGTAGTACCCTAATTTTGTCCTACGCTTTTTAAAACAAAAAAATCAAAAAAAATCAAAGAGGGGAAAAGTCAAAAGTCAACAAAAGTCAACAGAAAAGTCAACTTTTCAAAATTGAGGACTTCGCAATGCGAAGCTCACTTCGCACTGCGAAGTCTGCGATTTTTCTGCAGATTTTTGGTTTCTTGGATTTAATTCCAGATTTTGTTGCACATCACTTCCATAATTATTTTAAGTAGCATTCATGGCTAATTGGGCCAAGCAAAGCCAGAGTTGAAGGACTTGCCATTAATGCCAAGGTTAGAAGCTTTTTCTTCCAACCTAGCATGTGACAAGCAAGTGGGCTTGCCCTTGGGCAGCTCTAGCCTCTCCCATGTGACCTGCTAACCACCACAAGGTTGCCAGCCACCTGCTTGAGGACTTTCCTCCTGCTTGCTGCCCCAAAAAACCAGTCAAACCAGCTGGATTTTCTCACTTGAAAAGCCATGAGTGCCTACTCTGTTTTGCAGCAGCTTTTCACCCTCTCACACCAGCCAATTTTAGCCTTTTCATCCCTCAATCTCTGCACATTACAGTGCACGTTTTTATTGACCAACCATTGAGATTGCAAGGATTGATCCCCAAGCATTAGCCAATTGCAAATCAGCTTTGTTCTTCATCATTACCTTCTAGAATAGGTTGAATTTGTGGCTGAAATCAAGCTGGATCTTGCCCCTTGGCACAAGGCAGGGTTGCCTCTATCCATTAGCATTTAATGCAAAGGGATTCAGTTTGATCTTGGCCACAAATCAGCTGAATTTTGGGATTGTGTAATGATGACAAAGATTTGATTTTGGTCTATAAATACAAGGCAATGCCCAAGGTATCAAAGACTGACATTTTAGACAGTTAACACAACATTCAAAGAGCAGAAACTCTACTCATTTCAACCTACAAATCTCCACAAATAACCAGAAAAAACCACACCACACAAAGCTTACAAAAGTTCGAGTTCATCACAAATCTTCAAAACCTTTGTGAAAGCTTTCAACCAAATCAAGCCAAGTGCAGCTGGAGCTTTGCTAAGGAGTTCTGTAAGTTACTAAGCTCTTTATCTTGCATTTACAATTGTGTTTGCATAGCTATTTTGGCTCAAAACTCTTTGTTCTAAAAAACCCCTTTTGAATTCCAAAGAAATCCCAAGGTTTTCAAAACATCAAAATTGGTTTGTCCAACCTTTTTCATCCCAAAAACTCAAAGCTTTTCACCCACATATAAGGTCTTGAGTGTGTTCAGAAGTTGTTTCTGAACCCAAAATTTCGCATGCTTCGCAGTGCGAAGTCATGGTCGCAGTGCGACCATGACAGAACTCAGAACCTGAGTTTTTGTATCAAACCAACCAATTTTTGAGGTTCTAGCCCCAGAGCTCAGAACCTAGGAGTTTTTAAACCCATGTTCTTCAAACCATAACAAGGTTTTTGCATATTTTTGGCAAAATCACAAGTTCGTATAACCATTTTGTGGGTAACTTGCAAAGCAAGTTATGTTCCCAAATTCTCAAAACCACATGAACAAACAAGCTATGTTCATCATTTCAATCTAAACTTGAACAATAAATATTGTTCATGATGTTCAAAACTCAAAGATGAACATACACCGTTTACGTTCGCATTTTCGCAAAATGAGACGAACTTGCGCGCTTTCTAGCAAATTTGCTAAACCTTCCCATTTTGGGTTTTCAAACCATATGTTTTGACATACCTTGGGATTTCTAAAGAATTCAAAACAAAACTTGAATGAAAAAGGGATGGTGTGACGTATGTCTCTCCATTGCCCCGATTGTACGAATGCGTGACGTATGTCTCGTCGTTCGGACAATCGTCATTCCATTTTCAATATGTACAACCCTAACCAAACCAAAACTTGGCCCCTTGTGGTCAATCCAAACCTTTTGGTCCCCCGTTGGCCATTAGACTCAACCCCTCGACTCGTTAGAGTCCACTCGGTCAATGTTCGACTCGTCCGAGTCCATTGTACCCGTTCTTGATCTCAGTGGATCAATCGAACAATCGCCCGACTCTTCGGAGTCCACTCGGTCAATGATTGACTTGTATGAGTCCATTGTACCTCCCTTGGTCCCATAGCGACCAATTCAACCCTCTACCCAAACGGACGTACCTTTTAACAATTCTAATGTGATTCGCGAACGAATGCTTAATAAGTCTCCAAGTGCGAGCATACAAGCAACGTTTAATCGCAAGAATTCGGTTAAAACATCGTCCAATTAAAATCAACCAACACACATACGTTTTTCTACCAAAGAACTACGTATGCTTTGAATTCTCCGACTACCGGGAGATACGTAGGAGCAAGATCGACATCTTGTCAAGCACAATAATAATAAAAACTTTTTCTTCGTTTGTTTTTATCTCTTTCCCCCCATTTTATTATATTTTTAACATAAATGAACATGCACGCAAAGTATTAAAAAGCAATTCAAGTTTTAACCAAATAGAAGGTTCCCGTTGAGTACAACGGACGTAAGGGGTGCTAATACCTTCCCCTCGCGTAACCGACTCCCGAACCCGACAATGGTTGCGATGACCTAATCCTTATCCTCATCGTCAAAAGGGTTTTATTATCGTTTCCCTTTACAAAAAAAAACTTAAGGGTTTATCAACGTTCCCTTTACACAAAAAACTTTGGTGGCGGCTTCACAAAGGCACCTCCGAGCGTTCAAGGACGACCTCGGAGGATTTGCGCGTCTTTTTCCCGAGGAAAAAAACGAGGTGCGCACAAGGTTCTGGTGTGTTCGCAGTGCGAGCAATACTTTGCTCTGCGAAGTATGCGAATTTTCAAACTCAGAAGTTGTTTCTGAACAGAAGTTCAGAAACTGCTTCTAAGCAAGCTTCAGAACCTAAAGGAGGTTAAAAAACTTGACAAAATGGAAGAAAATGGGATGGAAAAACACAGTTTTAAAGCTTGGCCCCTTTGAGGTCCTTTTTGAGTTTCAAAAGGGGTTTTTGTGCACAAAGTGAAATTGGACAAAGCAAGATATGCAAACAGCAAACACAATAAAAAAGAAGGATTATAGGAGACTTACAGAACTCCTAGCAATGCTTGAGCAAGATTGGAAGTGGCTTGCTTGCTTTGTGAGAGGTTATGAACAATGTTCTAATTGTTTGTGATGGACTGATTTTGTGCTGCAATGCAAGGGATTTTTGTGTGGATTTCGTGTGTATTGGCTCTCTGAATTGGTCTATTGATTGTGTGTGCAACTGGCTTTTTTCAATGTGTGTGATCCTTGTGCCTTGGCATTCCTTTTATAGGCCAAAATGCAAATCTATGTAATGATGGTAAATCTCTAGATTCTAGCTGGTTTGTGGGCTAAATCCAGGCTAAAACACTTTGCATTAAATGCTAATGGATAGAACTTGCTTTGCCTTGTGCCAAGGGGCAAGGTCTTGACTGATCTCAGCCACAAATGCCATAAATTCTAGAAGGTAATGATGGTAAAAACTGTAAAACATGGCAGCTGCAAAAGGGATGATTCTTGGGATCAATCCTTGCAATCTTGGAAGGTCAAGCAATCAAAACGTGTACTGCCATGTACAGGGAGATTGGGGGAAGCAAAATGAGCATGTGGGCTTATGTGTGGGAGGAGAAATCCAGCTCAAAACAGGGCACACCAAACAGCTTTTTTGCAACAAAAACCACTTGTGTTTGACTGGTTTTGGCAGAGAAAAAGGGAAGGAAAGGGATCAAGCAGCTGGCTGGCAAGCTTAGGTTGGGTGAGGGGTCAATTTGGAGGGACAAGAGCTGACCAAGGGCAGCCAATTTGTTTGATCACATGATAGGTTGGAAGAAAATCCTTCTTTCCTTTTACCTTTAATGTCACACATTAAATCTTGCCTTGCTGCACCAAATCAGTCACAAAACAGCAATAATAAAAGTAATAATGCTACTAATAACAATTGTAGTTGAAAGTAAAAAAGATAAACAAATGTATAAAAATCTGCAGAAAATTTCGCAGAGGTCGCAGTGCGAAGGTGATTTCGCACTGCGAACTCCACTTTTTTTGATTTTTGTATTTAAAAATAAAAAGGTAAAAATGGAGAAATAATAATAATATATAATGATAATAATGATGATAAAAAATGCAAAAATGCAAATGATAATGATAATAAGGAAAATAGTAGATGATAATAATGAAAAATGATGATATTAAATAATAATAATAATAAAAATGATAAAAACTTAATAATATTAATTAAAATAAAACCTTAATAGTAGTAAAGGATAATAATGATATTATTAAAGAAAAATAGAATAACAATAATATTAATAATATTAAGGATAATGGAAATGCTAGTAATGATATTAATAAAATGCAAACAAAAATACTATAACAAGAATGAAATAATACAAAGTAATAATAAGTAATGAAAATAATAAAAGATAAAACACACAAAAAAATATAAGTCAAAAAATGGGGTATGACACCAAGATTCATTCTGAAAAATACGAACTTCATAAAACTGAACCAAATCTTCATTAAATCTTCTCCAAATCAATCAGCATTCTAGAAGCAATATGCGAGGATATATCCTTGATAAATCTTGTCAAGATTTGCGCAGAAACAACTTGAAAATATGCAGCTTCTGAAGAAGTCAACAAAAGTCAACACTTGCTATAGTGCGTCTGATACTTCAGAAGCACATTTCAGCTTCTGAAGAGCTTTCTGCTTCTGAAGTGCAAAACAGCTTCTGAACAGCTTCAAATGAATTTACTTGCAACTGAAGACTTGTTCTAAACATTGAGATGCTTCTATTCAACACATTGGATTTGCCAAAACATGCAGCCAACTTCAAAATACTCAACAATCTCCCCCTTTGGCAAATTTTTGGCTAAAACCAATGTTCACACAACCAAGCTCTTCAATCTCCCATAAGACAAACTCAGCAATGAAGAACTCCACAAGTATATATAACATAGCAAACAGATTAGCAGCGGATTCAAGCTATGTTAACATGACAAACCAAACAGTTTCAGTTTCTGAACACTGAAACACACATTGCAGCTTCTGAACAAACTCAGCACCATTTCAGGATAACTAAAACCACATAGAACACTCCTCCTGAAGACTAAAACCACATAGAACACTCCCCCTGAAGCTTTACACCTAAACAAACACATGTACAACCACTCCAACAACTGAACTCTCCTTTCATCTGAACTCATACAACTCCCCCTTACATCTGAACTATATCTGAAAATGACAAACCAGCTTCTGAAACTTCTGAAACACATCACACTCAGGAATTTAAAAATCATATACTCCCCCTGAGACACACACTCAGCATCAATATCATCAGCACATCTCATGTTGCATTGGTCATGAAATTTGAACAAAACATGCAACTTCTGAACCAATCTAGTCAGCTTCGGAAACAACTGAGGTCTGAACAAACATGTCTGAATACATTCTGAACACCAACACAAGTTTTTCTCCCCCTTTTTAGCCACAAAATTATGACAAAACACATGCCTCACATAGAGATTGAAAACTGCACAAATATCTTCAAAATCTGTTCCAGATTTAACTTCAGACTCCGGATCAGACACATCATCACACTTAGCATTAACAAAGCTGGCAGGTACTCTATCTTCCTCACATCCAGTTTGCATTAATTGCTATAACTCTTCATGTAAACAAACACCTAACTTACTCCTCAGATTCTCAAACTGTTTAGCATCTAAGGCCTTTGTGAAAATGTCAGCAACTTGTTCTTCAGTAACCACATGTTCCAGCTGAATGATCTTATCTTCCACAAGATTTTTGATAAAGTGGTGTCTGATATCTATATGTTTAGTTCTGTTGTGCTGTATGGGGTTCTTAGAGATGTTAATTGCACTCAAATTGTCACAAAATAGGGTCATAGTTCCTTGTTCAATGTTATACTCTTCAAGCATCTGCTTCATCCAAACCAGTTGTGAACAACTACTCCCAGCAGCAATGTATTCAGCCTCAGCAGTTGATAAGGAAACACAGTTTTGTTTCTTGCTGAACCAGGAAATTAAATTATTTCCTAGAAAGAAACAACCTCCTGATGTGCTCTTCCTATCATCAGCACTTCCAGCCCAGTCAGCATCACAATATCCCAT
Source organism: Medicago ruthenica (assembly GCA_018208015.1). Taxonomy (NCBI): domain Eukaryota; kingdom Viridiplantae; phylum Streptophyta; class Magnoliopsida; order Fabales; family Fabaceae; genus Medicago; species Medicago ruthenica. The sequence goes on along the minus strand of CM031374.1, from coordinate 19,517,168 downwards.
TAAATCAGAACTTGAACTATGAGAATACATGATTCCATAATCACTTGTGTTATTCACATATTTCAGAATTCTCTTAACTTGAGTTAGATGACTCATCTTGGGATCAGCTTGATATCTTGCACACACACCAACAACAAATGTGATATCAGGTCTGCTTGCAGTCAAGTATAATAAGCTTCCTATCATACTTCTATATTGACTTTGATCTACTGACACTCCATGTTCATCCTTAGTCAGCTTCAGATGAGTAGCAGCTGGTGTTCTCTTATGAGCAGCAGATTCCATTCCAAATTTCTTCACAATGTTCTTAGCATATTTACTCTGAGAAATAAAGATTGTATCTTCCATTTGCTTAACTTGCAATCCAAGAAAGTATGTCAGTTCACCAACCAAACTCATTTCAAACTCTGACTGCATTTGCTGGACAAACAACTTAACCATTTTGTCAGACATTCCACCAAACACAATATCATCTACATAGATCTGAGCAATCATCAGACTCCCACTCTCATCTTTCACAAATAAGGTTTGATCAGAACCACCTTTTCTGTATCCTTGAGCCACAAGAAACTGAGTCAGTCTTTCATACCAAGCTCTTAGTGCTTGCTTTAATCCATATAAGGCTTTCTTCAATTTGTACACATGATCTGGAAACTGATGATCCACAAAACCCTTAGGCTGTTCTACATAAACTTCTTCTTGCAGATAGCCATTCAGAAATGCACTCTTCACATCCATCTGAAATAGCTTGAACTTGAGAATGCAGGATACACCTAACAGCAATCTTATGGACTCTAGTCTGGCCACAGGTGCAAAGGTCTCATCAAAATCCAATCCCTCTACTTGAGTATAACCTTGTGCAACTAACCTTGCCTTGTTTCTGACCACAGTACCATTTTCATCTGTCTTATTCTTGTATATCCACTTAGTGCCAATCACATTCAACCCTTCAGGTCTTGGAACCAGATCCCACACTTCACTCCTTTTGAATTGATTTAACTCATCTTGCATAGCTTCAATCCAAAATTCATCAGTTAGGGCTTCTTTCACATTTTTGGGTTCAAACTTGGACACAAAACAAGAATCTGTAGCAGCTGAGTCTGATCTCCTGGTTCTGACCCCTTGATCCAAACTCCCAATGATTAGCTCTTTAGGATGATCCTTCTGAACTCTAATTGATGGCCCTTTACTAGTAGGAACATGTTCTGGATGAACTTCTGCATCTTCAGACTCTGGATGATTTTCTGCTTCTGAAGTTTATTCTTCTGAGGCTTCAGACTCTGGAATAACTTCAGACTCATCCCTTTCATTCTCAGCAGACAGATCATCAATTACAACATTTATGGACTTCATCACAACTTTGGTTCTTGAATTAAACACCCTATAGGCTCTGCTGTTTACTGAATATCCCAAAACTATGCCTTCATCAGACTTAGGATCCAGTTTTCTCCTATTTTCTCTGTCAGCCAAAATGTAACATCTGCTCCCAAACACATGAAAGTATTTCACAGTTGGCTTTCTCCCTTTCCATAATTCATACAAGGTACAAGCTGCTCCCTTCTTCAAAGTAACTCTGTTATGGATATAGCAGGCAGTATTCATGGCTTCAGCCCAAAACATATAAGGCAGTTTCTTAGCATGCAGCATAACCCTTGCACATTCTGCTAATGTCATATTCTTCCTCTCAACTACACCATTTTGCTGAGGTGTTATAGGTGCAGAAAACTCATGTTTTATACCTTCAGAAGCACAGAATTCTGAGAAACTCTTGTTTTCAAATTCTTTGCCATGATCACTCCTGATTCTGACAATACCACAGTCCTTCTCTCTTTGTAATTGAATGCACAGCTCTTTAAACACTTCAAAAGTATCAGAATTCTCTTTAACAAAATTAACCCATGTGTATCTTGAGTAGTCATCAACCATAACAAATGCATACCTTTTACCTCCTATACTCTCAACTTGCATTGGCCCCATTAAATCCATATGAACAAGTTCTAGTACTTTAATAGTTACCTGGTGTACTAATCTGGGATGAGACATTCTTGTTTGTTTCCCAATTTGACAATCACCACAAACACTGTCCTCATTGATCTTCAGATTAGGTACACCTCTGATAGCTTCAGTACTTAGGATTTTTTTCATGCCTTTCAGATGCAGATGACCCAATTTCTGGTGCCAGAGTCTGACTTCCTCTTCTGAGCTCATGAGACAAGAAGTCAGGCTTCTTTCTTCTTCAGACACCCACAAATAGCAGTTATCTTTGGATCTGCAGCCCCTCATCTGAACCTTACCTTCCTGATCAGTTACAATACACTTTTGCTTGTTGAAATTCACTTTTAAATCCTGATCACATAGCTGGCTAATACTGATCAGATTAGAGGTCAGTCCTTTCACCAACAGCACATCATTCAATCTAGGCACACCTTCACTGATTAAATCACCAATACCCAGAATCTCCCTTTTTGCTCCATCACCAAATGTCACATAGCTTCTGGAATATAGTTTGATATTGCTCAGCAGCTTCTTCACACCAGTCATGTGCCTTGAACAACCACTATCAAAGTACCAGTCCTCTCTAGAAGTGGCTCTTAATGAGGTATGAGCAATAAGGCCTACATTCTGAACCTTAGGTTTCCACACCTTCTGAATATTGTGTCTGGGTGCAGCTGGTTGCACTCTTCTATATTGAAAGTGTTCAGGATAACCATACAGTTTAAAGCAAAAAGGTTTAATATGACCCTTCTTACCACAATGATGACAGGTCCAGGTATGATTCCTCCTTCTTCTGTTGAACTTCTGGGGTTGCATCTGAACATGCTTCTGAGGTTGCATCTGAGTTTGCTTCTGAGGTCTCATCTGAGTTTGCTTCTGACCTTGCATCTGGGCTTGTTTCTGAGGTCTCATCTTAGATGTTCCAATCATAGGATTAAAATTTTGAGTAGCAGGAACAAACTGTTTAACTGGATTTTTCTGCTTGAGGTTCAGACACTCATCCACAAATCCTAAACCAGTTTTTCCTTGTTTCTGAGCATCTAAAATTTCCTCCAACACATCAGTAGCAGTATTCATCATTCTAACCTGCTTTTTCATATGCTCAAGTTGGGAATTTAGTTGGTTCACTTCTTCTTTTAATTTTGAATTCTGCACTAGAAGTTTTCCTTTTTCAGCCTCTAGTGGAAAGATTGTCTCCTTCTGATCCAGAACTTCCTTGCAAACATCTACACTTCTAATGTATAGCTTTTTGTAAGTGTCAGCCAGTTCATCATAAGAGAATTTTTCAGCTCTGGCTTCAGACACTAGTGAACCTTCAGACTCTGAGTCAGACATAGATAAGGTCTCAGACTCTAAAAAATCTTCAGACTTTGTAAGAGCTTCTGACCTTACCATAAGACTAGTATCACCTTTACCAGATTCACTTGCAACATCCTCTTCAGAATCATCATCTGACCATGAAACAGCTAGGCTCTTCTTCTGCTTCTTGAGAAAGGTGGGACATTCAGACTTGATATGCCCATAGCCCTCACACTCAAAGCATTGCACACCTTTGGCTTGGTTACTTTTCTCCTCAGACTTGGTCTTCTTCTCATCAGTTTGTTGCTTCTTGTTATTGAATCTGAAATTCTGACCTTTGGTCTTGGTTTTTCTGTCAACCTTCTTCAGAATTTTGTTGAATTGTTTTCCAAGCAACACTAGAGCTTCTGATAAATCACTATCCTCCTCATCAGACTCTTGTTGATCATTAGCTCCTGAATTAACTGCAAATGCTACTCCTTTCCCTTTCTTATCAGGCTGTTTGCAGAATGCAGTCTCAAAATTAAGCAAAAACCCAATCAGCTCCTCAACCTTTATGGTGGTGATGTCATGAGCTTCTTCTATGGCTATAACCTTCATATCAAATCTTCTGGGCAGGGACCTGAGGATTTTTCTTACTATCTTTTCATCAGACATCTTTTCCCCAAGAGAATCAAAGGAATTTGCCATGTCCAGCACATTCATGTAGAAATCTTGAATGGTTTCATCCTCCTTCATCTTCAGGTTCTCAAACTTGGTGGTCAGCAACTGCAATCTGGACATCTTCACCTTAGAAGTTCCTTCATGAGTTGTTTTTAAAATTTCCCAGGCCTCCTTTGCAACTGTACATTGCTTGATAAGTCTGAACATATTCTGGTCCACACCATTAAAAATTGCATTCAAAGCTTTTGAATTTCCCAATGACAGATCATCTTCAGCTTTGGTTCATTCTTCTTCAGGCTTCAGAACCTCAGTCTTGTTCCCATCCTTGTCCAAAACCACAGGATGACCCCAGCCCTTAATCACAGCTTTCTAAGTCCTGATGTCAATAGACTTTAGAAAAGCACACATCCTAGACTTCCAATATTCATAGTTTGTGCCATCTAGTAGGGGTGGTCTATTGACATATCCTCCTTCTCTATCCATGCTTGCCAGAAAACACTACTCTGGATCTCACCCAAAACACAGGCATGGTGCCTGCTCTGATGCCAATTGAAATTCTGGCTGGACAGACTAAGAACAATAAAAACACGATGCAGGGCACAATAAATTTCAAGAACAGAGCACAAGCAAACACAATGCAAGAGCAGCAAAATAAAGTGCAGGAAAGCTAAAAGAACACAAGGTTTGTTAACCCAGTTCGGAGTAAACACCTCCTACTCTGGGGGATACCAATCCAGGAAGGAAATCCACTATTGGAATTAATCCTTAAGACTCAGACACTGACTCCCAGTTCCTATCCCAAGCAATCAACTTCCACCTAGTCAGACTTCTACCCAACTCTTGAGTATTAGTAACCACTAACTTCCTATTCAAGCAACTGCAACCCAGTCACTTAAACAACCCTTGAAAACTACCCTGTTTTGAATAAAACTTCAATAACAAACCTTCATTCGTACCTACAGGCTTAGAATGAACTTACAACTCAATAAAAACTCTAAACCAACTCAAACAATGAGTGGTGCACAAATAAAACTCTAAGTTTAACACACAGACTCAATTTCTGAATTATAACTCTATATTTCGTATCTCTTGAATAGCAGCAGCACTCCTCCTTTTATAACCTTCAGCAAGTCTCTTAATTATGCACTCAATCTTCTAAATTGATTTACTTCTGAATTATGAATGATCCAATAAGGAAACAAATAAACCAGGAAAGTATCTTGCCAAGATTCATTCTGAAAAATACGAACTTCATAAAACTGAACCAAATCTTCATTAAATCTTCTCCAAATCAATCAGCATTCTAGAAGCAATATGCGAGGATATATCCTTGATAAATCTCGTCAAGATTTGCGCAGAAACAACTTGAAAATATGCAGCTTCTGAAGAAGTCAACAAAAGTCAACACTTGCTATAGTGCGTCTGATACTTCAGAAGCACATTTCAGCTTCTGAAGAGCTTTCTGCTTCTGAAGTGCAAAACAGCTTCTGAACAGCTTCAAATGAATTTACTTGCAACTGAAGACTTGTTCTAAACATTGAGATGTTTCTATTCAACACATTGGATTCGCCAAAACATGCAGCCAACTTCAAAATACTCAACACATAGAAACAATGCATGTCCACTACTAACGGGGAACCTCGACTCCACTACTAACGGGGAGCCTGAGAATTACGACTTAACTTATCTTATTGCCGTGTAGGACTTACATCTAAAGAACGTCTAACCACTATTAACGGGGTACCTTAACTCCACTACTAACGGGGAGTCATAGAGTCACGACTTATTTTAATTAACTTAATTTCATCATTTATATATATATATATATATATACACACACACATATAACTTTGTAATCTTACGTGTGGACAATCCTCTCGGAGAAGTCACATCCGGCATAATCCGGAGCCTGATGGACACGTTTAACTTTATAATTTAATTCTTAACTTTAATTAATGTCTTACTTATATGTGGCCTTGACGTTCCAACTAGCGGGAACTCCAAGAAGCACGTCTTAACTTAATCTTGTTTGAACTTTACACTTGAATGTTGAAATACACTCCTTGTACTTTCGTATGCTAAATTGATTACATTCTTTATTTTACTAACCTATTATAGGTTCTAGACATATCGTTGTCATATGTCGTTCTTAAGGTTTACTACTTCTCTTGTAATAATTTCATGTTCATCTACCCTTTGTTCCTGCATTCCCAATGCATTGCCCATTCCTTGCTTCCTTATAATTTCATCCGTGGTAAGCCTTATGGATGAGTTAAAATAGTGTTCCTTGATTCTTTAAGGTTTTTGGGAAAAACGGTTGTGAAACGCCTCACATAAACGCGTCAGATCACCCGAAACAGCTCAGCAAGCCAAGCTGTTTCTGACGAGCGCGTTGTAGCGAGAAATCCGTCGCTATAGCGAGCTGTTCCAGAACCAGAAATGGTCTGCTTGCTGCAGAGAGCTCCAGCTCGTTGTAGCGAGCTTGATAGTTCAAAACTTGTTCAAAAACGTATTTTTTCACCATTTTGACCCATACTAGGTTACCCAAGCTTCACAACAATGTTAGGGATGATTTTCGATTGCAAATTGAAAGTTAAAAGCATGAATAAACAAGGAATTGACAAGCATTAGGGATTATGGCACAAAATTATAACTTTTGCTCTTTAGGTAAAATCACACCCAACACATTCAAGGAGAGCTCTAACACTATTGGAACTCACCTGAATCATTGCTTTGATTCCTTGCCAAGCTTTTTCCCTCAAACCCTAGCTTGGTCTCTTCCTTCCTTCCTTGATTCTCTTTGCTTTTCTGGTCTCAAACTTCCCAAAATCGGTGCTTGCTTGGCTTGCATGAAGATTGAGAGATTGGAGATGAAGTTTGGTGATTATTGGAGGAAAGGGGAGGGTGGCGCAAGAGAGGGAGAAGAGAGAAGGGAGAGGATTGAATTTTAGAGAGAGAAAGTGGTGGAAGTTATGAGGAATTTGGGGGTTTTTCCCTTTTATAAAAATCCTGGCGCGGCAATTACCTAATTGTCCTTCCTTAAAATATCTCTGATACATCGTCTCACTACTGATAAATACTTGAGTCTGAAGCAGGATGTTACAATCCTGACAGCAACAATTATAACAAATGCTTCCATTAATAAGGACCGTTAAAAAAATGAATGTCCTTATTCTAAATAGAATGTAGCAATACTTATTTCATACCAAATGATTAATATTACTAATAGAGACATTTTGTTCTGCGGTTGAGCAATCAACAACATCATTCTCACTCCCAACCTATATTCAACACTATATTATAAACCAACACAGATAAAATAATAAAAGCTCATGCAAAAAAATCTAATGGTCGTAACCTTAAGATTATGCTTAGATATGAACTGTTCAATTATGGCAACATCATTAGTCGCCCGCTTGACGGCGTAGTTCCTAAACCTCTTCTTGACATTGCCTTCACTGACCTCCACTCTAAATAGATACTGCTTGTCAATAAACATGTTGAACTCCGCAGGATAATCAACATCTTTGTTTGACTGGTACAAATAAATTATAATCAAACTTAATTTTAAACAAAAAAACTCGTCTGCCATAAAATATGTCGGTATATCATATGTTGTAAAAGTGAAATTTACAATTGTTTTTACCTTGTCAAATTGATCAATCAAATCCTGAACATTCTTCCCAATTAATTGAGTAACGATACGATCAAACAAAACAAAGGTTGTCGATCGAGTAGTATCCATAACAATGACATGTAGTTTGAACCTAAGATATTAAAATTATTATTTAAGTTTTTGTACGGCAAATTTTTTTTGGCATGCTGAATCGGTCTGTATTCTACATACTTACTAAAATAAAATCTTACCTAGGAACAACGCTCTTTCATTCTTTACACTTACGACAACAAAGTTTCCCATCCTCAACGGTAACCAATGACGCACATTAAGCAAACGAACGAAAATACCACTCAACACCAGACTCTATCTCACATATCGTAGCCAGGACAGAACCGTGACATGGCTACACATTAATAGTTAAAATAACAATCACAATCAATATATAAAAAAACTAAATATGTAATTTGAAGACAAACATTAGGACAGATAACAACTACATTTTTTTCATTAGATTCTATCAAGTTCTCAATACTCATCATCTTTGTATTCAGCAGCTCATCAGAAAGTTTTATAGCACTGTGTGAAGTCATTTGGCTAACGCCCTGTGTTAGCTCAACTCCACCACTACTAATTCTGCGACCAATTATATTGAATATTAGACATTAAAAACTAAACAGAATAATTATTGTTTTTGAGGAAAAATAAGCAAAATAATTGCGTTTCGAAATTGATGGAAATTTAACATGTAATACGTGGTAATGTAACTTGAAACCTCGGGTAGATCACCATTTAAAACAACCTTTGTGCCAAAAAATGAGTTAGCAACACCCATTTCACCCGTGATTATCAAGCGTCATGATTTTGAACATTTTATAATGACTTCTTACAAATATGTGGGCGTAAATAGAAAATGGTTACCCATATACTTCCTCGTCTTGCAAAATTGCAGAATCAAAATAACAGGCGATGTCTTGTCATGAGTTGCAAAAAACTTATCCATTTTCTCAGCAAACTCCCCCCACAATGAGCATCGGACTCTAGCGTTCCTGTAAAAAAACGTAAACAATTAACCTATAGAAACAGTATGTATACGTATGATTTACAAAATTGATCCTATAGAAATCTTATAACACGAATCTTACTCCAAATTCTCCAAAGTCAGATCAATAACTTTATTTTTTCTTCCATTCTTATCAGTTTCCTTCATAGCATCCCTTTCAACTACATGTCTGATTACGTCTGCAAACACGAAATGATCATTGACATACTTATTTGTGTCGTTTAAACAAAAACTTAGATGGACAAAATTTTTAAAAAATGTACATACCAATGATCTTCTCCTCGTCCTCACAACTCAATATATCTTTAAACGACACAAACTCGAAGACATTCTTAGGTATATTGATTGCGTTAACCTTGGTGAACTTAGAAGTTTGCATCATGTTAACTTTATACTTATGTTGTCTTAGCTTGTAAATACCATCGTTAAACCCCACCATTATATTCTCCAAAGTATAAGTTGATCCCTCTTCAACCATTGCTTTGAACTTAGGCACCAATTGTCTTCTAACTGTATCATGGATTTTCCCATCCTACCAACGGAAAAAAAATACTATATTATATAACGTTATGAAAAAATAAAGTTGTTTCATTGATTTGAAATACTATATTAAACGAAGTTCGTATATCAAACTTTCTCATCAACCAACAACATATTCATGAAGGTAATCTCATTTGGGTTACCCCTATCAGTAATGCACCAAATGTGAGCCACACGGATCAATAGCTTCAAGTCCTTCTTACCACCTGAGATAGCCGAAATTGGTGTATAAATGTCTGTCATGCTTGCTTAAGTTAAACTTGGTAGTACATCTTAAAAAATGGTATAGGTATTTATAAGGGCACCCAAAATGTCTGCAAATGCATATGGTTAACAACTTAACAATACGTTTAATACCAACAGTCTGCCACATGTTATCTTAAATTATATCTTAGTTATATGGCATGCGCAGGTGGTAAGACACGGTTGCCAAATGGCATTATGCGTGTCTCATCATTATACTGCTTAAAGATTGTCTGCGTTTTTTAGCTGTAATAGCCTTGTATTTGATTGGTTACATTTAATGACTCTGTGCAGTCATTAATATTATTCCATATGCATGCCACCTGCGTACCAATAAGGAATAAGCATGCTCTTCTATAACTGTTGGAAGGTGCAGAGTCACATTAAATGCAAAATAGGCCAATCCATCAGCTAAGAGTCAATCATGATTAATTCTTCTCTTCAACCAATAGCTGATCCAGCCGCCCTTACTTAACAGATAAGCATGCCTCCTTTAGTAATTCCAACAATTAGGTATTTAATACTTTGTCTGTTTAAGTGATTAGGCTATTGGTTCAATTGTTAAACACCTTCAGCATGCTTATATGGGGATTAGGCGTGCAACTACTTGGCTGGCAGTCTTTATGGTACTGCATCACAATTAAATCTTCAGCATGCTCTTCTATAACTATTGGAATGTGCATAGTCACATTAAATGCAACATAGGCCAATCCATCAGCTAAGAGTCAATCATGATTAATTCTTCTCTTCAACCAATAACTGATCCAGCCACCCCTACTTAACAGTTAAGCATGCCTCCTTTAGTAATTCCAACAGTTAAGTATTTAATACTTTGTCTATCTTATTGATTAGGCGTGTGGTTCAATTGTTAAACACCTTCAGCATGATTATATGGGGATTAGGCGTGCACCTACTTGGCTGGAAGTCTTTATGGTACTGCATCATAGTGAAATCTTCAGCATGCCACTCCTAATCATTAATTATGTCATCCTAAATTGGGCATTTATTACTAAAGGAGGCGTGTGAAGCTTATACTGACTCCAATAGGCGTGTGAAGCAATACCTGTTCATATTCAATGTCTTTCTCTAACTAATTAAATGTGCAGAGCCACATTAAAGGAGACTTTAAAAATCATTGCACATTTAAACCTCAATAAAGATTGGAGGGAACATTGCGCAACCAAGAACCACCAATAGTGAGAGGAAGAAATTAATAGGTTGTCTGCGCATTTAATATTGTTATCTCCTCGTATTTCACTGTAGTATTAATTGTGGGTTGCAGTCATTAATATCATTCCTTATGCATGCCACTTGCGCACCAATAAGGAATGTGCATGCCTTTCTCTGACTGGTTGAATGTGCAGAGTCATAGCAATCAATACAATTAATTGCATTCATATCATTCTAATGGACATGCTGTTGGTCGATTTTAAAGGGTTTATGACCATTTATATTCTAAAGAAAACGTTTTAGTACAAAATGAGAGTTAATGGCCCCTTGAATGTTAAATACATTGGTTCAATATACTTAATTGTCATCCATATGCTTTTAATAGATATAATTTACATGTAACATGCCAAAAACGAACTTGTCTATAGTCAACATAAGCTATTAAAGTGTGGCGGACAACGTAATTAATTATATTAAAGCCTAATCAATTCTCTTATTGTATAAGGAAAACGTGGCACACTTAATACTATGGTTTAATGACTAAAATTTCATAAGGAAAATGGAAAAGATTCATTTAATAAATGCTTGACAATACATAAACTGGGAAGTTAAGAAATCACGATGAGTCTTAAGCAGTCAGAATTGAAAAAACTCAGTACAAAACTTGGGACATGCCCATGATAGTAACAATTAAACAACAAAAACAAAAAACATAGTTCGAACATAAACCACACATTACTAATTTTTACTTAAAACTAAAAACAGTATGGACGCTTGACACTCATGTAAATAGTCTCGTTATTTCCAGCCTTTGTTACGCTAATCTTAATAGTGGTGCCAATAGAAAGTCTGCGCGCTTCAACCATACAACCCCATCCTCCTCCAATTTTGACATGTGTGTTTGGCTTTGTTCCATAAACAGCAATGCACCTCCACTTGTTGCCACAATCATCAATTAGCACAAAAGAAGTAGTTTTTTTTGCCCAAAGCCAAAGTGGAGAAACCATTGTTATATGGTAGCACCTACACATAAAAAAAAAACTCAAATCAATATAAAAAAAATGAACAATAATGTAAGCAAAAGAACATAATTGAGGATTCTTACAAAAAAAATCCAGATGTGACGTCATACTTAGTAAGCTTTTTCTCATAACTCAGCTGAAAGTTTCTCTCATCGTGACGAAAGTTTAGGATCTCACATGAAACCGGAACATTTTGATAGACAAATTCTGGAGCAACTGGTATCTCGATCTTAAACTTCATCGGAGGGTTAATGAAGGGGGAGCTACCACCAAACCAACCCTATTAATAACATTTATAGCAAATTGGCTTGCACCAGAAAATACCATCAGAACCCATCCCCCCATACAGATGTCATAAAAATCACGTAAAGCGTTAAACCCGGTTGTTGGATACAGAGATCCGTTAATCCTCTCAACTAAAATGTCAAACTGGTTGCTGCTAGTGTCGATAAAGGTAACATAACCACCAATTTGATGGCCGAAATCACTCACAAACATTCTTGGCAACATAATTGCACCCTGTGTTAAACATGAAAACTATATAAGTATACGCTTTAAGCCTAAATACGTGCAAAAAAAAACTAAAAGCATGATAAATAAATGTTGGGCGAAAATGATAAGAACACTTAATAATATGCTTATTGTTCTCAATTGCAAAATAGTGTTATTGGACCATAGATCTCATCATCTAGGACTTGAGATCCTAAAGACAAGGGTGTGAACCCTTGGAATAAGGCTGGACGTCCTCCAAGAGGGCACGGGGCCCACTTTACAGTCATAAATAACGCCAGGTGACCTTCCTAAAGGGCACCCTCTAGGGGCGCCCTCAGCAGCTTACGAGGGCGCCCTAGTCATGGTTTGGGCCCTTTACGATTTGGGCCCAAAACCATGACCGGGTAGGCCCAAAATAGGCTACAAATAGTAACCTTGGGATCATTCCCAAGGCATGACCAAAACACAGCACAGAAACCCTAGTTTCTAGAAAGATTGTACTCACTGACAGTACAGTTGGCGCCCACCGTGGGGCTACGGTAAAACTAACCTAGCCACCCTTTCTGAAGGAGAAGCAGCCGATCCGCGGCCTCAAAGCATCGCTCAAACGCCGTGAATCCGCCGTATCTTTCAGAGCAACCCTAGATACTCCAAATCCGCCGTGACTCCAAACCCTCCCAATCAAACGATTAACCCACATCTGTTCAGAAAACCCTGATCTAAAGCCTGAGATTCGAGGTTTAGGGTGCGAATCTCTGACCACCAGTCACAAACTTAACATACAAACTCAAACTACAGTCGCCGCCAGCGCGATGGCAGACCCAGCGGCCTTAGAAGCTTTACAACAACAGATCCAGCAGCTTCGTGACCACAATGAAGCCTTGCAAGCAACCATGGAAACCATCCAACAGCAGCAACACGCCGAAGGAAACGGGTCTCAACAAGATGAATCGGTCGACCCCGATCCTCAACCACTTTCCGCCGAAGTTTGGAACGCGCCAGTGCCAGAAAATTTCAAGCCACCATCTCTTTCCTCCTTCGATGGAAAAAGCGACCTAGTGGAGCATGTGACCGCCTTCAACACTCAAATGCCCATCATCGGTGCTGCCGATTATCTTAAGTGCAAGTTGTTAGCAGGGACCCTTAAAGACGCCGCCCTGAGGTGGTATATGAACCTGCCTCGATTTTCCGTCGTCAGTTACCAAGATATGACGCGCAAGTTGACGCACCAGTTCTCAGCAAGCCGCCACCGCAAAGTCTCGTCTACCAGCCTTTTCAACGTCCGTCAAGGACCCAACGAGTCTCTCCGCGAATATCTCGCGCGCTATAATGACGCCACCATCAAGGTCATTAACCCAAACCAGGAATTGTTTGTGGGAGCCTTCCAGAACGGTCTCCGCGCTGGCCAGTTCAACGAGTCGTTGGCACAAAAACCAGCCGACTCCATGGAAGAAATCATGTCTAGAGCAGAGTGTTATATAAAGGGGGAAGAAAGCAACGCCAAGAAGAAGGCAAGAGATTCCAGGGAGCGTGCTCCCTACGGATATGATCATCGCCGCAATTATTACCCATCCAGTAGCAGAGACCGAGCGCCGTACAAACGCCAGGGTCAGGACAGGCGTGCACCCCCCCCCAGAATCCTTCACGGCCCTCAACACCCGCCGTGAACAAATCTGGAGGGATGTTTGCCATTCCAGAATCATCCCTGAACCTCAACCGCCGAGAGGAGCCATCATGGGGAACGATAAGGATGCCTGGTGTAAATATCACCGCATCAAAGGACACACCACATACGATTGTATACATCTGAAAAGGGAAATAGAGAAGTTGATTCAGAACGGCAGATTAAGGGGATATGTGAAGGAAGGTAGAGGGGGAGACAGGCGTCCCCCCGAAGACCCCCAGAGGGAAAAAGATGTGGCGAAAGAAGGTGAGCGCCACACCTTGAACACCATATCTGGCGGTTTCGCAGGAGGCGGAGAGTCCAGCACCTCCCGGAAGAAGTATGTCAGACGAATAATGTTGCTTGATGACCACACCAAAAAGGAACCAGGACGCCAAGTGGATATCACTTTCTCAGGTGAAGACCGCGGAGGATTAATCCCCCACGATGACGATCCCATGGTCATCACCGTGCAAATCTTCAACTGGGATGTCAAGAGGGTGTTAATTGATCCCGGCAGTTCTGCGGATATCCTCTATTATTCTGCTTTTGAGAAAATGGGTCTAGACGAGGAGCAGTTGCAGCCATTCAAAGGGATACTGGCCGGCTTTACAGGAGAACAGGTGCACGTCCGGGGATACATCACACTGAAAACAACATTTGGTACGGGTAATAATGCCAAGACCATCAGGATTAGGTACTTGGTAGTAAACTCGCCCTGTTCCTACAATGTCATCATGGGCCGCCCAGCCTTTAACGCCCTCGACGCCTACCTTTCCACCAAATTCCTCGTTATGAAGTATCCGCTGGATGATGGGCAGGTTGGTACCATCAGGGCAGACCAGAGAGTAGCCCGAGAGTGTTACCACAACAGCTTGAAGATACAAAAGGAGAAGAAAGGAAGCAGCAACATAAAAGCGCACCGAGTGAACCTCATCGTCCCAAGCCTAGAAGGAGAGATTCATGTCCAGGAAAGCAAGAAGGTCGAGGAAGGAAGTACTCCCTTCTTGGTACTCCATTTGAAGTCAGCTAATTCAAGTACCAATGTTGAGGAAGAAGATACGGAACCCGAGGAGATCGAGAGGGCTGAGGAAAAAGAAGATGCAGAACACGGTGAGGTCAGGAAGGTTGAGGAAACGAGTACTCCTTTCCTGGCGCTCCGCTCAAAGCCAGTCAATCCAATTCTCAAGACCGGGAAGGAAGAAGTGGAACCCGATGAAATCAAGAAGGGGTTGATACTACAGGCAGAACTGGCCGACCACAGTACGATGAAAAAGTTGAACACAGTGCAGGAAGGAACTCGCCATGACAACTTAAGGGCGAGCTAGAGGGAAGACAAAGCCATTTTAGTTCCTACCGTTTTTTATCTTATAAATTTCGACGTTTTTGTACAGTTACGTAGTGAGGCAGTAAGGGGCACTCTTTTCCCCCCGCAGTAATGGGGGTTTTTAACGAGGCCCCAGTTTATTATTGATGTTATATATACATTGCTTGTTTATCTTACTTTCATTGCATGTAGCAGATCGCCATTGCCGAATCTCAAATGAGCTCGCCGTATGATACGTTAATCACAAAGAAATTGCCACCTAATTCCTTAACCCTAAAAGACAGGGCTCTAAGACGTCGTGAGCTTAAAAAGAAATTGCCACCTAATTCCTTAACCCTAAAAGACAGGGCTCTAAGACGTCGTGAGCTTAAAAAGAAATTGCCACCTAATTCCTTAACCCTAAAAGACAGGGCTCTAAGACGTCGTAAGCTTAAAAAGAAGTTGCCACCTAATTCCTTAACCCTAAAAGACAGGGCTCTAAGACGTCGTGAGCTTAAAAAGAAATCGCCGACTAATTCCTTAACCCCAAAGAGGGCTCTAAGACGTCGCGAGACGAAAATAAGATCGCCGCCTAATTCCTTAACCCCAAAGAGGGCTCTAAGACGTCGCGAGCAGAAAACAAGATCGTCGGGTAACCTTATAAAGGAACCCTATAGCATCAAGCGCTAAAAGAAACACACCTACAACTGTCGACGTTATTTCGAAACGAATGTAATCACCGCCCAGGAGAAACCTTCCGAAATGCATAAATTTGCAGGAAAATAAAAAGCTTAAAAGCGGAAATAATACATCACGAACACAAATTCAAGCAGAGTGCTGAGTTTAAAAGTAGTTAAGGAAGTTAAAATTACAACAAACGAAATTAGGGTTCGTCCGCTAGGACGCCATCTACAATAATTTTAAAAGGATCAAGAGCGAAAGTATCGGCGCCAGGATGGAGGAGGGCGAATTGTGCCTTGGCTCTTTCAAAGCCAGCATCAAAGTTCAGAGCTAGCTCGCCCTTCGCTTCAGAAACCTCAGCCATAAGCTGATCCTCCCTTTCTGCTCCAGCCGCGACATCGTTTTGTAGCTTGGCGATGACACCGTCCTTTCCAGCAAGATCTGCCGCATAACCAATCTTCAGATCGGAGATGTGTTTCTCAAATTCAAGCGTCACCGCCTCCCTGGCCTCCCGCACCTCTTTCTCCTTAGCATTCCCGGCCTCCTCCAACTCTTTCTCCAACGCCCTCACTGTAGCTTGCAGAGCCTCCTCATTCTGCACCACTTCTTCATATTTATGATCCACCGAGTCTAGAAGCAACATAGTCCGCAAACAATGGACTCCCATATCCTTCGTCATAAAAGGCACAGCGCCCTGGCTTCCCGACTCTGCATCTTCAGGATTAAATACCAGCCTCTCCTTCACGTAGGCACCGTAGTCAAAACCTTTATCCCAGAAAGACGGCACCGAGCTGCTGGTTTTGATGGCGCCAATCAGGGAAGGAGAGGGCGTCTTCTTCCCTTTCTTCTCCGCTACCGCCTTCCCTTTATTATCTTTCCCGGGCGACCTCCTATCGCGCGGAGCCGCCGGAAGGCTCTCAGCTGGAACTTCGAGCGGATGATCAGCTTTCCTCTTTGGTTTACGAGTAATAAGTCCCGCGGGATCAATAGTCGCCGTTCCCTCAGCAGCCTTTTTTGCCTTCATCTCTTCAAGATATCTTTTCCTCTCCGCCGCAGTCATGGGCGCCATATCCTCTACAGAAAATAAAGCGAAAAGTCAAGGGACAGGACAAAATAAATACAAAACATAGGCTTGAGTAAATGAATTTGACTCACGTAGATACTCGTCTAGGCTATCTACATCCCCTTCCCTGTTCAATAACTCCCGGATGTTCATAGGCAACATTTTGTCCAAAAAACAGACGACGCCCTGGTCATATGCGTCCAGCTTCTCATATTCAAAACCCATGATGGACGCCGGAGCACTCGTCCAACATGTGGGAAACCTCAGCTTACCATCCACCCATACCGCGGCTGCCTCACAACCCTTTCGCCCCCGAACCCGAAGGAATGTTTGTCTCCAATTTTTGTAATGAGAGGCATAGGGCGGGAACAGCCTCTTACCAGGATGCGCGCTGACAGACACCCAAGACTGCTTATCTACCCCCTTCGTGCCATAGAAAGTGAAGAAGGATCCAACCGAGGGCTGGAAGCCCAATCCCTCACATAGAATCTCAAAAGCGCGAATAAAAGCCCAGCTATTCGGCTGCAGCTGAGAAGGCGCGACATTGAGACAGTTGAGTATGTCAACTTCAAAGGGCGTGAAGGGATACTTCACACCCAGATCTTCAAAAACGGCGGTGTACATATGGAACATCTCACTCTTCAAACTCTTCGGCCTCTGTGCGCACACTTTCTCGCCCGGGCGACAAGGTTCCAAAACCTCGTCCTCCTCAAATCCCGTAGAGGACACGTGTAGCTTACTCCGGAAAAACGCCACCCGTTGGGAGTCCAAGTACACAGACTCAGAACGCAACACCTCGTCGGCAAAACTCTCTTGTTCTGAATCACTAGAAGACGCCATGTAACAAATTCCTTTCCTACAGAACGGACCTGGGCGAACAGAACGAATAATAGAGTCAAATGAATCCCCACTAATACTCCCCTCTTCACCCCCATCCAAACCACTCGGAGACTCCGTCACAAGAGAGTGGCCATAGTAGGCCTTATCAAACACCATCCAATCCATGGTTCCATCCGAGCGTTTCGCATGCCTAACACTCTCCCCCCACAACCTACACCTCTCCTCCGAATTAGCTGGGGATAACTCCCTACCCGCCGCATCGCACTCCCTAATTATCACCATACTACTGATTTTAAAGTAAAAAGAACGGGATCAAGTAAGGGTACCTGGATCTAGACAAATGAAGGGCTTGAGAAGCAAACGAGGACTCCGAACGATCCGTAAAACAGTAAGCACAGAACTCCATGAACACTGCAATCGCTTGAACGAGAAAAAGAAAACGAGTCGGAAGGAAAAGACGGAGATAAAAAGGGGGGGAAAAGATAAGGGAAATCTGAAAGTACAGGGATAAAGTAGATCCGTTTCAGTTTAAAGTAAAAAAGCCTGGAAAAACGGACAGATGACGTCACTTAAGTTGGCACGACTTCCGAGAACCGCTACGATTCGGACACGTCAGCGAGAGCGAACGGTCGCCTCACGTCAGCCGTCGGATCCCAGTAAGAGGCGTCCTCAACGCGTAGTCCAAAGGACGCGGCGAGCTACACGCAGATTAATCACTTTGCCTTGTACCAAGACTTGTGCTTGTTGGGCTAACATAAATATTCCTGTTGGGCTAGCGCCCACACTCTCGAAAGGGCTAGTGCCGCCCATTAAGGTACTCAAAACGAAACATGGAGCTAGTACCCATGTTGGGCTAGTATCCGTGTTGGGCTAGTACCCACGCAGGGTTTAAACACCCATGTTGGTTAGCACTCATTGGGCAAGCATCCATGTTGGGCTAGTACTCATAAAATTTTTTCATATGGCTTCGTAACTAATAAGCCCCACTTGCTGAGCAAAAGGTCATAGACAAATCCCCCATAAACAGTTTAATCACTTCGCCTTGTACCAAGACTCGTGCTTGTTGGGCTGTGGACCGTAGATCTCATCATCTAGGACTTGAGATCCTAAAGACAAGGGTGTGAACCCTTGGAATAAGGCTGGACGTCCTCCAAGAGGGCACGGGGCCCACTTTACAGTCATAAATAACGCCAGGTGACCTTCCTAAAGGGCACCCTCTAGGGGCGCCCTCAGCAGCTTACGAGGGCGCCCTAGTCATGGTTTGGGCCCTTTACGATTTGGGCCCAAAACCATGACCGGGTAGGCCCAAAATAGGCTACAAATAGTAACCTTGGGATCATTCCCAAGGCATGACCAAAACACAGCACAGAAACCCTAGTTTCTAGAAAGATTGTACTCACTGACAGTACAGTTATCTACCAAACTATATATCATATAAAGAATAACAACACTTGCTTTAAAACTTTAACTATAATGATAACCGAATCAAGTAAAAAAAACGCGAACAGATAAAACATAATTCGATTTGCATACCATCTATTAACATAACATGAGTAAAAAATCAGCATGAGTAACATAGGTCGCCTTGAAGAATGCAAAGCTTTGAGCCAGATCATGTACCTTTTTTAGATATTTAATCAACTGTCCGTCCTTCGCTTGGTATTCCCCGGCGATCTGGCTGGTCATCAGTTGCGAGTCGCTTCGCGCCTTGAGATTCGTTGCACCCATCTCCCGAGCCAACATCATTCCAGCTATGAGGGCCTCATGTTCGGCCTGGTTATTGCTCGGCCTTGTTGTCGTGGGTTCGAGCCCCATGGTGGGCGCCAACTGTTCCTACTATAAGGATCACAGTACCAATCCCCTGAGCGGTGTTAGTACTCAAGAGCTTGGCTAGGGTTGTTTTTCAGTGCTTTCTCTGTTGAATGAATGTTCTCTCTTTTACGAGGTGTTCCGGTGCCTTTTTATACGAGTCGCGGTGATTTTCGGAGATCAAGCTATTGATTAGCGTTGACTCACTAATTTTATTTCACGACTGAACTTTTAATTTTTTAAAAGAAAAGTGGAAAAAAGTTCTAAATTACCACAATTTAAAAGATTTAGGGTTCGGGGGTTAGTTACGTTTAGGGAAGGTGTTAGCACCCTAAACGTTCGTAGTACTCTACGAGAACCTCTTGATTTTATTTATTTATTTTGGCTATAACTTGCTTATTATTTAAAAGTAAGAATAGAATGAACTAGAGTAGTGAGGAAAAAATAAAAATGTTTTTTTTGGTATTTTTTATGATTTGGGAGGACAAGGTCCTTTGCCTACGTACCCGTGAGGGATCAAAACCTCGTAGTTCGGGGTAAAAATAACGGTTGATTTGTTTGGTGTTTTTTATTAGTTTCAAAAAAGGTTTTAAAAAAATAAAAGCCAAATGGCAAAATGGGATTGGTTTGTGTTTTTTATTTTGAAAATGATTAAAGTGTAATTAAAGTGGATTAATGATTTTTTTAAAGAAAATAAAAGAGAAAAACGGACACTTGATTGAAAATCAAGGTTTATTAAGAAAAGATTTTTTTGTGATTTTTGAATATTTGCATGTTTTTGTTTTTTAATAATTGACTAAGACTAAAAATAAATAAAAGCTAAACGCGAGGAATTTCCGTGGTGACGTTGGATCACCACGAAACCCTTTGAAAATAAACTAACCTAATATTTTTTGTATTTTTTTTGTAAGGCGAAATAAAATAAAAATAAAGATAAGAGACATAAAGCGGAATAAAATAAAGTGTGGTGTCGGTGCATATTCTCATTAATATTTACATCGGACCTAAATACATTCTAATAAAATAAAATAAAATATGACAAAATGATAAAATAAGGAAAAAAAACCTAAATTGCAAATGCATGAAAAGAAAATACGCTAAGATTAAAACTAAAATGAAAATGTATGAAATAAAAAGGAAAATAAAAAAACGAAGAAAATGCATGATGTGTTGAAAATAAAAGGGCAATAAAATGCATGGTAATAATTAAAAACTAAAAAAATAAATGCACGAAATAGTAAAAAGAAATAAAAAAATAAATAAGAAAAGGAAGAGGGGTGCAGAAAAGGATTAGGGGGATGGGAAGAGTAATCAGAGAAAGGGGGCAGAGGAAACAAAATGGACCGAAAATGGGCTGAGGGAGAAGAAGAAAATCAGACCGGTTCGGTTCAAGTGAACCGAACCGGTTCAAGATTTACATAAATAGCAAAAGGGCTGGTTTTTTTTCATTTTCTAATCTTCTTTCTCTCTCTTCTCCCCACCATTTCTTCATTCCTCTGATTTCCTCCTTCCCTTATGCGATTCTCTCTTTCTTTTTACCACAAAATCAACAAACCTAGATAAAAAAAAGAAAAAAACTTTCACCTCTCTTGTTGAATCTTTGGGTTTGGGTTTTATGCTTGCTGGTTCGGATTCTTGAGAGTTGTGGGTTTATGATTTTCTTAATTCCGTACGGCTTTGGTGTGTGGGTAGAGGAGGGAGGCCGAAAATGGAGTTTGGAAGTGGGGGAGGGCCGTACGGCCGTATGTGTGTGAAGGGAGAGCTGTGTGAAGGAGGGAGGAGATGGGAGAAGAGTGGAATCCGTGGGTTTGCTGGGTTGTGTGTGGTTGGGGTAGTGTTTGAGGGCGTGAAGGTGGGAGGAGATGGGAGGTTGTGATGATGGTTGGTTAGTGGTTGTGTGTAGTGTTGGATTGATGTTGTTGTTGAATTTTTGGTGGAGGGCGTGTGAGGCTAGGATGGGTTGTGAAAGTGGAGAGTGGGGGTGATGGTGAATGATTGGCGATGGTGAATGATGGTGTTATGGTGTTGTGGAGGCTGTTTTGTGATTTGTGGGGGTGGTGGTAAATGATGGTGGCCGTACGGTTGTAGAGGAGAAGGGGGTTGTTTGGTGGTGTGGTTTTGAGTTTGGTTGTTGATGAGAGAAATTCTCTCTGTTGGTTTTTTAGTGTTGTGGCTTTTGTGTTGTTACTGATTGTCCTTCCCCCCTCATTCCTCAATTCTGGTCCCCTTTTTAACATACCAATTACCATCACTAATGCTCATAAAATGGCTCATAAAATGACTGGTTGACAAAATAATGACAATAAAACTCAATAAAAGACAAATAAGTGACAACATAAAAACACATTAATTTTATGACAAAAGTCTTCTTCCAAAATAAAAATAATAAATAAAAAAAGTCAGCTAATTAAAAAGGTAAAAAAGGAAGAGAAAAATAAATAATAAAAATGTTAAATAAAATAACAAACAAAAATATTTAAAAGAATAAAAATAAAGATAGAAATAATAATAAAAACTAAAAGACGGACTCGGACGAAATTTAAAATAAAAAAAATGAAGTATTTTAAAATACCTCTCTGTCGGAATTTCGTCTGAGACGACGAAAAATTCCGGACTAAAAAGACGAGTAAAAAATAAATTTTAGGTCAAAAATTGGGGTATGACAGATGCCCCTATTTAAGTCTCTTCGCCCGGAGATTCGAAGAGGAAATCTTTGATTCGGCGGGTCGAAGGGACTTAAATACAGAGTACGCCAATTTTGGACCTAACAAAAAATGTGAAATGCTCGTGATGCAAGGGTGAATGCAAGACGGCGAAGATGACCAGACTGGGGATAAAACCAAAACGAAAGGATACCCGAGTTCATTAAAGAAAAGGGATCCGACTCCACTGGGGGATAATATAGTTCCACTGGGGAAGAGATCAACCATCGTATTGATAGCTGAAAAAGGAAGTATGGTATGGGAACGACACCGACCACAAGCTGCCCGTTTGTAGAGCTTGCCACTTGAGGTGAAGACGGAAACAAAAGTAATATGTTACTGACGACGAGAAACAAAGGTGAATGTCAGCTGTTCGGGATGTAGCCGAACTTGCCACTGACGACATGATAAGAGATAAAATGTCAGCTGCTCGGGATGTAGCCGAACTTGCCGCTGACGACGTGATAGATGATAAAATGCCAGCTGCTCGGGATGTAGCCGAACTTGCCACTGACGACATGATAGGTGATAAAATGCCAGCTGCTCGGGATGTAGCCGAACTTGCCACTGACGACATGATAGATGATAAAATGCCAGCTGCTCGGGATGTAGCCGAACTTGCCACTGACGACATGATAGGTGATAAAATGCCAGCTGCTCGGGATGTAGCCGAACTTGCCACTGACGACATGATAGATGATAAAATGCCAGCTGCTCGGGATGTAGCCGAACTTGCCACTGACGACATGATAGATGATAAAATGCCAGCTGCTCGGGATGTAGCCGAACTTGCCACCGACGACATGATAGATGATAAAATGCCAGCTGCTCGGGATGTAGCCGAACTTGCCACTGACGACATGATAGATGATAAAATGCCAGCTGCTCGGGATGTAGCCGAACTTGCCACTGACGACATGATAGGTGATAAAATGCCAGCTGCTCGGGATGTAGCCGAACTTGCCACTGACGACATGATAGATGGTAAAATGCCAGCTGCTCGGGATGTAGCCGAACTTGCCACTGACGACATGATAAGAGATAAAATGCCAGCTGCTCGGGATGTAGCCGAACTTGCCACTGACGACAGGATAGTAGAAGGTACGCACAAGCTGTTCATTAAAGAACTGTCACTTGGCGAAAAGAGGGTGACATCTTTGGACCAGACACACTGGGGATGACACTTGGGGACAAAAAGAGTTAGAAATTGTTCATGACCGATTGATGTGAAAAACAAGACTCAGGGTGGTTAATGCAACCATGTATTGAATGATGTTACGTGCATGTTGTGTATGCATGAATGTGTATATGCATGAATGTATGAATGTATGTAAGACAATACGACTTGTATGACTGTATGGAGGATTGACTTATGGGATAGTACAACTGATAGACTTGATGAGACAAGACTGGACAGGTAAGACGGAAAGTGGACCGACGACGCAGTACAAACACTCTGCAATCTTCATTGGGATGATGCCATTGGGGATATATCAAAACATTGACGGGGTAAAGCCCGATGTATGCAACAACTGGTGGGGAGTAAAACCTTCCTGGGGGAGATGTGTTAATCCATAGACCTGGCAGAAGAACTGGCGTTTCTGTGGTCATGCTTTTTGTTTCTTTCTTTCTTTTTGAGTCCCTAACTTTTGCGTGGACCGCCCTTTCGGGTTTTCAGTCCACCGGGAATATATTCTTTTTTTGTGTGCCCCTAATTTTTGCCTGGACCGCCCTTTCAGGTTTTCGATCCACCGGGACGCTCACTTTTGCCTAAGCCGCCCTTTTGGGTTTTCGACTTACCGAGGTTTTTCTTTTTTCTTTCTTTTTTTCTCAGGCAATTGACCATGTTTAACCTGCTGAGTTTGTTCGTTCTCAGGATAACCGTTGACGCATACTTCACTTATTCATGTGTTCAGAGAGAAAGTGTGTTGTTTATGCTTTCCAACAAAAAAGATTTATGATTTTTTTGAAAAATGTTTTGCTTCAAGTACTACCATCAAAAATAGAAGAAATTTTATAAACAGAATAAATAGGAATTCCAAATAAAAAGCACAGGCTCAAATTTATTCAACAGAGTGGTGACTCGCCAATGGCGTGGCTCCACGGATTTCACAAAGTTTGGAAAATGGTAAATATAAGGGGAAGGTACATTGAACACAATAATCGCTATTCTCCCTAACAACTTTGAATTCCACCGTTTAGATGCTTCAGATTCAGAGTCTCTTTGACCGCTAATGTGTCCCAAGTGAGTCATGGCCAACTTGATACAGTTACTTTGTCTTTTGATCCTTAACTTTTGCATAGATCGCCCCTTCGGGTTTTCGATCTATCAGGATGATTATTTTCTGTTTCATGTCTCTAATTTTTGCCTGGACCGCCCTTTAGGGTTTTCAGTCCACCGAGACGCTCATTTTTGCCTAAGCCGCCCTTTCGGGTTTTCGACTTACCGAGCTGTTCTTTTATTTTTGGACAAAGTATTTCTTGACTACATCGGCATTCACAGGACGGGGAAGCTCGTCACCATCCACAGTCGTAAGAGTCATTGCACCATCGGAGAAAGCTCTCTTGACGACATATGGGCCTTCATAGTTAGGCGTCCATTTGCCCCTGGAGTCCGGTTGAAATGATAAAATCTGTTTGAGCACAAGACCTCCTTCTTGGAACACACGGGAACTGCCCGTGACACAAAGCATTCATGCGTTTCTCTTCAATCAAGTTTGAACTGATCATATTTGTTTTGACATCATTCAGCCTCTGATAACTTGGGTTCCATTAAAACTCTCATTGATGGAATCTCAATCTCCACAGGGAGTACTGCTTCTATGCCATACACTAAAGAAGAGGGGGTTGCCCCTGTTGAGGTACATACTGAAGTACGAATCCAGGTAAAGCATACGATAACATCCCATGCAAGTCCTTGTAAGTGGTTACCATCTTCTGCACCATCTTTTCGATGTATTTTCTTTCTTTGTTTTTTTTTTTGCTTTTGTTTGTTTTTTGAGGTTTTTTTTTTGTTTGATTGTTTTTTGCAGCCTCGATGGCACCACTCATCTGGGACTTTATCAGGAATACCGTAGCAGCAGTTCCTCGGAACCCAAGTTTAGTGCTTCCAGTGCTTCTTCATGAGGCTGAATGGCTTTCATGTCATGCGAATAACTGATATACCTTTACGGGAATCCCTTCACCCTCCTCCTCTTCAGCTTCGTAAACCGGGAACTCAAAGTCGGGAGAGAGCATAGGGTTACAGTGTTCAACGGGTTTATTTATGTTCAGTCTACATATGATTTGATGATTGATTTTAGAAAATGAGTGAAAAAATGCAGACCTTTTGAAATTGATAAAATATTTTTTGGTTTTTTGTGTTCACCATTTTCCAGAAAAAAAACAAAGAATAAAAGGACAGAGTCGAGGACAAAACGACTTGTTTATTTTATGATGGAAATACATGAAGCAAAAAGCCCTACAAAAGTTCACTTTCGTATCGGGCGGAACGAAAGGATTTATATATTATTTTTTTATTTTTTTTTTTAAAACGAAAAGCAAAAACAACAAAATATTATTTAGAACAATGAATAGCGGAAAGGACGTCAACAGCGACCCAATTGCGGCGAACTCTGCCATGTGTCACAAAGCTAGCTGCCACCTCCTCCAGGTTGTTTCCAACTGGGTAAGCCTCTGAACAAACTTGCACCATATTAATAGATGCTGTCCCATGATCCGGGTAGTAGATTAGCTTGCACATCGGGACTCGACCCTTTGAAGGATAGGATGTTGGCGTGGATCAACTTTTGGACTTCGGCTTTCAAGGGGAAACAATGCTCAATGTCGTGACCGGGTGCCCCTTGGTGGAAAGCACAAGAGAGATTAGGTTTATACCAACGTGGCAACCTTTCAGGTACCCGAGGGGGCGCCTTAGTCTGAACTAACTTTTTATCAAGCAAAGCCGGAAGCAACTTTGCATACGTCATGGGGATTGGATCAAAATGGGACATCCGCTGAACCCGATTCTGTTGTCGAGTTGCTGGGGAGCCTGTTGCCGAGGCTGTTGTTGATATTGTTGCCGAGGCCTTCGTTGGGGCTGGAGCTGATTTCTGGATTGCCGAAGTTGGGGTTCCAAAAGAAGTGGGATGAAAACCTTCGTCTGATAGAAATGACATCCCCCATGGGTAAGCTCTAGCCGTGCCGGGCGGTGGAGCAAGTATGGTAGAAGTTGGTAAAGCAAATGAGATTGGCTGCTCAAGAGTAGTGACAGCAGGTTGAGAAACTGACATCTGGGCTTGGGAAGCCAACAGAGCATTCATCATGGAGGTCAACTTCTCCATCCCTTCCCGGAGATTGGCCACCTCTTCCCGGAGGTTCTGGTTTTCTTGCTCCAACAGATCCATTCTTTTCCGATCAGCCATAGTGTTGTAAATGCAATTCAGTTTGTGGAGAATTCGTCGGGCCACTTTCTTGGACTAGGCAGATAGACCTTCGGAAAAACAAGACGTGAGACTCGGTTTTGAGAAACTATGAATGCGATATGATGCATGATTATGCTTATGCACAAAAAAAGAAAGATATTTTATCGAAGGACTTTGTTGAAGTAATTGTAAACATCATGGTTTGAACATTCCGTTTAAGCATTAAGATATTACAAAATAGTTCTTTTTGACAGATTACAAGATTTTGGAAACTAGAATCTAAATATAAAACTCTAAAGACTTCAACTTAAGCTCCTGGAGTAGATGAATCCTCGGAATCTGAATGTGCACCAAAGAACGAATCCGTAAACCTTCGCTTCCTTTTAGAATCCCGGCTGAGCAAGGCGTCTTTTTGCTGAAGCAAATCATCCTTCTCGATCATCCGTTGGTTCTGAATGAAAAGCTCGTGATCCTTCTGTGCTAACTTCCCTTTCAAGGTTTCATGTTCACGTTCAAGTTCCTGGTACCTTCTCTTCCAAGTTTCCTTCTCTTGTTTTTCCTTGGTTAGCTGCTCCTGAAACTCTTCCTTGGTGTCAAAAGGGATAGGCAAGGATGATGGCGGGATGGTGGAGGATAGGTATATAGGTAGGTGGTAGGGTAAGCCAAAACTCATGGTCCTATCAATAACCCACTGAGTATAAGATTCATGCACATAATCAAATTTCTTTCCCATCTGACTTCTGTTAAGTCTGCGGATGGTATTCCAAGCTTGTGCGAATCTCTCTCTCCTGTTTGAGTGGTCTTCATGATAAAGATAGAACTCACTGGTCAGGGCAAGGTTGTTTGGCTTTGTTTTCATTGGGTAACCGAACTGTCGACGGGCTAGAGAAGGGTTGTAGCTAATTCCGCCACGCATACCAAGAAGAGGTACGTTGGGGTATTCACCACAGCTAACAATAACTTTCCCTACGTCACAGGCTGCCTGGTACCAAACTATGTCTGAGGGATGGAGGGCCATGATTCTGTGGGACCAAGGAAGATCTTCGCGGTTAGCTTTGAAAGTATGAGTTTGAGGTAGGTGTGAGATAAGCCATTTGTAAAGCAGTGGTGCACAGCAAAGAATAGTTCCACGGCCGGCTTGGGTACGGTCATGGATGGAGTGGTAGGCATCGGCTAGTAGAGTGGGTACAGGGTTTTTGGAGAGGAAGATTTTGATGGCATGGATATCAATGAAGTTGTCAATATTCGGGAAGAGTACAAGGCCATATATGAGGAGGGCTAGGGTGGAATGGAAGGCAAGAGTGCTAGCTGCTTCGGCAAATATGGAGGCTTGCTGATAGAGGAAGTGGGTGGGAAGACCTTGGAGACCTCCTTTAAAGGTAAAGTTTGCTTGGATGATGGAAGTTTCAAGGTGGAGAGCGGCTGCGATGTCGGAGGGTTTAGGGATAGGTTCTAGGCCATGGAACGGTATTTTGTCAGGCACGGGCAACCCAACCAGGTATGAGTATTCTTCAAGTGTAGGGACAAGCTGGTAGTCAGGAAAGGTGAAGCAATGGTAGAGTGGGTCATAGAATTGGACCAAGGTTTCCAGACATCCTTCCTCAACATCTACTCTAAGGATATTAAGTAGCCTTCCATGATGAGCTTGAAAATCCATTCGATCGTTTACTAAAGATCCTAGCTTCCTTAATTTTGACAAGTCTGGTTTCTTGAAAAGATACTTTTTAGTGCTTCTTCGTGGAATGTCCATATCTACAATGTTTTCAAAAAGTTCATTTAAGTCCTTCGATGTTTTGGATGAAAAGGAAAAGAGTTTATGCATGGATGCATGTATGAATGATTATGCTAAAGAGCGGAGAAAACATGGTGAGGTTTAAGTCCAAAATGTTGGAGTCAAGGGTAAGCACGCCATTTGGTAAGGACTATGGTTTCATTTGTACCTGTATCACGGGTTCTACCAAGTTCCCAAAGTCCTCAACCCCTTCCAAATATCGTCGGGTTACGAGATTGACTCCCGATCCAATAATACTTGTAAGAAAGTCTCGTTTGAGTGTAGTATCGCGTATCAACTAATTCAAGATTACTCTTGGTTAGCCACCGCACTACGTCCTAAAAGGCCAAGATGGGTTAAAGGTAACTAAAGGTCCTCAACTTCATAGGTCACTTGAAAATATCAATGCCGGACACGACTTACTCATGCCAACATAATAATACTTCCAAGATCCCTCCATTGAGCGGGGTTATCACATGTGTCACATCCGAAATTTACCCTCGGAAAGCCACTTTGATTATACCACCATCCTATCTTATGTTTCCCTCAAGTCCGGGTGTAGGACTTATCTTACCACTCACGTAAAAGGAAAAAACACATATGCACATATTTACACTCTTATTTTTTTTTTTTTTTTTTTAAGCAAGTTATAGCACAAAATAATTAAATAAATTCAAGTTAGGCTCAACCCTCTTATGGAAATCCCCAGTGAAGTCGCCATTTCAGTCGCGGTGATTTTCGGAGATCAAGCTATTGATTAGCGTTGACTCACTAATTTTATTTCACGACTGAACTTTTAATTTTTTAAAAGAAAAGTGGAAAAAAGTTCTAAATTACCACAATTTAAAAGATTTAGGGTTCGGGGGTTAGTTACGTTTAGGGAAGGTGTTAGCACCCTAAACGTTCGTAGTACTCTACGAGAACCTCTTGATTTTATTTATTTATTTTGGCTATAACTTGCTTATTATTTAAAAGTAAGAATAGAATGAACTAGAGTAGTGAGGAAAAAATAAAAATGTTTTTTTTGGTATTTTTTATGATTTGGGAGGACAAGGTCCTTTGCCTACGTACCCGTGAGGGATCAAAACCTCGTAGTTCGGGGTAAAAATAACGGTTGATTTGTTTGGTGTTTTTTATTAGTTTCAAAAAAGGTTTTAAAAAAATAAAAGCCAAATGGCAAAATGGGATTGGTTTGTGTTTTTTATTTTGAAAATGATTAAAGTGTAATTAAAGTGGATTAATGATTTTTTTAAAGAAAATAAAAGAGAAAAACGGACACTTGATTGAAAATCAAGGTTTATTAAGAAAAGATTTTTTTGTGATTTTTGAATATTTGCATGTTTTTGTTTTTTAATAATTGACTAAGACTAAAAATAAATAAAAGCTAAACGCGAGGAATTTCCGTGGTGACGTTGGATCACCACGAAACCCTTTGAAAATAAACTAACCTAATATTTTTTGTATTTTTTTTGTAAGGCGAAATAAAATAAAAATAAAGATAAGAGACATAAAGCGGAATAAAATAAAGTGTGGTGTCGGTGCATATTCTCATTAATATTTACATCGGACCTAAATACATTCTAATAAAATAAAATAAAATATGACAAAATGATAAAATAAGGAAAAAAAACCTAAATTGCAAATGCATGAAAAGAAAATACGCTAAGATTAAAACTAAAATGAAAATGTATGAAATAAAAAGGAAAATAAAAAACGAAGAAAATGCATGATGTGTTGAAAATAAAAGGGCAATAAAATGCATGGTAATAATTAAAAACTAAAAAAATAAATGCACGAAATAGTAAAAAGAAATAAAAAAATAAATAAGAAAAGGAAGAGGGGTGCAGAAAAGGATTAGGGGGATGGGAAGAGTAATCAGAGAAAGGGGGCAGAGGAAACAAAATGGACCGAAAATGGGCTGAGGGAGAAGAAGAAAATCAGACCGGTTCGGTTCAAGTGAACCGAACCGGTTCAAGATTTACATAAATAGCAAAAGGGCTGGTTTTTTTTCATTTTCTAATCTTCTTTCTCTCTCTTCTCCCCACCATTTCTTCATTCCTCTGATTTCCTCCTTCCCTTATGCGATTCTCTCTTTCTTTTTACCACAAAATCAACAAACCTAGATAAAAAAAGAAAAAAACTTTCACCTCTCTTGTTGAATCTTTGGGTTTGGGTTTTATGCTTGCTGGTTCGGATTCTTGAGAGTTGTGGGTTTATGATTTTCTTAATTCCGTACGGCTTTGGTGTGTGGGTAGAGGAGGGAGGCCGAAAATGGAGTTTGGAAGTGGGGGAGGGCCGTACGGCCGTATGTGTGTGAAGGGAGAGCTGTGTGAAGGAGGGAGGAGATGGGAGAAGAGTGGAATCCGTGGGTTTGCTGGGTTGTGTGTGGTTGGGGTAGTGTTTGAGGGCGTGAAGGTGGGAGGAGATGGGAGGTTGTGATGATGGTTGGTTAGTGGTTGTGTGTAGTGTTGGATTGATGTTGTTGTTGAATTTTTGGTGGAGGGCGTGTGAGGCTAGGATGGGTTGTGAAAGTGGAGAGTGGGGGTGATGGTGAATGATTGGCGATGGTGAATGATGGTGTTATGGTGTTGTGGAGGCTGTTTTGTGATTTGTGGGGGTGGTGGTAAATGATGGTGGCCGTACGGTTGTAGAGGAGAAGGGGGTTGTTTGGTGGTGTGGTTTTGAGTTTGGTTGTTGATGAGAGAAATTCTCTCTGTTGGTTTTTTAGTGTTGTGGCTTTTGTGTTGTTACTGATTGTCCTTCCCCCCTCATTCCTCAATTCTGATCCCCTTTTTAACATACCAATTACCATCACTAATGCTCATAAAATGGCTCATAAAATGACTGGTTGACAAAATAATGACAATAAAACTCAATAAAAGACAAATAAGTGACAACATAAAAACACATTAATTTTATGACAAAAGTCTTCTTCCAAAATAAAAATAATAAATAAAAAAAGTCAGCTAATTAAAAAGGTAAAAAAGGAAGAGAAAAATAAATAATAAAAATGTTAAATAAAATAACAAACAAAAATATTTAAAAGAATAAAAATAAAGATAGAAATAATAATAAAAACTAAAAGACGGACTCGGACGAAATTTAAAATAAAAAAATGAAGTATTTTAAAATACCTCTCTGTCGGAATTTCGTCTGAGACGACGAAAAATTCCGGACTAAAAAGACGAGTAAAAAATAAATTTTAGGTCAAAAATTGGGGTATGACAATACGCCCCTGACCTAGGCGGGTAGGGGTGGTCTTTTCGGGATTCTAAAGCCACCTGGTGCGGTGACTTGGCCCTTCTTCCCGAAGATCTCGGCCCATAACGGGAACGTGGGGAAGACTTGGTAGACGGGTCATAAGTGGGCCGTTAGCTCGGGTTTTGACGTGGGTAACCCGCTTCGGCCGCGTCATGAGGTCCCCTATTCTTCCCGACTTGTTGCAGCGAGTCCTAGACTTCGCCCACGTGGCGGGCACGTGGGGAGTGGGGTCCAGCTTGCCAGGGAAGGCTGCCGTGTTGCCTGAGTAGAATAAGATGACGATACAAGGCTATAGGGACACATTGGAGGGAAATTGAAATTTGGATTTGAATTTCAAATTACTAATTATTAGATGCCTTAGCTTGCATGACACTCTTTAAAAAAAGCATATGGGAGGGAAAGGCAACACCTAAATAGGGCAAACTAAAAGCTATTAGGGTTTAGCAATTGCTTGACCTAATAAGCTTTTAAAATAAGAAAGATAATTAACGGTAAAAGTGATGTGTGGGTGGGGTGAGGCGAGGATACGTAGAAGCAAATGTGGGAGAGAGGGGTGTTGGCCATTATCTCATCCCCAATTAATTAAATTGTTTATTTTTTTATTTAATTTTTCTTCAAAAAATAAATAAATAAATTCGTTATTCTTTATGATAAGTTTGGACATTAAATTGATCTATTTTTTTTTTATGGATTTTGCTGATAAATGCATTTAGACATTGATTAAAGAAGTAAAACGAAACTTTGTTTTGAAAATTTAACTTTTTCGCAACTTTAATAATTAAAAATATATTGATTACACATTTTTTTTTTATAAAAATTCACCTCTTTTTGTCTTCTTAAAGAATGTTCTCCTTTTCGTATAGTTTAATGATCTTTTTGTCGATTTTAATAGTTTAAGAACTAAATTAACGAAACTCACTTGTGTTGGCCTCGTGGTATTGGTTTGGGACTTAGGAGTGTGCTCTTTCTTAAAATCTCAAGTTCGATTCTCTTTGGTGCCAATTTGGATGGGATAATTTAGCTTCTTAAAAAAAAACTAAATTAACGAGAAAATGTTATCGCACCAAACAGACCCTTATACCTTAGATAAATATTTATTATTGGTATCTAATGTCCTTTTATTACACAAAATTAATCTTGATTCATTGCAATAACGCACAAATTTTTTTATTTTACATTATGTTGAGTGATTTAGATAAACATATAATGGTAGTATAATGCATAAAAGTTTCAACATGGATGCAATAGGATCTTACTAAAATTTATGATTTTGAATTCAATAAAACAATCATTTATCATTGACAAATATATAAAAAAAAAAAAGGGACATCCTTTTGTATTCAATGGATCAAACTCAGTTTTTTTAATGACCATGAGAAAGTAAAAGAAAACTTCCAAAACAGAAAGAAAACAATCAACACCGAAAATTACAAAAAGGGAGAAAAATCATAATTTAACATTGATTGAACTCTTAATCAATGGTTGAGATCTCAAACTCAAGTAATGTGGTTGGTCTCATTCACAATGGGTTTAAATGTACTTCACAGTTATGAAAATTTGATATGGGTTATCAAGCAGTTTTTGCTTAGATATTGTGTGGTTAATCTACAACACACCTCGTGTGAGGGTAACATTACAACTAACTTTCTAACTATGAAGATTGTTCTGAGTGATAATGAGTTTGTTGTGTTGCATGAAGCCTCCCCTAACATGATATGTACTCTTTTAACAAGTGTCAAGGGCGTTGAGTTTGTTTGACCCTAGTTAGGGTCTCTTATGTTTTTTTTTCTTCTTTTTCCTCCCTTTGATAAATAAAAAGAATTTGTACTTCTATTCTTTATCTAAAAAAACAAAAGAAAGCATTTGTTTTTTGATAAATTTATTTTGATTAACCATAAAAGTGAGTAAAAACAAAAAATAACAGAGAATACATATAAAATAAGTTGTAGTGATAAATATATTTTGATTCCTCTGAAAAAATATTTTATAATTAAACTACAAACCATTTGTTTTTTGATAAATTTATTTTGATTAACCATAAAAGTGAATAAAAACAAAAAATAATAAAGAATACATATAAAATAAGTTGTAGTGATAAATATATTTTAATCCCCTGAAAAACATTTTATAATTAAACTACAAAAAAAGAAGGAAAGAGTCTATAAATTCTAACTCAACTAATAAAAATGCTAAAATCGATAAGTAAACATCGCGGTTGGTTTGAATCTCCGCTATTTCGTTTACGTGTGTGTGCGATTTTCAACGATGATCATAATATTTCATGAGTAAGGAATTATCACAAGTGGCAGATGGAAGGAACACATATTTTTTTTTGAAGGATCTTGGGTGAAAGATTTAGTTCAAAAGAAAGATTCAATAGGTTGTATAACATAGCTCCTGATAGAAATATGAGGAGTGGTGTTATAGCCCCACATTGGATAAGATTTTTATGATAAACCACTACAATTTTTTTTTGAAGGAATAAACCACTGCAATTTATATAGATGAATAGTACAGGTGATCTGGACTGAAATCGAACCAAAAGTCCAAAATTATCAATCATAATTGATATTGAACAGTTTAACCCTTAGATATTTCACAATCATTTCAAAACCGAGTAGAAATTTGGAGAATTGGAGCATGCCGAAAACGAAAGAATGAATAAGAACATTATTCGAAACCAAATCAATATCGAAACTGAGCATAAATTGCGAGAATCAGATGAAATAGGAAAATTGGAACACAATAGGACAATAAAAAGGGAAAGAAATATGGAGGACAATGGGTACCCTATAGATAAAGTACTACAGTGCCATTTTTCAAAAATACCCGTACCCGAGCCCGAACCCCCGTGAGTAATAATTTTAGTGCCCTTTTCCATACCATATGGGTACCTAAGTGCTCATACCCGCACTCATTATCCGCACTTTAATTATGAAAAAACATTAAAAATTTCACAATTGAAATAAAACTATGATCCAAAAGTTTTCATATCAACTCATAAAATAGTACAAATCGTAGTATTTAGCCAAATAAAAAAATCCAAAATATTCCTAAAAAATTTTACACCAATAGGAGGGAGTGATTACTTAATTAAGTAGTTTTTAGGTTTAGGCTTAAATAACTAAATAAATTAATTAATTATACATCAAAAATAAATAAATTATTTATCATATTATATAAATATGTATATGCGGGTTGCGGGGCTGGGCAATATAGTACCCTTACCCGCCCATACTCATTTGAATTTGCGGGTAATTACCCGGACCAAAGCCCGAACCTATGAAAGCGAGGTTTTACCCTATCTATTGTGGGTATTTTTTGCAGATATCCATCAGAACTGAGTCCAATTGCCATCCCCAAACAGAACAAGTAAAGAAACTAGAAACAAAAAGAAAATGTAAAACAGAGGAATAAAAGTATATTAACAAAGGCAAATGGTACATATACAATATAAGAAAGGTCACTCAAAATGATTACATCGAGCCTTTAAAGAATAATAACATAGTCATGTGGTATGTCAAATATGTACATACTTAACATATTTGAACGTGCAGCTACCTTCTGAAAATAATAATAATAATAATAATAATAATAATAATAATAATAATAATAATAACAATAAAATTACCGATAAAAGATATACTTGAAGGATTTTTTTTTTTTAAGCAAAAGGGGTGCAAATGAATTGCAACACCCTAAGTAGAATAAATAAAAGTAAGTAGAACATAAAATTGGGGGGACATATAAAACCCAGTGGCAAAAAACAACCCCAAACAGGAAAGATAAAACATCACATGTACAATCTAACAGACTCAATTACGGATCCAAAATCAAATTGCAAAAAAAAAAAAGACGATGAGTGAGCTGAGTTGCAAAGAACACAAATTTTGATAATGGTGAGTGAACCCGATCGCCAACACGAACCCACCACCCGCTGAGTCGACCCAATATCAGCAAGTTTCCATAACCATTTCTAGTCAAACAATCCGAGTCTGATTAGGAGCAACACGAAAGTTGTGTTAAGACAACCCTTGACCCATAAGCAGAGCTCACGGATCTCCTGTATCAAAACAACAAAACCAGCAGCCAGCCAAATTAGAAGGACACGTAGGGGTCAACGTACAACGACGAGCTAGAAGCGGAAATGCAACCCACCGTGAACCAACCAATCAAATCTAGAACTCGGATTCTAGTTAAAACTCACGATGGAGCCACCTTTCGGAACCCATAACCAACGAATCAAGCACCACAGAGCCTACCAGAAACCACCGCTGGAACGAACGCGACTCCAGCATCTCTCAATCTAACATAGACTTGAACACAAGGAACCCATTTTAAAACGAAACCACCGAATCTTTGACAGATTCGATTTTGAGACACCCAAATGAATAACAGAGTCGCAACCACCTCCAAGAGGAAGGCGGCGACAACTTTTCAAACCAAGCAACAGAACTCGACACCAGCATCCAGATCTGACGAGAGGAGGACTAACCATGGAGTTTTAGGAAGCACGAAGCATTCCGCGGCGGTTGCTTTCACCAGTGGTTGCTTTAAGATCCCCAAAAGGGGAAATGAGGTGATGACACAACAGAGGATCCGTCGTTAGCACCACCCGCGGGAACAACTACATGGCGGCGGCTGCGTTTGGATGTTGAAGGAGAAAAGGAAAAGAGAGGTGTTGTGTAGACCGAAAGAAGAAGGTGAGGGAGAAGAGAGAGAAAAGAGAAGAGAAAATATAGCATATTACTCCCTCCGGTCCTTATTATAAGAAGAAAAACCAAAAAACATCAAAACCAATACACTCAGTAATTAGTGTAACTTTTTGAATATTTTTACAAATATACCCTCATAAAAAATTGTAAAGCATTAAATACACCCACTAATTTTAAAAAGACAAACATTAAATAAGGGGTATAAATGTCTTTTAAACAATAACTACACCTTAAAAGTTGTGATATTTTCTTATAAATAGGACCAATTTTTTTTAAAAAAATTTTCTTATATATGGGACCGGAAGGAGTATTAAACAATATTATTAAGGACAAAACTTATATACGGTACCCTAGGTACTGTTTGTACTGGTCTCCGGTGAAAAACCTAACACATTAAATTTTCCAACTCAAATTTAACGGTGTTACTTCTGCACTCTCTCCTTAAAAAGAAAACCCTGTATACTCATTCCGGTCAATAAACGTGTGGAGGTAGAGATCTGTACACAAAGAACCAACAAAGTGTCTTGTTGCCATTACAACACAATCACTCCCATCCTTATTTCAGATGTTCATAACCTCAAAAACAACATTAACGCTTCCAACAACAACAATGGTACACGATTTGGTGCACCACTCCCAAACCATTCTGTTGTCGTCATGTCGTTCAGTTCACTCACAACGTCCTTCAAAAACGTCTTCCCTAACCGGTTACAAACCTCTTTGCAAATTTGCAACTCAATATACTTGTGTTTATTTTAGTAACGGAGCAGGCGTTAGTTTAATTTAGAATGAAAGCCTATGTGTCAGGTTTTCATTGGAAACCAGTATGAACATTACACAGCGTACTGTATATAAGTTTTGTCCTATTATTAATACCATAACCGTGTACCTTGAATGGTTGAAGAATCCATTAAGACTTGAAAGAGACTTGAGAGAATTAAGGTTTTGAGAGATGTTTCTGCCGCCTTACTGATGAATCGTTCTTTTGTTTTCAGTTTGTCTAACGTAATGGGATAGTTAGTTTATATACTCATGAGTGGAGGCATTGATCTCTCAAATGGACTGACTAATACGAACGGTTCAACCCATCACGGCTCGTAAGCCTAGTATAACTAACAAGTACAAAGATTTAATAAATAGAAAAATGAAGGTTGATGATATGAGTCCCACGTTGGATAAAATGTAATTTGAAAATGTGTTTATAAATAGGAAAAATCCTAACCATTTAAGGTTGTGTATATGTTCTTCATCACTTGACTATTGCAATATCTTTTTTAATCAAGCTTAGGATTGCAATATCTTTCTTAAGCTTAAAAATCTTAAGCTTGATTAAAAAAGATTTACAATAGTTAACATATTAGAATTAATTAATAATATTAGGTCTATTGAATTTGAAATTAGACATTATTAGTTCCTTTTATTCTTTCACGGGCTCTTACTCACCTTATTTTTCAAATAGGCATAAATATGTAAATCGTTCTTGTAAGCTCGCGTTTTTGTTTTCGTCCATGTATCATTTTTTGTTCTAAAACAACCCCTGTAAGTTATAAACATTTTGCTTTTGGTCCCTGCCGTCATCATCTGTTACAAAAACACATATGTGGTAAACGGCGGCTGACGTGTGACATGGCAAATGATGCTTATGTGTCGTTCCTCGATGTTGACTTAGAAAGTTAGAGGGACCAAAACCAAAAAATAAAATTCGCAGAAGGACCAAAACCAAAAACCAATTCGGAGAGGGACCAACACCTAACTTCACTCCATTTTTACTACCCAACCATCAAACTCCCTAATTCTACCTACAACTTCAAAAATATGATACTCAAAATTGATAATAAAAAATTGAAGAAAAGAAAATCAAATACGCTTTCCAGTTTCTGGATGTTCATGCTTCCACGACGACACTATTCGAAAACAACAAAAAATCGAGAACAAAATTTAAAAATCAACAAATTCAATCTCAATACATGAATGTTCATTTGTATTTCGAATTGAACAGCCCCAAGGCCAAAAATGAGAAAATATTTTCCGAGATTGCGAAAATTTGGGAACAAAAAAATTTGATAATTTTTTTAAACAAAACAAGTATTGATACCTTAAAAGAAACAAGGGAATCGAAACAATTGAGTTTCAAACAGAGGCGTCATTGAAGATGATGATAGGTGAAGGAGGGAGACAACGAGTTGTTTTGCTTTGGTTTTTTGTTTTTGACATTCTACTTTGCTGCTTTTTCTTTGGTTGTAGGAGTAATTCGGATTTTACCCCATAAATTATGATTCTAGGTGTTGGATTAAAAGAGTTTCTTGAATGATTTTATGTATGTTGAGTTTTTGAATGATTTTGATGATGAACTTAGGTGTTTTTGTTGATGTTGGTGTAGTGATTAGATGATGGTGATGTTGTTGATGATTGTTGTTTTTGGATTTTTTTTCCTGGGTTTTTATGAATGTTGTTGAAGGTGGTGCTAAAGATGATGAAGAAGAAATAGAAGGAAGAAGATGAAGAATTTTCTGGATTTTCTTTTCTTCTGAATTTGTTTTATTCTCGTTTTTTGGTTTTGGTCCCTCGAAGAATTTTATTTTTTGGTTTTGGTCCCTCTAACTTTCTGACTCAGCATCTGAGGAACGACACATAAGCATCATTTGCCACGTCACCACGTCAGCCGCCGTTAGACACATGCGTTTTTGTAACAGATGATGACGGCAGGGACCAAATGCAAAACGTTTATAATTTACAGGGGTTGTTTTAGAACAAAAAAATATACTTGAACGGAAATAAAAAAACAGGCGAATTTACAAGAACGATTTACATATTTAAGCCTTTAAAATATAAATTTGGAATGATGTGATGGTTAAATTAAAGTAATGAGATTTAATTAACAATGTGCAAGGTGATGATGAGTTTGAGCACTTTTGTTTTTATTTTGTTAATTAATTAAAAGAATACAAATAAAAGGATTCAAACTTAGGACCGACCAATGAAAGGATTGCGGCTATTTACCGTGATGAAACATATGATTCATTTTTTGATTCAAAACATATGCTGAATTTCAAAAGGAGATTATCAATGTGTCTGATGACAATTTGGTCCGCTAATGTCTTGGTGTATACAAAAATTAGAAATGAAATCATTTTCAAAAGGTGGTTGAAGAAGTTACACTTCTAGGAACGGGCATAAATTAAAGTTTTAAATTATGAAATTTTGGAGTTGTCAAAACTTATAGAAACTCAGAAAGTACACCGCAAGTTTTAGTTTGCCAACATATTACTCATCAAGGAACTGATTTCAACATTCATAATCCTTATTTTGCCCCAAGAATTGGCTTTTTAGTCTACATGAACCAGAAACTAGTGAAGCAAAACTTTTTTTAATAAGAAAAATATCATTATAGAATTTAACGATTATGGTTAACGGTTAAAACTTTCAAGCCCTCTAAAAATGAAGTTTCTAAACCAAACTCGCTGACATCCTTATCTAAAGGATTGTGGCTGGGACTACTGCTACTATCACTGCCCATCAAATGGTCAGTTGGGAAGGTTCCAGGAGGAAAAGTAAATGACATATAGCCTCATTGAGCCATAGGAAATGACTCTATTTGCAACAACAGGTGGAAAAGTAAAAATATACTCGCTAGAATGGATACCCAAATGAGGTGTGGGGTAGTCACCATATAAAACTGTTACTAGACTAACAACAAGCAATAAGCTCTTAAATTCTAAGCACAATTAATGCAAGATATGCTACAATATGTCTATGACTTAACACCACATGTATCAGATACATAGTGCAGCAATTACAGGAGGGCAGCAATTACAAAGCAAACAGGTTTAAGTTTCTCAAGCAAATACATAGTGCAGAAACTATGAATATTGAGACAAATTTAATGTTTCAGATTTCTACTCAACCTACTCCTCTGCTGCTCTTGGATCATCAAAGATTAGTAACATTGTTTTTTTTATAGCCTAAACATATTTCAAAATAAAACAATTATTGTATGAAAAATATATAGAAAATCGTTGGAGATATAACTGAGCCACAGAGGTGATACGGGTTTCTAGATTTTAGTTTTAGGCAGTGAAAGAAAGAAACAGTGAACAGAAACTGAAAAATGATAAAATATCTCAAATAGGTGCCACTTGCTCAACACACCCTGTGGAAATGTGAAGAACCATACTGGTTTCTTGATTCCTTCACTCTTCTATGCAAAATGCTTAATCGATAATACCAGGATTCAAGCGAAACAAAATGGATAGATTTCTTAAAATGAAGAGTGAAGACAAAGTTATTTCTTAAAACCAAATTTGTACACTATTTTCGTCTTTTGTGTGCTGATAGATTTCTCGAATTCTAGGAATTAGTTTACTTGAATAAGAAGAAAGCCAAAGAAAGATTTAATAACTTCTCATGGTCACACTTCATGGCTTGATGCACATTGCAAACCTCACCAAAACGCA
Source organism: Medicago ruthenica (assembly GCA_018208015.1). Taxonomy (NCBI): domain Eukaryota; kingdom Viridiplantae; phylum Streptophyta; class Magnoliopsida; order Fabales; family Fabaceae; genus Medicago; species Medicago ruthenica. Next base: position 19,476,397 of record CM031374.1, on the reverse strand, counting down.
TATCAAATCACAGTTGTTGCTGGCCTAGAAGTCTAAGTGTGCAGCTGAGGCCATCAACTAAAATAGATATTTAAAAAAATGACAATACATGTATTTTTAAAAGGTAAATCATGAACGATACTCATGAATATGATATGCTGTCTTTGTTAAAAAAGAGTGCAGGAGCTGCCATCCTAAACCATTCATCATATTTATGGTCTATCAAGAGAAGATACTAGATACACAAATGTTCCATCAAAGATAAAGACCAGAAACCATATTCAGGAAATAAGTATCTGCAGAATATGACAGACCTTTCAAAAGCTCAGACTTGGATTCAGCACCATGTTCAACCATACCTTTCACAAATCAAAATAACTTTGCAAAATGAGGTATTCAATAGCAAAGATACTCAGATAATGTTGAACATTCTCCCATCAATGCAAAATGAGCATGGTTTTAGTCAGCCCCAAAAAAAGTTGCTAGTGATTTCTATGCCCAATCTATCAAAGAATGCACATCCACTCATACCTAGTGACTACCTATCCTAGTTCAATACTAGCATCTCATAAGGTATTGGAGGGGGAAAAGCAGTCCCTTCGCATTTCCTTAGAGGCAAACATCTAAAAAGAACACATCATGCAGATTCGAAAATTTCTGCAACTTCGTACTAACAAAATAAGTTTTTTTTTTTAAATTCACTCCATGATTATATACAGTCATTTGTCAAAATTAGATGCGACTTTCATAACTTAGTACACTCTATATGCTTAAATATAAATACAATATAACAACAGATAAATAGAAAACATCTTACCTAGTTTCAGTCTTACAATAGGCCTCTCGTAATCATTTCACGAAGAAGTTTCTCCGCCTTATCATTTTCATCTTTATCAAACAGATAGCAGATGATTATTTCATAAGTAATGGTGTTTGGAACGCAACCATTTTCTTCCATTTTTGACAGCAAATCCAATGATTCATCAAGCAAGCCATGTCTACAAAACCCTTGAATCATAGCAGTATATGTATTGACATCTAGAATGTAGCCTTTGACCAAAAGATCTTCAAAAACTATTCGTGCATCCTCAGTCTTCCACTTTTACACAATCCATCAATAAGAATAGTGTATGTGTACATATTTGGTCGAATACCCTGGTCTTTCAATTTTGTTAATAATGCAATTGCCTTGTCAACCTGATGGTTTTTGCATAAAGCATCCAATATAGAACTTTAAGTAATTATATCAGGTGGTACACCTCTATCATGCATATCATCGACTAGCTTCAAAGCACAAGAGATTTTCCCCGATTTACACAAACCATCAATAAGGGAACTATAAGTTACCACATCAGGAATAATGTTTTTGCAATGCATTTCTTTAAAGAGATTCACGGCTTCATCGACACAAAAACTGAAATGAAAATGCCAAAGTGTAGCTAAAATCAAAACAAAACAAACTCTATGACATGTCAATGCCCTCAACATAAAAACTTATATAAATCAGTCAGAAGATTGAATAACCAACATATATGGATGAAATCATATATATTGGCAGTGTCAGAGGCATTATCCAATAAGGGTCCTCTTGACACAACTGTGTATTTTCTATCCCCTGCTACAAATATACCTTTGAACAAAACACAAATGAAGTTGTATGTATAATTGCAAAACTGAGTGTCTACTTTGTCAGCAAGTATAAATTTGTCAACAATATAAGTCGTACAATTGCATAAGCAAGTGTCAAAATCTTTTTTAAGCTTTTGTGTTATTGATGCCCCAAACATTGAGATCTAAACAATACATTGAGATTTAAAAATACAAACTAGGAGAAGTATAAAAATAAAATGGATGATGATGGTGATGGTGATGATAAGACAGTAGTGAACTGAAACTAAATACATTACAAACCCCTTAGAATAGATTCGGCCCTTCCTTTATTTGAGCCTTGAGGATTGGTATTCTTAAGGTTTGTATGGAAGCTATGACTATTAGACCTGAAAAGTTGCCATATCCAGCTAATTGTGAATTCAAATTATCGATTAATTTTGAATGTAAATTTTGAAAAGTTGGGTTGAGAATAGATTATGTAGGCTGCAGCTATGGTGGAGAAGGAAAAAATTTGCTTTTTCTTTGAATGCCAATGTTTCTTTGTTAAAATTTTGTCTAATGTGGCTCTTAAATTACATAAACAGACACAGGTGCAGCAAAACATAAAAATAAACTTGTGTAATTGCCTTCTTAACACTAACATTGGGAAAGGGACATTTATTGCCCTTACTAATTTACGTCCCCTTACCCTTAATTTTTCAGTGCAATCAGTTCTTGTTCTCCTATATAGACGATTATGGAAACTGTGCTATTCTAATTCCAAATTTTGAGCTGGTTTCGTAACAAAATATTTGTCATGATACCAAGCTATTACACCCAATAGCACAGCAACAACCCTAAGAACAATGAATGTTGTTTCCTAAAACTCTATCATCTCTTCTTCATTTATTTTAATTACATTTTTTTAAGTAATCGTAGTATAAGTTAACCTTAACAAAACGAAAATAGAGTATGTCATGAGATTCTAAACAACAACAAACAAGCCTTATCCAACTAAGTGGGATAGGCTACATGGGCGAAACGAAAATAGAGTATTTCAAGGCCAGACCTTAGTTACTCATTTTAGCTTACTTCAATTAAGTGTCAAGCTTGTCCCTATTGTTTACAACTCAGGTTTTAGCATTTCAGCCTTAAGTTTAGCATTCTAAAATAGTTAAGCTTCTTAAGATTAGAATTATGTAGAAGTACAAGTATAACTAAGATAAAATAAATGAAGTTACTTGTTTTGTGCCAATTCAATTTAGAAGCCATAAAATAGGCTCAGCAAGCCAAATCTTAATCACCCTGTTTTCCTACAACTGATACTTCTTCTTAAGTTCAATTATGATTGAGAAATTCTGTCTCAATACTGAAAAATTAGAATTATGCAGCAAAACAGATTCTGCGGGGACAACAATATTTCAAGACCTTTCTAGCTCTCAGTACTTCTTTCAAGGCATATTTAAGTTGATTTTGAAGCTGAAATGGGGCCTTAGATACTCACTATGCAGCAATTTAATTTAGCTAAACGAGCACACTAAGTCCATCTTCCCCGTATGCTGGCTATAAAATCATTTCTTAAGGCAGCCGTTCCATCAAAATTAGTCTATAAAACAGTTTGGATCACTCAAAGTTTCACTCAAGATAAATAAATAAATGTAATTCAAAGCAGAAAGGTATACTAACATCCAAATCTGCAGATAAGAGGGTGCCCAACTTTCATAATTGATTGATGGAGCTCTCAATGAGGAAATATAATATAATATAGAGAAACTGAAATGGAGGATATACAAGAAGTATAAAGGCTTTGGTAAACACTGTTAACAAAAACAATAAAAAGAGTGCCTTTTCCACTAGCAGAGGCATGTACATAAAATGAGATGATGATATCAAATTGAAATATAAAAACAATATAACAATGTTTATATAGCAAAACATTTTACCTAGTTTCAGTCTTACAATAGACCTCTTGTAATCATTTCACCAAGAAGTTTCTCCGCCTTATCATTTTCATCTTTATCAAACAGAGAACAGATGATTATTTCATAAGTTACGGCGTTTGGAATGCAACCATTTTCTTCCATTTTTGACAGCATAGCCAATGCTTCATCAAACAAGCCGTTGTTACAAAACCCTTGGATCATAACGGTATATGTGTTGACAGTTATATTATAGCCTTTGACCAAAAGATCCTCAAAAATATTCCGTGCATCCTCTAGTCTTCCACCTTGACACAATCCATCAATAAGAATAGTGTATGTGTACATATCTGGTCGAATATCCTGGTCTTTCAATTTTGTTAATAATGCAATTGCCTTGTCAACCTTATGGTTTTTGCATAAAGCATCCAATATAGAATTGTAAGTAATTATATTAGGTGGTTGACCTCTATCATACATCTCATCAACTAGCTTCAAAGCATAAGAGATTTTCCCCCATTTACACAAACCATCAATAAGGGAACTGTAAGTTACCACATTAGGAATAATGTTTTTGGAATGCATTTCTTTAATGAGACTCATGGCTTCATCAGTCATTTTAACCTTACAAAACCCATTAATCAAGATATTGTAACTCTGAATATCAGGATTCACTCCCCCCTGAGCCATAGTGTTGAATATACTCTTAGCCTTATTCACTTTTTTAACTAGGCAATATCCATCCATTAAAGAGTTATAAGTAACAACATCAGGTTTGATGCCTTGTTTCATCATCATAGTTAACACATTTTTAGCTTCTTTCACCCTTCCTTCCTTACAAAATCCATCAACCAATATATTAAAAGTATACACATTCGGGTTGATGTTTTCCAATATCATTTTATTGAACAAACCAATTGCATCATTCAATTTACTAACAATGCAAAAGCCGCAAATTAAAGAATTATAAGTGACAATGGTAGGAGAAATTCTCTTAGAAACCATTTCAGAATATAAATCAAAAGAATTGTTAACAAGTTTACCTTTGCACATACCACCAATAATGGTATTGTACATTACCACATTAGGCTGAACCAATTTTCCATCAACTCGTCGGAGCAATTCAAGGGCTGCTCTTGTTAGTCCAACTTTACATAACCCATTAATCAAGGTTCCATAACTAACTTGGTCCAATTGAAATCCCATAGCAACCAACTTATCATGAAAGTGCAATGCTTGATGTATCTGACCTTTTGAGACAGAGACCCTTGATGAGTGTAGTCAATGTTATGGTATCTGGTTCGTAACCGTTTTTGAGAATCTTTGCCAAAACAGAGAAAGCAAAAGGGATAAGACCCAATTGGCAGAAAGAATTGATGAGAATGTTGCAATTGACTAAGTCAGGTTTAATTCCCTTAAATTCCATTTTTTGAGAAAGGGAAACAACAGTGTGGTAATGTTTGGATTTGACAAGGGAACCTAAAATCTTATTGAATTCGATGTGCGGAGGTGTGGGATTCTGAGATAGCAAGCGATTGAACATGGAAAAAGAAGCATCAACAACATCATTGTTATTATGGAATGTGGTTGAAGTTGAAGAGTAAAAGGAAAAACAAGGAATGAAATAGAAATGGGTGTTTTTCAGAAATTGAAAAGAATGAAGCTTTTTTGGAACAAAAAGAGAAACAGGAACAACATAGTACCTCAGAAACAACATCGAAGAAGAATGAAACATTGTTGTGTCCCAAAACCCAACTTTGTTCGGCAAATATGTTTAGAAGTAAAAACATGGGCGAGGTAAAAAAACTCGGCGGCTCATGGTTAAAGTTTTAAACTCCCCTCCCCCAAAACAAAAAAAAATCGTTTCTTTATAATTTAAATACTAATGATAATTAAATTTAAATATTTTGTTATTAATTTTATAATTTGGAGTATAAAATTTACTTTTAAATAACTCTACTTATCGACTTTAGTAATTTTTCACATATTTTAATTTTATTTTGGGTTGTTTCATATTTTATAATAGGGTTTAAAACTACATGTTAATGGAATTGTGAATAAAAATAGCGAAAAATATCTATTCAAAATTTGATTATATAAAAATGGACCCACAATACTATTTTTCTTCAAAATGTGTTATATTATTTTTTTGCTAGATTATTAGAAATAAAAAAAAAATTATTGAGGGAGTAAAGTGTAGATTTTAACATAAGAAAGAAGTGAAATGTATATTTTAACATAAGAGGGAATGAGAGTGTAATTCAAGCATCTTTGAGGGGAGGAGAGTGCAATTTACTCAAAAGTTAAAGTAGGCTCACATGTTAAAAAATCGTATTTGCAGTAATTTACTCATTCAATTTCAAAATACATGTTTTGGTCAACCATTTAACACATGCAATACACAACTTTGACTATTATTATTGATCGTACCTGATCAGAAAGATGACGTCCAGTGAGGTTGTTCTAGGCGTTTGCAAGATCTAAAACAGCTGAGGTTGTGTACTTGTAGACATTCCAACGCTCATGTCGGTAAAGAGCAGAGTATGAGGGTTTTCGGGTGGAATGGAATCGTACCTTTGGGGATATCAAAAGTCCCCTTATATTGTGGGAGGTGCAGAAGCCGTTGTTAGTGGCACATCGTGGCGCTCGACGGTTACGGATTTGCGGAAATCGTAACCGTCGAGCGAGATTCGCAGCACTTGGGGGGAGACGTTATCATTCGGTTTGAGCGAATTTCCCGAAGTGCTTTGGGCACCCTCCTTGCGGAGAGGGGGTGTGAATGGAGTAGTTAACCCAAATGCAATATTGGGCATTTTGGTTTGGACCTATTGAAAATGGGTCTTAGAATATTTGTTCAGTCTAGAATAGTAGCCCCCGAGTCGTTACTCTTAGATAAGAGTGATGACTTAGAGCGAAATAGTTCATGCGAGGAATATCTAATTCCTCATGGCTGCATAATTATTTGGAGTTGTTTCTGAAGCCTGTTGCATTTATATGCTGTTAAAGATTAGTGTTTGTGTAACCTGTTAACGAAGGTTGAGGCTGCTAGCATGGTTAAGGTGGTGTTGGCATGAGAAATTGTTGTACTGTTTTTTCTACCATAGTAGAAACAATATACTATAATTTTCTGTTTTAATCCTTTCACATCTTGTGCTTGGATAAAGTTATGTTTTATCGTTTAAATTGAAGGATTATGTTTTTCTTGTGTTGTCTATTACCAGACCCAAACAAAAAGTTTCGGTTTTAAGAATTGAGATTGCACTTTTCACCTCTTAAATTATGTTCCGAAAGTGTGCTTTCAAACAACACAAAATCAGTGTTCATTTCAATTGTGCACATCCAAAATCAAGTTGAGTGTAAAAACAAGTTGTTCCAAAAGTGTGCTTTGAAGACCGAAATCAAGTTGAGTATTTGGTCAAATTCAAGAAAAATTCTTACAAAGATCACATTTTATTATTTTTGCATTACATATTACACATTTGATCTTCCAAAGAATGGGTGATAGTTGACGGACCTAATGAATGCATTGAAAACCTAAGAGTGTGTTTGGATGGGGGAATGTTTTGAGGTAATGTAATGTTTTGAGGGAATTCAAATACTTTTAGATCAATTCCATTGTTTGGATAATAATATGGAGAATTTTCAAAATGATGGAAATTTATGAAGTATTTTGTTCAAGTTAAATTTAGAGAATTTCAAATGATACCTAATAGCTAAGAATTTCAAATTTCTTCATTCTTATAATTTTCAAATTTTGCATTTTGGTCCTCAAATTTTCCAAAATTTTCAAATTGACCCCAATAAATTTATAAAAAATTGCATTTTGACCCCTAATATTTTTTTGAAAATTACAAATTTACCTCTCAACTTATTTAAAATTATAAATTGACCCCTCAAATTTTTTGAAATTTACAAATTGACCCCTAATCCCAATTTTCAAATTTGGCCCAAAAAAATATAATTTATAAAAGTTTTCCAAAAATATGACAATGAAATTTTTGATTACTCAATCCAAACAATAATATTTAGAAATGAAGTCAATTTAATTGAATCATTTAAATTGCTTAGAATTCTAAATTCTTCAAAATTTCTTAATTACCTCATCCAAACACACTCTCTAAGGGTCTTAAATCGAACAACCGCAATATCTAGCAAACCAGAAGAGTATGCATAATGTAATGTGTAACCATGGAGAAGAGTATGGAACTTCAAACGAATCATTAACTATTGTCTTATTTTATATTGTAGAGAGCATAGTTTTTGGTTTTTGAGCAACAGTCTTAAGAATGCAGTATTTCAAATATGTACATAACTCAAATGAAATTTGCCCAAATTCTAGACAGTTACAATTCAAATGACCATACTTTACAGCACATGTACAATAACTGTGTAACCGATCAGGGATTATACGCAGTTTTAATGTGCGCAGAAACAAAGAAAGTGTTGGTGAGAGATATATTTTGCCCGTGTAATACTGGAACAAGCAGATACTTCTGAGAAGATGCATCATGATTCATGAATCCCCAATTTGGTGCCATGCTGAGCCTAATTGAAACAACAAAATAAATGGCATCTGAGAGAACAGTGTAATAATATTTAAGAGAACATTGCTGATAATAGCCGAGAGATATGCGAGCACCAAATAGATAGAATCCGCTGACTTTTGCATGACTTACAGCATGTAGCACCATCACTTCCAAAGCTTTAAAAATTTAAATAATTGGAATAAATAAAGATTTGAAAAGTGATGACGAAATATATAAATAATATTCTGAATTACCTGAGTCAATTGCTGGAGCTACCAAGATCAAAGTCCATGGTGTAATCATACTCAATTGTTGGAATTACAGAGGCCATAAATTTCAAGAATAAAAACAAGTACCTACAGAAATAAGTATATGAAATTATATACCTCATATATCGCCGTTATTAAGAATAGAAAATGCACTATAGACTCAAGCCATAACATTTTTCTTCAGAGGGTGTGTAATATTTAAGAGCGCATTGACAATAACAGTATATATTAATCACTGTATATCCGAAATGAAAGCAATGATATTAGAAACAAAGGCTTTACTTGTCAACTTCAGGCTCAACTCCACGTGACATCAACACATCAATGATTTTCTTCATCACTGCTCCATGTCGACATGGATGAATAGATGCATGCTTCCCAGGCAAATGAGGGTGGTCCTCAATTGTTACCTGCAACATTTAGAAAATAATACATTAACATAAATTGTAGCAAATTCTGTAAGTGTGTGTGCATACGTCCATAATCAATTGATATAATATATCTCACCGTTTTGCGTGCATGATCTTGACTAACATCTTCAAGGACAAGTTCTGGTTGCAATAGCATTCTTGACTGCCACAAGACAAGAGATGAAATCACTGAACCAGTACAGTTTCAAATAACTGAAGGGTTTATGTTTCTCAAAACCATTTAACCTAAATTACAAAAGCATCAAGTCATAAAAAAAATTCTCAATTTTCATGTTTGGCATTAATGTCAGACACTAATTTTTTTTGCAGCCCCTGTGATTTTCATCAATGGATCCGGTATTCATCAAAATAGGAAGAATAATGCATATGCTACGAATCCAGTATTTTTCCAGCTAGATACATTGGGTTATGTTAATAAGTTAGAATTCATAATGCAAATCCTAGTTCTACCAGCTTTGCCATAGTCATATAAGTGAGTCAAAAAAGACTGATTATGATTACAAGGATAAAGTGAATAAAACAAACCTCATCATACCCAGTAAGCCACACACGGGGTGTTTGATAATACTTATCATATCTGCATAAAAAGCAAGGTCCACCATTTAAATTCATTGCCAGAGAAATAATTGTATATCAAATGAAGTAAATTTATGTTTAAAATAGATACAGAAGCTTCACCAGCAATGGTATATCAATTTCAGAGAAAATTTATATGGAAGCTCGTCTTACGTGATGCTGATGTCATAGGTGCGGGTCCGAAGAATATTATCATCATCAGGTTCATGAGCTACTAGATATGTAGACTGAGGAGCGGCCACCAATAAGAACATGGAAAAATAAATTACATAAATCAAATTTCTCAAATTAGTATCAAACAAAAAGCAACAATCTAAAAGTATGTTCTACAAAGCCTACATATATTGAAAAGCTAATAAAATTAGGGCTCAAATTCAAATGAAATATTGACCATCATACTTTAAAGTGTGGATCTGTGAATGAGGTGTTGATAATAAACATCAGTAACATCTGGTTCTATGGTCATTCAAGGGTTCATCATAGAGTAACGTCCTTAATCAAGATATACAAGTCTCAAGTTCAAAATTGCCAAGTTAGCAAACAAACCTAAGAGCTTGTGTTCACAGAATCAGTTATTATGGATACTTGACAGTACATGGCAAATATCTTCGAAGAAATGATTTCAGCCATGAGAACGATTTGGAATTAAATGGTCTATCTTTGGATAGGACCCGTGACAGTAGTATAGGATAGTATGTAAAATGTCTGATCCATATTGTTGATTTCAGCTATTAGAGAGTATGTATATACATCCTTCTAAAAGGACAAGGGAAGGAAAAAGCATGCCATAGTAATAAACAGATAAAAAAATGTTTGAAATTTGGGCTTCCCCTTTGGTCATATACATGAAAAGTTTCCATAGATATTCATCACTATTTGTGTCATTCGGAGAAAGTGATACCCCTGAATTTCCAGCAGCATAACTGCTGCTCTTTTCCCAACTTCTTTACTTAGATATCTATTTCATTCTAGAATCTCATTTCTTTTCATCCAAATATTTTTTGCTATGAAAGATAGGTTCAAAAAGACTGGCTCTGTTCGGGGAAGGCCAAACCGCTAGCTTATAGTGGATAGATTACACCGTATAAGCTTGTATAGTTAAACTAGAATTTTGGTAATGCTAAAAGTTTTCTCTCACGAGCTTGATGCGTTTTTTGAAATGTTACTTCAACTCAAGTAGCTTTTGAGTTATAGGTTATAATATTTTCTCTCATTTTTAACCTCCTTATCTTAATTGAAAGATTTAAATATGGATTAAGAATATCTTTTTGTATCATTTTATATTTATGTTAGTTAGGTCAACCGTTAAATTCACCAAACCCTTCAAAGTCAATCAGCTAGTTTATCCTTTATTATCTATCAACTAGCTTATATGTCATCCGCTACTATTTACCAAACAGTCTATAACTCAACATACAAAGACAACACATCTAAATATACATATAGATGAAAATATATATTCCCTTTTATTTGATTCAATAAGACTGAAACTTTTACTCCGACAATCGATGTAGTGTTTAATATGTATATCTAGTATCAACTTACAGGATCTGTCTCAATAATGTTGTCATATTCTTTAAACTCTTCCATATCAGGAATATCTTCATCGTCCTCACCTCCCGTGAAGGAAGATATTTGCTTAACAGAATCCTTTTTGCTGATTTCTAGACTTTCCATGGAAGGTAAATTCTCTTCTTCATCAGATTTAGTTTCTGAAAGAAAGAAAAAAATTACAAGGGTATAAGATCAAAGGATTAAAGTTGCAGCACAATATCTTATATTCATGCCTCCGGTGCAATTGAATACACACCTTTTGGCTTTCCATGAGTTGCTAGCCATCCATCATTATCTTCATCATCAAGTAGAACTTCCCCCCCGGCAGCTTCATATTCTTCTTCAATGGATGCAGCTCTCCGCAGACAAGGCACTGTTGTGTACAAAACAGCATAAAAAATCAATCAAGAAATAGGATAGGTCTTAAGACACATAACAAAAGCATGAATACAATCAGGGGAAATTGCACACACATGACCTCGATTGAGGTATGCTTAAAAAACACATACACGCTCTATTTTTAACAGACAATTATGCTATTTTTGTTACACATTTTGTTAGGATCCAATATGATAGGAACCAAAGGTTCCTACAATCAACCAACCGAACACAACACAAGAAAGAAGAAACAGATGATAATTGAATGAAATAGGGTGCTTTATTGATACGAATGAAAATAGTAAAATAGTAGAAGAGAGAGTTTCTCTATCTAATCCCAGAGCAAAGCTTTGACACAACTCAGAGAGGAATCCTACTCTGGCCCTAAACAGAAAACTTGATCCGACCTACTCTAAAACTCATAAGAACTCCCCTTTATATACAAATAAAGACAACATTCTAGTATATAGCCCTAATGGGCCTCTTATTTTTTAATCCTAATGGGCCACTTACTAATAATCTACTTAAACCTAATCAACTACCTACTAATTACTTAAAACACCCTCTCATATTGGATCCTAACACATTCCCCTTATCTTTCTTGCATCTCAAAGCAATTGTACTACAAATTTAAGGAAGCTAGAAATATGAGCTTCAATTGACCATGCAGTGGCAACATATATTTTAAATTTTCCAAACACGGGATCAACCTCCTCTCAATTACGAACACGCTTTTAAACCAAGGGGTGTGGTTAAGTTGATTAAACAGTGCTTAGTTTGTAGGAGAAGACCACAGTTCAATCCCCACAAAACAAACTTTTGAGAAAGGGAAAAGAGCCTTGAGTTTCAATCTAAGCACCCAAGTCCCAAGTAAACCATAGGGTCAAAAGGACATAAACTTGTGGGGATACTTTGTGCAACCACTGGAATGCCAAAGACTCTAATTACATTGGTTTACAAGTACCAACAACAAAAAAAATATATAACTTTTCTTTATTATTATGTAATAAAAATAAAAGGGTCTGTCATTTCCACATTTAAGCATACCTCAAGAATGTGCACAAAATTTCCTAGCACAATTATAACAAAAAATATCAGAAACAAGGAACACTCAATAATGTAAATATCACTCAAATCCTTAATCTTTTTTAACCATGCTTCAAGAAGGTGAATCAAAATTCATAATACAACAATGATCACAAAAAATAACATAAACAAAGAACACTCATCATAACATAAAAGCAATCAGAAATACATTATCTTTACCATTTCTAGTAATCAAGAATTGTTTCTCAGCTGGTAAATAAGTCTTCCTCTTGCTTGGCTCACCTGATTCCCTATCATTCAAAATGAAAAACAGAACCACACAAATCAATAACTAGTAAATGTTACATAAATCCACACAAATCAATATTCTAAATCTCATAACTCACATAACAAACTAATATAAATTCTATATTAACTAATAGATATAATAATGAACATAAATCCACCAAATCGAAACCCCTTTTGAAAAAAAAATCAATTTTTCACCAAAAAATGTCAACTTTAATTAAAATAACCAATACCCAATTAGATTTTTTTCAACCAAAAAAAATACCCAATTCGAAACCCTTTTGAAAAAAAATACAATTTTTCATCAAAAAAAAATGTCAAGTATAATCAAAATGCCCAATACCCAATTAAATTTTTCAAGAAAAAAACCCAATTAGAAGAATGATGAACCCTAATTGAGAAAAAGGGGGGAAAATGAAATTACCAAGACCAAGTGGGGCATTTAGCAACGAGATTATCACCGGCGATGATGAACTCGGAGACACTAAGAACACCTTTTTCTTTGAAGGCGGAAACGGTTCTTGGGCCTGTGATTCTCTCTACAGTTCCTTTGAATGCTTCGTGAAGCTTTTGAGAAAGAACCATTCTTTTTTTGTTGAGATTTTTGGCAATGAATAGAATAGAAAAGAGGTTGTGTGTTGTGAATTGTGAATGGTGGCTGATTCGATTAGATGATCAGGAGGATGTATAATGGAAGGGACAACACGACGTCACAACGGTGTAATTATTTTGTCCAAAAAAACAAAAGGTGTAATTGTATTATATTTTTTGAAAGAGTAATACAAGAGAAATTATATTTGTACCACCATTTTTTTACAATTTTGTGATAACTATGTTTTTATTTTCTCTCTTTATTGCTTTGGTGTTTGTGTCAATACATCATTTTTTATCTAAATTTATGTTTTCAATACAATTTTATTCTTTGAGAGATATAGTTAATTTATGTTTTCAACATAATATTTATTGTTGATTGAAGAAAAATATGTAAAATAAATAGGGTGTGTTGGTAAAGAAATAATTAATAAACTTAAAAATATCAAATAGGTCGTATAAAAAGGACAATTTTTTCTCAAAAGGGTCTTACAATTAGAGGCAGAAGATAGTATGAATTTACATTATATAATTAATTTCAAGGGAACTTCATTGAACCCCTAAAAAAGGATAAATTATACATAGACACCATTTTATTCCATACCCTCAACTAGGGGTGGGAATAGGCCAGACCTTCCGTCAGGGGCCTATGGTTCGGCCTACTAAAAGTCCGGTCCGGCCTAACTCGTTTAATAAATAGGTCAAGTTTGAGCTTTTTAAAAAGCCTATTAATTAAAATAGGTCAGGCTTAGGCTTATAAAAAAAACCTATCAGGCCTATCAAGCCGGCCCGTATATGAGTATATTACATTTTTCCACATTTATTATTTATATTTAGTAATACCAAAAAGAATTACTTACCATTCAACTTCTCATACCACAATTGTTATTATTTTAGTTTTTTTTTGTATTTGGGATACAATACAACACAACTCTTGGTTTGAAAGCTTCTTAAGGTATCATTTAAGACTCATATGGCTATATGATTTGTATGAACTGTTAAGACTTGCTACTGATATACTTAGAATAAGTTTGAAATCTTGTTGTTATGAGACATGATTATTCTTGAGTTTCTGTCCATCTATAAATTTTTCAATTGTGTTTTATTAGTTTAATTTGTATTTAATTAATGTTTATATCTATATTAAGTACGTTGCACAAATTGAAAAGAAAAAAAAAATTGATGAACTGACTCTATTTGATAAATATTGAACACAAACTAGGCTTTTAGACAGGCTAATAGGCCAGGTCGGGCCAGACTTTTAAAAAGGTCAGACCAGGCTTAAAATAAAGCATTTGACAGGCTAATAAGTCAGACTTAGACTTTATTTTTTTTCAACTAATTCTGGCTGGTACAAGAACAATACAAAAAACAGACCACAATCACACAATATCAGAAGCAACAATTTAAAAGTGCAGAAAGTAAAAGCACACAGATATTTGTTAACCCAGTTCGGTGTAAATACCACCTACGTCTGGAGGATACCAATCCAGGAAGGAAATCCACTATTGGAATTAATCCTAAGACTCAAGACACATACCCCCTGTTCCTAGTCTTCTGACTTAATCTCCTATAGTTCTGATTTCTACCCAACACCTGAGTATAAGAAACCCCCTTCTTACTTCCTAATCAAGCAACTACAACCCAGTTACTTAACAACTCTAAAATCAAACCAGTTTTGAAGACAACTTCAATACATCAATGAACAACACTCGTACCTAAAGGCTTAGAGTGAATTACAACTCAAACACAGCTAAACCAACTCAGATGAGTGGTGTACAAATAAACCTAAGTTTAAAAACACAAAGACTCTAAACTCTGATTTCTGATATAATCTTCGTAGTCTTCAACAGGTAGCAACACATCTCCTTAAATAGGCTTCAGCAGCTCTCTTAATTCTGAATCCAATCTTCTGCAATTGATATGTTTCTGAATTATGAAAGGCTCAATAAGGAAACAAATATTTCTGAACTCTATCTAGTAAAGATTCTTCAGCACAAATATTCAAACATAAATACGAAGCCAATTTTCATAAGATCTTCAACAAATAAATCAGCCTTCTAGAAATACTTCAGCCATAATAAATCTTCAGCAAATCTCCAACAGATACACACAGCATTAATGCATAAAAACCCAGCTTCTGAAGGTCAACGCTGGTCAACGTATGAATAGTGCGTCTGAAGTACTGTTCCTGTGTCTGAAGGTCAACGCTGGTCAATGTCTGAACAGTGCGTCTGAAGTACTGTTCCTGCGTCTGAAGGCCATTTCAGCGTCTGAAGGCCATTTCAGCGTCTGAAGCACTGTTCAGCGTCTGAAGGCCAAAACTGCTTCTGAAGGCATTTTCAGCTTCTGAACCTCTTCAAATCCACTTTCTTGCTTCTGAAGACTTCTTAAACACATGGAGATGCTTTGCTTGAACACTTTGATTTTACCAAAACATGCAGCCAACATCTAAATACTCAACAATCTCCCCCTTTGGCAAATTTTTGGCTAAAATCAATGTTTCACAAATAACAAGTTCTTCATTTCAACACAAGCAACTCAGCACTGAAGAACTACACAATTCCAAACATAGCAAACATAGCACAGAGTCAGTAGCAGCGGATAAAGCTATGTTAAACCATGTTAAACCAACCAAACAAATATGAAACAC
The DNA here is from genome assembly GCA_018208015.1 of Medicago ruthenica. Lineage (NCBI taxonomy): Eukaryota > Viridiplantae > Streptophyta > Magnoliopsida > Fabales > Fabaceae > Medicago > Medicago ruthenica. Next base: position 19,460,596 of record CM031374.1, on the reverse strand, counting down.
ACACAACAGCTTCAGTTCTTCAAGACACAACACAACAGCTTCTGATAATCTGAAGAACATACAACAACTACTGATCATCTTCTGAAACTTTCTCAGTTGTTCTGATCATCACATGAAAACTCCCTCTGAAACTTCACAAACACATACCAGCAACATACACCAGCTTCAAAACAACTCTCCCCCTCCAACTCAGCACACATACAATACTCCCCCTTAATTCTGAACTGCAGAAAACTCTGAGACATAGGCTTCTGAAACTGAAACACATCAATACTCAGGAACATAACACTCATGCACTCCCCCTGAGACACAAACTCCCCCTCAAACACATCTGCACAGCTCTTGTTACAATTCTGAAATCTGAACAAAACTGTCATCTGAAGAATAACTTCTGAATTCAAACTCTGAACACATTCTGACCAGCTCCATTCTGAACTCAAACATAAGTTTTTCTCCCCCTTTTTAGCCACAAAATTTTGACAAAACTCAGACTTCAGATAGGGAACAAAAACTAAACATGTAACACAGATCCTGAAAACTGAATGAATATCAGACTCTGACTCAGGATCACACTCAGCATTTGCAAATCTGGCAGGTACTCTATCTTCTTCACATCCAGCTTGTTGTAATTGCTATAAGTCCTCATGCAGACAAACACCCAACTTGCTCCTCAAATTCTCAAACTGTTTGGCATCCAAAGCTTTTGTGAAAATATCAGCAATTTGTTCTTCAGTATCCACATGTTCAAGCTGAACAATCTTCTCTTCCACCAGGTTTCTGATGAAATGATGTCTGATATCAATATGCTTGGTCCTGCTGTGCTGTATGGGGTTCTTAGAAATGTTTATAGCACTTAAATTGTCACAATATAGGGTCATAACACCTTGTTCTATGTTGTATTCCTCCAACATCTGCTTCATCCATACCAACTGTGAACAACTACTCCCAGCTGCTATATATTCAGCTTCAGCTGTAGACAATGACACACAATTTTGTTTCTTGCTGAACCATGAAATTAAGTTATTCCCTAGAAAGAAACATCCTTCAGAAGTACTCTTCCTGTCATCTGCACTTCCTGCCCAGTTAGCATCACAATACCCAATCAATTCAGAACTTGTACTGTGTGAGTACATGATCCCATAATCACTTGTGCTGTTCACATACTTCAGAATCCTCTTTACTTGTGTCAAATGACTCATCTTTGGATCTGCTTGATATCTTGCACACACTCCAACAGCAAAAGTAATATCAGGTCTGCTTGCAGTTAAGTACAGTAAACTCCCAATCATACTTCTGTACTGGCTTTGATCAACTGAAACTCCTTGTTCATCTTTAGTTAATTTCAGATGTGTAGCAGCAGGTGTTCTCTTATGACTAGCACTCTCCATTCCAAATTTCTTCACTATATTCTTGGCATATTTACTCTGAGAAATGAAAATTGTATCTTCCATTTGCCTGACTTGCAGTCCAAGAAAATAAGTAAGCTCACCAACTAGACTCATTTCAAACTCTGATTGCATCTGCTGAACAAACAACTGAACCATCTTGTTTGACATCCCTCCAAACACTATGTCATCAACATAAATTTGTGCTATCATTAAACTTCCATTTTCTTCTTTCACAAATAAAGTCTTGTCAGATCCTCCTTTTCTGTATCCTTGAGTCACAAGAAATTGAGTAAGTCTCTCATACCATGCTCTAGGTGCTTGCTTCAACCCATACAAAGCCTTCTTCAATTTATAAACATGATCTGGAAATTTAGGATCCACAAACCCCTTAGGCTGTTCAACATACACTTCTTCTTGCAAATAACCATTCAGTAAAGCACTCTTCACATCCATCTGGAACAGTTTGAACTTCAAAATGCAAGATACTCCCAACAGTAATCTTATGGACTCTAATCTGGCCACAGGTGCAAAGGTTTCATCAAAATCAAGTCCCTCCACTTGAGTATATCCTTGAGCAACTAACCTTGCTTTGTTTCTGACCACAGTTCCATGTTCATCTGTTTTGTTCTTGTAAATCCACTTAGTGCCAATAACATTTAAACCTTCAGGTCTTGGAACAAGATCCCACACTTCACTTCTTTTGAATTGATTCAACTCATCTTGCATGGCTTCAACCCAAAATTCATCAGTTAAAGCTTCCTTAACATTTTTGGGTTCAAATTTTGACACAAAACATGAATCAGTAGCAACAACATCTGAACTTCTGGTTTTGACCCCTTGATCTAAGCTTCCAATGATTAAATCTCTAGGATGATCCTTCTGAACTCTAATGGATGGTCCTTTACCAGTAGGAACATGATCTGGATGAATTTCTGCTTCTTCAGACTCTACTTGATTTTCTGCTTCTGACAGTTGTTCTTCTGATGTTTCAGACTCTGGAACTACTTCAGACTCATCTCTTTCTTTCTCAGCAGACAGATCATCAATCACAACATTAATGGACTCCATCACAACCTTGGTTCTGGAATTAAACACCCTATAAGCTCTGTTGTTCACTGAATAACCCAGAAATATTCCCTCATCAGACTTAGGATCCAGCTTTCTTCTATTTTCTCTATCAGCCAAAATATAACATTTGCTATGAAAATATTTGACTATAGGCTTCCTTCCTTTCCATAGTTCATATAAAGTAGATGCAGTACCCTTCTTCAAAGTCACTCTATTATTGATATAGCAGGCAGTATTCATAGCTTCAGCCCAGAACATATAAGGTAGCTTCTTAGCATGCAACAAGACTCTTGCAGATTCTGCTAATGTTCTGTTCTTCCTCTCAACTACACCATTTTGCTGAGGTGTTATAGGTGCAGAGAACTCATGCTTGATCCCTTCAGATGCACAGAACTCAGAAAATTTCTTGTTTTCAAACTCCTTCCCATGATCACTTCTGATTCTGATAATACCACAGTCCTTCTCTTTTTGTAGCTGAGTGCACAAATCTCTAAAGACTTCAGATGTATCTGATTTTTCTCTCACAAAGTTGACCCAAGTAAATCTTGAAAAATCATCAACCATTACAAATGCATATCTCTTTCCTCCAATACTCTCAACTTGCATAGGCCCCATTAAATCCATATGTAACAGTTATAGTACTTTAGTAGTTACCTGGTGTACTAATCTGGGATGAGACTTTCTTGTTTGTTTTCCAATTTGACAATCACCACAAACACTGTCCTCATTGATCTTCAGATTAGGTAGACCTCTGATAGCTTCAGTACTCAGGATTTTCTTCATGCCTTTCAGATGCAGATGACCCAGTTTCTGGTGCCAAAGTCTGACTTCCTCTTCTGTGCTCATGAGACAGGTAGTCAGGCTTCTTTCTTCTTCAGACACCCATAAATAACAGTTATCTTTAGATCTGCAGCCCCTCATCAGAACCTTACTTTCTTGATCAGTTACAAGACACTCTTGCTTGTTGAAATTCACTTTTAAATCTTGATCACATAGTTGGCTAATACTGATCAGATTAGATGTCAACCCTTTCACAAGTAACACATCATTAAGTCTTGGTAACCCATCACTGATTAAGTCACCAATACCAAGAATCTCACCTTTAGCTCCATCACCAAATGTCACATAACTCCTGGAGTAAGGCTTTAAATTACTCAAAAGCTTCTTCACACCAGTCATGTGTCTTGAACACCCACTATCAAAGTACCAGTCTTCTTTAGAGATGGCTCTCAAAGATGTATGAGCTATGAGGCCAACAGTTTTGTTTTTGGGTTTCCACACCTTCTGAACATTATTTCTGGTTGCAGTTGGTTCCACTCTTCTATACTGAAAATGCTCAGGATAGCCATATAGCTTGAAGCAAAAAGGTTTAATATGCCCCTTCTTTCCACAATGATGACAGATCCAGGGATGATTTCTTCTCTTGTTTCTGTTAAACTTCTGAGGTTGCTTTTGAGCTTGCTTCTGAGGTCTCATCTTGGATGTCCCAATCATAGGATCATAAGTTTGAGTAGCATGAACAAACCTTTTAGCAGGAATCTTCTGTTTGAGGTTGAGTCTGATCAACAAATCCTAAACCAGTTTGTTTTCCTTGTTTCTGATTCTCCAATATCTCCTCCAGCACATCAGTAGCAGTATTCATCATTCTGACCTGCTTTTTCATATTCTCAAGCTGGGAATTTAGTTGACTCACTTCTTCTTTGAGATCAGAATTCTGCACTAAAAGTTCACCTTTCTCAGCCTCCAGCTGACAGATTGTCTCCTTCTGATCCAGAACTTCCTTGCAAACTTCTACACTTCTGATGTATAGCTTTTTGTAATTGTCAGCCAGTTCATCATATGAGAGTTTTTCAACTCTGGCTTCAGACACAGGTGAAACTTTAGACTCTGAGTCAGACTCTGAAAATGTCTCAGACTCTAAGACTTCTTCAGTCTTTAAAATAGCTACTGACTTCTGAGGTTTTATCTTTACCATCAGACTTGTATCACACTTAGCAGATTCACTCTCTAAATCTTCTTCTGAATCTTCATCAGACCATGAAACAGCCAAGCTCTTCTTCTGCTTCTTAAGGAAAGTGGGACATTCTGATTTGATATGTCCATAACCCTCACACTCAAAGCACTGCACACCTTTAGCTTGATTACTTTTCTCCTCAGTCTTGGTCTTTTTCACATCACTATGTTGCTTCTTGTTGTTGAATCTGAAGTTCTGACCTTTGGTTTTGGATTTCCTGTCAACATGCTTCAGAATTTTATTGAACTGTCTTCCCAGCAACACAAGAGCTTCTAATAAATCACCATCATCCTCATCACACTCTTGTTGATCTTCATCTTCAGTATTAACAGCAAAAGCAATTCCTTTCCCTTTCTTCTCAGGCTGTTTGTAGAAAGCAGTTTCAAAATTCAGCAATGATCCAATCAGCTCCTCAACCTTCATAGTAGAGATGTCATGAGCTTCCTCAATAGCTGTCACCTTCATGTCAATAGATGCCAGAGTGTGATGCTAGGGATGTTGACAATTAACAGTGATTTCTTGGATGATATCAAGGAAGCTCAGAAGATGGATGTGAAACTAGTAGATTTGATGGTTGGTGAAAATCAACCCGAAGGTAGTGATTTTAAGTTAGATATGCACGGTGTGTTGAGGTTCCGCGATCGAATTTGTATTCCTGATAATGCAGAGATGAAGAAGATGATTTTAGAAGAAGGTCACAGAAGCAATTTAAGTATTCATCCGGGAGCTACTAAAATGTATCAAGACTTAAAGAAGATATTTTGGTGGCCAAAAATGAAGCAAGATGTTGCGCGGTTTGTGTATGCATGCTTGACGTGCCAAAAGTCGAAAGTAGAACATCAGAGGCCAACAGGCTTGATGCAACCGTTAGATGTTCCGGAGTGGAAATGGGATAGTATATCTATGGATTTTGTGACAGGATTACCGAACACTCCGAGGGGGCATGATGCTATTTGGGTAATTATTGATAGACTGACGAAGTCGGCTCATTTTATTCCGATCAATATTAGTTTTCCTGTATCAAAGTTAGCAGAGATTTATATTCGCGAGATTGTGAAGTTGCACGGAGTCCCGTCGAGCATTGTTTCGGATAGAGATCCGAGGTTTACTTCAGATTTTTGGAAAAGTCTACAAGAGGCATTAGGTTCTAAGTTGAAGTTGAGTTCGGTATATCACCCACAAACTGATGGACAGACGGAGAGGACCATTCAGTCGTTGGAAGACTTGCTGAGGGCGTGTGTTCTCGAACAAAGCGGAACGTGGGACAGTTTTCTACCACTGATCGAGTTCACTTATAACAATAGTTTCCATGCTAGTATTGGTATGGCACCTTTCGAGGCATTGTATGGTCGGAGGTGCAGAACGCCGTTGTGTTGGCATGAATCTGGTGAAAGAGTTGTGTTGGGACCAGAGATTGTACGAGAGACTACTGAGAAGGTGAAATTAATTCGTGATAAGATGAAGGCTTCGCAGAGTAGGCAAAAGAGTTACCATGATAAGCGGAGGAGAGATCTTGAGTTTCAAGCAGGAGACCATGTATTCTTGAGAGTATCACCAGTGACAGGTGTAGGTCGTGCCTTGAAGTCGAAGAAGCTTACTTCTAAGTTTATTGGACCATACCAGATTTCTGAGAGGGTTGGGAATGCTGCGTATAGGGTGGCCTTACCACCGAACCTATCAAATTTGCATGATGTGTTTCACGTGTCGCAACTCCGGAAGTATGTTTCAGATCCATCTCATGTAATTCATATGGATGACGTGCAAGTGCGGGACAATCTAACCATTGAGACTGTGCCTGTACGAATTGAGGATCGGGAAATGAAGAAGTTAAGGGGCAAGGAGATTCCTTTAGTGAAAGTGGTTTGGGACGGAGCTGCCGGAGAAAGTGCAACATGGGAGTTAGAGAGCAAGATGCGAGATTCTTATCCGATGCTGTTTGAGTCAGGTAATTTTCGAGGACGAAAATATTCAAGTGGGGGAGAGTTGTAACGCCCCGGATTTACTTGGAATTATTTTCAGTTATTTTAATTGATGATGCGACGTATGGGTGATGTCTTGTTGTGTTTGTGATGTTCTTGGTGTTTTGGTGCCTTGTTAGAGGGTAGTGACCTTAGATTATAAGGAATATGAGTTTGAGCGAATTAGATCCTTAGAAGGCATAACCCAAATGTGAGAAATATTGATATTTATTAGTATATTGGTGGTTGGGTTTATTTAATTGAATAAAGAAAAATTATAGTATTTAATTAAATAATAGTGTTAATAATTTAATTGGATTATGAGTAAATTAAACTAATTAATTAGAATTATAAAATAAGAAAGGGCATTTGTGGCATTTAGGATTTAGGGGTATGTTATGATGAGAAGAGGAATAAAAACATAACATATCGTGAAAACGAAATTGGGAGAAAACCAAAGAGCGAAGAACGAAGCTGAGGCAAGAGAGACCGGAAGGGATTCTACGGGAAGCGATCAACAGAGTTTAGAACCGGAAAACCTAAGGTAAGGGTGGGGTTCTTACATTCTAAGGGATTGCATAATGATGGGGTATGGTAGACTCTAGGTATATGTGATTGTATGGATTTTGACCCTTTTGTTCAATTCATGAGGTCTGTGATTTTGATGATGAAATTGGCATGATACATGCTGTTGTTGTGCATTATAATTGTGGTTTGTGATGATTGTTGTTGTTAATGTCATATTATGAATTGGGTATGAATTATGTTGAGTTGTTGTTGTTGATTGTGATGATTTTGAATGAATGAGAAGTTTGAATAATATAAGTTGCTTTTCCTGAGTTTTCTTATCTCTGCCCCGAATTTTGAAATAAAAACTGGTATTGATCGGTACAGAATTGGTCTTAGGTGTAAACACAAAAGTTGTAGGTATGGATGTTAGTTTTCTAATGTCGTTGGTCTGACGTCAAAACGATTTATAGAACTTGAGTTATGGTCAAATTACTGCACGTAGGTCACAGTGAATTTTTATGGACTTTCTGCACAACTTTTCCGAATTTGAAACGAAAACTGGTATTGATCGGTACAGAATTGGCCTTGGGTGTAAACATGAAGGTTTTAGATAATTTTGTTAGCTTTCCAGTGGCTTCGGTTTGACGTGAAAATGACTTTTAGTTTTTGAGTTATGATGAAAATACTCCAAGGAGGTCTTAGTGAAATTGTACGGTGACAGCATTCTCTGTTTCATGTTTTTGCGTCTTTTTCACACGTCTCTGTTTTAAATTGGTCTTTGGTATAAACATGAAAGTTGTTGATAATTGTGATATCTTTCTAGTATCCTTGGTTTGACATGGAAATATGTTATGTATAATTTGTTATGGTTTTACAAAATTGTATGATGAATTGTTGATGTTTGAATACGATGTTATATGTAATTGTGAATTTGAATGACAGTGACAGTGATGTAGCCTTATATGGCAGCGATGTGGTTTATGTACGATGCTTGCATGTATTTTGTTGTTTCATTTTAGAAGTCTCATTCATTGCATCTTGTAACGATGGCCTGAAATTATGATAAAGCGACGTAGCCTTGTTTGGCAAAGTGACGTGGGGCTCCGGCCTGACATGCCCTATTTGGCATTATTTTGCGACGTTTGGTACCACATGCATATAGGTGAAGTCGGGTCTCATTGCATTATGTGTCGATGATAAATTGCTATAACCGTGACGTGTGGCGATGTTCATGATGTGCTTGATGTGATGATGTTTGAATATTGGTGATGATGATTGTTTATGAAAATGATGTGTGAACATGAATAAAATGATTGGTGAGATAATGAAGTATGATCCTGTGCTTATGTTTTTACTTGCTCATTATTATGCTTTCGTTTAGATTGTTTGATATCTCACCCTTTTGTTTTTGTTGGTCCATTGTCTTTATATTGACAATGTGCAGATAACTCGAAGTAGCTTGCTGTGACGCTTAGACGAGGAGTACCTAGTGGTATATAGAATTGGGGTCGTGATGCTCTGATATTATGTAACACTGGGAATACGTTTGTCTTATGTTTTTGGGAGTTAACTTTATAAACTCCAATGCTGATTTTTATTAAAGTATTCACTTTATGTTGAGTTTTGAATTATGACGAATGTTTCGGCTTTTATGCCATAGTGCTGATTATGAGTTGATATTATAATTATTTTCCGCTGCTAATAAAGAGATTTTCAGACATGATGTTGTTATCTTGAGGAGCCTGTTTGTTAATAAGTATGTTTTATGTTTTCATGATTTTGTGACATCCCGTTATTTGTTAAATACTCTGATATATTATGTGCTTATTCGCGCGGGGAAATCGGGGTGTTACAGAAAGAATGGGACTGGACGAGGACCAGTTGCAACCCTTCAAGGGAATCCTGGCTGGCTTCACAGGGGAGGAGGTACACGTTCGTGGATACATCACCTTGAAGACAACCTTCGGCACAGGTAACAGCGCCAAAACCATAAGGATTAAATATTTAGTGGTAAACTCGCCCTGTTCTTACAACATCATAATAGGCCACCCGGCCTTCAACGTCCTTGACGTCTATCTTTCCAATAAGTTCCTCGTCATGAAATACCCACTGGACAATGGACGGGTCGACACCATCAGAGCAGATCAGAAAATTGCACGAGAATGTTATCAAAATAGCTTGAAGCTGCAGAGAGAAAGGAAAGGAACCAGCGACCCAAAAGCACACCAGGTGAACATCGTTAGCACAAATCCAGAAGAAGAGTTTCAGCAAGAAAATAGTACCTTCTGAGCAGGAACATGAACTTTGCTCCAGACTTTGGATGGTCCAGCACCAGAATTCTTCTGTGCTACAGGAATTGGCTTGCTGTCATCAGCAACAGCCTTTCCTTTCCCTTTGTTCAGATTCTGAGCAACACCTTCACACTTTGGTTTCCAAACTTTCTTGATTTTGCTCTTGTTCATAGCTGGTTCAATTTTTCTGTGTTGTAAGTGTTTGGGATAACCATGCAACTTGTAACAAAAAGGTTTAATGTGACCCTTTTTACCACAATGATGACAGACCCAAGGTTGAGTAATCTTCTTATCTTTGGATCCCTGAGTCTGGTTCTTAGGTTTCCTTATGAATGAAACATGAGCAGCAGCAGGTGTGTACCTCTTAGCAGGTTTTTGTTGTTTGATATTCAGGTTCTGATCAACAAATCCAATGCCATTTGGTTTTCCTTGTTTCTGATTTTCCAGAATCTCTTCCAGCACATCAGTACCAGTGTTTAGCAATCTGACCTGCTTCTTCATGTGAACAAGTTGAGAGTTTAGCTGGATTACCTCATCTTTGAGATCAGAAATCTGTGCAAGATGTTCACTTCTTTCAGCATGCAATTGAATGATAGTCTCCTTCTGATTTACTAATAATTTGCAAGCCTCTTCAAATTTAACAAGTAACTTTTTGCAAGACAGTTCTCCTTCTAAGTCCATTATGCCAGAAATAAACTACCTCTGGATCTCACCCAAAACACAGGCAGGGTGCCAGATCTGATACCAATTGAAATTTCTGGCTTTAGCAACTGGTAAGGAGGTTAACTGGTTCAGATTAACACTGGTTCTGAACCTAACAGGTTCTGAACTCGAAACAGGGCACAACAATGTAAAACAGAGCACAATTAAATCACAGTCCACAAGCAGGAAATAAAGTGCAGAAATAAAAGAACACAAGGTTTGTTAACCCAGTTCGGAGTAAACACCTCCTACTCTGGGGATACCAATCCAGGAAGGAAATCCACTATTGGAATTAACCCTTAAGACTCAGACACTGACCCCCCAGTTCCTATCCTAAGCAATTAACTTCCACCTAGTCAGACTTCTACCCACGCATGAGTATTAGAGTCCACTAACTTCCTATCCAAGCAACAGCCCAGTCACTTGAACTAACCTTGAACCTAAACCAGTTCTTAAACAAAAAACTACCCAGTTGAAGAACACACTTCAATAAAAATATTTCATTCTTGCTTAAAAGCTTTGAATGAATCACAACTCATAATACCTAAACCAACTCAACAGAGTGGTGCACAAAACAAAGCTAAAAAGCTTCAAACTAACACAGACTCTATTTCTGAATTATACTCTGTTTTTCTCCACATCTTTGAATAGTAGCAGCAGTCTCCTTATATAGCCTTCACTCCAGCAGCATAAAGCTCAACCCAATCTTCTAAATTGATTTGTTTCTGAATTATGATTGGTCCAATAAGATAACAAATAAACTAGGAAAGAATCTTCAAAAAGATTGAAACAGAAAATACGAGTTTTCTTAAAACTGAACCAAAACTTCAATAAGATCTTCTCCAAAACAAACAGCATTCTAGAAGCAATTATACAAAGATAATTCCTTCCAAGATACGCGCAAAAACAATTCAGAAAACCCAGCTTCTGATGTGGTCAACAGAAGTCAACGCGGGCATCAGAACCTGAAATCAGCTTCTGAAGTGCTACAATGCATTCAGCTTCTGATGAACAAAAGTGCTTCTGAACAGTTTCAAATGAAAAACCTTGCAACTGAAGACTTGTTCTACATATGGAGATGCTTCTATTCAACACATTGGATTTGCCAAAATATGCAGCCAACACCAAAATACTCAACAACAAATCTGAATCTTACCGCTCGTCAGCCGACATATATGCTTAGCGTCCACCCCGTCAAAGTGTGTCGTCGCCTCGCTCTATATCCAGTCCAGCAGACAGATATACTCAAGCCAGTCATCACGCCAGCCTGGCATACCGGAAATTTCACAAAGAAAGCTGGCAAGACAGACCTACCAAAGGGAACAAACATGATTCTGGGATTTCACAAACCTAAGCACGTCCCTGATTCAGCTACAAAGCAAGGAGAAGCTCGTCACAACAAAACCATTTTAATTTTTACTTTGTCTTCTATCTTATGTATTGCGATATTTCTGTACGGCCTAAAGGAAAAGGAGCATGGGCACTCTTTTCCCCCGCAGTAGTAGGGGTTTTTAATGAGGCCCCGCTTTCTTATTAATATATATATATATATATATATATATATATATATATATATTACTTGTTTCATATTGCTCACATTGCCTGTAACAGATCAACAACGCCAAAATCTTAAATGAGATCGCCATCTGATTCGTTAACCCCAACGAGGGTTGCCACCTAATTCCTTAACCCCAATGAGGGCTCTAAGATGTCGTGAGCTTAAAATGAGATCGCCACCTTATTCCTTAACCCCCAATGAGGGTTCTAAGACGTCGTGAGCCGAAAATGAGATCGCCACCTAATTCCTTAACCCCAAAGAGGGCTCTAAGACGTCGTGAGCCGAAAATGAGATTGCCACCTAATTCCTTAACCCTCTAAAGAGGGCTCTAAGACGTCGTGAGCTTCAAATGTGATCGCCAACTCAACTATTTCCTTAACCCCAGTGAGGGCTCTGAAACGTCGCGAAAATAGGGCGGCCCACACAACAGTAAATGCGCCAAATGAAACAACCCGACAATTTTTAACAAAGTTATGAAACAAACACAAGTGATAACCACCGCCCAGGAGGTGCTTTCTAAAATGAATAAATTCGAAGATAAAAGGAACAGATGAGAAGCTTAAGGAAAACGATGCATCATTACAAATTCAAAGAAGAGTACTGAGTTCAAAATAATTTAAAAATTACAACAAGTGAAATTATGGTTCGTCCACTAGGGCGCCATCTACAATAACTTTAAAGGAATCAAGGGTGGAAAGAATGGGACTGGACGAGGACCAGTTGCAACCCTTCAAGGGAATCCTGGCTGGCTTCACAGGGGAGCAGGTACACGTTCGTGGATACATCACCTTGAAGACAACCTTCGGCACAGGTAACAGCGCCAAAACCATAAGGATTAAATATTTAGTGGTAAACTCGCCCTGTTCTTACAACATCATAATAGGCCACCCGGCCTTCAACGTCCTTGACGTCTATCTTTCCAATAAGTTCCTCATCATGAAATACCCGCTGGACAATGGACGGGTCGGCACCATTAGAGCAGATCAGAAAATTGCACGAGAATGTTATCACAATAGCTTGAAGCTGCAGAGAGAAAGGAAAGGAACCAGTGACCCAAAAGCACACCAGGTGAACATCGTTAGCACAAATCCAGAAGAAGAGTTTCAACAAGAACGCATAGAAGTAGCGAAAGGCCCAAAGGAAAGTTTGATGGATGAAGAGCTGAGCATAACAGAGCTCCTAAAGAAAACTCTAAATCTTACCGCTCGTCCGCCGACAGATATGCTTAGCGGCTGCCCGGCCGAAGTGTGTCGTCGCCTCGCTCTGTGTACAGATGTCAAGCCAAGCTCCAGAGGCATAGATCCAGAAGGAGAAGTTCAGCAGGAATATACAAAATCTACTGCAGGTCCAAAAGAAGGTTTGATGGATGAAGAGTTGAGCGTAACAAAGCCCCTAAAGACAAATCTGAATCGTACCGCTCGTCAGCCGACATATATGCTTAGCGTCCACCCCGTCGAAGTGTGTCGTCGCCTCGCTCTATATCCAGTCCAGCAGACAGATATACTCAAGCCAGTCAGCACGCCAGCCTGGCATACCGGAAATTTCACAAAGAAAGTTGGCAAGACAGACCTACCAAAGGGGACAAACATGATTCTGGGATTTCACAAACCTAAGCACGTCCGTGATTCAGCTACAAAGCAAGGAGAAGCTCGTCACAACAATTCAAAGGCGAACTAGAGGGTCAACAAAACCATTTTAATTTTTACTTTGTCTTCTATCTTATGTATTGCGATATTTCTGTACAGCCTAAAGGAAAAGGAGCATGGGCACTCTTTTCCCCCGCAGTAGTAGGGGTTTTTAATGAGGCCCCGCTTTCTTATTAATATATATATATATATATATATATATATATATATATTACTTGTTTCATATTGCTCACATTGCCTGTAACAGATCAACAACGCCAAAATCTTAAATGAGATCGCCATCTGATTCGTTAACCCCAACGAGGGTTGCCACCTAATTCCTTAACCCCAATGAGGGCTCTAAGACGTCGTGAGCTTAAAATGAGATCGCCGACTTATTCCTTAACCCCAATGAGGGCTCTAAGACGTCGTGAGCCGAAAATGAGATCGCCACCTAATTCCTTAACCCCAAAGAGGGCTCTAAGACGTTGTGAGCCGAAAATGAGATTGCCACCTAATTCCTTAACCCTCTAAAGAGGGCTCTAAGACGTCGTGAGCTTCAAATGTGATCGCCAACTCAACTATTTCCTTAACCCCAGTGAGGGCTCTGAAACGTCGCGAAAATAGGGCGGTCCACACAACAGTAAATGCGCCAAATGAAACAACCCGACAATTTTTAACAAAGTTATGAAACAAACACAAGTGATAACCACCGCCCAGGAGGTGCTTTCTAAAATGAATAAATTCGAAGATAAAAGGAACAGATGAGAAGCTTAAGGAAAACGATGCATCATTACAAATTCAAAGAAGAGTACTGAGTTCAAAATAATTTAAAAATTACAACAAGTGAAATTATGGTTCGTCCACTAGGGCGCCATCTACAATAACTTTAAAGGAATCAAGGGCGGAAAGATCGACGCTAGGGTGCAGAAGGGTGACTTGAGCCTTAGCCCGTTCAAAGCCAACATCGAAATTCAGAGCTAGCTCGCCCTTCGCCTCGGAAACCTCAGCCTTAAGCTGATCCTCCCTTTCCGCTCCAGCCGCGACATCATTTTGCAGCTTAGCGATAACTCCGTTCTTCCCAGCAAGATCCGTTGCATAACCAATCTTCAGATCGGAGATGCGCTTATCACACTCAAGTTTCACCGCCTCTCTGGCTTCCTTCACTTCTCTCTCCCTCGCATCCTTGGCTTCCTTCATCTCTTTTTCCAATGCCCTCACCGTAGCCTGAAGGGCCTCTTCATTCTGTACCAGTTCTTCATGCTTCCGATCTACCGCGTCCAAGAGCATTATGGACCGCAAGCAATGAACTCTCACATCTCTCGTCATGAAGGGAACAACGCCCTGGTTCCCAGCCTCCGCGTCCTCTGGATTAAAGACCAACCTCTCTCTGACATAGGCACCGTAGTCAAAATCCTTATCCCAGAAAGATTGCACCGATCCACTGGTCTTGACGGCGCTAATCGAGGAAGGGGAGGGCGTTTTCTTACCTTTTTTCTCAGTTACTGCCTTCCCTTTATCATCGTTCCCGGGCGACGCCTTATCCTGCATGGCCGCTGCGAGGGACTCAGCCTGAGACTCGGGCGGATGATCAGCCTTCCTCTTCGGTTTGCGTGTGATGAGTCCAGCAGGATCAGTGGCTGCCAACCCCTCAGCAACTTTCTTTGCCTTCATTTCCTCAAGATATTTCTTCCTCTCCGCCGCAGTCATGGGCGCCATGTCCTCTACAGAAATGAAAACAGAAAGGTTAAGATGACAAGAAAACAGGAAAACACAGTATAGGCATAAATAAATAAATTCAACTCACGTAAGTATGCGTCTAAGCTATTCACATCCCCTTTCCTATTCAACAACTCTCGGATGTTCATGGGCAACATCTTATCCAAAAAACAGACGACGCCCTGGTCGTACGCGTCCAACTTCTCGTAGTCAAAACCCATGATAGACGCCGGAGCACTCGTCTAGCTTATGGGAAACCTCAGCTTACCATCAACCCACACAGCAGCTGCCTCACAATCCTTTCTTCCCAGGGTCCTGAGGAACGTCTGCCTCCAATTCTTATAATGAGAGGCATAGGGCGGGAACAACCTCTTGCCAGGATGCGCACTGACAGACACCCAAGACAGCTTATCTACCCCCTTCGTGCCATAAAACGTGAAGAATGATCCAACTGAGGTCTGGAAACCCAGCCCATCGCATAAAATCTCAAAAGCACGTATAAACGCCCAACTGTTTGGCTGCAGCTGAGACGACGCCACGTTCAAACAATTGAGGACGTCAACCTCAAAGGGCGTGAAGGGATACTTCACACCCAGATCTTCAAAAACAGCCGTATACATGTGAAACATCTCACTCTTCACCCCCTTCGACCTTTGTAAGCACACTTTCTCACCTGGGCGACAATGTTCCAAGACCACGTCCTCTTCAAATCCCGTAGAGGACACGTGCAGCTTACTCCGAAAAAACGCCACTCGTTGGGGCTCCATGTACACGGACTCTGAACGAAGCACTTCATCGGCGAAACTCTCCTGCTCTAATCCACTAGAGGACGCCATGTAACAAATTCCTCTCCTACAAAAAGGACATGGGCGAACAGAATGAATAACACAGTCAGATGAATTCCCACTACTACTCCCTCCTTCACCCTCGTCTGAATCGCTCGAAAACTCTGTTAAAAGGGAGTGGCCGTAGTAGGCCTTCTCGAACACCACCCAATCAGTGGTCCCATCTGACCGCTTCGCATGCCTAACACTTTCCCTCCACAACCTACACCTCTCCTCTGAATTCACTGGGGATAACTCCCTACCCGCCCCATCGCACTCCCTAATTACCACCATACTACTGATTTAACTTATAAAGAACAAGATCGGATAGGGATACCTGGATTACAACAACATCGAAGGATTGAGAACGAAAGCAGGCTACGAACGATCCGCAAACGGTAGGCGCAGCGATCCCCAAAGACTGTAACAGTTTGAACGACGAAAGACGATTTAGAGAGAAGAAAACGGAGGTAAGGGAAGTGAAAAGGGTAAGAAATCTGAAAGTGGAGGAAAAGTAGATCCGTATCAGTTTAAAAAAGCCTGGGAAAACACGCAGATGACGTCACTTAAGTTGGCACGATTTCCAAGAACCGTTGCGATGCAAACACGTCAGCGAGGGCGAACGGTCGCCTCATGTCAACCGTCGGATTCCACTAAGGCGCGTCCTCAACCTAAACCTTCAAAAGGAATCACGCCCATGATGGGCTAGTTACGGCGCGACGATCTAATCTACTCAAAGGAGCCATTTCGACACATAGTTTAATCACTTCGCCTTGTCCCAAGACTCGTGCTTGTTGGGCTATGAATACTCTCGTTGGGCTAGCACCCACCAAGGTCCCCAAAACTGAAACATGGAGCTAATACCCATGTTGGGCTAGTATCCATGTTGGGCTAGTACCCATGTTGGGTTAAACAGCCATGTTGGGCTAACACCCATGTTGGGCTAGCACCCATCGTGGGCTAGCGCCCATAATTGGGCTAGCATCCATGTTGGGCTAGTGCTCATAAATTTTTTCACATAGTTTCATGATCAATAAGCCCCACTTGCTGGGCAAAAGGTCATTGACAAATCCCCCCGTTAACAGTTTAATCACTTCGCCTTGTCCCAAGACTCGTGCTTGTTGGGCTGTGGACCGTAGATCTCACCATTTAGGCCTTGAGATCCTAAAGACAAGGGTTTGAACCCTTGGAATAAGGCTGGGCGCCCTCCAGGAGGGCGCATGGCCCACTCGACAGTAATAAATAACCCTAGGTGACCTTCCAAAAGGACACCTTCAGGGGGCGCCCTCAGCAGCTGACAAGGGCGCCCTAGTCATGGTTTTGGCCCTTTACGATTTGGGCCCAAAACCATGGCAAATAGGCCCAAGTCGAGGCTACAAATAGTAACCTTGGGATCACCCCCAAGGCATGACCGAAACAGACTCTGAAAACCCTAGTTTTCATACATTGTACTCACAACCAGTACAAAAAGGAACCGCTATCAAAATGAATTGCAATGACGTTAGTGGCTTTTAAAAAATATGACATTTTCATGTGCTACCTGATTCAATTCCTTGCAGACCTTTTTTTTCTTCATAAAAATGAATTAGGTCTGTCAAAAAGGACGGGTTTATGGTTATTAGATTCAATTGCATGATGGTGAGAGAGATGAAAGTGAGTGAGAAATAATTTAGGGATTGTGAGATTGAAAGAAAGAGGACCCAAAACTTGTGTTGAATACATAACATTGAATCAATTACATGTCATAAAAACATAAATATCTTGGTGGTAAGAGTTGTTATTTGAAAGCATGTGGTACTTGGTTTGTTCCCCACCAGGAGTTTTTTTGATAAATTTTTTTTTAAAGATAAAGATTTTTGGCCTACTTCATAAATCCAATTATTATTACTACGTTTATTTGTTTTTTTTTTTTGAAGTAGTACTACGTTTATTTGTTGATTTTAAATTTAACATGAAATGGAACTTCCCATCGGATAATAGTTAACTACATGGAATTTTTTTTTATACAAAAGTTAAAAATAATAAGAAAAATAGCATATCGAAAGTAATGATACTAATATTTTCTATAACATGTGACTGCTTATGTTGTGTATTTAACACAAATCTCGGGTACTCTTTATTTCAATCTCATAATCCCTAAATCATTTCTCAATCACTTTCATCTCTCTCATCATCATGCAATTGAACCTAATAACTATAACCCCACCCTTTTTGACGGACAAAATTATTTTTTATGAAAAAAAGGTATGCAAAGAATTGAATCAAGTAGCACATAAAAATGTCATTTTTTTAAAAATCACTAACGTCATTGCAATTCTTTTTTTGATAGCAGTTTCTTTTCATTATTAGCGGTTCCTTTTCACTATTATTTTTTCTTTCAATTACCACATAACGATTCATTTTTATTTATTTTTTCTTTCGGTTACCACATAGCAGTTCCTTTTCATTATTTTTTTCTTTGATCACCATATAGTAGTTTCTTTTCCTTTTCATTTTTATAGATTTAACAGTTTTTGCGGTTAAGACCAATTTCTTGGTGCAGACTTTTGTATATATTTTCTTTTGATTTGTCATATACTAGTATATCTTTTGTTTTTATTGTTTTTTGAGGTAGTTTGATAAAATAACACTGAAAGTAAAACATCATGTATCTCCTAAACCTCTTAAGAACTGCAATTCCTCACTAAAAAGTAGAACATCACCCAACTTCATGTATCTCTTCCGACACTCACCATAAAAACATTTTCTTCACTTCCTATTGTATGTATATTCTTTATTTATTTGCTCCGCTCACAGATTCTCTCACTTTCAAATCATGTTACTCTCACCTTATGTTTATTATTATTATTATTATTATTATTATTATTATTATTATTATTATTAAATAAGGAAAGAATTGAGAGGAAAGAGTGAGAACATTGTGTTAACGGATAAAAATTACAAGGCATGAACCGCTATTTTAATTTTGAAACAGCAGTTACATTGATTTTGAAATTGAGTAACCCAATTCCACTTCCACGGTTTCATTTTTGTGAAATATTTGCAACAATTCAGGAGTAAAACAGGAAAGTAAATAGGCCATACCTTTATAGATAGTTATAGATTATGTAACGGTTTATTTTCAAATGGTAGTTTAAAGGGGAAATAAAGGGCATATTTGTCAAAATAAAATACATGTAAAGGTTACGGTTACCATTTATAAAGAGACAGCTTTGGAACCGTTTTCACAAACACAACACACAAGTAACTGAAACTTCAAAAAACAAAAACTTTTGTGTTACTAAAAAAAAATGTCTGAATTGGTTTTGAAAACTAAACTCAAAGAACTTGAATCAATTCTCACCGAAGGAATACTACGTGATCCACATTCACACGAAGAAATAGAACAGAAATTTGCATTCCTGTCAAACCTTATACGTGCTGAATTTGAATCATCTGACCCGTCATCAAATCCACATTTGAACCAATGTTACCAAAGGTTCAAATCATTGAAAAATTCTTTTAATGATAGGGACAAGGATACTATTTCACATTTCACAACATTTTCTAATCCGGAATTCGACAAAGATTCTATATCCAATTCTAATTCTACATCTTCTTTCAATGAGTCTTGTTTGAATGATGAGGCACTCGATGAGAGTGGTATGATTGTTTTCGATAAACCGGACAAGCTTTTCCCTGAATTTGTTGGTGAGAAGGCTATTGTGAAAATTAGAGGAAATGGGGTGGAGAAAATTGGTGAAAAGTGCAATGTTGGTGGTGGAAAAATTGGAACATTTTTTTTTCAAGATGCTGAGGATTCTTTGGAAGATTTTGGTATGGAAAAGGAAGTTGTGGAAATTGAATCTTGTTTAAAAGAAAAGGTAAAGAAGTACAATGAATTGGCAAAAGGAAAAGGAAGAAAGAAAAGTGGATTTGGGAAGAATTGTTGTGCATTGGTTAGTGGAGTTTGCGTTGGCATGATTTTGATGGGGTTTATTATGGTGAATCTTTCTGGTTGTTTTGAATATGAGGAACAAACAAGTTTTGTTATTCCAACATAGGAGGAAAGTATTGGTAAACTTTGCATTCCAATATCTATTGTATAGTTTTTTATTTACTTATATGATTTTTGCATTTCTTGTTGTAGTTATATGATTTGATTTGTAATTTGGATTTAGATCAATTCATTCTATTATATTATTAACCATAATCAAACTGATCGTGGCTTGATGGATGAAATTTTTCTATGCTTTTTTATTCTTTCCAAATACATGTTTATGGATGGATATATCGTAAGAGTTATTGTATTAAAATTAATTTTGGGTAATGATATTACTAAAAGAAAACTAACAAAAATAAATTAACAATGTTGGTTGATAATTGTAGGATGATGCTGACTTGTAACGGTGCATGTCAAGAAATCTATAAATAGTAATTATATTTTGAAAATAAATAATTTAACTTTTTAAAAAGTGGAAGTCATAATTTCGAATACAGAAGGGGCGTTTGTTTCACGGTATCAAAAAATAATCCCAGGAAAAACTTACCAGGGCATAACGTTCCAGAAAATCAATTTTTTAAAATAGTGTTTGGGTAATATTTTAAATTCCTATGAATCATATTATAAAAAATGTGAATCACCTCTATTTTTTGGTTACGAGAGAAAGTGGGAACAGTTACAAAGATGAAAAATTGTGTGTGGTAGTGGTAGTGGTAGTGTGGTGGCAGTTATTAGCAGGGAAACAAACGCCCCCAAAGTTTCTATTGTGATGCACTAATAACCTTTTCCTTCGTTTCAAAAACTATATTATAGTCTCACACACGCATCAAACAAGTATCATCTTATTAAAATATTAACTAACAAAACTAGGCTGCATGCATTTAGATAAGAATAAATACTCTCACTTATTATATTATTATTAGTAAATAACATAGTAATGTCACGTTAAAAGTAGGTTTAACTAACCATAGGTCTCTAAACGATTTACAAAATTATAAATAAGTCTCTCAACTAAAAAAGTTGTAATTAAATCTTTAAACTCTTATTTTTTCAATTAAGTTCTTCTGTTGTTAACGGTTTGTTTAACGAAATGACTAAATTAAAAAAAAAATGTTTAAGGACTTTTTTTACAAGTGTAATAGTTTAAGGACTTGAATAATGAATATTATAACCTCTTTTTTTTAGTTCAAAGACCTATTTATTAAAAATTCCTAAATGATTTAGAGATGTACAAATTAATTAAACCTTAAAAATATCCATACATTTAAAAATAATGTTGTGCATCTTGATTATTGTTGGTTTTTACGTAATTGGTTTGTATAGTAAAAGACGCCACTCTTTAATTATAAACTATTTTTTTACCTTACCTCTTTTTAAATAAGGTTTGCATTTTTTTCAATACACCTCTTATTATGTTACATAGTAAATTAGACTAACTCAACCTTACAAAATTATTTTAATTTGATGAATATAATAGTACACCGTATTAGGGACGGATCCAGACATAATGTTCATGTGTGGCTAAAAATAAAAAATAATAATGTTTGTCTCTAAAAAGCATAGAAAAATTAAGAGATAATATGTCATAGAAAAACTCTAATTTTTGCCTAATAATTACTATTTTTGATTGTAAGGTGAGAAAAATTTGCTTGAGATCCACATTATATATCAGTATATGTATTTATGATGCAATTCTACAAGGTAAGCAACAATACAACGAAGTGGCTTAGATCTTTATACATCAATTTATGGTTCTAGGTTTGATTCCTTGATCCTAATTTTTATGATTAACTCTTTTAAATTAATACTTTAAAAAAATGTAGGAAAACAAGCACGATGGAAGTTGAACCCAGGTCACACGAATTGATAGAAGCAACTCCTACCACTAGACCATATAAACATTCTTGGAGTGCTCGAAACCTCGATCGAAACTTTCGGCTGCCTCAAACTTGGCCTCCTCCACTTTAGCTTCTAGCTGGGCAACTCTTGTCAGGTCTTCCTCTGAATTCGCCCGCAAGCGCTCGATCTCCGCATTCAACTTCTCCAACTCCGACTTTAGCCTCTCAATCTTTTTATCGTACTCTTCCGATAAAGAATATTGTGCCTCTTTAACAGCGGTGTCTTTAGCTTTCTTCGCCACCTTTAGATCTTTCTCCAGCACTTTCACCTTTTCCTGCAACTTCTCCATCTCGACCTTGTACTTTTCCCCCATGGCGTCCAACATGACGATGGAACGCAGACAGTGAACGCCTACGTCCCTCATCATCAAAAGAAGAATGCCCTGGCGCCCAGCTTCCACATCCACCGAGAAAAAGCTCATTTTGGTCTTCAAGTAGGACTCGTAGTCAAAGCTACGATCCCAGAACGACTCCCCTATCTCGCCAGCCTCGCCATCTCCCGCAGTTTTCTGGCTCGGCCCCGTCTTCGCCACTTTGGCTTTCTTCTTTTCCGGCGACGTCGCCGCCACCACCTCAACGTCTAGCGCCGCACTTCACGCCACATCAGCTTTTCTCTTCGTCTTCCTCAAGATAATGCCAGTAGGGTCACTAGCGATATGACCTTCAGCAACTTTCTTCACCTTCAACTCCTCTAAATATTTTTTCCTTTTCGCACCTGACATGGGCACCATGGGATCTGAAACAGACATAATCAAGAGCAAAGTAAAATCCAATACCTACATGACTAAAAACACAAAAACAGTATGCATAAATAAAAGAAAGAAACAAGTGACTCACGTAGATAGGTCTCCAAGGACACAAAATCCCCTCCCTATTTAATAGCTCTCGGATGTTCAACGGGAACATCTTCTCCAGAAAACAGACTACACCCTTCTCGTAGTCGTCTAACTTCTCAAATTCGTACCGCGTAACTGAGGCAGGATTGCTCGTCAAGCATAAGGGAAACTTCATCTCGCCATTAACCTTCATGGCGGCCGCCTCGCAACTTCTAGCCCCCCTCGTCCTCAGGAAGGTTTCCCTCCAATTTTTATAATGTGAGGCATAAGGTGGAAACATACGCCTGTTCAGATGAGCACTCACAGAAACCCAAGACAGTTTGCTTACTCCCTTCGTCCCATAGAATGTGAAGAATGAACCAAGAGAAGGTTGAAAACCCAACCCATCGCAGAGAATCTCGAATGCCCTAATAAACGCCCAGCTGTTGGGTTACAACTGTGATGGCGCCACATTTAAGGTTTTTAAAACGTCTACTTCAAAGGGGGTAAAAGGATACCTCACTCCTAAGTCTTCAAAAACTGCCGCATACATGTGAAATATCTCGTCCTTCACTCCTTTAGGGTGACGAAGGCAGACCTTCTCGCCAGGGCGACATGGCGCCAAGACCACGTCGTCCTCATTCCCCGTGGATGAGATGCAGAGTTTGCTCCTAAAAAACTCGACGCGTTTCTTAGTAGTATAATAACTTTCTGAGCGAATGACGTCCTCTACGAACGTCTCCTCGCCTGACTCACTGGACGTTATTGGGTAACAAATTCCCCTTCTACACAAAGGTCATGGGGAAGCATATAGCAAAATGCAATCAGGTAAAGCACTACTACCCTCACTATGACTCTCTAAATCACTAGAAAAAATTCCAAGCACCGAATGACCGTAATACCTCTCTTCAAACACCACCCAATCAATCGACCCATCTGGCCATTTCACATACCTAATATTATCCCTCCATAACCTATTTCTCCTGGCCTCAGTCACAGGTTCAACTACCCTCCCCGTATCATCACATTCCCTAATCAAAACCATAGCTAAAAACGCAAAGGCAGAAGCGAAGAAGAGGAAAATTACATGAATAGAGGAACCACACAAAGCTTGACAAAGGTTGGAAACTAAAAAGCTGCCAAAAGGTGGCAAGAGCAAAAGCCACGGAAACTAGAAGAGGGAAAACTACGGGAGAAAAATGAGAGTTACTGGAGAAAAATGAAGAAAGAAGGAAATGATAAAACACTTAAGGAACCGAAAGCCTCGAAAAACGTAAAGAATTGAATTCTAATTGGGCACGAATCTCGAGGGCGCCCAGATTAAAACATGTCACAAAAAGTGAAAAGTCATTAAATCTCGACTGTTCGATCAATATCTGTCAAAAACCTCAAAGGTCGCGCCCCTTACGTCACCTCGCCGTCACTTTTAATGTCGCCCTCCAAAGACCATTGACAAAACGCCTCGCCTCTTCGAGCCTAGTGCTTGTTGGGCTATGAAACATCAAACCTCACAGTTAATCACTTCGCCTTGTCCCAAAGCTCGTGCTTGTTGGGCTGTGGACTATCAATCTTATCATTTAGGGCACAAAGCCCTGCATAAGGGCTTGACACCCTCAAGAAAGGGTTCAACACCCTCCATAAGGGGCATAAGGGCCTTAGGCGAACCCGCTAGGAGGCGCCGCCTCAGAGAGCTTCTAGAAGCCCCTAGAACGCTCCAGAACTCTCTAAACGTGGCTTTGAGCCCAAGTTACTTGGGGCCTAAGCCACGGGAAACCAAGCTTAAATAAGGCTATAAATACCCACTTGAGAGACATTCTCAAGACATCACTTAAACAGACTATGCCCTAGCTTTAGAGATTATACTCACTGCAATTACATTTATTGACATTTATTTGTTACTTCTAACTCGACAGATTGACTAAACATAATGCATTCTTGGGGTAACAAATTTTGACAATTACTTATGGCAAGGTTTTTTTTATGTTGTTTTCTTCCTCGAAGAAAAAAACAGGGAGTATATGTTATATTTTACCTCAAACTTATGATTTTATCGTGTTTTTAAAATATTAATTTTAACAAAAAATTTCACAAAATTTTAATTTGGTATCCAAAACACTACCCAAGAATGACTCAACAAGATCTATATTGATAAAAGATGGTGTGAAAGATGAAGAAATGGTACCCATCATCAACAATCATGTGGAGATAAAGTTAGTCATATGATTTGATCAAGGTCAAGCTTCAAACTTGTCACAAGTAATTATCTTCCTTATGTATTAAAGTTTTTTAAAAACACCAAAAATTGGTTATGTTTTTCATTCTTTTTAGTCTAATTGGCATTCTAGCTTCTATCCATAAAGAAAATGGCTAGTTAAGCATTAAATGTTCATTCTTTTGAGCTAATTGATCTTTTAACTTCTATCCATAAAGAAGTGGATGATTAAGCAACAAAACTTTCTTTTTGGCTAAATTCGCATTCTAGTTTCTGTCCATAAAAATGATTCTTTTTAACGGCATATAGATTATATAAAACGAGAAGGGGCAAAGCACTAATAGTATGTACAAAATGAAGGCTATCAGAAACAAGAGAATTGGTCATATGTATTGTAACGTGTTGTTTGTAACTGTTAATTTGGACTTATATGTGATATGTTTTGTTTTGTTTGTGTTTTGAAAACTATTATGTCTTTTAATTTCTTTTAGTATCAATGCGCACATAGTTGTCTCAAACTTTGTGTTGGAACAAAATGTATGAACAAGTCCCTTTTAAGTTTTGATGATAACAAAGTGTTAAAAAGAAAATTGGATACGCTAATACTTGTTCTAGTGTGCATGACCATATACTCAAAGTTATGTATCTAACAATGGTTCTGAAAGATCAAGTTAAGAGCGAAGAAAATTTTTGAAGCTTGTGTTGCAAGTTTGAAGACATTCAGTGTCTGAAGATCAGCGTCTGAAGAACAGTGTCTGAAGATCAGCGTCTGAAGAACAGTGTCTGAAGATTAGCGTCTGAAGAACAGGGTCTGAAGATCAGCGTCTGATGAACAGTGTCTGAAGACTATGAGTCTGAAGACTGGGAGTCTGAAGTCTGAAGACTGGGAGTCTGAAGTCTGAAGAAAAATTAGAAGTCAACTGCTGTCACTATCAAAAGTACAGTACGACAAGACCTCTGCAAAAATCTCAGAGTCAGAACCGCTCTTTGCAACTTTGTCTCCCTAGAAGAAACACTCAACCCGTTTTAAGGAAACAATTCAAACGTTGGATGAAGCTTCAATTCAAACGACTCTATTGATGACCTGGCACCTTTTCAACAACTCTTTATTCCTCTATAAAAGGACTGAAGATTTGAATAAGAAAGTAGAAGACTCTGCAATTCTGAAAGTGCCAACACTCTGCCAAATTCGAAACTCATCAATAACTTAGAAATTCTTACAAACTTTCTTATCTTAGAATTTCTTAAGTATAGAGTCTGAAAAACTGTGTTGTATTTTGTGAACACCACTGATAGTATATCAAGTGTTCAACTCAAACATTTTTATTTGTAACTCTGTTTGATTAGAAGTCTCTTGCTTGTGTGCTTGAGCAATCAGAAGTCTCTTACTTTGTGTTTGAGCATTTGGAAGTCTCTTACTTTGTGTTTGAGCATAGAAAGTCTCTTACTTTGTGTTTGAGCATTTGGAAGTCTCTTACTTTGTGTTTGAGCATTGGAAGTCTCTTACTTTGTGTTTGAGCATAGGAAGTCTCTTACTTTGTGTTTGAGCATAGGAAGTCTCTTACTTTGTGTTTGAGCATAGGAAGTCTCTTACTTTGTGTTTGTGCATTTGGAAGTCTCTTACTTTGTGTTTGAGCATAGGAAGTCTCTTGCTTGGTGCTTGAGCAATTTGTAATCATTGGATTATAGTGAAAAATCTCTTGTAAGTGACAAGGGACTGCACTACTTCCGGGTTGTGGAAGGAACCAGGATAATTGCTTGTGTCCTTCTCTCTCTCATTTACTTTCCATCCGCTGCATTATAACTCTGAACATAGCTTCAAACTCTGACCTCCAATCAGACTCTGAACTATCATTAAGTTTTTGAGAAAGAAAAAGCCAACACAATTCAACCCCCTCATCTTGTGTTTTTCTCACCTTCAGTTGATATCAGAGCTCCGGTTCTGATATTCAATCACCTAACAGTGAGCCAGTCAAAATCCTGAGAAAAACTTGTCTTCTGGTGAGTCTAGTGGTTCCCCTCAACCTTCTCCTAGAAGTGGCGTTTCTGTATCATATGACTATGGTACAGATGACAAGCAATTACAATCACATCATAGACCTCCTATGTTTACTGGTGAACCCTGAAAAATTTTCATGGTGGAAAAGCAAGATGTATAGTCATATTATTAGGATAGATGATAGCTTTTGGGATATCATTGAAGATGGTATAACTATACCAGTTGATGAAGAAGGAGTTGCCATAAACAGGAAGAATCTTACTGATGCTGAAAGAAAGACTTACAGAAAGCATCACAGAGTAAGAGGTATCATTGTGGACTCTCTACCTCACAATGAGTATCTGAAGCTAAGTGATAAGTCAACAGCAAAGGCCATCTTCACTTCTCTCTGCTCTAACTATGAAGGAAACAAGAAGGTTAGAGAAACAAAAGCAAATCTTCTGGTTCAGCAGTATGAGCTGTTCAGAATGAAGGAGGATGAAAATATTGAGACTATGTTCTCAAGATTTCAGACTTTGGTTTCTGGACTTCAAATTCTGAAAAAGAGTTACTCAACTGTTGATCATGTGAACAAGGTTCTCAGAAGTCTGCCATCTAAATGGAGACCTAAAGTGACTGCTATTGAGGAAGCTAAAGATCTAAATACTCTAAGTATTGAAGATCTTATAAGCTCTCTCAAAGTGCATGAACTGAGACTCGATGAAGATGAACCTGTTAGAAAGTCTAAGTCTATAGCACTTAAATCTAAAGGAAAGTCTTCAAAAGCCCTTAAAGCTATAGAATCTGATGAAGAATCTCCTGAGGGAAGTTCTGAAGAAGATTCAAAAGCTGATGAGCTAGCCATGCTTTCTAAAAGATTTCAGTACTTGATGAAAAGACAAAAGAAGTTCTTTAACATGAGCAGTAACTTCAAAGGATCTGGTTTCAAGAAGGAAGATCAGAAGGGTTGCTACAACTGCAAGAAGACTGGCCATTTCATAGCTGAATGTCCTGAGCTAGAGAAGGACAAATCAAAGGAGAAATCCAAGAAGACCAGCTCAAAATCAAGCTCAAGAAAAGTCTTATGGCAACATGGGATGATCTTGATAATGAATCTGAATCTGATAAGGATGATGAAGAAGAAGCTAACCTAGCTCTTGTGGCAACAGTATCTTCTGATACAGAGTCAGGTTCAGACTCTGAAGATGAAGATGAGGTATATTCTGAACTTACTCAGTCTGAACTTGTTGATACAGTTAAGGATCTTATGAACCATCTCAGAAGCAAGTTAATTCAAATAAAATCTTTGAAAAAGAAATATAACTTGCTGTCTGATGAGAATCTCCAACTTCACAATCATATCAATGAGATTGATGAAGAAGTAAGAGATTTGAGAGAAATGACTCATAAGAAACCTGATGAAATTCCAAGTGAGCAAGAAATTGCACTTCAGGAGTTTATCCTAACTGGAATCAACATAAGTAAAGTGGCTTCTATGATTTACAATATCAACAGAAACAGGGGAGAAGGTATTGGTTTTAAAAATGATCCATTTAATCATTCAAAAGAAACAAACCTACCATCCTGTTCCATAGATATTATGAAAGGCACTGAGGTGTGTTTTGTATCTGCATCTAACATTTCTGAGAAACTAAATTCATTAGAAACTGAGACTGCTGAACCTGAAGTTCTGAACAACTAAGAATCCAAAACTTCTGAACCTAAGGGAAAGATGAAGGCAGAATCTAAAACTTTGCCAAAATCTAAACCAAAAGGTTCTAAGTCTAAGACTATGAGGAAATCAGATTCTAAACCTAGAAAGGTTCAAAGTCTGAAGAGATCAGAACCTAAGACAAGCAAGTCTCAGACTCTGAAAAATTCAGACTCACATTTTCAAAAGACTGTGTTTGCAAAATCTTCAAAAGATAAGAAACCAGTGTATGCAAAACCTTTTAAATCTCAGAATGTCAGACAAAGGAAACAAAAGAAGCCATATCCTTTCAGAACTAACCAAAGAGGACCCATAAAGATATGAGTACCTAGGTCTGAAATCATGACTGTTGCAGATATGCTTAGAAGCCAAAGAAAAGGAGAAGTCTTGGTACCTGGACAGTGGTTACTTGTGTCACATGACAGGAGAAAAGTCTATGTTCCAAACCCTGACCATGAAAGAGGGAGGAACTGTGGGAGTTGGAGGAAACCAGAAAGGCAAGATCATTGGTACTGGTAAGATAGGTAATTCTTCCATTTCTATTAATAATGTTTGGTTGGTAGATGGACTAAGACATAACCTACTTAGCATAAGTCAATTGTGTGACAGTGGTTATGATGTCTTGTTTGATAAGAACACTTGCACTGTAATCAACAACAAAGATAAATCTGTTGTGTTCAAAGGAAAGAGGAAGAACAATGTTTATAAAATTGATTTTTCAGAACTGGTTGATTAGAAGGTAGTTTGTCTTCTGTCAGTGAGTGATGAGAAATGGGTATGGCACAAAAGGTTAGGACATGCTAACTGGAGACTCATCTCTAAGCTTAACAAGTTACAACTGGTCAGAGGCTTACCAAACATTGACTATCACTCAGATGCTCTTTGTGGAGCATGCCAGATAGGAAAAATTGCTAAAACTTCTTTTAAACCCAAAAATATTGTTTCTATCTCCAAACCCTTAGAACTACTTCACATTGATCTGTTTGGTCCTGTTGGCACATCATCAATCAATGGGAAGAAGTATGGGTTGGTAATTGTTGATGATTACAGTAGGTGGACTTGGGTTAAATTCCTCAGAACCAAGAATGAAACATATGATGTGTTCAACAATTTCTACAAGCAAGTACAAACTGAAAATGAATTGAAAATTTTAAAAGTTAGAAGTGATCATGGTGGTGAATTTGAAAATGAACCTTTTGAAATTTTTTGTGAAGAACATGTAATTCTCCATGAGTTCTCTTCTCCTAGAACTCCACAACAAAATGGAGTTGTAGAGAGAAAGAACAGATCTTTGCAAGAAATGGCCAGAACCATGATTCATGAATCTAACATTGCAAAGTACTTCTGGGCAGAAGCTGTTAACACATCATGTTATATTCAGAACATAATCTATATTAGACCAATTTTGAATAAAACAACATATGAATTATTCAAAGGAAGAGAGCCAAGCATTTCTTATTTTCATCAGTTTGGATGTACATGTTACATTCTAAACAATAAAGTCTATCTAAAGAAATTTGATGCTAAGGCTCACAAGGGTATCTTTTTAGGATACTCTGAGAGATCCAAAGCATACAGAGTGTATAATTTAGAAACACATGTTGTTGAAGAATCAATTCACATTAGATTTGATGACAAGAAGCCTGATAATAAAATATCAGAGCTAGTTGAGAGTTTTGCAGATATTCGGCTCTCAGAGGACACTTCAGAACCTGAACAGATTTCTAAGTCTGAAGAAAGCTCAGAAGCTGAAATTCCTCCAGAAGCCGAAAAACTCTAAGAAGTTGACACTCTTCCTGAAGCCAATCAAGATCAAGATGTTTCTGAACAAGGTCTTAATGAATTTCAAGAAGTAAATCCACCCAGAAACACATTCAAGTACAAGTCTTCACATCCTGAAGAGTTAATTATTGGAAACAAGGATAGTCCAAGAAAGACCAGATCAGCATTCACACAGAATGTCTCTTTGCTTGGATTAGCGTCAATGATTGAACCTACAACAGTTGATGAAGCACTTGCAGATGATGGATGGATTATGGCTATGCAAGAAGAACTCAACCAGTTTCAAAGAAATGATGTTTGGGATTTAGTTGCAAAACCAAATCACAAGAACATTATTGGAACAAAATGGGTGTTCAGAAAAAACTGAATGAACAAGGAGAGGTAGTCAGAAATAAAGCTAGACTTGTTGCTCAAGGCTACAGTCAACATGAAGGAATTGACTATACAGAAACATTTGCTCCAGTTGCAAGATTAGAAGCAATCAGGTTACTTCTTTCCTATGCAGTAAATCATAATATCGTTTTATATCAAATGGATATTAAGAGTGCTTTTCTAAATGGAGTCATCTCTGAAGAAGTGTATGTCAAATAACCTCCTGGTTTTGAAGATTTAAAACATCCAGACTTTGTTTTTAAGCTTAAGAAATCACTGTATGGTCTGAAACAAGCTCCCAGAGCTTGGTATGAGAGACTAAGTAATTTCTTACTTAAAAATGATTTTGTAAGAGGACAAGTTGACACTACACTGTTCAGAAAGACACTTAAGAAAGACATCTTAATTGTTCAAATCTATGTGGATGATATTATATTTGGTTCTACTAATGCCACTCTTTGCAAGGAATTTTCTAAGTTAATGCAGGATGAATTTGAAATGAGCATGATGGGAGAATTGAAGTTCTTTCTTGGAATTCAAATCAACCAATGCAAATATGGAGTGTATGTTCATCAATCAAAATATACAAAGGAGCTTCTGAAGAAGTTCAAGCTTGAAGATTGTAAATTGATGACAACACCAATGCATCCAACCTGCAACTTAAGCAAAGAAGATACATGTTCAAAGGTAGATCGGAAGCTCTACAGAGGTATGATTGGTTCTCTGTTATACTTAACAGCTTCTAGACCAGATATTTTATTCAGTGTATGCTTATGTGCAAGATTCCAATCAGATCCTAGAGAATCTCATATGACTGCTGTCAAGAGAATCTTCAGGTATCTGAAGGGAACAACTAATCTTGGACTTCTGTATAAGAAATCCTTAGATTATAAGTTGGTTGGATTCTGCGATTCTGATTATGCTGGTGATAGGATTGAAAGAAAATCCATTAGTGGAAATTGTCAATTCCTTGGTGGGAATCTGATATCCTGGGCCAGTAAAAGACAATCAACTATTGCATTGTCAACAGCAGAAGCAGAATACATTTCAGCTGAATACATTTCAGCTGCAAGTTGTTGCACACAACTACTCTGGATGAAACATCAGTTGGAAGACTATCAGATTCATGAAAACAACATTCCTATCTTTTGTGATAATACTGCTGCTATCTGTTTGTCTAAAAATCCTATTCTACATTCAAGAGCCAAGCACATTGAAATTAAACATCATTTTATTAGCGATTATGTTCAGAAGGGTGTTTTGGATATTCAATCCATTGATACTGATCATCAGTAGGCTGATATATTTACAAAACCCCTAGCAGAAGATAGATTTAAGTTTTTTAAAAAGAATCTGAACATGCATTTCATCTCTGAAAAATCTGCTTGACTCTGAATAGAAACTGAGAATCTGAAGTTCATCAGAAACTAAGACTTATCAGACGCTCACTTTGAGAGTCTGAAGAAAGTTCAGCTTCTGAAGACATCAGAGTCTGAGTTTCAGAATCTGAATTTTTGGCTTTTGATAAATCTCATTGTAAGTGGACACTTTACACGTGACCCACTAATGAGAGTGAATCTGAACAGTAGTCTGACACGTCGTCTGAAACTGCTGGGTAGTAACTGCAGGGCAGTGATGAGTTAGTTTTAAAAGTTGTACTTTGCGTCCCCTAATGTCATTAATGTGCAGTTGTGTTTAATGCTTATTGTCTGCTTTCATTTTCTGAAACGTCTTAACGAAAACACTCAAAACACATTCACACTTTCACTTTCACATCTTACACGTTCAGTTTTCAAACCCAAAAAACTCCTCCTTTTCAAAAACCCCTTTAGAACCCTAAAACCTCAATCCTTCATAATCAAATGGCTGGTTCATCATCTTCTTCTCAGAAACTTACAATGTCGTTCAATCTCAAGAAGCAAGGAAGGAAGAAGCTAAGAAGGTTGCTGAGTATCCAGAAATGAAAGGGAAATCAAGAGCAGAAATGGGTCTGAAAAAGTTCAGTGGTACTGAAGTCAGGTCGTCTGTTTTGGGTATACCAATGATTATCACTGAGGAGATCATTGCAAAGGTATAGTTGGTGCCAAAAGAGGTGGTTTGTTTCAGACAAACACCAAGAAAACTAGCACCTGGGTTCCTCTGATCAGACAAACTGTATCTCATGGGAGAGAGTCTGAGAAGACAGTGGACATGAAGGCTGAACAGAGGGTCATGCATAAATTGCAGCTCCAATGCATAGTTCCCAGATCAGGAGGATCAAATTACAAGTCCTGAGATCTGATGCATATGCTGACCTGGTGGTACTTGAAGAGACCAGTTAACCTGGCTGCTTACATCTTCAATCATCTCTGCACTTCCATCAGAGAAAGCTTGAAAGGAAAGGTTCAAGTGCCATACACCAGACTGCTGTCTGAAATCTTTCATCAAGGAAAGCTTACTGAGATTCTGAAATATGGTCTTCAGAACTCATTTCTAGGCAAGGCTGCTCTAAAGCCTCTGGACTTTGAAGCTATAAAACTGGAATTTGGATGAGCCTATGTTGAAGCACATGGTGGATCAGATGCAAGTTGAACTAGTAGCACAAAGAGCTAGTCCAGATGCATTGGAAAGCAAGATTCAGGAGATGAGTACAAAACAAGCAGTTATCGCAGAACAACAAGTTCAGATTTTGTCAAGTCAGGAAGAAATGAAGTCTGGGATCAGTGCCATTTTGGAGCTTCTGAAGAAACCTCCTCAACCTTAGATTGCACACCCTAGTCTTTAAATTTTAACCTGCCTCTGAACAAATGTTTAATTTATTTTGCTTCTGAACATCATTCTGTGTCTGATATCTCTTGCTTCTGAATGAATTGATTATCTCTTATTTAATTTGTATGCTCTGATAGTTTGCTCTGATTCTTGTTAAAATTGTTTTGCTCTGATAATTAATATGCTCTGAACAATTTTATCTCACATCTTAACTCTTTTTTGTCTTAAATTCTTGAATATTTTTTTGTTGATGACAAAAGGGGGAGTAAGTTACAAGTATTTCAGGCTCTGAGCCAAGTCAGAATAAGTTAATTTTTGAAAATTAATTAACTTAGGAGAACATCTTCTCATCTCTTAGCCTCTGATTAAAAATTCTGTGAGATAAATTACTCTTTATTGATTTAAATTGAATTTAATTAACCTAGATAAGACTCAGGGGGAGCTTACAAACCTCACCTTGTGGATTATCAGACTCAGGGGGAGCTTACAAACCTCAGACCCTAGAGTCAACTTGTTAATTAAATTAACAACAATTTTCTATTAATACTTATGTTTGTCATCATCAAAAAGGGGGAGATTGTTGGAACAAAATGTATGAACAAGTCCTTTTTGAGTTTTGATGATAACAAAGTGTTAAAAAGAAAATTGGATACGCTAATACTTGTTCTAGTGTGCAGGACCATATACTTAAAGTTATGTATCTAACAGTGGTTCTAAAAGATCAAGTTAAGAGCGAAGAAAATTTTTGAAGCTTGTGTTGCAAGTCTGAAGACATTCAGTGTCTAAAGATCAGCGTCTGAAGAGCAGTGTCTGAAGATCAGCGTTTGAAGAACAGTGTCTGAAGATCAGCGTCTGAAGAACAGTGTCTAAAGATCAGCGTCTGAAGATCAGCGTCTGATGAACAGTGTCTGAAGATCAGCGTCTGATGAACAGTGTCTGAAGACTGGGAGTCTGAAGTCTGAAGACTGAGAGTCTGAAGACTGGGAGTCTGAAGACTGGGAGTCTGAAGTCT
This sequence comes from Medicago ruthenica, assembly GCA_018208015.1. Taxonomy (NCBI): domain Eukaryota; kingdom Viridiplantae; phylum Streptophyta; class Magnoliopsida; order Fabales; family Fabaceae; genus Medicago; species Medicago ruthenica. The sequence goes on along the minus strand of CM031374.1, from coordinate 19,426,429 downwards.
GAAGTCTAAAGACTGGGAGTCTGAAGTCTGAAGGAAACTCAGAAGTCAACTGCTGTCACTGTCAAAAGTACAGTACGACAAGACCTCTGCAAAAATCTCAGAGTCAAAACCGTTCTCTGCAACTTTGTCTCCCTGGACGAAACACTCAACCCGTTTTAAGGAAACAATTCAAACGTTGGATGAAGCTTCAATTCAAACGACTCTATTGATGACCTGACACCTTCTCAACGACTCTTTATTCCTCTATAAAAGGACTGAAAATTTGAAGAAGAAATTAGAAGACTCTGCAATTCTGAAAGTGCCAATACTCTGCCAAATTCAAAACTCATCAATAACTTAGAAATTTTTACAAACTTTCTTATCTTATAATTTCTTAAGTATAGAGTCTGAAAAACTGTGTTGTATTATGTGAACACCACTGATAGTATATCAAGTGTTCAACTCAAACATTTTTATTTGTAACTCTGTTTGATTAGAAGTCTCTTGCTTGTGTGCTTGAGCAATCAGAAGTCTCTTACTTTGTGTTTGAGCATTTGGAAGTCTCTTACTTTGTGTTTGAGCATAGAAAGTCTCTTACTTTGTGTTTGAGCATAGAAAGTCTCTTACTTTGTGTTTGAGCATTTGGAAGTCTCTTACTTTGTGTTTGAGCATATGAAGTCTCTTACTTTGTGTTTGAACATAGGAAGTCTCTTACTTTGTGTTTGTGCATTTGGAAGTCTCTTACTTTGTGTTTGAGCATAGGAAGTCTTTTGCTTGGTGCTTGAGCAATTCGTAATCATTGGATTATAGTGAAAAATCTCTTGTAAGTGACAAGGGGACTGCACTACTTCCGGGTTGTGGAAGGAACCAGGATAATTGCTTGTGTCCTTCTCTCTCTCATTTACTTTCCATCCGCTGCATTATAACTCTGAACATAGCTTCAGACTCTGACCTCCAATCAGACTCTGAACTATCATTAAGTTTTTGAGAAAGAAAAAGCCAACACAATTCAACCTCTCATTCTTGTGTTTTTCTCACCTTCATTTTGCACATTAACTTATGTGCAACTGAGCCAACTGCAGTTCGCTATGGAACCATAATTAACTGTCGTTGCGGTTATTTAGGTAATTTCTAGGTGTGTGAGAGCAATTTTCGAAGTAGGAAAAGCAATTTTCCTAGTTTTTAAACAAAAAGGCCCAAAAATCATGTTAGCAAAGCCCATATAGCAAAGAAGATATATAAGAGTTCTTCTTGCAAAAATCATGTTAACAAACTTCACCAGCAGCGGCAACTCTCTTGTAAAAACTACTAAGGTAATTAGTCTATTGTTTAAGTACTTTGTATGATTTGGGATGATTAATTTTTTTTTTATATAACTTCAATTGTGATGAATTGGTTGATTGATTATTTATGCAATTCGATATATTTGTGTTCAAAATTATTTGGGATTTTGTTGTGATTGCTGGTGGTGATGGTTATTCAATGCAACAAACAATTTGAGACTGATGTAAATCTTAAAATGCTACGAAGGTTTTGTATGTATGCAAGGAATCTTATCTTCATGATATATATGAAGCATAGTAACATAATTCGTTGGGGGTGGGTAGAGAAACGCGAATTGGTTCGCGGGAACCGGTTCTTGGTTCTTTTGCGAATTGGTACGCACTAATTTGTGGTCTAATTCGTTGAAAACTAAGTACCAGATGGAATCGGTACGCACCAGGAGGTTTCATCGCTCGATCTATCTTTTCTGGCAACAACCTGTGTTGCTGTGTCTCCTGCAGCGGCTGCTTGCTCACAGTGATGCAACACCGCAGGATAGAACCGGGTCAAATTAGATTAAAGGAGAATGACCCTTGAGGCCCAATACAAAAAATATATATTGTTCCCGGAATGTTATATCCCCCATGCATATGATTTCTTCTATTATTCTGACATTCCTATGGAACTTTTCACTGCCATTCACCTTTATTTTTATTTTTTTAATTAATGATTCTAAAACATTCTAAATTTTTATCAAACACATGTAATTTCTTACCTTAATAAAACAAACTATTGAGAAAGACCCAAGTCCCATATTAGATAGATAAGACTCTTGATAAGAGTTTATAAAGAGGAGACAATCCTCACTTTGCGGACCGGTTTTGTAAGAATGAGTTAGACCATAAATTTCAACACAAACACACCGTTAGCCTTTTCTCGTGTGGTAATTATGGTGTAAGGCTATTTAAAAGGAGTTAAGATCTTCTCCATTTGCTTAAAATAAATGGACAATGTCATTTGGTAAGAGATAGATACAAAAAAGTATGTAGTGGGTCCCCCACTTAGTGGGACCCACCACTATTAATTATTTTCAAACTTCTTTGTGTCTTTATCTCTTCAAATGGAATAAATAGAGAGACTAATAAATGAAGAGGATCTTGACTAATTTAAAAGGCCATTTGTTTTTCTCATACTTAACATTAATTATTACCCAGTAAGCATTGATGGAGATGAATGAGAGCCCACCTGCCGAGACAAATAAGACCCAACCGGCGGAGCCGAAACATAGGCTACTCAACAAACCCTTTTTATGGGGATCAGGAATTGTTAATATTAGGAAGCAGGTGTGCCCTGACTTGGAAATGCAGTTAAATAGCGTGATGATGATGGACTCTATGGTAAACTACTTCATGAAAACGCTTATTAAGGAAGCAACAAAGCATGTTGATTCAAATGGTTTGGATGTAAGGGAGATTATGGCCGCAGTTAATCAAGTCTTTCCTGAACAATTGGCCAAAAATGCTCACCAACGTGGTTTAGAAGCTGTTAATCAAACATTACCAAAAGGGAGAATCGAGGTAAAATTGATAACCTAAATGACATGATTTAATATAGTCGTTTTAAATTTTAAATATTTTTGTTTCTGTTCGGATAATTTTATGTTTCATGATAATCCTTTGTTACTAAACCTTACTATCACACCATTGTATGCTTTTATGTATTAGTTTAGCTTATGTGATGGTGTCACTCAAACTATAAGAATATGTGTCTATAAGAATGATGAGTATCTCGACCATTTATCAAACTATTAGACACCAAATTTGTTGTATTTAGCAAATAAATAAACTTTTATGTTAATTCATAAAAGTTCTCAAAAATTGCATCTTCATCAGTCGTTTTTTCATAAACTACCTTGACAAGCTTATGAATAATACGTAAAAGCTTATTTATTTGCGGGATTATGATGTTTAGTATTGTTCTTAAACTGGCTATCCATGATACAAACATGGCCCCTAAAAAAATCGTACAAACAGACCCAATCTTTGTGTTGATACGGTTCACATTATATAATCATAAATGAGTGTTCCCCTGTATTCTTGGCACAAAAGGGGTGTTTAGAGGGTGTTCGGATTTTATAATCTGAAAAAAAAAAAATGCGCCCTAGGGGGGACACTCACTTCAGATTGTATAAAATTTATGACCAAGTAAAATTATATCTTCCTATATAGATATTTGTGCATATGGGAAATAATGTATGACATGACACTATAGTGAAATATAGTTAGTCACATGAAAAACTTTTTTACACTGTGTGTGGGGATTAAATTATTTTTATTATATTATTGTTTATACCCTATTTTCAGAAGACACTTTTCTACTGGTTAAAATTCATAACGATCCCATCAAATTTATGTATGACTCACAATTTAGTAGGATCCATTTTTAAAAGAGGAGTGTTGTGTTATGATTCAAAATAGCACATGGAAAAATACACTTGGCATAACATAATTGGTTGAGACTAATGGACATGCGGTTAGTGATCCTAAAATCAATGAACTTTGGGTTGTGCATAAATAGTGAAATGAGGATCAATAGTGGTATGAAGAATATTGATGAAGTCTCTCCTCTCTTCCTTTGGTACTCTCTAGTAGAGTAATGACAATTCTTAGGACTTAGTCTTCTTATATCTTTTTCCTTTCTCTTTCATGTACTAAGAACATCAATTTATTTTAATTGAGTTCTAATCTATCAATTTTGCCTTTTATTTAATAATCAATTCACAATTATCTATTTTATTCCATTCTCAATTTTGGAGAACCATTACATGCTAGCAACCCACGCTCTCTTATTTATTGAAATACAAGTGAGTCCTCCATTAGTTTTGAAATGGATCCCACTCAAAGTGATGAGATCCATATGTATTTCATTCAATAAATGAGTAAGTGTTTCGAGCACTACTCTTTTTAAAATTGTGAGACCGGTTTCATAATTAATGATGACTCGATGACAGAGTATTTTGGATATAAATATAATGTGTTGGAGAGAGTGTTGTTAGAACTTCTGGTGTGATTGGTTAACTAGGTTTTTCCCCCTTAATTAAGTTTGAGGTTTTGTTAAATGTTAAGTCACTCATTTCATATCCATTTATTTTTTATTTTCATCATTCATTTGTAATTATTCATTAAATTAATGTTTTTGCTGTCGCATGTGTGTTTATAAGATCTTATTCTTCTAAAACCAAAAAAGAAATGTTTTAACAACCAAGGTTTCTTGCCTCAAAAAATTAACCAATGTTTCTAAACAAGTTTTCAAATATTTATATTTGGAAAATAATCTATTTCTAGACATCTTCTAAGCTACATTATAGTTGGATCAAATGTGGGACATTTGTTTAACTTTCAACAAAGTAGAGAAGAATTAGAAATTCTTTTGAACCATTTCTAATAAGAAACTGAGTTTTTGATCATGTGTGATCATGCTTAAAAGTTGAGTATGTGTGTTGTTTCAGCTGCTAACTGTAACTGGTTAGTGCTAGATAGCAGTGTAAAAGAATCGTTTCTCTAGTTCGATGTCCATCTCTATCTCTATCTAGAATGATGCAATTTTATTGTCAAATCATACTGGTTCATACTCATCACCCTAAAATTTTGCTTCGCTTATACAGAATGCTGGAAGATAACCACTATATTGAAGGAGTGAGTCCAACATTGGAGTTCATCATAACTTCAAAGGACATAACAGCTACTGGCGCTCCAGCCACGTTACTAATTTTCAACAATGAAAAGGGTTTCTCTCGCCAAAACATCGAATCTATCTGCAGTGTTGGATGGTCAACAAAGAAAGGCAATATGAGCAGCGGATACATAGGCGAAAAAGGTATACTGTCACCTTTAAATGTCTCTTAATTTATTTTGTACTTTTTCCTTGAGAAGAACTTGTGTTTGTGTGGTTCTTTCATTGAATGATAGTTAAATGATATTTTAGTACCTGGTTGAATTGTATGTATAGGCATGTAACTTTCTTGAATCAATTCAATGTCAATTAATTTGTTCATATATAGAAGATATTTTCAGCCATATACCAAAGGAAAGAAACATTGGCTAATTTAACAGTGTTTCCACAACTGTATTTCTTTTGCAAAATATATTTCTGAAATTTTAACATGCTATTTTTTCGTAGACAGTTTTGTATCTTTTGAAAAGCCTTGTTAATCAAGTATAATGATTAGTATAATTCAAAAAGCATATGAATCAAGGGCAGTTGGATTATTCTTGACAATGGATATCCACAAGAGTAGCCAAATTGTAGATGATAAAAATCTTTGACATAATCTCTCCTTTGGTTGAATTTCAGGCATTGGTTTCAAAAGTGTGTTTCTTGTTACTGCTCAGCCTTATATTTTTAGCAACGGGTATCAGATCAGGTTCAACGAGAGGCCTTGTCCACATTGCAGTCATGGGTATATAGTTCCTGAATGGGTTGACGAGAAGCCAACCCTTCTTTGACATACAGCAGATATACGGTGCTAGTAAAGATTCCCTTCCAACTACAATAATTGTCTTGCCTCTGAAGCCGGACAAGGTTGAACCTGTGAAATAGCAGCTCTCAAGCATTCACCCGGAAATTTACTGTTCCTTTTAAAAATCAAACATCTTTCTGTCAGAGAAGACAACGAGGATCCCAAAAAGAACAGTGTAACTTCTGTATCTATTTCAAGCGAGATCGACTTTGTGACAAGGAAAAACATGGATGTTGAATCTTACACAATCTATCTATCTGCGGGGGGAAAAGAGTAGTGACGAAAAGAAATGGTGCTATTACACGTCAAGTTGCAAAATGTGGTGGAAAGGAGAAAGGATGTGGAAGAGTGTGTTGTGACATTGACCTTCCCACGTCAGTAGAGGCTTCACAAGGTTAAGAGGCTTCACAAGCATCAGAGCTTACCAGGGGTTTATGCATTTCTTCCTACAGAGATGGTCACTAATTTTCCATTCATAATTCAAGCAGATTTTGTTCTTGCCTCGTCAAGGGAGACAATTCTCTTGGATGATAAGTGGAATCAAGGGATACTTGAATATGTTCCATCAACTTTTGTAGATGCATTCAAAACACTTGTGATAGGATCAAATGAATTTACAGTGTCCAGTTTGCCTGATTTGTTCAGGTTCCTTCCAATTCATAGTTCTCCTTTTGAGAACTTCAATTATGCAAGGGAGAAAATCAAGGAAAAACTTGCTGAAGAAAAAATTGTTCCTATTGAGACATTCACCGAACAGAAGCACTTCTATAAGCCTAGTGAAGTTAGCAGGCTACTACCTAAATTTTGGAATATTTTGACAAAGGTCAAGGAGGAAGGAGTGTACTTGCTTCACCTATCTTCTCATGATGGGATGAAAATCTTAAGTTCTTCATTTGATAAAAGCAATTATGAGGCAATACTCAAATTTTTAGGGGTAAAAAATGTGAAGTTTGATTGGTATGCAAAGTGGATCTAGAATTCTAATCTTGTGGATGGAGGAGTATTAGAAGATCTCTATCTTGAGCTTTTGCTGTTTATGGCTAAAAACTGGAAAAAGTTTAAGAGTTCCAACATCATTAATGATATCCCATTGATTAAATATGTGGCTTCTGATGGGATTCCGTCGTTTTTCACTATTGAAGAATGCAAACAGAACGAAGCAGGTGCCAAGCGTGTAATGCTAGCGGACGTAAATCGAACTTCTTCGTTAATCAATTGGAACAAAACGTCAAACCAGTTTTTTATGCCAGAAAGCACACAACAAGCTATCTCGCAATTGAACTTTAAGAAGGCTTTGGTGGATTGGCTTGTAAATGATGTTAATGTTCACACTCTGAATGGGTACTTTTTTGCAAAGGACCTCTCCAGTTTTATTAAAAATAATCGCAAGCTTGCCATTGCATATGCTCATTTCTTATACCATTCTTTGTCAGAAGGTTATTTGTCGTGTCAGGAGGTTGATGATTTATGTAGTTATATGCCACTTGTGGACAAGAATGGACGTATAACTAAAAGAAGAAATGGGGTTCTTCTGCCTGAAAATGGTAGCAAATGGGCAGACTTAATGGTTTCTAATCCATGGAGAAATGAAAATTGTGTTGAGCTAGGAAAGGTGTACCTAAATGCATCTTATGCAGGCCAATCTACAGATTATGGCAAGCTTATTGAATTCCTCAAAAATCATGTTGGAGCATCTGGCATACCTTATCTATCTCCTCCAAATGCTGGGTTTTCAGCTGCGGATACTCAACTCACAAAAGAAAATGCCTTTTTACTTTTGGATTGGATTCGGGAACTGAAGCACAAGGGCGTGCATCTACCTTTGGACAATTTTGTTGACAGCATCAAAGAGGGAAGTTGGCTAAAGACATCTTGTTGTCTTAGGTCTCCTGTGGGATCGGTATTGAATGATTTAGGATGGCAAGTTGCATCGCAAATTAGTGATATCCCTTTCATTGATCATGCTTATTTTGGTGAAGAAATATATAATTACAAAGAGAAGCTCAAGTTGCTGGGAGTGAAAGTTGACTTACGTGAAAATTACCAAGTTGTCATTGAGCATTTGAAGTCACCTTCAAATTTGGCCTCATTGACCGCTGATGCTGTTTTGATAATGGAATGCATCAGACACTTGAATGCCCCTGGTAAACTCTTGAATTCGTTAAATGGAGCAGGCTGTTTGAAGACCAACACGGGTTTCAAAACACCAGCTGAATGTTTCTTGTATGATCTAGTGCGGGGTTGCATTTTAGAGGTATTCAACGGTCTTCCTGTTATTGATCATAAATTTTATGGTGAAAAGATTTTCTCTTACAAAGATGAACTGAGGCAAATCGGGGTGGTGGGGTATTTCCGAAATGCTATAAAAAGTTTGCAAGTCTCTTCGAACGAAAAGACATTGGAAACTTCAATTAACCAAAAACATGTTATCTCATTTCTCAAATGTTTCAGGCAGCTGGAGGGATCTTTTCCTTTTGATTTCTCATGTAGATCAAAGCAAACTTGTTCTTGACGGTGATAATGGCTTGTTCATGTTTTCCGACGAAGAAAGAAACGTCGTAAACAAGTCCAACGCATGAGATAACCGTAGGGATGATGAGATGCTTCGAGTTCTTGATTGCAGCTTCAGAAACGATGAACTCAGAGTCACAATTGTTCGAATTCGTGGATTTGGCAGAAAAGATCAACTCTGAATCAAGAATCTGTGTTTTCTTGTTTTGTGATGAAGCTTGAACGCAGATTCATGATCGGTGCAACATGAATCAGCAAGAAAACAAGGGATGTCACTGAAATTGATGGTGAATCCATCAATGGCTAGAGTGATCCATGGTGAAGGAGGAGGAGTGGAAACAGAATCGCCAAAGCTACCGAAAACGATTGAAACTTGCGAAGCGGAAGAACACGAAGATTCTGATGCGGAAGCTTCAACATCTTCTTCATCACCATCCGAACCATCTTCGTCGACATAATCTGGATCGAAATAGCTATCTCCATAGCACTTTGATACCATATTATGAATCAGATGCCGAGTATCAAGGTCCCATACAATGGAAAGATAGAATGCATAATGCTATCTAGGTGTCATCACAAAGAAACAATTGAATAAAAGATGATAGAAATGGTACATGAGTGTTTCTATATATAGAGATTAGTTGAGTAGCTAACTCTTAATCTAGCTTCTCAAACACTCTAACTAACTATAGTGTACTCTAACTAACTATAGTGTAATACTTTGTCTTATATGTGCTAAATGTAAGATGTAAGATTGAAATATTGTATTGGTCATATGTATTGTAACGTGTTGTTCGTAACTGTTAGTTTGGACTTATATGTGATATGTTTTGTTTTGTTTGTGTTTTGAAAACTATTATGTCTTTTAATTTCTTTTAGTATTAATGCGCACATAGTTGTATATTATTATCATTGTTTACGTTGCTATAATGAACAATAGTGGTAAGTCATTATGGCAACGAATTTAATGGTAAGAGCAATAGTGTTATTTAAACATTGGACTGAACTGCATTTACGTAATTTCTAGGTGTGTGAGAGCAATTTTGGAAGTGGGAAAAGCAATTTTCCTAGTTTTTAAACAGAAAGGCCCAAAAATCATGTTAGCAAAGCTCATATAACAGCAGCGCGTCTCTCTCTCAACTCCGTACGACCAACAAACATTCTCGGATTCGCGTCTCTCTCTACATTCTCTCAACTCCGATTCTGCACCTTATAAACCGCAGCAGCGCCACCTTCCGCCACCACATGCGACCCACTCCCTTGCCTCTTGTTTTTGTTTTGAATCTCTATCTACTTTGTGCGACCACCTCCATCCTCCGTCCACCACCTCAGGTTTGTTTTCTAACACTCAACACAACAATCTGAATGAATGAATCTCCCTTTTTTGTTTTCTGGCAACGCCACTGAGCATAGTAACATAATTCGCTGGGGTGGGTTGAGAAACGTGAATTGGTTCGTGGGAACCGGTTCTCGGTTCTTTTGCGAATTCGTTCGCACTAATTCGCGGTCTAATTCGTTGGAAACTAAGTACCAGATGGAATCGGTACGCACCAGGAGATTTCATCGCTCGATCTATCTTTTCTGGCAACAACCTGTGTTGCTGTGTCTCCTGCAGCGGCTGCTTGCTCACAGTGATGCAACACCTCAGGATAGAACTGTGTCAAATTAGGTTAAAGGAGAATGGCCCTTGAGGCCCAATGCAAAAAAAAAAAAAAAAAAACCTAAAAGACGGATTTAAATACATACTACACCCTTTTAGTTTATAAGTAACATAATTACGGTTGGTCAAAAATAATAAATAAGGGATCCTGAGTAATCTACCTTTTATTTTAGAAAAAACAATAATACTAGTATAATTATAATAATTGAATAGTAAAGTTAAAATAATAGTTCAGGGAATATAACCTCCCTTTAAGTTTTGTTTCAATGGAATGGTATATTCTCCTATAGTCAAGGAATAGTAAAGTGAAAATAATAATTGAGTAATCTACCTTTTATATTCTTATATTTGTTTCAAGTTTTGAAAAATTGTTCCGGGAATATTATATTCCCAAGATGGTATTTACATATGATTTCTTCTATTAATCTAACATTCCCATGGGAATAAAACTTAACTTGCTATAACTTCCCACTACCTTTCACCTTTATTTCCATTTTTATTTTTTTAATTAAAAGATTCTAAAACATTCTAAATTTTTATCAAACACATGTAATTTCTTACCTTAATAAAACAAACACACCCTTAGGAGGGTGTATTGGATTATGATTTTAAAGGACAATTTTTGTTTAAAAAAGTCTTTAGGATTTTAAAAGATTTTGTAGGATTTTAATGACTTTGATGATTTTAAAAGACTATCGAGATTTATAACTCTGAACATAGCTTCAGACTCTGACCTCCAATCAGACTCTGAACTATCATTAAGTTTTTAAGAAAGAAAAAACCAACACAATTCAACCCCTCCTTTTTGTGTTTTTCTCACCTTCACTTTGCACATTAACTTAAGTGCAACTGAGCCAACTGCATTTCGCTATGGAACCATAATTAACTGCCGTTGCGGTTATTTAGGTAATTTCTAGGTGTGTGAGAGCAATTTTCGAAGTAGGAAAAGCAATTTTCCTAGTTTTTAAACAAAAAGGCCCAAAAATCATGTTAGCAAAGCCCATATAGCAAAGAAGATATATAAGAGTTCTTCTTGCAAAAATCATGTTAACAAACTTCACCAGCAGCGGCAACTCTCTTGTAAGATGTAAGATTGAAATATTGTATTGGTCATATGTATTGTAACGTGTTGTTCGTAACTGTTAGTTTGGACTTATATGTGATATGTTTTGTTTTGTTTGTGTTTTGAAAACTATTATGTCTTTTAATTTCTTTTAGTATTAATGCGCACATAGTTGTATATTATTATCATTGTTTACGTTGCTATAATGAACAATAGTGGTAAGTCATTATGGCAACGAATTTAATGGTAAGAGCAATAGTGTTATTTAAACATTGGACTGAACTGCATTTACGTAATTTCTAGGTGTGTGAGAGCAATTTTGGAAGTGGGAAAAGCAATTTTCCTAGTTTTTAAACAGAAAGGCCCAAAAATCATGTTAGCAAAGCTCATATAACAGCAGCGCGTCTCTCTCTCAACTCCGTACGACCAACAAACATTCTCGGATTCGCGTCTCTCTCTACATTCTCTCAACTCCGATTCTGCACCTTATAAACCGCAGCAGCGCCACCTTCCGCCACCACATGCGACCCACTCCCTTGCCTCTTGTTTTTGTTTTGAATCTCTATCTACTTTGTGCGACCACCTCCATCCTCCGTCCACCACCTCAGGTTTGTTTTCTAACACTCAACACAACAATCTGAATGAATGAATCTCCCTTTTTTGTTTTCTGGCAACGCCACTGAGCATAGTAACATAATTCGCTGGGGTGGGTTGAGAAACGTGAATTGGTTCGTGGGAACCGGTTCTCGGTTCTTTTGCGAATTCGTTCGCACTAATTCGCGGTCTAATTCGTTGGAAACTAAGTACCAGATGGAATCGGTACGCACCAGGAGATTTCATCGCTCGATCTATCTTTTCTGGCAACAACCTGTGTTGCTGTGTCTCCTGCAGCGGCTGCTTGCTCACAGTGATGCAACACCTCAGGATAGAACTGTGTCAAATTAGGTTAAAGGAGAATGGCCCTTGAGGCCCAATGCAAAAAAAAAAAAAAAAACCTAAAAGACGGATTTAAATACATACTACACCCTTTTAGTTTATAAGTAACATAATTACGGTTGGTCAAAAATAATAAATAAGGGATCCTGAGTAATCTACCTTTTATTTTAGAAAAAACAATAATACTAGTATAATTATAATAATTGAATAGTAAAGTTAAAATAATAGTTCAGGGAATATAACCTCCCTTTAAGTTTTGTTTCAATGGAATGGTATATTCTCCTATAGTCAAGGAATAGTAAAGTGAAAATAATAATTGAGTAATCTACCTTTTATATTCTTATATTTGTTTCAAGTTTTGAAAAATTGTTCCGGGAATATTATATTCCCAAGATGGTATTTACATATGATTTCTTCTATTAATCTAACATTCCCATGGGAATAAAACTTAACTTGCTATAACTTCCCACTACCTTTCACCTTTATTTCCATTTTTATTTTTTTAATTAAAAGATTCTAAAACATTCTAAATTTTTATCAAACACATGTAATTTCTTACCTTAATAAAACAAACACACCCTTAGGAGGGTGTATTGGATTATGATTTTAAAGGACAATTTTTGTTTAAAAAAGTCTTTAGGATTTTAAAAGATTTTGTAGGATTTTAATGACTTTGATGATTTTAAAAGACTATCGAGATTTATAACTCTGAACATAGCTTCAGACTCTGACCTCCAATCAGACTCTGAACTATCATTAAGTTTTTAAGAAAGAAAAAACCAACACAATTCAACCCCTCCTTTTTGTGTTTTTCTCACCTTCACTTTGCACATTAACTTAAGTGCAACTGAGCCAACTGCATTTCGCTATGGAACCATAATTAACTGCCGTTGCGGTTATTTAGGTAATTTCTAGGTGTGTGAGAGCAATTTTCGAAGTAGGAAAAGCAATTTTCCTAGTTTTTAAACAAAAAGGCCCAAAAATCATGTTAGCAAAGCCCATATAGCAAAGAAGATATATAAGAGTTCTTCTTGCAAAAATCATGTTAACAAACTTCACCAGCAGCGGCAACTCTCTTGTAAGATGTAAGATTGAAATATTGTATTGGTCATATGTATTGTAACGTGTTGTTCGTAACTGTTAGTTTGGACTTATATGTGATATGTTTTGTTTTGTTTGTGTTTTGAAAACTATTATGTCTTTTAATTTCTTTTAGTATTAATGCGCACATAGTTGTATATTATTATCATTGTTTACGTTGCTATAATGAACAATAGTGGTAAGTCATTATGGCAACGAATTTAATGGTAAGAGCAATAGTGTTATTTAAACATTGGACTGAACTGCATTTACGTAATTTCTAGGTGTGTGAGAGCAATTTTGGAAGTGGGAAAAGCAATTTTCCTAGTTTTTAAACAGAAAGGCCCAAAAATCATGTTAGCAAAGCTCATATAACAGCAGCGCGTCTCTCTCTCAACTCCGTACGACCAACAAACATTCTCGGATTCGCGTCTCTCTCTACATTCTCTCAACTCCGATTCTGCACCTTATAAACCGCAGCAGCGCCACCTTCCGCCACCACATGCGACCCACTCCCTTGCCTCTTGTTTTTGTTTTGAATCTCTATCTACTTTGTGCGACCACCTCCATCCTCCGTCCACCACCTCAGGTTTGTTTTCTAACACTCAACACAACAATCTGAATGAATGAATCTCCCTTTTTTGTTTTCTGGCAACGCCACTGAGCATAGTAACATAATTCGCTGGGGTGGGTTGAGAAACGTGAATTGGTTCGTGGGAACCGGTTCTCGGTTCTTTTGCGAATTCGTTCGCACTAATTCGCGGTCTAATTCGTTGGAAACTAAGTACCAGATGGAATCGGTACGCACCAGGAGATTTCATCGCTCGATCTATCTTTTCTGGCAACAACCTGTGTTGCTGTGTCTCCTGCAGCGGCTGCTTGCTCACAGTGATGCAACACCTCAGGATAGAACTGTGTCAAATTAGGTTAAAGGAGAATGGCCCTTGAGGCCCAATGCAAAAAAAAAAAAAAAAAAACCTAAAAGACGGATTTAAATACATACTACACCCTTTTAGTTTATAAGTAACATAATTACGGTTGGTCAAAAATAATAAATAAGGGATCCTGAGTAATCTACCTTTTATTTTAGAAAAAACAATAATACTAGTATAATTATAATAATTGAATAGTAAAGTTAAAATAATAGTTCAGGGAATATAACCTCCCTTTAAGTTTTGTTTCAATGGAATGGTATATTCTCCTATAGTCAAGGAATAGTAAAGTGAAAATAATAATTGAGTAATCTACCTTTTATATTCTTATATTTGTTTCAAGTTTTGAAAAATTGTTCCGGGAATATTATATTCCCAAGATGGTATTTACATATGATTTCTTCTATTAATCTAACATTCCCATGGGAATAAAACTTAACTTGCTATAACTTCCCACTACCTTTCACCTTTATTTCCATTTTTATTTTTTTAATTAAAAGATTCTAAAACATTCTAAATTTTTATCAAACACATGTAATTTCTTACCTTAATAAAACAAACACACCCTTAGGAGGGTGTATTGGATTATGATTTTAAAGGACAATTTTTGTTTAAAAAAGTCTTTAGGATTTTAAAAGATTTTGTAGGATTTTAATGACTTTGATGATTTTAAAAGACTATCGAGATTTATAACTCTGAACATAGCTTCAGACTCTGACCTCCAATCAGACTCTGAACTATCATTAAGTTTTTAAGAAAGAAAAAACCAACACAATTCAACCCCTCCTTTTTGTGTTTTTCTCACCTTCACTTTGCACATTAACTTAAGTGCAACTGAGCCAACTGCATTTCGCTATGGAACCATAATTAACTGCCGTTGCGGTTATTTAGGTAATTTCTAGGTGTGTGAGAGCAATTTTCGAAGTAGGAAAAGCAATTTTCCTAGTTTTTAAACAAAAAGGCCCAAAAATCATGTTAGCAAAGCCCATATAGCAAAGAAGATATATAAGAGTTCTTCTTGCAAAAATCATGTTAACAAACTTCACCAGCAGCGGCAACTCTCTTGTAAGATGTAAGATTGAAATATTGTATTGGTCATATGTATTGTAACGTGTTGTTCGTAACTGTTAGTTTGGACTTATATGTGATATGTTTTGTTTTGTTTGTGTTTTGAAAACTATTATGTCTTTTAATTTCTTTTAGTATTAATGCGCACATAGTTGTATATTATTATCATTGTTTACGTTGCTATAATGAACAATAGTGGTAAGTCATTATGGCAACGAATTTAATGGTAAGAGCAATAGTGTTATTTAAACATTGGACTGAACTGCATTTACGTAATTTCTAGGTGTGTGAGAGCAATTTTGGAAGTGGGAAAAGCAATTTTCCTAGTTTTTAAACAGAAAGGCCCAAAAATCATGTTAGCAAAGCTCATATAACAGCAGCGCGTCTCTCTCTCAACTCCGTACGACCAACAAACATTCTCGGATTCGCGTCTCTCTCTACATTCTCTCAACTCCGATTCTGCACCTTATAAACCGCAGCAGCGCCACCTTCCGCCACCACATGCGACCCACTCCCTTGCCTCTTGTTTTTGTTTTGAATCTCTATCTACTTTGTGCGACCACCTCCATCCTCCGTCCACCACCTCAGGTTTGTTTTCTAACACTCAACACAACAATCTGAATGAATGAATCTCCCTTTTTTGTTTTCTGGCAACGCCACTGAGCATAGTAACATAATTCGCTGGGGTGGGTTGAGAAACGTGAATTGGTTCGTGGGAACCGGTTCTCGGTTCTTTTGCGAATTCGTTCGCACTAATTCGCGGTCTAATTCGTTGGAAACTAAGTACCAGATGGAATCGGTACGCACCAGGAGATTTCATCGCTCGATCTATCTTTTCTGGCAACAACCTGTGTTGCTGTGTCTCCTGCAGCGGCTGCTTGCTCACAGTGATGCAACACCTCAGGATAGAACTGTGTCAAATTAGGTTAAAGGAGAATGGCCCTTGAGGCCCAATGCAAAAAAAAAAAAAAAACCTAAAAGACGGATTTAAATACATACTACACCCTTTTAGTTTATAAGTAACATAATTACGGTTAGTCAAAAATAATAAATAAGGGATCCTGAGTAATCTACCTTTTATTTTAGAAAAAACAATAATACTAGTATAATTATAATAATTGAATAGTAAAGTTAAAATAATAGTTCAGGGAATATAACCTCCCTTTAAGTTTTGTTTCAATGGAATGGTATATTCTCCTATAGTCAAGGAATAGTAAAGTGAAAATAATAATTGAGTAATCTACCTTTTATATTCTTATATTTGTTTCAAGTTTTGAAAAATTGTTCCGGGAATGTTATATTCCCAAGATGTTATTTACATATGATTTCTTCTATTAATCTAACATTCCCATGGAAATAAAACTTAACTTGCTATAGCTTCCCACTACCTTTCACCTTTATTTCCATTTTTATTTTTTTAATTAAAAGATTCTAAAACATTCTAAATTTTTATCAAACACATGTAATTTCTTACCTTAATAAAACAAACTATTGAGAAAGACCCAAGTCTCATATTAGATAGATAAGACTCTTGATAAGAGTTTATAAAGAGGAGACAATCCTCACTTTGCGGACCGGTTTTGTAAGAATGAGTTAGACCATAAATTTCAACACAAACACACCGTTAGTCTTTTCTCGTGTGGTAATTATGGTGTAAGGCTATTTAAAAGGAGTTAAGATCTTCTCCATTTGCTTAAAATAAATGGACAATGTCATTTGGTAAGAGATAGATACAAAAAAGTATGTAGTAGGTCCCCCACTTAGTGGGACCCACCACTATTAATTATTTTCAAACTTCTTTGTGTCTTTATCTCTTCAAATGGAATAAATAGAGAGACTAGGAAATGAAGAGGATCTTGACTAATTTAAAAGGCCATTTGTTTTTCATTCAATAACACAACTTTGATTTTTCTCATACTTAACATTAATTATTACTAGGGGTGTTCATGGTTCATGAACTGCACTGAACTGAACCATATAAATGGTTTGGTTCAGTTCATAAAATTCATTTCAATAAAAACTGGTTAATTCTTAAAAACAGTTTCAATCCAGTTTAGAACCGGTTCAGAACCGGTTTATAATTTTAAACCGGTTTACTTATTTTTAACCGGTTTTGAACCGGTTTTCGTACTGAACCGAATTTCTGCAGACTTGAACCACTTTTAAACCGGTTTTCTGCAGACTTGTTTTTTATAAACCAATTTAAATTCAGTTTAAAACCAGTTCAAAACCGATTTATATATATGAATTGATTTTTATCTTAGTTTAATTTTTTCAAATACATAAACAACATTAACACCGGCTATAAACCACGCCCAATCATCAAAATCACCACTTTTTAGCCCGCCCCATTACACTTACACAGCACACGCGTTTCCTTCCACCCTCAGATTTCAGAAACGCGTTTCCTTCCTACTTCCTCCTTCCTCCTTCCTCCTTCAGCACACGCGTTTTCACCACCACCATCTCCTCTCTCCGCCGCCACCGGTAAGGGTCAGATCTCCTCTCCTATCCTCTCAGTCGGCCAGGTCAGTCCACCACCATCTCCTCTCCTCTTCTTCTTCTTCTTCTTCTTCTTCTTCTTCTTCTTCTTCTTCTTTTTCTTCTTCTTCTTCTTTTAGATGTTTATGCAGTCAACAATGCTCATTGAATTAAGATAGTGAGAGTAGTTAGAGCACTGGAATTGGAATTCTTTTGAATTGAGTACTGGAATTGGAATTCTTTTAGATGTTTCGCTCAATTAAAGAGCATTGTTGATTTTTTCTATATTATTGTTTTTAATGCTGGAATTGAGTACTGGAATTGAAAAGGAGAGCAGATGGAATTGGAATTGAATACTGAAAATCTGGAATTGAGTACTGAAAGTCTGAAATTGAAATTATGATGAAGAAATTTTATATTGAGTACTGAATTGATTTTATATTGAATTGAGTACTGAATTGATTTTGATGAAAAGTGGTGATTTTGATGATTGGGCGTGGTTTATAGCTGGTGTTAATGTTGTTTATGTATTTGAAAAAATTAAACTAAGATAAAAAT
The DNA here is from genome assembly GCA_018208015.1 of Medicago ruthenica. Lineage (NCBI taxonomy): Eukaryota > Viridiplantae > Streptophyta > Magnoliopsida > Fabales > Fabaceae > Medicago > Medicago ruthenica. The sequence goes on along the minus strand of CM031374.1, from coordinate 19,408,379 downwards.
CAATTCATATATATAAACCGGTTTTGAACTGGATTTAAACTGAATTTAAATTGGTTTGTAAAAAGTGGTTCAGTTCAAAACTGTATGAAGTGGTTCAGTTAAAATATGGTTCAGTTCAGTTAGTAGTTTGGTTCAGTTAACTGAATATTTTGCACACCCCTAATTATTACCCAGTAAGCATTGATGGAGATGAATGAGAGCCCACCTGCCGAGACAAATAAGACCCAACCGGCGGAGCCGAAACATAGGCTACTCAACAAACCCTTTTTATGGGGATCAGGAATTGTTAATATTAGGAAGCAGGTGTGCCCTGACTTGGAAATGCAGTTAAATAGCGTGATGATGATGGACTCTATGGTAAACTACTTCATGAAAACGCTTATTAAGGAAGCAACAAAGCATGTTGATTCAAATGGTTTGGATGTAAGGGAGATTATGGCCGCAGTTAATCAAGTCTTTCCTGAACAATTGGCCAAAAATGCTCACCAACGTGGTTTAGAAGCTGTTAATCAAACATTACCAAAAGGGAGAATCGAGGTAAAATTGATAACCTAAATGACATGATTTAATATAGTCCGTTTTAAATTTTAAATATTTTTGTTTCTGTTCGGATAATTTTATGTTTCATGATAATCCTTTGTTACTAAACCTTACTATCACACCATTGTATGCTTTTATGTATTAGTTTAGCTTATGTGATGGTGTCACTCAAACTATAAGAATATGTGTCTATAAGAATGATGAGTATCTCGACCATTTATCAAACTATTAGACACCAAATTTGTTGTATTTAGCAAATAAATAAACTTTTATGTTAATTCATAAAAGTTCTCAAAAATTGCATCTTCATCAGTCGTTTTTTCATAAACTACCTTGACAAGCTTATGAATAATACGTAAAAGCTTATTTATTTGTTTTGGATTAATGATGGCCGACCTCATCCCACTTCTTGAACTTAGGACTTTTCTGTTCGGGAGGATCATCAGTTAAGTGTCCGGCCTTTCCTTTACCTTTTAAAGTGGCTTTCACAAGCTGAGACCACTTCAAATAATTCTTCTCATGTAATCTGTAGGATGAGGGTATGGTTGGTAATTCTTGAGATTTGTAATCCGTTGTTTCAGTTTTTGTATTGATCACTTCTTCATCACCAGAGCCAGCCATTGATTACACAAAGCTAGCAAAAAAACACGTGAGTTTCAAAGAACCCAAAAAATCAAAGTGCTCAGTTTGGAAAGTGAACACCCAAAACGAAAAGAGAGGGGGGGTGATATACAATCTGGGAAAAAACGACGGCGAACGGAGGTCCCTAGGGCGGCGCGTGGTGCTCATGTGCGGGAAGGGTGGCCGGCCGGTGGTGGCGCGTGGTGGCGCGTGTGGAGGCCGGTGGAAGCACAATTTCAGGGTTTGACCGGTTTTGGCCCAGCGATGAGGTTGGTGATGGAGGTGTCGTTTAAATCGCGACGGAAATAGGTTGAAACTGACTTTTTTAGGGCTGCGTGAATAGTGACAGGATGGGTGTTGGCTGTAAACTGAGACACAGTGAAGGGTAAATTCTGCAATTAAGGCAGTAAAAAAAAGGACCACAATTAAGGTGGCTAGGGTTTTAGACTGCAATTAAGGCGGCTGGGGTTTTTATGCGGAAGCGAGACCCTCAAGAACGAGAGCTCTTGATACCATGTGAAAACTGAATATATTTCAAAGTTCTAAATAATTTACAACCACTAATGTGTTTATATAGGCTAATGTAACTTGATGGGTAAGACTACTAAACTAATGGGCCCAATACACATAACCATTAATAATAATTAAAATAAATTATTTACAACAAAGTTCTCCAGGGACCTCCCATCATTTAGGATGCTCAGAACTGTGTTATTGATGTCCTCCCCCACTATATACCAGTATTTTTGAAAGAAAAGTGCAGGGAGGCCATCAGGGTCAGGGGCTTTTAAAAGGATGCATTTGATTAACAACTTCTTTTACCTCTTCTCTGCTAAAGGGTCGGTCACACCATTCAGCCTGGTCTTGTGACAGCTTTTTCTGAATACTATCGCAAGTTTCGGCAATGTCTTGTGGATTTGATGTGGTAAACAATTCTAAGTAAAAATCAACTATGACTCGCTCAACATTATCATGACCATGCCACCATACTCCATCCTCATCTCTAAGCTTCTTAATCTCATTTGTTTTCTTTCTTTGGCAAGCTTTTCCATGAAAACACTTCATGTTTTTTTCACCCTCATTTAACCAAATAGCTTGGCTCCTTTGCCTATATAGAGTTTCCTCTTTTTGGAGAAGGTCAGAATGTTTTCCTTCCAACTCCTTATACCTTCGAATGTTATCTGCTGAACCATCCCATAGAGATGCATTCTTGAGGAGCTTTTCAATTTGTAAGATGTCTGACCGGACCACATTTGTTTTAAGTTCTTGGAACATTCTCTGACCAGAATAGATGAACTTTCTTTTTGATTCTGTCCTCTGGATGATTTTCTAATACAACCAGGACCGCAGAGTGATTTGACCCAAATCTCGGAAGATGAGAGACATTAATAGGAGAGAACCATTTGGTGAAATCATTTGTTGCCATAGCTCTGTCTAATCTGCTTTGGATATTCTCTGACCCTTCTCGACCATTTGACCATGTAAACAGATATCCTATGAATCCTAGATCATTTAGCCCACAAAATAACATACCTTCTCTACCAAACTTGAACTGCTCAAAACTTCTTGGGTTTCCTCCTTTTCTCTCACCCGCAGCAAGTGTGTCATTAAAATCACCAACACATATCCACTTAAGGATGTGGATGCTAAGTTTTTAATCAATTCCAATGTCTTCTTTTTATTATTTTTCTTCAGGGAACCCATATATACCTGTAAGAGTCAACCTGTCTTCGCTGCACACATCTTTGATACTCCCCTGAATGTGATTCATAGAGTATGAGTTAATGTCAAGTTCAACCATGTTTGTCCATCACATAGACAAACCTCCTGCTCTTTCTCTACCTTGTCTCTTGCAACTGATAGCCAAACCCGAATTGAAACCACATCGGATCCTTATACTTTCCATCTCATCATCAACCATTCTAGTCTCCATAAGAAACAGTACCTGGGGATATTCTACTTTGTTGAGCCTTAACAAGGCTCGAATTGCTTAAGGGTTCCCCAACCCCCTGCAATTCCAACTTATGATTTTCATTGCTTTAGGAGGTGTTGGTCATCCAACACCCTCTCTGGTAGTTTTTGATCCACGTCCATGTTGTCTTTGAACTTCTTTTGGCTCCTTCCCCTTAGGTCCTCTGGTGTTCCTTCAGAAATCAACACATTTATCAGCTGCTTTTTTCCACACCCCGTCATCTCTTTAGTTTTCTCATGTTTAGTCCTTGTTTTCTTATCTTTCATTCTTGACCACTTTGTTTTACCATCAGTCTTATTTTTACGTTTAGCTTCCTTAGCGTTCACCTTTGGGGTTAAATTGAAGAATCCTAAAGTTTAAACCACTTTTTCAATTTCTTGAACGGTATTCGTCACATGTGCTTTGTCAGCCTTTGTTGTGATGTTCTCAATCCCATTCTCTTGTTGTGGTTTCACTACTTCAGTCTCGTCCACTCGGTCCCTCACGGATTCTGCTTTACTTGTGCTAGTACTTGTGAACAAACTCTTAGTGCAAGAGCTGGTACCACTATCCTTCCTCCCTTCAAAGGTGTTTCTTGGAAGAGGCGAAGCTCACAGCCATTGTCCAAAAGGAAGCTCCCTTTCTTCAATTTCTTCATATCCTTCTTCGTCTTGTGTCTCCCTTTCATCACAGTCTCTAAGTTGGTGACCAATCCTTCCGCAAACAAAACAGAAAGTGGCAGTCTCTCGTATTTAAAGTAGACTTTTAGGTCTTTACCATGATACCTGATAATTGTTCCTCTCTTAATAGGTTTTGTGAGATCCGCAATCACCTTCAATCTGAGAAATTTTCCCAATCTATGGCTTTCCTTAAAAACACCAATAGTTTCGCCCAGTTTCTTCGCCATTGAAGTAGATCGAATCTTCAGTGGTAGATCATAAACTCTGGCCCAGAAGGAGATCGAGCTCATCTCCATCTCTGAGGGTTTCTCTGTACCTGATACTCTTTTAAGGACTAGAATATTCCGATCGAAGCTCCACAGCCCATTCTGCAAAACATTTTCCATATCTCTTTTAGAAGAAAATCGGAAAACATACAGATTCTTACCGAGCTCTGGAGTTTCCACCGGATTTTTTAGCCTCCAGAACTCCACTATGGTCTCTTTGAACGCTCGAATATTGTATGCATTTTCTGTCAACTGGTGCTTTGTCTTCCTCCGTAACCCTAACAACTTCTTCCACAGCGAAGTCGTCCTTCCATTTCTCCATCGAACTTCCGTCCAACACTAAAACAGAGTGTCTCAGTAGCCTGAATGTCACAGGGACCTTCACATATTGAAAAGGGATAAGATCCAAGTAAGGATGAGCAAACCAGTAGAGACTGGGTCGACCGCCACTTTAGTTCCTACAACGTAAACCCTAGGAGAGCGGAGAAAAGTTTTGATTTTCTTTTTCGTTAACGATGATAATGTCAATTGGCACTACCGATTTTCATCACATACCATGTTAATATTATCACTGTCCACTGTTAGATAAATTTTGTTACTGCCTTGTTAATATCTTAGATTACTGTCCAAAACTCTTCATTTCTCGCGTGTCCTTTTTTTTTTTTAAATGCCCATGGGGTTTTGGATTCTATAATCCGAAGGTGGGTTTTGTAGATAATGCACGTGCTAGATGATGAAGAGTTTTGTAGAGCGGCTTCTGAAGGTGGGGTTGATATTCGTCTGATATGTCAACAGCCTAATTCTGCTGATTTGAATACTTTGGACTTGGGGTTTTTTAGTGCTATTTAATCATTGCAATAGATGGAAGTGACGAAAACAGTCAATGAGCTTATCGAGGCTGTACAAAGAAAACCTTTGACACTTTTTCTAGTTTAGATTCAACAAAAAAATTCTGTCACTCCAATTAGACATGATTGAGATAATGAAGGCCAAAGAAAATATTTATTACAAAGCTCCTCATATGCAGAAAGATGCGCTTTTTAATCAAGACAAACTACCCACTCAACTAAATTGTGATTGGGACTTTGTCCATGAATCCTTAGAATACTTAAACAATGTTGAGTAAGGTATGAACTTATTATCCTTGGAATTTCTTCAGTCTTTTAATTCATCGTGTATTGCTAACTGATGGGCAAGCTAGAATGAATCAATTATTTTGAGAAATTTATTGTTTATCATTTTTGGAAACCTGATCACAGACCGAGTGTGTTTTTGCTTGTCATAGGTTCATGGAGATTACTCTGAAGATGTTGGTACATATGTAGAAAGAGACCTGCAGATGAAATAATGGTTGAGGGAAATACCTGCAGATGTCATAAGTTGTTGGAGCTTGATCCATTTCATAACGCATTTATTCCAAAGTTTTGTTGTTGACATGAATGCTTTTTATTGTAATTTAAATTTAGATTTTTGGTATCTCATTTTCAAGTAATGGTATGGTATTTTAGACCTAAGCATAAGAAGCACCTCGTAATGCCTCCTGCATCTTTTGTGCCTTGTTAAGATCACATCACATTTTGGATAACTTCTACAAACTCTTCTGTTACTGAAAAGAAACACACAAGGTAATATAGAAGAAAAGCATATTCATTCAATTCCATGAAGTACCAAATTATGAATGATTAAAGAAACTGACAAGGTAATTATTCATAATTTGCCTTGTTTTCATTTTCAATCACATCTAGAATGAAGAATCTACAAAAATCTTCGGCCACCAATGAACCTCTTCATTCAATTCTTCAATATCAAATCCAATGTCCAATCCATCTTTCGGAAATTTATTCAAATCCAAAACAATCATCCAATAACCTTTACAGGTATAACGTCCTTTCGAAATTAAGAATGATTTAAGAGTATAGTCCCTTCGAAAATATATATTCCATCAATATAGAGAGTACTTTTAACATCATAGTCATTTTTTAAGAATAATAATGTCCTTTCGGAATTAAGAATATGTATATATACTTTGGATATTTTCTGCCTTTTGAGAAGTTAGAGGCTGATTAGTGGTAACATCTTATTTGAGTGGTCACAATATCATAGTAGAATGATCATAGTACCATAATTGATTGGTTCCAGCATTAAAAGAATGGTCTTAGTATCATATTTGAGATGTAATTCTTGAACGATTTTCTATAGTACAATAGTTAATCACGCAGTTGTAGCTGACTTGTTTTATTCTGGAGGCGGCGTGGTTGATTGTCTGTCGTACAAAATTTTTGACAGTGACACGAAACGTCTTAAATAAAGCAATATAGATTCTTTTTTCAAAATAGACTTTAGAAATTTAAAAGTAACAGTTTGGAAATCCAAAACCAACAGATTTTGTTTGGCAATATATAACTTTTGGAGGCTTAAAAAAAACCATGTGAAGTCTTTGTGTTGATGTGAGAATATAAGAATATCGAAGTTGAGACAAGGGATGAGGTAATCGTGTATTTGATTGGGACTATGAGAATTATATTGAACTAATTGAGAGAAAAGGGGAATATTAGTTTATCTAAATATATTTGGTAAAAATAGCGGATAACTGATAAAGTAACTGATAGCTTATAGCTTGTAACTAATGATTTATAGTTTATAGTTGGTGGCATATGACTAATAGCTAATAATCTAATTTAAGTGTTTGGTCAAATCAGCGGTTCAACTAGCTGATAAATGTAAAATTACATAAAAGACATTTTTAATTTATAATAAAATTTATACCAATTCATTAAAAAAATAAAATTACTATCAATTAATATTTAAGTGTTTAGAATTTAATAATTTAAATTTATTAATATAATATATCTTTTATATATAATTATTAAATTATTTTTTATTTAGTGAAATTATATTTTATATTTATTTCCGTTTAAGTGTTTATAGTTTATAAAAAATAATAATTTGTCAAAAAAAAAATAATAAGTTTATTTTTAGAAGAAGTGAAATAACAAGGAACGTAACTATAAACACTTTTTAACTATTGTGTTTGTCTATATATATATATCGACAAATTTAACATTGTATATTATTATCTATGCATTATTCAGTATAATTATTTCACATCAAAAATAAAAATTGTAACGTTAAGCATATAAAATAATAAGGTAACGATGAATATATAAATTTATTTATAATTATTGATAATTACGTTTGAGCTTATAGACAAGAACGTGTAAAAAATTTTTTTGAATAAAAGAACATGTAAAATATAAATCCCTTAAAAGAAATAAACGTATAAATGTACAGTTTTATACGAGTGCAATTAAATTATAAAAGGGTAAGAATGACTTTTTGATAAATTGATAAGGGTAAAAGTGGAAAAAAAACAATAAGTTAAAAGTTATAAGCTCAAACGCTATTTGAAATAGCGTTTGAAAAATAAGCTATAAGCTCGTAAAATAAATTATAAGCTTGTGATGAAAAAGTTATTACCATACTTGACTTTTTTTGTCATAAGGTTTTTTTTTGTCATACAAACTTATCAACTATAAACTATAAGCTAGCGTCCAGACGGGCACTCATGTACATTTCTGTCCGCTTTTTCTACTGCGGTAATGTATGTATATATTTTTCTATGTTTCTTTGTTTACAATATGCTTCATAGTTGAACATTTTATTAAGCTATGCTTCATACTTAGACATTTTATTAAGCTATATTAATCTATTAAATAAAATCAATGAACAGAACACAAAAACATATCATGAACTAATTGATAGCATAAAGAGGAAATAGAGACCAAGGGTATACAGAAATGAATAATATTTCCAAAGTTTGCCATTTTTTCACACTACCAAAAACTCTAAATATCTTCATTCTTTTCTCTATATGGATGGACCATAACAATACCAATTATTTTATTTTGAAAAATGTGATAATATTTGGTTTATCCTAATGACTATCATTAGTTTCCTCTTGAATGGTTGACATCCCCTCTCTTTTTTCCCAAAGTAAAACTGCTAATTGTAGAGAAGCCACTTTTACTACACCTGACATTAACTTAGAAGTTAAGCATATGATGTTCCTCTTGCACTCTCCCAATTTCCTGGATATGGTTAATACTTGTATGATGCATATGTGTATATCTATAACCTCATCTTTATACTATTATTATACACAAAATTCAATAATCATGCCTAGATTTGTGATTTTAATCTTTTGATGTCAGACATACGAAGAACATGAAATAAAGTCCACTGCATATATATTTTCAACCAAAATTAAGATCAATCAACTTATTCTTAAAAAATGTAAATCAATCAAATTAAGATGAGCACACTGTTGAAATTGTTGAAGGGCTTTCTCACCTTCTTACCAATGTGCTCAAAGTATAGTCCTCCCCTCTGAATGTGTAGAGAAAATAATTTTAAAACAAAAATAAGAGGGAAGTGATATTTTTGCTTTTTGAGTGTGGTTGCAATTAACTTCCTGGTCGCGAAAAGACGGGCACTCATTGTACACGTCTTTCCGCTCTTTTTATTGTGTTAAAGTTTAAAAATTATGAACAGTATTTTTCTATGAAATTTTGATTTTGATTAAAAGTATAAATATAAATGATTGTTGCTTTCAAATTATAACAAATCAAACTATCCGTGTTTATCTATTTCAATGACACCAACAATATAACAAAAATATAATTTAAATTCTTATCTTTTTAATGACACCAACAATAATCATCTATAATATATATATATATATATATATATATATATATATATATATATATATATAAAGAAAATAACTCCTTTCAGCAATTTTGAGTTGACTCTTTCCAAAAATATCATCAATTTTCAATACAAATAACAAATGTAACAAATAGATAAGCATAAATTTAAATATTAAAATAAAAGCGTAACAAACAAAAATGTCTAGTTTTTTCCTTTATCATTTAAAAAGTCTAACAAACTAGATGAGTGTATCTATACTTACTTTTTCATTATCCCAATTATTCCCTTAAACAACAACTTTTTCTATAATAAAAATTGTTGTTGGTGTCATTAAAAAAATAAGAATTTAGAGTATATTTTTTTGTTATATGTTGGTTTCATTGAAATAGATAATCATGGTTAGTTTGATTTGTTATAATTTGAAAGCAAAGAACATTTATATTTTTACTTTTAATCAAAATTAAAATTTCATAAAAAAACACCGTTCATAATTTTCAAAGTCAGCCCAAAATCTTATATTTCTTTATATATAGTATAAATATATAGTATAAATATAATCGATCTAGTTTGTTAGCTTTTTAAAGCATAAAGCAAAAAAAAATTTGCTATTTGCATTTAAAATTGAGGGTAATTTGGGAAAGAGAAAAAGTCAGCCCAAAAGGGCCAAAATGAGATATTTTCTTTATATATAGTATATATATATAGATTATTATTATTATTATTATTATTATTATTATTATTATTATTATTATCGTTCAGACAGGCGCTTCGTGCCATTTTTTATAAAATTTTAATTAAAATTATAGGTATAGATGATATATATTTTGCATTTTTTTATTGTAACAAATTATAATTATCTTTTTGAATGATACCAAAAATATAACAAATATAATATAAATTCTTATCTTTTTTAATGAAACCAACAAAAAAACCATTTTTATGATCAAAATTGCTTAAAGATATAATTAAAAGAAGAAAAGTCAGCCGAAAATAGTCTACTTTCTTTATCTATAATATTGATTATTATTATAATTATAATTATAAATATTATTATTAATACTAGCGGGCACTTCGTGTCCGTCTTTCCGCTCTTTTTATTGCACTAACAGGTGTAAATTATGAACATTTTTTTTTTGTGAAAATAGTTAGATGTTGATTAAAATTATAGGCCAAATACCTCTTTTGGTCCTTTAAGTTTGACAAAAATTCTGGATTAGTCCTTTGAGTTCTTAAGTTTCAAATAAGTCCTTTAAGTTGTTAATTTATTACACCGTTACCCTTTTAAGGACCTATTTGAAACTTAAAAACTTAAAAAACTTCAAATAGGTGCATTAAATTAACAACTTAAATGACAAATTTGAAACTTAAAAAACTTAAATGACTAATCCGATATTCTTGTCAAACTTAAAAGACCAAAAACGGTATTTAGCCAAAATTATACGTATAGATGTTTGTGATTTCACTTTGTAACAACATGCTTTTTTTTTTTTTTGAATTACGCCAACAATATAACAGATAAAATATACAATTTTATTTTTTTCAATGACATCAATAATATAGCATTAATATAGAAAATTATGTTTAAGAGTATAATTGAAATAATAAATAATCTAATCCAAAATCTCCTATTGGAATAATAAATATTTTATACCCATCAATTTTCCTTGAAAATGAAAGCACAGAAAATGGAAGTCATTTTATTCCGAAAATGTTTTATATTTAGGAATTAATTTCATAACTTTGTAACAAGAGACGAGATCCGTTGACACCATATGCAAGTCAAATGACTTGCATCCAATTTGAACTATTTAATTGAATTAATCTAATGGTATTAAATTGTTCACTTTATATTCCACTGTGGGCATCCATTCTTTCCTAATTTATCTATCTCTGTATTGCTATGCTTAATGCGCCCTATGACCATGTCTTGCATCAATTTTTTTTTTAGTTTCATATCTCTTTGCGTGAACACGAAATTAAGGACGGGGCTATATTTGATTAGACACCTCTTTCCTTTAAGCTTTGTCACAAACCTGCAAATAAAAAAGGTTGTGGCACAATTCCTATTCAATACGGAAGCTTCAAGCTTTGCTCATTGAACACAAAATTAAGGACATGACGGGGTGCTTAGAAGCTTCACAACTCCATCATAAAAGAGAAAACAAGAGATAGAACAGGGATGGAAGAGAATGGTGCAGGGCTGAGGGTGGGAATTGGGATAATGAAATCAGGGGATGATGCGATGTTGTGCAAGGTAGAATAAGAAAGATAAATAAATTAGAAAAGAAGAGCGCTTAGATGAGATGACACCATATGAACAAATAAATATCATTATATTACACCTTGTGTCAACAGATCATGTCTCTTATAACACACATATGAACACATTTTTATAACTTCTATATTGAACCTAATCATTTCTAGCACCATGAAACAAATACCCTTAGAGTGACCTAATCATTTCTAACACCCTCTTTGCTCATTTTGAAAAGCATGGGCTCTCTTAACAACCTTAGGTCTCAACTAGAGGGAGTTAACTCTAGTGAGTTATTGAAATTATTTTAACAAATAAAATTACAACAAAATGATAAATCATAAATCATAAATAAAAGATAAAAAATATTTATTTCATAAGTTCAACAAAATAAATAAAATTCAACCCAAGAGCGCTTAGATGAGATGACGATCGTCTCTTCTAGCTTAGCCAAAATAATCATAAATCACATTTTTATAACAATATTTTGGCCACATCAAAACCTTCACTCTATATCCCCCGTGTGTACACCTTAACAAAAACAAAATTGAGGCTACCAAATAAGTGCAGCTTCTTCAAAAACTCTTCCATAACCTCAGCTTGGCTTTGACTATCTTTGTTGATATGCATCCTCTGTAGCATCATACAATTTTGCATAAAAAATTTCGCTAAAATCAGGTCAGACTCGTCTCCATCAACGTCTATAAAAGTCACAGCATAGAGAGATGCGAAACACTTTGGCACAGCAGCAGAATTCAAACGCTCTTCAGTATATCCATATATTGCCTGATGATAAACCATCAAACAAAGTCTAAATAAGACGCTAAAAGAGCATAAAGAAAAGTGGATAAAAAACTAATTACCAACCTTGAGAACTAGTGTTTGAAGAGCCGGTGATTTTTGAAGTAAAGCTAGGAGAACATCAAAACTAACGAAGAAAGCCTCTAATTTCGTCAACATTGAAAATATACATAGTTGTGGTGGTGGTGCCAGATCCTGAGTAACACAAAGAAACTAATTCATATTGCAATAGAGGAATAAACTTAGATTATAGATTATAACAAACTTATGAAATACATGAAAGAAATTTGGGACAAGTATTTTATGAATACATCAAATTACCAAGGTGTAACCCTTAGGTAGTGCAAGTATTACACGACATCAAGATAAACACCAGCATCTTTATTGAACAACATAAATCTTTGTATGCCAACGACATACGAATAACTTCAGATTTACATGAAAAGTTTATAGAGATGATTTGACACAGATCATCAATCCAACAAAGAGTTTATCAAATATAAATACATATAGGGGATGTATCAAATGATCTAATTGATAACAAGAAGTTATAAATAAAATATTGAAGATTAAGCATCAGCAACGATATCGTTTTTAAAAAAGCTAAATCATACACTTACCCCCTCGGATACCTCAAACCTGATACGTTTTGCATGATTGAATTGGCTGAGAAGGCCAAAAATTGAGTGATCTGGCACATAAGCTGGACCCTTACGTATAATGATTTTAGCATAAGCACAACATGGGGACGGTGTTAAAATGCCTTGTG